>JARGYO010005626.1:96857308-98057308 GCA_029206835.1 Rana muscosa | reverse complement strand
CCAAAGTGATTGGTCTAGTCCCATCGTGTTGGTGCCTAAACCGGATGGGAGCTGGCGATTTTGTAACGATTTTCGTCAGTTGAACAAAGTTACAAAATTTGACACCTACCCCATGCCACGTATAGATGAGTTGATCGACCGGCTGGGAACAGCCCGATACATGACGACTCTTGACCTCACAAAAGGGTATTGGCAAATCCCCCTGGCCAAGTCGGCCAAAGAGAAAACCGCATTTGTAACCCCAGACGGGGCGTTCCAATATAAAAGAATGCCGTTCGGGTTACAGAATGCGCCGGCCACATTCCAGCGGAAAATGGACCAGATGCTGAGGCCCCATCGGAAGTATGCTGCGGCTTACCTGGATGACGTAATTGTCCATAGCACAGATTGGGCCTCACATCTGCCAAAAGTGCAAGCAGTCCTGGACTCTGTTCGGGAAGCCGGGTTTACGGCTAACCCCAAGAAGTGTACCATTGGGCAGGAGGAGGCCAAATATCTTGGGTACACCATTGGGAGGGGAGTAATAAAACCCCAACTCAACAAAGTCGAGGCCATCCAGAGTTGGCCACGTCCCAACAGCAAGAAGCAGGTACGAGCCTTTCTGGGAATCGCTGGGTATTATCGGCGATTCATTCCCCACTTTGCTTCTAAGGCTGTGCCCCTAACCAACCTGACGAAGGGGAAAGGGTCGGTCATGATTAAATGGACCCCCGAGGCTGAGGCAGCATTCCAATTCTTGAAACAAGCCTTATGTAGCCAGCCAGTGTTGTACTCACCCGACTTCTCTAAAGACTTTGTCGTACAAAGTGATGCGTCAGATGTGGGGTTAGGAGCAGTATTGTCCCAGGTCTGGAACGGGGAAGAGCACCCAGTCATTTACCTCAGCAGGAAGTTGAAGTCCCATGAGGTAAATTACGCCACCATTGAAAAGGAGTGTTTAGCGGTGAAGTGGGCTCTAGATTCCCTTCGGTACTACCTGCTAGGTAGGCACTTTGACATGGTTACGGATCACGCTCCGTTAAAGTGGATGGCTCAAAACAAGGAAACAAATAGAAGAGTGAATAGGTGGTTCCTGGCCCTCCAGGAATTCAACTTCACAGTAAAGCATCGCCCTGGCGTTCAAATGGGGAATGTGGATGCTTTGTCTCGAGTACATGAATGCCTGATTGCTGGTGTTCCAACCCCGAGGTTAAAACAAGAGGGGGGGGGTATGTGACAGCAGGAAGGTAAAGTCACCTGGTTGCATCCAGGGGGGTAGATATATTTCGCCCAGATTCAGGCTTTACGCCGACTTATACAACTAGGTGGAGAGTTGTATAAGGCTAGTGGGCTCATGGATGACTCATTACCTCTAGGGAGAGGGCTGGGCGTCGTACAGACAGGGAGTTTATGAGGCCAGCTGAAGCTTGTCAGCTCATTTAGGCCTCTATAAGAACTCCCAGCTTCATTAGATGTTAGCTCATGCCTGGAACCAGACCTGTGTGGACTGTCTAGGGAGAGTGAACCCCTGTGCGGTGAGACAAAGCCTGTGTGGCTATTTGCTTGGACATTTAAAACCAGGGACTTAGGGACTAGGACAGCACTAGGCTGATCCCAGTTGTTAGTTAGGAAACCTGTATGTTTAGTCAGAGGTCAACTTGACCAGGATTTATTTTGGTTATGTTTCTTTTGCTTTGCTGTGTTTTGTCACTGTAAATAGAAAATAAACCGCACCTTTTTTGATTTTGAAAACCACAACCTCCGTTTGCTGGGCCTGTTTTGTGTGGGGAGCCCATCCCGGGGGTCACACACACCCGCTGCCGAGCTAACCCCCTCACAGTACATTACAGAAAATAATGAACTTTATCACAATATGCTAATTTTTTGAGAAGGACCTGTAGAGTGGATTATAGGATTTTACAAGACTTTTAACTCAGTTCACGCTGGGGATTCCTGTCAGGCAGGGAGAGAGAGGGAGAGAGAAGACAGCACATTACATGGTAAGACCTACCCCGAAAATAAGTCCTACTGTGCCTTTTGTTGCCAAAATTAATATAAGACCCGGGCTTATTTTCGGGGAAACCCGGTATTTAAAGTGTTACTAAGCTGTATATAGCAGTCTTGTGATTTCTATCAGTGTCCGGCTGAGCACTGTTTAAAGCATACTGGAGGAGTTTTCATCCTCCTCTAACTGTCTGTAGCTCCCAGGTTTTTTTTTTGCACTTCCCTCTTTACTCTTCCCCTGCGGCTACGCCGGATCCACACTTTGTTAAGTATGAAAATCCACTGTTTGATTACCTTTGGGTCTGCAGCGAGTTACCTCCTACGAGTGGATCCTTCAGCTCAGTTGTCTAGGTACACCAGTGTATTCAGGAATAAGGCCAATGTCCACACACAAGTAAAACCTAATCAGCAAGGCTTTATTCTTTCTGTTACTTTTGAGTTAACTTGAAGAAAGTGAAGGCAGGAAAGTTGAAGATGTAGGGGAAGGTTCAGGCACGCATCACTTAGATCCTAAATATATATATACACTCGTCGCCACTCAAGCCTGAGTGGGTATTACTCACCCGGATAGTCCCTATAAGAGCAGTCCTAGCAGCCGGGATGGAGCACGGATGTTAGAGATGATGGATCCCCCTTTAGGCAGGCCTCCAGGCCTCTCGCTGAGACAGCAGTACCGTCACTATCACCGCCGGGACTGATCTTCCCCTGGAACTCCTCACCTAAAGATGGGCCCCCTTACAAACGGGCAGCCTGGGGTCCATCTCCGAAGCATAGGCCCTTGTTAGGAGAGCTGGGCCTACGATGCAGCAGCAGAGCCTTGGGCTAAAGGTGCCCGAGGCCTAAACACTCTTGCGCACCTCGTGCCATGTGGGCCACAAGGCACGCTCACTGGACCAGAGGTCCCCCCTAACGCCTTGGGGTCCCCCTGGAATCGCCTCACGCCAAATGGCGTCTGCCCTTTTTGTACCCTCTCCCAGCATGCACAGCGGGTAGACCACGCCCACTGCAAGCTGCCGAGAGAGGACACCCAAGGTGCTGTGATACCCACGTGATCCAACCTGTGCCGGCGGTGACAGTGCCACCTGCAGGCAAAGGAGAATAACACTGCAGTATCACACCCAGAGCAGAGCAAACAATTTGAAATATAATTGGTCTGAGCCCAACTACTGGCTCAGACTGCCCCTAAATTTCCATATAGCGCCCCCAAATATTGGGGGGGGGGGCGCTACACACACCCCCTCCTCAAAAAAACACTGTCCCCAGTGGCTAGAGGAATCAAACTCCTTCAATCCTGAAGGCTGTTGATTCATCTAAGAACTACAAATTTAAACAGCTGTCTGAACCAAAGAATGTTGGGAAGGGAGAAGGAAAGAAAAGAAGCATATAGATAACATTACATCCAGACATTGACATTTTTCTTTTAAATAAAAAAATAATATACACTCCACCCATCACTAGCTATCTATCCCATCCCATTCTCCAGTGGTGTTGATAGCCGTCCTCATACCTGCAAGAAAAAAAAACACATGCAAACAGGAAAGATATACAAACATCCTATCCCTAGAACTTTTATACAGTTTAGAAGTAAACTGCCTCCCCTAAAGTAAGCAATTCCCTTCTCTAAGCCTATTACGCTAAGCCTAGCATAAAATAGCTAATGAAAAAAAAAAAACATCTAATGCCTCGTACACACGGCCGAGATTCACCTCGAAAAAAACATGTCGTTTTTTTCAACGAGATTCTTGGACAAGAAACTTGTCCCGGCCGAGTGTACACACGCTCCTTTCAAAGAACCCTCGGTTCTTTGAATGGAGCGAACGCGGTGACATCATCGAATACGACGAGCATGCGCTCGTCACATTCGATGCCGTCGCCGCCATCTTTGTTCACCCTACCTATGCCTAGGAAGCTACCGCACATGCGTCGAAGTCATTTCGAGCATGCGCGGGCTTCCCGGCGAAAAGGTAAGTGTACACACACACAATTTTCTCGTCGAGAAACAGGCTGATGAGAATCTCGACGAGAAAATAGAGAGCAGGTTCTCTATTTTCTCGTCGAGATTCTTGTCGCTTTTCTTGACGAGAAACCATACACACGAACGAATTTCTCGGCAAGAAATCTCTGCCAGCAAGTTTCTTGCTGGTTTTTGCTGAGAAACTCGTTCGTGTGTACGAGGCTTAAGCCTAAATGTTTTCTCATCAGAGCAGTTACATTTTTTTTTTTTAGAACACTGCCACCTAGCGTTGACATAAATTCAGTACTCCACAATAGCTGCGCATGGGACTGCAGCACAGCACACTTGAACATTACATCTTGACCACGGCGTTCCTTCACCATGACCTACTGACTAATCTACCCCAAAGTTCAATTTAGAGGAAAACTGGCCCTTTGTTCGGAGCAGGAGGGAGAGAAAAAAAACCATAACAAGCTCTCCACTTTTCTTCCTCTTTAAGAGTAGATATCCCCTTAGCAGCGGGGCAAAGTTACTTGTATCCAGGGCACAGTTTGTCTGTGCAAAGACAGGATAATAGAAAAAAAACCACAAGTTCCTGTCTCAAAGGTAGTAGTGGGGATCTGGAAGGATAATGGGCTTTCATTGTTTGTCCAGGGTCTCTATAAAATAAACAGCGTCCTCTCTCCCTGGGCAACAGATCACCACATGATCAGCATGGATATGCTGACCATAGCTCCACTCTTTACGACAACCCTTAAAACAGTCAGTCATAGCGGCTGAGCAAGCAAAGTACCTGTGGGACTTGGGCACTTCAAGGTAGTCCCATATAGCTTTGGCGCTCCACCTTTCTCGATAGGCCTCTATCTCGAACAGCAGCTCCTTGGGCACATAGGGGTACTCCCAGCAATACTCACTAGCCACACTTTTGTTCAAAATTTACTGTAAGCGGGTAAGATGGGGAAGAGTTTTGCGATCCCCACTACCAGCGAGTACAATGGCGTCCGGCGATCTCCGGACTGTAGCCGTATCAGGCCCTGGTAGGGGTTCTCTACTTGGGGCAGATACCGCTTTCTCTTCTATGGCCGGGACCTCCACACGGGGCGTAGTGCTCCCCGAACTCATAGGTGATCCTACGGCAAGACTGCGGGTCGGGGCAACAGTTTTTACTTTGTCCCATCCCTTTTTAATAAAGATGTCGTCTATTTCGGCATCATCCCCCACATCGGACGAAGAGTCCAGGTCTGAGGTATCATACTCCCAAGCAGGCAAGTAATTGCGGGTAGATGTGGACACATTTCTCCCAGCCTCCTTACCGTTTACCTGTCGGGGACTTCTCGGGCTTACTTCCGCTCTCGATGTCCAGTTCTGGTAGGCGCTGGGGCAGGCTTGGACCTCGGCCGCGGGAGGCTTTAACATATCCCACTTTTTGCTTTGCTGGCGGAACATGGATTTCCGTTGTGGCAGAGGCAGCGTCCGCTGCAGTGTCCGCCAAAAGTTCTGTAGGCTCGGGGGCATCCTTCCCCAAGGCACTGGCGGTAGGGGAGGCGATACGCGTGGGCTCGGCTGTAGGAGTGTAGGCTTCTTCCTCCGAAGCTACGACGCCTGTGATGCAACTCACGCGGTAGGCCCGGGGTGATTCAGTGGGCTGCTCCACCTCAAAGAGGAACTCTCCACAAGCCTAACACCTTCCGAAGGGGCGCAGTTGCACAGCCAGTCCGTGTCATTTGGGACAGAGCATGCCCAGGGCCTCCGCATCTCTGCAGGTGTACAAGGCAAAGTGGCCCTAGGGCTTGAGCCGGATCCCCGTATCCGTAAGTGGGGCAGGGAGCGGAGCAATGTCCATTGAAGAAGGCATCGGGAACATCCGGGGTCCCGACAAGGCTGAAGTATGCGGAAAAGCAGACATGTTGCTCTCTCCTCACTCGATCCAACTCTCTCTGTCCTTTGGCGCCAATTCACCTACGTGTAACTCACAGGTGGCGGGGACTCCTCCCCTTTTTCTTCACTCAAAGTTTTTAACACAGTCCAATAGCCAACTTTCCAAACACATACATTTCAATCCACTCGTGCAAAAGATAGCCACAAATCCCGGACGAGCCCCCACGTGTAGCTGCCAGGGTTTTTTTTTTGCACTTCCCTCTTTACTCTACCCCTGCGGCTATGCCGGATCCACACTTTGTTAAATCTGAAAATCCACTGTTTGATTACCTTTGGGTCTGCAGCGAGTTACCTCCCACGAGTGGATCCTTCAGCTCCGTTGTCTAGGTACACCAGTGTATTCAGGAATAAGGCCAATGTCCACACACGAGTAAAACCTAATCAGCAAGGCTTTATTGTTTCTGTTACTTTTGAGTCAACTTGAAGAAAGTTAAGGCAGGAAAGTTGAAGATGTAGGGGAAGGTTCAGGCACGCAACACTTAGATCCCAAATATATATATATATATACACTCGTCGCCACTCAAGCCTGAGTGGGTATTGCTCACCCGGATAGTCTCTATAAGAGCAGTCCTAGCAGCCGGGATGGAGCACGGATGTCAGAGATGATGGAACCCCCTTTAGGCGGGCCTTTAGGCCTCTCCCCGAGACAGCAGTACCGTCGCTATCTCCGCCGGGACTGATCTTCCCCTGGAACTCCTCACCTAAAGATGGGCCCCCTTACAAACGGGCAGCCTAGGGTCCTTCTCCGAAGCGTAGGCCCTTGTTAGGAGAGCTGGGCCTACGATGCAGCAGCAGAGCCTCGGGCTAAAGGTGCCCGAGACCTAAACACTCTTGCGCACCTCGTGCCATGTGGGCCACAAGGCATGCTCACTGGACCAGAGGTCCCCCTGAATGCCTTGGGGTCCCCCTGGAATCGCCTCACGCCAAATGGCATCTGCCCCTTTTGTACCCTCTTCCAGCATGCACAGCGGGTAGACCACGCCCACTGCATGGCTGCCGAGAGAGGACACCCATGGTGCTGTGATACCCCCGTGATCCAGCCTGTGCCGGCGGTGACAGTGCCACCTGCAGGCAAAGGAGGGGGGGCGCTACATGTCCTATGAGGCTGAATGACTCCTAACCCTCTGTCTGGACAGTGCCGATTGGCCCTGTGCTGATCACATGCACCATCCCAAGAAAGAAAAATACACTCTCTAGCAGGGTTTCCAACTTTCAGCAAATTTACGAACAGTTTGTAAAATCTGTACTTTTTGCATCTGTCCTTGAATGTCCATTACGGACATGTAGGTTGCATGTCCGTAACTGACATTCATGGACAGATGCAACGATTATGGATTTTACAAACTGGTTGTAAATTTACTGAAAGTTGGCAACCCTGCTCTCTAGCAATACACACCAAACTGAGTATGTGCAGAGTGCCCTCAAGGCTCTGTACTATCAGGAGATGGATCGGGGACTGTAAAAGAAGGAGAGGATCAGAGAAGATAGGATCAAACAGCCTTTTTACACAATGCAGAGGATTAACCTTAGGTTCCACAGGGAGTATAACACGCATGCTTTTCTGCATATACAGACTGATTTTGTGGGTTTAGTAACAATTTAAAGTGATTGTAAAGTCTCATTTTTTTTCCTATAAAAATAATAAACATGTTATAATTACCTCCTCATTCAGACATGGAGCCCCGACCACACCCCTCTCCCTCTTGATTGGCTAGCTGAATTTGATTGACAGCTGCTGTGTCTCAGCTATTTAGGAGGGAGAATCTCAGGCGACTGAGACACTCGTGGACATCGCTGGACAGAGAGGGAGCTCAGGTATTACAGGGGTGGAGGGAGGCTGCTACACACAGAAGGCTTTTTGTCTTAATGCGTAGCATGCATTAAGATAAAAAGCCTTCTGACTTTACAATCCGTTTAAGCACAAATTTGATTTATTTAAGCTTTAATCCTTGAAACGTGTACAGAGACACAGCATATCTGCTCAAAGTTTCTGTTTTTCTTTTCTGGCAATAATGTTATGCATTATACCATTCCAATGCGTAAGTTATAGCTAAAGCCAAAACTTTTTTAGAAGTGCAACTAAAGCCAAGATTTTTTTTTTTTTTTTTTTTTGAGATTATAACCCCTGTCAGGTTTTAATTCCATAGTTACATAGTTAGCCTGGTTGAAAAAAGACACAAGTCCATCCAGTTCAACCAAGAGAGAAAAAAGAAAAAAAAAAGAAAACCAACACACACAAATAGAAAACCTCCATATACATTATCCAATACCCACAGTTGATCCAGAGGAAGACAAAACAATTCCCAATAAAGCCAGGTCCAGTTTGCTCCAAATGGGGGAGAAAACTTTCCTGATCCCCCAAGAGATAATCAGATATTCCCACCAATTTATAGCTGTCTGAGCCCCCATTAGGGAAAGAAAAGTAAAGGAAAATCCCAAATTTTGTTTTGTCACTGGAACAGGAGTAGAGGGGAAATCCTTGAATTGACACTAATTTCGGTGACAATTTTCTCTCACATCCTGTTTTGCCAATGGGACAAAGTGAAAAGAAATCCACAATAAGCTACACAGAGGCCAAGGGGTTATAACTTATCTGCTTCCAGGCCAGCCGCTGCAGTTTTACTGTGGCAGGCTTGCCCCCCCGCGCGAGCCGTCGTAGCTGTACGTCGGCTCTTTAAGGCTGCGTGCCCGAGGCGTGTCCCCGGAGCCGATGCGAGTGCCCGGCGGTCGCAATGACCACAGGGTGACCACATTTCCAAACTACCATTCAGGGACACCCTTCCTTCCCAAAAATAAGCTTGTGCTGTAACGAATCACAGCACAGTGATTGGACACAAGAGGCGGGATTTATGATTTCTCCAATCACAAGCAGGGGGCGGGATTGTGCTCCTTGGCCAGGACAAGTACTGTCAGTGAGTAAAGCGGTGATGTGGCATCCTTTTATGGGGGCATCAGATTGGTCGGGGGGTGGCTGTGTCAGTTTCATTCCAGGACACTGTATTGTCCTGGAATGAATGTGCCCGGGACAGACCTGCAAAATGCGGGACTGTCCTGGGCAATCCAGGACATGTGGTCACCCTACCGCCGGGCACCCGCGATTGCTCGTTACAGAGCGAGAACCAGGATGTGTGTGTAAACACACACATCCCAGTTCTCTCAGGGGTGAGGAGACTGATCGTTTGTTATTATGTATGAACACAGATCAATCTCTTCCCCTAGTCAGTCCCATCCTCCCTACAGTTAGAACACACATTAGGGAACACAGTTAACCCCTTGATGGCCCCCTAGTGTCAACCCCTTCCCTGCCAGTGACATTTTTACAGTAATCAGTGCATTTTTATAGCACTGATCGCTGTATAAATGCCAGTGGTCTCAAAAATGTGTCAAATATGTCCGATGTGTCCACCATAATGTCGCAGTTCCGATAAAAATCACAGATCAGCGCCATTACTAGTGAAAAAAATAATAATAATAAAAATGCCATAATACTACCCCTATTTTGTAGGTGCTATAACTTTTACGCAAACCAATCAATATACGCTTATTGCAAAACATTTTTTTACCAAAAATATGTAGAAGAATACATATCGGCCTAAACTGAGGAATTTTTATTTTTTTAATGGGATATTTATTATAGCAAAAAGTACAAAATATTGTGTTTTTTTTTCAAAATTGTCTCTCTTATTTTGTTTATAGTGCAAAAAATAAAAACCGCAGAGGTGATCAAATACCACCAAAAGAAAGCTCTATTTGTGAGAAAAAAAGACGTCAATTTTGTTTGGGTACAGTGTCGCACGACCGCGCAATTGTCAGTTAAAGCGACACAGTGCCGAATGGCCCGGTCATTGGGCAGCCAATTCTTCCGGGGCTGAAGTGGTTATCCAAAATCAAAAAATAAAAAAAGTTTTGCCTTTAGTTCCACTTTAAGAAATGATCGTATGGCACAGCACTTTATTGGGCTTACAGTTACGTGTCGTGTTGATATCACTGTATGCAGTACAGGAATCGTTTTAAGCATTTATTGTAGATTTCATCTATTCCAACAATGTCATATAGAGACAGAGCACCACCTACTGTTATCTCTGCAGAACAATGTTCAGTATGTGGTTTTCATTTGCTATTTATTGAAATATTCTATCTTGTGGTATAATTTTTTCAAAGGAGACGATCAACACAATGATCTAATCATTAAGAGAGTAATGTAAAACATTAGCACCCTTAGTACTCAAGGTATTTAATTATTCTACTTAGAACAGCTTGTTTGCTGAAAGGCTAGATGACAGAAAGCATAGCATCCTGGCTGCAACATGTTTACACTCCTGGCTGCTGCTTGGAGTCAGCCCCTTTTATATGTTATGACCTGCAGGGGGCAGCAACCTTGCTAAAAATGGCAGGAAAATGTTAAAGCGGTATTAAACCGTGGAAAAAAAAACAAAAACCCTGCAAGACAATAGCATAATGTGCTAGTATGCATTGCATACTAGCACATTATGAAATACTTACCTTAGAACGAAGACCACGCAACACCACCCGGCCACCGCTGAATGGGGCTGACATGTTCCTCCGGCATTTCTTCCGGGTTTGCAGGCTCCGGAAAGGAGCTCTGAAGTTCTGGCACGATACGCCGGACCTGAACCGTGCAGGTTTAGGAGATAATCATTTTACCTACAGGTAAGCCTTATTATAGGCTTGCCTGTAGGTAAAAATCACCAAGCGGGGTATACAACCACTTTAACCCTCGCAGCGTTGTTACTTCCAGCTCACAAGTTAACCTGAGGAGACAGTGCATCATCAAGACGTTGTAACATTTTGCACCTGGCTGGTGAAAATTCCTTGACTTTGTGCAAAGAGTCAAGGAAAACAAGAGCTCACACAGGAAGACACATGTAGGCACCTGTCTACAAGTTATTATATTGTTGAGTTGTAGGTAAAACAGAAAAAAGAGCAAACGACTATCTACAATCTCCAGCACTAGTATTAAAGTGATCCTAAAGCCCAGTAGCGGCTGGTGCTCCAAATTTTTTGGGGGGGGCGCAAACAAACTGAAAAAACAAAACAAAACAAAAAACATAAATCGCAGCCACTTTGCCCATCAAGCGCAGCCACTGTGCCCATCAAACGCAGCCACTGTACCCATAAATTGCCACCACTGTGCCATCAAACGCAGCTACTGTACCCATCAATTGCTGCCAGTGTGCCCATCAATTGCCACCACTGTGCCCCATCAATTGCCGCCACTGTGCCCCATCAATTGCCGCCACTGTGCCCCATCAATTGCTGCCAGTGTGCCCATTAATTGCTGCCAGTGTGCCCATCAATTGCCGTCACGGTGCCCATCAATTGCCGCCATTGTGCCCCATCAATTGCCGCCAGTGTGCCGCATCAATTGCCACTACTGTGCCCCATCAAATGCTGCCAGTGTGCCCCCCGCCCGGCACTTACCTGTCTCGGCGCTGTCCTCCACGCTCCGAGTCCTCATGTCTTCTCCCGTCCTCTGCTATGATTGGACGCCTGATAGGCGTCCAATCACAGCGCCTGTCACTTCAGCCAATCAGGTGACAGGGTAACCAGACCCGAGCATCCTGATTGGCTGAGAGGCAGGTCAGTGTTAGGGAAGCGATTTATTTGCTTCCCTAACACAACACTGTGTAAACAGCGAACAAACAGCATTGCGCCCGCTGTTTACCAAATTGGAAGCCTATTAGAGCCGACGGCTCTAATCAGGTGCTTCCAAAAAAAACAGCCGCTGTAATACAAGGGGTCGGACACCTGAATAGGGAGCGGCAGCGGCGACAATAGATAGATTCATGCAATGCATGTGTAGCACACCAATCCTTTTGCCCCCGATTACCTTCACCTGCGGGGGGAAGGACACACCATGCCACAAGCCCGTGTCCTCCTTATCAGAGGTCAGGCGGTGTTCACAGATTTGGGTCCTGCAGCGAGTTACCTCTTTCCACTGGTTCTTGTCCCTAGAATGTAGGGAAAAGTCTATATTCTTCCCCAAGAAGGCCAATGTCCACAAGACTTTAACTCCAACAAAGAGTTTATTTTCCTTTTGCTTCAGTTAACGGAAATTGAAGAGAGAAAGAAGCTAGCGAAGATAGGAGGTAGATTCAGGCACACAACACCCAACTCACTCGTCGCCACTCGATCCCGAGTGGGTTTAGCTCACCCGGATAGATCCTTCTCACAGTCTAGCATCTGGATTGGAGCTCGAACAGTACTATCACTTTATCCCCTTCAGGGACGGGTTCAGGAGATCCTTCATAGCAGCAGAATCCTGTTATTCCTGAATCCAGAACTTCTCTAACCCTCTGTAGAATTTAGAGAACAGACGATGCCAATGGGCACTCTACAGGGTTAGCTTTGTTGAGCAAGGAATCCTTCCCTCCGGCAGGTCACCAGGCCTTTCCTGAGACAGCAACCTACTATCACTCGTCTCCTCTGTGGGACCGATCCTCCCCTGGCTTCCTCTCAGTCAGAGCGGGCACCCTCACCTGGGCACCCTGGGACTCCCATGTGCTGATTGTAGACCCAGTTAAAAGGTACTGGGCCTACCTGGAACGTTGTAGCCTCGGGCTAAAGGTGCCCGAGACTCCTCGGCCAGTCCACGCACCCCCATGGGGTACACTCCCCGGGGTACTCTTCCGTGTACTCTCCTCCCTGGGCACTCCTCACTAAAACATGGCGTCTGCCCCTTATATACCCTCTCCCGGCATGCACAGCAGGTGAGGCCCTGCCCACCACACGGCAGCCGAGAGAGGACATCCAATCACGCCACTGTGTCACCGGAAGGTTCGACCCTAGACCTGGGCAGCAGTACGACCCACAGGCCGAAGGGGAACTGTACACCAGACAACACCACAGCAGAGCAGAGTCCAGCATTAGATTAGAAAGCCCGGGCCAAACTATTGCCCAGGCTGTCCCTTAAATTTAGGCATATCGACCCCCTAAATTTAGGGGTCCGCTACACATGAATCTATCTATTGGTGATAGACAGGTGCAGGAGAGAGGGGGCGGTGCTCCTGCGCCCTTTATGGATGCACCGCTACTGCTAAAGCCTTAAAGTGGTAGTAAAGGCTCAATGTTTTGTACCTTCACGCATTCTATGCATGAAGGTAAACAACCTTATGTGTGCAGCAGCCCCTCAATACTTACTCAAGCCCCACTGCATGCCAGCGATGTGCATGAGAGCCTTGGCACTTAGGGAACTCTCCCTCCTCATTGGCTAAAACAGCAGCAGGTGCCATTGGCTCCTGCTGCTGTCATTCACAGCCAGTGAGCCAAGGAGGAGAGAGAGGAGGCGGGGCCGAGCAGTGGCTCTGTGTGTGAATGGACACGCAGAGCAGTAGCTTGGGAGCGATCCTGCCTGGTTACCCCCAGAGCAAGCCATTTGCTTTGGGGGCACTTGGTGAGAGGGAGGGGTTAGGGGTGCCAGCAGGGGACCTGAGAAGAGGAGGATCAGGGCTGTTCTGTGCAGGTAAATATGAATCTTTTTTTTTAACCAGCTCAATACTGGGCACTTTCACCTCCTTCCTGCCCAGGCCATTTTTCAGCTTTCAGCGCTGTTGCACTTTAAATGACTATAGTGCAGTCACGCAACACTGTAACCAAATGATTTTTTAATCATTTCTTCACACAAACAGAGCTTTTTTTTGATAGTATTTAACCACTGCTGTTTTTTTTTTTTTTTATCAAAAAAAAAAAGGGCGAAATTTTTTTTTTTTTGTTTCTGTCAGTAAATTTTGTAAATAAGTAATTTTTCTCCTTCACTGATTTGCGCTGAGAAGGCAGCACTGATAGGCTGCACTGATGAGCACTGATGAGGCGGCACTGAAGAGAAGGCACTATTATGCGGCACTGATATGCGGCACTGATACGCAGCACTGATAGGCGGCACTGGTGGGCACTGATAGGCAGCACGGATAGGTGGCACTGATGGGCAGCACTGATGGGCACTGGTGAGAATTGGTGGGCAGCACTGATGAGTAGACACTGATGGGCACTAAAATGTAGTACTGACTGGCACCAGTAATGGGCACTGGTTTGTGTCACTGATGGGCACTTATTTGTGTCACTAATGGGCACTTATGGGCAGTGGCGGCTGGTGCTCAAAATTTTTGGGGGGGCGCAAACAAACTGAAAAAAAACCCCATCAATTGCCGCCACTGTGCCCATTAAACGCAGCCACTGTGCCCAAACGCCACCAGTTTGTCCCCTCAAATGCAGCCAGTTTGTCCCCAAATACAGCCAGTTTGTCCCCAAATACAGCCAGTTTGTCCCCATATACAGCCAGTTTGTCCCCATATACAGCCAGTTTGTCCCCATATACAGACAGTTTGTCCCCATATACAGCCAGTTTGTCCTCATATACAGCCAGTTTGTCCCCCATATACAGCCAGTTTGTCCTCATATACAGCCAGTTTGTTCCCATATACAGCCAGTTTGTTCCCATATACAGCCAGTTTGTCCCCATATACAGGCAGTTTGTTCCCATATACAGCCAGTTTGTCCCCATATACAGCCAGTTTATTCCCATATACAGCCAGTTTGTCCCCATATACAGCCAGTTTGTCCCCATATACAGCCAGTTTGTCCCCCATATACAGCCAGTTTGTCCCCCATATACAGCCAGTTTGTCCCCCATATACAGCCAGTTTGTCCTCATATACAGCCAGTTTGTCCCCATATACAGCCAGTTTGTCCCCATATACAGCCAGTTTGTCCCCATATACAGGCAGTTTGTTCCCATATACGTGTGGAGAGACAAGGGCGCTGCACAAGTTTAACCACAAATGACAGAGGGACGGTGCAGTTCTTGTTCTGGGTGGACCTCACATGATGACGCACCTGAACGGCCACTCTCACATGCTCGCGGGGGCTCTTTAACCATGTGATTGGCTGTGTCCAATCACAGTCGGTCACATGTAAATACAGGAAGTGCCGGTAATCGTCTCTCATCTC
Organism: Rana muscosa; assembly: GCA_029206835.1. Classification (NCBI taxonomy): domain Eukaryota; kingdom Metazoa; phylum Chordata; class Amphibia; order Anura; family Ranidae; genus Rana; species Rana muscosa. The sequence continues at coordinate 98,042,466 of JARGYO010005626.1, read as the reverse complement.
CTCACACTGACAGAGTGTGCAGCGAGGAGAGCCGATCAGCGGCATCTCCTTGCATGGGAGAACAGGGCATGTAATTAGAGCACTGATCATCAGTGCCCTGATTACAGTAAAGCCCCAGAAATGTCACCAATAAATTCCCATGAGTGCCACCAATCAATGCCCATGAGAAGTGTCGGTGCGTCCATAGAGGGCGCCGGAGCGCCGCCCCCTCTCGCTCCTGCACCGCCACTGAAAGACAATACACAGATTCATGCATATGAAGGTGCCTGGGTGCGGACGAACCTCCTGGAAGATGGCCGCCCCTTTTTATATCCTCTCCCGACAGGCACAGCAGGTTCCCTGCCCCGCCGTACTGCTGCCGAGAGGGGACAAGAAAAGGGACAACCTTGTATTGTGGTTCAACCCAGACCTATGGCGACAGCGCCACCTGTAGGCCCCAGGGAACTATGCACCAATACTATCTCCCATGGCACAGAAATGGTCCATAAACCCTAATAATAGTGTGTCTGAGCCTAACTACCACTCAGACACTCCCCTAAATTGAACACCCCGCTACACTTGCTTTAAATATCCCTTTACGTTGCATTGCATGCAGTAAGGTAAAAAAAAAAAACTTCTGTGCTGCAGAATCCCCCTAGCACCCCCTAATACTTACCTGAGCTCAATCTCGATCCAGCGATGTGCTCAAGAGCAGCGGCTGTCCTGGCACTGTCCCTCCTCACTGGGCAGATTATTAGCAGCGGGAGCCATTGCTGCCAATCAAATCCAGTGACATGGGAGCTGAGGGTGGGGCCGAGCCACCTTGTCTGCATCAATAGATGCAGACAGGTCGACTTGGGAGTGAGCCTGCATGAATGTGCCCATAGAAAATGGCTTTCTATGGATGGACTCGCTAATAGAAGAAGCCAGAAGAGCTGGCCAGGGACCCTAGAAAAGGGCCTGGCGCTACCACTAGGTGGACTAGACAGCCTCCTAGGGCGCACTGCGAGCTTGTCAGTGCTTCATTTTTTTTTGTACGGGGTGCGGAAAAAAGGTGTACTTCTCCTCTCCTCATCCGCCGTCCTCCTCTTCTGCACATCGCTCCACCCGGCTCTCCCTCAACACCAGCTCATTCTTCACCAGGGTCAGGGAGATCCGGTAAACTGTCTTCCTCTGGGGGGTCCCCCGCTCCATCTGGAAGGGTGCAGGGTCCAGCAGATACATGTCTGGATGTTGGAGGAAGGGGGCGTGGCACAGGTCTTGGTGCAGAAGGAAGGAGGCATGCCATACCAGGGAGCTTCACCCTCTCTCTGCGCCTCTCAGCACCATGAGTTGCCAGATGTACCCCAAGAACTGAGCCGGGGACGGCTCTGATGGGAACGGCATGAGAAGCCAGGAGAGCAGTGAGCGGAACCCGCAGGTTACTGACACTGAAGAGATGCAGACCCCCCCGAGATTGGGAGGGAGAGGAGACACCAAAGAGGCAAGGCCATCTTAATGCACAGGTAAGGGCCCGAGGTGCATGGGGAGCACCAGAAGTTTCCGGCAGACTGTGAACATGGGGGAGCTGCCTGTCAGTAATAATGACAGCTCTGCCGGGCGCTGGGAAATACAAACTGCATGTGCACAGTTTAACAGCCAGCCGTTCTTCATAAGCTGAGCTTGGAGCGGGGCATGCTTAGAGTGCCGTCTGATGGCACTCTGGGGTGGACCCTGTGTTTAAACATCTTGGGAGCCTGGCATTTTCCTTGGACTGCCTGCAAAGAACATACCGGCCAGGCTGAGCGCATAATAGTCAGATCAGAATATGCAGGGTGTGTGTTATCTCTCCGCCCTCCACTGAGAAGCATGAGAGCAGTCAGTTCACCTGGAGCTGCACACAGGAGTCCTGGATGGCTTTGCTCTTCAGATGGTCACGGTAATCCTGACTCTTTACTCCTGGATACTATGCCCTTTCCAGAGCTCTGTAACCCCCTGTACTGTGCCCCCCTGTACTGTGCCCCCCTGTGCTGTGCCCCCCTGTACTGTGCCCCCCGTACTGTGCCCCCCTGTACTGTGCTCAGTTCTCCCTGAAGACAGCCGTGTGCTAAAGTCTTCATCCTTCCCCAGGAGAGAGTCAGCCGGGTGGGCTGAAGAGAGTATCAGCCTGGAGGGCTAGTGAAAGGGGCAGCTGCAGCCAGGTGGGTTGGCAGTGCCTGAAGAGGTGGTGCTGGGATCAGTGACTACAGGGAGGAAGTGATGTGAAATTACAAGCTGTGTCACTCTACTGTTCTACACTCATAGGGGCTGTGAGTCCCTGCCTGTAATGGGCCATTGCTACAGACTGTCAGATCTTTTCAGAGTGACATGGCTAGACCAACCAAGTGTGCTGGAGGAAGAAGTTGAAGGAGCTGTATATAGAGACTGTATATTGGAAGAATGTCCCTGAAGTTTGCTGAAGTTGAAGGGGCATCCCATAACCTCCCCATCCCTATCCAAGTTATTAAAGTGGTTGTAAAGGCAGAATGTTTTATCTTAATGCATTGTATGCATTAAGATTAAAAACCTTCCTTGTGCAGCAGCCCCTCTCAGCCCCACTAATATTTACCTGAGCCCCATCTCTATCCAGCGATGTGCACGACGAGTGCCTCAGCCATCCGGCACTCTCCCTCCTGATTGGCTGAGACACAGCAGCAGCACCATTGGCTCCCACTGCTGTCAAAGTTAGTTAGCCAATTAGGAGAGAGAGCGGGTGGGGCCGAACTACGGCTCCATGTCTAAATGGACACACAAAGCTGCGGCTCAACTCCGGTGCCCCATAGCAAGCTGCTTGCTGTGTGGGCACCCGGCAGGAGGGAGGGGCCAGGAGCGCCGAAGAGGGACCCAAGAAGAGGAGGATCGGGGCTGCTCTGTGCAAAACCATTACACAGAGCAGTTAAGTATAACATATTTGTTATTTTCATAAAAAAAAAGAAAACAAGACTTTAGTATCACTTTAACCCTCAATAAATAACAAAAACAAAATTCATGGACTGTCTCTGAAGTGCCTGTGAAAATTTGGTGTGGCTGGCGGTGCAGGAGTGGGGGATTCAGTTCATCTGCAGCTCCTTAGGGGGTGCGCAGTGGTGTATTTAGGTTTTGTGCTGCCCTAGGCCTGACTAAACTTGCGCACCCCCTAATTTAAATATGACCCACCACTTCCTGTAAAAGCCAAACCCCTTCCTTTATAAGACCCGCCCTGTCATCTTCATGGGAGGAAGACAGAGGCACGTCGTGGGAAGAGGACAGAGGGAAGCCGCGGGAGAAGGACAGAAGGATGCAGTGGGAGAAGGACAGAGGGACACCCTTGGAAGAGGACAGAGGGTTGCCATGGGTAAAGGACAGAGTGATGCCATGGGAAGAGGACAGAGGGATGCCATGGTTGAAGGACAGAGGGACGCCATTGGAAGAGGACAGAGGGACGCCGTGGGAAGAGGACAGAGGGACGCAGTGGGAAGAGGACAGAGGGACGCAGTGGGAAGAGGACAGAGGGACGCAGCGGGAAGAGGACAGAGGGACGCAGCGGGAAGAGGGACAGAGGGACGCCGCGGGAGAAGGACAGAGGGACACCCTGGGAAGAGGACAGAGGGTTGCCATGGGTGAAGGACAGAGGGATGCCATGGAAAGAGGACAGATGGACGCCATGGGAAGAGGACAGAGGGACGCCGTGGGAAGAGGACAGATGGATGCCGTGGGAAGAGGACAGAGGGACGCCGTGGGAAGAGGACAGAGGGACGCCGTGGGAAGAGGACAGAGGGACGCCGTGGGAAGAGGACAGAGGGACGCCATGGGAAGAGGACAGAGGGACGCCGTGGGAAGAGGACAGAGGGACGCCGTGGGAAGAGGACAGAGTGACGCCGTGGGAAGAGGACAGAGTGACGCCGTGGGAAGAGGACAGAGGGACGCCGTGGGAAGAGGACAGAGGGACGCCGTGGGAAGAGGACAGAGGGAGGCCGTGGGAGAAGGACGCCGTGGGAAGACGACAGAGGGACGCCGTGGGAAGAGGACAGAGGGACGCTGTGGGAAGAGGACAGAGAGGGATGTTGTGGCGGTCAATCAGGCCTAGAGAATAGCAGGCTAGGCACTTCCTAATGGCTCAGTCCCTGGGAATAGTAATGGATAATGGCCAACAGGCCCTTTTACCAGACCCAGCAAAATCGCAACAGTGATCCCTCTGGCTGGACGTTCGCTCACTCTGGGTCGCCCGGGGTGACTCTAGTCAGTAGTGTAGCATGTCTGTATCCTGGCAGTGGCTCGGTCTTTCTCCCTCTCTGGTGGTGCGGGTACAGCGTGGCTCTCTGTTGGTGCAGGGTACAGCGTGGCTCTCTGGTGGTGCGGGGTACAGCGTGGCTCTCTGGTGGTGCGGGTACAGCGTGGCTCTCTGGTGGTGCGGGTACAGCGTGGCTCTCTGATGGTGCGGGTACAGCGTGGCTCTCTGATGGTGCGGGTACAGCGTGGCTCTCTGATGGTGCGGGTACAGCGTGGCTCTCTGATGGTGCGGGTACAGCGTGGCTCTCTGGTGGTGCGGGGTACAGTGTGGCTCTCTGGTGGTGCGGGTACAGGGGTACAGTGTGGCTCCCTCTTTGGTTCCCCCAGCACAGTATTCTCTTTTGCTCCTACACCCCCTCCCTCCCCTCCAGCAGAGTGCTTGCATGCTGGGGGCTGTAGCTTGGTGTCTATGGACACACTGGGGCTGACTACATTTCTATGGACACACTTGGGCTGACTACATCAAAGCGCAGTGACGTACAACACGTACGACAGCACTATAAAGGGGAAGTTCCATTCCAATGGCGCCACCCTTTGGGCTGCTTTTGCTGATCCTCGTGTTAGTAAAAGTTTGGTGAGAGACGATTTGCGCTTTTCAGCCTCGTGCTTTTCAGTCCGTTACAGCGTAATGAATGTGTTATCTCCATTACGAATGCTAGTTTTACCAGAAAGAGCGCTCCCGTCTCATACTTGTGTAGAGCCCCCCCATATTTGGGGGCACTATATGGAAATTTAGGGGGCAGTCTGAGCCAGTAGTTGGGCTCAGACCAATTATAGTTCAAATTGTTTGCTCTGCTCTAGGTGTGATACGGCCCGGCAGTGTTATTCTCCTTTGCCTGCAGGTGGCACTGTCACCGCCGGCACAGGCTGGATCACGGGGGTATCACAGCACCTTGGGTGTCTTCTCTCGGCAGCCGTGCAGTGGGCGTGGTCTAAATGCTGTGCATGCTGGGAGAGGGTACAAAAGGAGCAGACGCCATTTGGCGTGAGGCGATTCCAGGGGGAACCCAAGGCGTTCAGGGGGACCTCTGGTCCAGTGAGCTGCCTCGTGGCCCACATGGCACAAGGTGCGCGGGTGTGTTTAGGCCCCGGGCACCTTTAGCCTGAGGCTCTGCTGCTGCATCGTAGGCCCAGCTCTCTTAACAAGGGCCTAGGCTTCGGAGAAGGATTCCAGGCTGCCCGGTTGTAAGGGGGCCCATCTTTAGGGAAGATCAGTCCTGGCGGAGATAGTCTCGGGGAGAGGCCTGGAGACCTACCTAAAGGGGGATACATCATCTCTGACATCCGTGCTCCATCCCGGCTGCTGGGACCGCTCTTATAGGGACTATCCGAGTGAGCAATACCCACTCAGACTTGAGTGGCGACGAGTGTATATATTTGGGATCTAAGTGTTGCGTGCCTGAACCTTCCCCTACATCTTTAACTTTCCTGCCTTCGATTTCTTCAAGTTGACTCAAAAGTAACAAAAAGAATAAAGCCTTGCTGATTAGGTTTTACTCGTGTGTGGACATTGGCCTTATTCCTGAATACACTGGTGCAACTAGACAACGGAGCTGAAGGATCCACTTGTGGGAGGTAACTCGCTGCAGACCCAAAGGTAATTAAACAGTGGATTTCATATTTAACAAAGTGTGGATCCGGCGTAGCCGCAGGGGAAAAGTAAAGAGGGAAGTGCAAAACCCACCCTGGGAGCTAGACGTGGGGGCTTGAGTCCTGGATCTGTGGCTATCTTCTGCATGAGTGGATTGAAGTTTATGTGTTTGGAAAGTCGGCCATTGGACTGTGTTAAAGACTTTGAGTGAAGAAAAAGGGGTTAAGGGCCACAGAACTGTTTCTAACTGCGTAGTTCGTGGGCGTGTCTAAAGGAAAAGAAAAGCCCGCAAGCTACGTGCAAAGGAAAAGAAAGGGGAGGAGTCCCCGCCACCCGCGAGTTACACGTGGGTGAATTGACGTCAAAGGACAGAGAGAGTTGGATCGAGTGAGGAAAGAGCAACATGTCTGCTTTTCCGCATACTCCAGTTTTGTTGGGACCCCGGATGTTCCCGATGCTTTCTTCAATGGACATTGCTCCGCTCACCACCCCACTTACGGATACGGGGATCCAGCTCAAACCCCGGGGCCGTTTTGCCTTGTACACCTGCAGAGATGCAGAGGCCCTGGGCATGCTCTTTCCCAAATGCCACGGACTGGCTGTGCAACTGCGCCCCTTCGGGAGATGTTCGGCTTGTGGAGAGTTCCTCTTTGAGGTGGAGCAGCCCACTGAACTACCCCGGGCCTACCGGGTGAATTGCATCACAGGCGTCGTAACTTCGGAGGAAGACGCCTACACTCCTACAGCTGAGCCCACGCGCATCGCCTCCCCTCCCAGCGCCTACCAGAACCGGCCATTGAGAGCGGAAGTAAGCCCAGAAGTCCCCGACAGGTGACGGTAAGGAGGCTGGGAGAAATGTGTCCACATCTACCCACAATTACTTGCCTGCTGAGGAGTATGATACCACAGACCTGGACTCTTAGTCCGATGTGGGGGATGATGCCGAAATAGACGACATCTTTATTAAAAAGGGATGGGACAGGGTAAAAACTGTTGCCCCGGCCCGCAGCCTTGCCGTAGGATCACCCATGAGTTCGGGGAGCACTACGCCCTGTGTGGAAGTCCCGGCCATAGAAGAGAAAGCGGTATCTGCCCCAAGTAGAGAACCCCTACTAGGGCCTGATATGGCTACAGTCCGGAGATCGCCTGACGCCATTGTACTCGCTGGAAGTGGAGATCGTGCAACTCTTCCCCATTTTGCCCGCTTACAGCGAATTTTGAACAAAAGAGTGGCCAGTGAGTATGGCTGGGAGTACCCTTATGTGCCCAAGGAGCTGCTGTTCGAGATAGAGGCCTATCGAGAAAGGTGGAGCACCGAAGCTATATGGGACTGTCTTGAAGTGCTTAAGCCATACAGGTACTTTGCTTGCTTGGCCGCTATGACTGACCATTTTAAGGGTTGTTGTAAAGAGTGGAGCTATGGTCAGCATATCCATGCTGATCGTCTGGTGATCTGTTGTCCAGGGAGAAAGGACGCGGTTTATTTTGTAGAGACCCTGGACAAACAATGGAAGCCCATTATTCTTCCAGATCCCCACTACTACCTTTGAGACAGGAACTTGTGTTTTTTTCCTATTATCCTGTCTTTGCACAGACAAACTGTGCCCTGGATACAAGTAACTTTGCCCCGCTGTTAAGGGGATATCTACTCTTAAAGAGGAAGAAAAGTGGAGAGCTTGTTGTGTTTTTTTTTTATCTCCCTTCTGCTCTGAATAAAGAGACAGTTTTCCTCTAAATTGAACTTAGTCAGTAGGTCATGGCAGTGGCGTAGCGTGGGTTGTCAGCGCCCGGGGCAAGGCAAGAAATTTGTGCCCCCCCCCAGCCTGCGGACTTTCCACTACACTACACACGACACGACCACTAACCCGCACACCACTACCTTGCACACCTGACCTACGTGACCATTACACTGACCCACCTACTGACACCTACACTGACTCACCTACTGACACCTACACTGACCCACCTACTGACACCTACACTGACCCACCTACTGACACCTACACTGACCCACCTACTGACACCTACACTGACCCACCTACTGACACCTACACTGACCCACCTACACTGACCCACCTACTGACACCTACACTGACACCTACACTGACCCACACACTGACCCACCTATTGACACCTACACTGACCCACCTATTGACACCTACACTGACCCACCTACTGACACCTACACTGACCCACCTACTGACACCTACACTGACCCACCTACTGACACCTACACTGACCCACCTACTGACACCTACACTGACCCACCTACTGACACCTACACTGACCCACCTACTGACACCTACACTGACTGACCCACCTACTGACACCTACACTGACTGACCCACCTACTGACACCTACACTGACCCACCTACTGACACCTACACTGACACCTACACTGACCCACCTACACTGACCCACCCACTGACACCTACACTGACCCCTACACTGACCCACCTACTGACACCTACACTGACCCACCTACTGACACCTACACTGACCCACCTACTGACACCTACACTGACCCACCTACTGACACCTACACTGACCCACCTACTGACACCTACACTGACTGACCCACCTACTGACACCTACACTGACTGACCCACCTACTGACACCTACACTGACTGACCCACCTACTGACACCTACACTGACCCACCTACTGACACCTACACTGACCCACCTACTGACACCTACACTGACCCACCTACTGACACCTACACTGACACCTACACTGACCCACCTACTGACCCCTACACTCACTGACACACACACACACACACTGACACACACACCTACACTGAAATATGTAAAATGAGGTGCAGCGCTAAATGAATAAATAAATGTCAATAGGTGTAATGTGAAAAATTGGTGAAAAGGAAAACTAATGCAGAGTCTCCCATTTCTTAAATTCATATGAGTCTAAGGCCCCTTTTACTCTGGGGCGGGCAGGTGCGGTGGCGGTATAGCAGCGCGATTTTCAGCGCTGCTATACCGTCGTTCTTACCGCGGTATGCGGCCGCTAGGGGGGTGAATTTACCTTCCGCTAGCGGCCGAAAAAGGGTTAATACCGCCCGCAAACCGTGGCTATTGCCGCGGTTTGCGGGCGGTATTACCGCGCTGTCCCATTGATTTCAAAGTGGATGACAGGTGGAGCCCTGGTGACGTCATCACGTTTTTCCTTTCCAGACAGCGGATTGACGATAGGGAGTAGAGAGAGGTTAATGGAGACGCCGCAGCTCCTTACATGACCGCATATGTGATTGCTGTTTCGCTGATATACCAACATCACGCTTGTAAGTGCAATAATTCTTATAATACATTTATTTGAGTTAACATATTGCACCATAAGAATATTTTTTACCTTCCATGTCTGCGAGTAACACCTCAATTACATGCCAAAAGCCCCCTCCAAGCCCCTCCCTCAGGAATCGGATTAATGATTTACTGAGCTTCATGACAGTATCCCTCAGAGCTTTCAGCATGTAAGGGGTTAAATGATCAATTCTGCTATATAATGCATTCCTCGGGTCATTCAATATGCCAAATACCTAGCAGGATTGATCATTTAACCCCTTACATGATGCTGAAAGCTCTGAGAGATACTGTCATGAAGCTCAGTAAATAATTAATCCGATTCCTGAGGGGGGGGGGGCTTGGAGGGGGCTTTTGGCATGTAACTGTCTCTGTCTGTCTGTACTTAGGCCCGCAGGCATGCATGCATTAACACATGGTGGTGGCGTGACTCAACTCTCCTCTCCCTAACTGCTGCTGACCGGGCCCGGCGTCTGCTCCATCCATCTGAGATGGCTCCCTGCCTCACTCACCTCCATTTTTTGTTGTCCATCAATCGAGACACTGCCGAGTTACTTCCACTTCCTGGGTCCCAGATGAAGGCACTACACCACTTCCAGATCCGGTCAGGTAGGAAGGGTGGAGGAGAAGACGGCGGCTTACAGTAGAGCGGGCGGGCCTTCGCGCATGCGCCGCCCGCGTTCAAGGACTGGCCAGCCCTGCCGGAGCACATGACCACATTCGCCCAATCACAGGGCGCCAGCTGCCGCAAGATGGCGGCCGGGCCCGGCCGTGACACAGTAAATAGAATTTAACCGGCCTTGAGAAAAGTGACACAAACGGTGCAGGAATTCGCCCCTCCAAATATTGCGCCCGGTGCGACGGCCCCCCCCCCCACGCTACGCCTCTGGGTCATGGTGAAGGAACGCCGTGGTCAAGATGTAATGTTCAAATGTGCTGTGCTGCAGTCCCATGCGCAGCTATTGTGGAGTACTGAATTTATGCCAACACTAGGTGGCAGTGTTCTAAAAAAAAAAACGAACTGCTCTGATGAGAAAAGCATTTAGGCTTAGATGTGTTCTTTCCTGGTGCCTATCCATGGCAGCATACCTGTGACAAGCTCCGCCTTGGCTCCTCCCTCAGGACTAGTGAATATTATAAAAGAGTTGGTTAGCACAGCCCCAGCATTCTCCTTTTTTTCCTCATACCGCATGGCAGTGAATTCTGGTCGAACGTCCTTAACCTTCTGCATTCGGCAGCTTCCGTCCGGGTTCAAGCCTCTCCCGGACGCAGTCCCTTCTCTTGGGCAGCTAAACGCGCTTATAAGGTTGGGAGTCCCTTCTGTAGGATCTTTTGGGACAAGCAGTTTGTCTCTTAACTAAGAGCTTTACCTGCAGCACATCTTCCAGGCATTAGCTCACACATGGCAACAGAGGCAGCAGCTATTTCTGCATTTCTTTTTTTTTTTCTTCTTCCCTTTTTTCCTTCCTTTTAGCTTTTTTTCTTATTGGCTGTTTTTTCAGTGTTTCCCATTTCCTTTATGCCCCCTGTCTCCCCCTCGCCCTCTATCACCTCCTCGTCCCCCTTAGGGATCGCGTGCGCTCACCCCCAGCCTTTTTGTTTACTTGCGGCGTCTTTTGCCGCATTCTGCGCATGCGCCGACGCCCAGGACGTCCGGGTCCTAGAGCCGCCGGTTCGCGCATGCGCGGTAAGCGCGGAAGCCTCAGCGGCCATCTTAGGTTAGAGGAAAATGTTGTTTTCTTGCCCTTAACCCTAAATTACAGGGCAGAGGCGTTTTCCTCTATCCACCTGTTCCCATTTATCTCCCTGGCTACCTGAGATATACTTAACAGAAAGCTCCAGGGAAGAATACCTGTCGTTTCAGGTAAGTAAAAATATATGTGTTTGTATATATATATATATATATATATATATATATATATATATATATATATATATATATATATATATATATATATATATGTGTGTATAATATTTTTTTTTTTAAAAAGGGGGGGGAAATTGTTTTTAAAATTAATTATAGTATATGCAGGTGTGCAAGTAAAACTCTTAAAAAAAAAAAAAAGGGAAAAATTGTTTAAAAAATAAATAAAAATAAATTTGTTATATGCATGCGTGCGAGAAACCCCCCCCCCCCCAAAAAAAATAAAAAAATATTATTTTATATAAATAAATTAATATAAAAAAAAAAACAGAGATTTTGTTTCTCTTAGCCAGATTAGGACATGGTCGTTAACCCTTCCCTGTTCCTTTCTTAGCTGCTACCTTTGCTAAGCCACTCAGCATGAGCCATTCGCCACCCGTACAAGATCCTACTCTACTTCTGAGGTAAGCTTACACATCTTAAAAAAAAAAAAAAGAGTGCACCGAAGCTGGTACTTTTATGTATTTCAGCCCTATACACCAGAAGACGTCTAAAAAGACCTCAAGGCGAAATGAGGACTATGATGATTCTAGTCCCAGTAGAGACAGGTTGTCCAGGCATCTGGATCATAGAAGTGGCAGGAAGTCATTGCTGAGGCGCTTTTCAGGCGCTTTCACGCTAAAAAAAAAAAAAAAAAAAGCGCCTGAAAACGTATTTCCATTAAAATCAATGAATGCTTTCACACTGGGGCAGTACACTGAAAAAACGCCCATCTCCATTGAAATTAGTTAAAAGCGCTTCAAAAGCGACTGAAAAGCGCTTCAAAAGCGCTCAGTGTTTTACTGGCAGTTTTTCAAGCGCCTCAGTGTGAAAGTGGCCTAACGCTCCTGAAGCCGAGATCTCCAGGATGTCAGTCCTGTGAAGACACCCCACTTCCAGACAAAGTGATCTGTCGAAATTGCCCAGCGGACAGAAAGTCCGAAAGTCTGCAAGTGGCGGACCTACTTAAGAAAGCAGTAAAGAATTCCCTCGCGGAATTGGTAGCCACAATGCCGCCGCAACATCTGGCATCTCCTATGACATCCCCATTCCCGGGCCGTCCTCAAGTGAAATCTCACGCCGGACGCCTGCTTCTTCCTCTAAACATCAGGAAGAGAATACCATCTCAGGGGGTCTCTCTGATGACCTAGATACCTTTTTGGTTTTGCTTTCGCCATGGTCCAGCCTTTTGTGCAGGAGGTAAAACAAGCAATCGGCTGGGAAGAGACCGACACAGAAGTCTAAGTCATACTTCCCCTTTTTTTTCAAACGCCAGATTACCCTCTTTCCCTCTCATGAAGGAGATCAGGGATGTGATTGAGGAAGAGTGGAAAAAGACGGAGAAAAGATTCTCCATTAATCGACTGGGAAAGTTATACCCTCTCTCAGAGGCCGATTCCGAAATGCTGGAGGGCTGTGGTAAGGTTGGCAAAGAACGTCACATTGCCCGTGGAAGACTCGACTTTGTTTAAGGATCCACCAGACAGAAGGATGGATCTTGATCTCCCAAAAGATGGTGGGCAACGCTTGTAAACCTGCGATAGCCCTGACGTCAGTGTCCAACGCCCTATGCGTCTGGACAGATGATATAGAGTTTGCAATCTAACCGGATACCCCAGGGGAGGACATCATCAGGGCTTTAGTGGAGCTAAAGCTCTCAGTAGATCTTATTGGTGAAGCCACGATCGATTCAATTCGATGCTCCGCAAGGTCAATGCTCCACACAGTTATGGCCAAACGGGCCTTGTGGCTGGAACCCGGGTCAGCAGATATTGCCTCAAAACATAATTGGTGCAAGATACCCTTTGATGGAAAAGCCTTGTTTGCGGAGAAATTGGACAAGGCCATCTCTCGCGTCATGGGCGGGAAATCGGGCCTGTTACCCCAAGACAGGCGATCCAGGCGCTCCAGGACATTCGCACCCAGATTTCAATACTCCAAGAGTAAGGACTACAGACTTCCAGACAGGGGAAAGGCTTTAGGCAAAATTGGAGAAGCACGCAGTCCACTTTCCTCAAGACCCGTAGACAGAGACTCGTGCCTATCCATCAGGATTCTGCTAAATCCTTTTGACGCCAGGCCATCCCAAGCGATCCCTGTGGGGCCAGACTCAAACACTTCTTGAAGATCTGGGAACAAAGTGCAGGGATCCGTGGGTAGTCTCCACAGTTAAATACGGTCAGTTCTGGACGTTTCTAGACAAACCCCCCAAAGACTTCTTCTTTCCGATTAAAGGTGTCAAGGTGCACCCAAAAAAAAAAAAAAACGGAAGCACTACAGTGATTTCTTCTCTCCTTGCAGGAACAGCAAGCAGTGGTTCCAGGGTCTCCATCAGAAAGATTTTCGTTTTTTTACTCCACCCTGTTTCTAGTCCCCAAGAGAAACAGAGGTAGAAGACCCCTGTTAGACCTGAAGAGGCTAAATCGCTATATCTTCCTAAAAAATTCCAAAGGGAGTCGCTATGAGTGATTATACGTGTAATCCAACCAGGGGATCGGATGTTATCAATAGACTTGCAGGATGTTTACCTGCATATACCGACACTCCCTCCTTTCCAGAAATATCCGAGGTTTGCAGTGGTGCCTGTACATCTTAAATTTTGGAGTCTCCCATTCGGCCTCTGCGCGTCACCAAGAGTCTTTACGAAGACCCCAATTGCCATCATAGCCCCTATAATACAATTAGGGCCTTGAGTATACCATTACTTGGATGACCTTCATCCCGGGCGAAGGTTCCAGCCCAGTTAGTGGAACAGAACGGTACAGTATCCCTCTCACCTCAAAAGGTGACATCGACTGTTCGACAGATGAAGAAAGTCAGTATGAGATCCTACCTGTTATACTCGAACTGTCACAGCCTGATAGGCTGGATGTCGTCATGCATCCCTAGGGTCCCTTGGGCCCATTGGTATTTGAGACATTTCCAGCTGGAGTTCTTGAGGCTGTGTAACAGACGGTATCTATCCCAACCCATACACCCAACGACCTTGATGCTCAGGAGTCTACATTGGTGGATGAAGAAACACATGCCTATGAAATCACGTCCATTAGAACATGTCAACTGGATCACAATTATTAACGATGCCAGTAAAGCAGGTGGGGATCACACTGCAACCAGATCTCAGGGCAAGGAAGATGGTCCTTCCATACAACAGGCCTGGTATCAAATATCCTGGAGGTCCGGGCATCCTACCTTTTGCATTGCTAGCCCTAGAATTCAAGATTACAGGCAAACCAGTTCTTCTCCGAATGGACAACAGGGCTGCGGTGTTTTATATACACCGATAAGGAGGGACGTGCAGCAGGTCTCTGCTGAAGGAAGTGAAACCATATTCTTTTGGGCAAAAAGGAATCTAAAAGACCTAAGGGCAGTCTATTTGCCCGGTCTTCTTAACTCAAGGGCTAACCAGCTATCTCGCAGGTTCGTAGATTCCAACGAATAGTCTCTGCATCCGAAAGTTTTCAACTGGTTAGTGGACCAGTGGGGTCCCCTCGGGCTGGGCCTATTTGCAACAGCATTAAATACCAAGAATTCAAGGTTCATCTCGAGACTTCCTCATCCCCAGGCGGAGGCAGTAGATGCTCTCAGCCCCTGGGCATGCAAACTGGCCTATGCCTTCTCTCCATGGCCTCTCATTCCAAAAAAACTCATGTTGAGGCTCATGGTAGAAACCACAACGGTGATAGCGGTCCTACCGTACTGGCCAAGACGTCCCTGGTTCCCCACAGCAATGTACCTGAATACACCGCCTTCAGTCAAGGTTCCAATAATACCTTTTCTCCTGTCACAGGGATGTCACACCCATCCAGATTCCCGCAGGTTAAATCTTCACATCTGGCAGCTGAAAGGGAAAGATTCCAATCCCTAGGGTGTCCCAACAAAGTTATCGAAACCCTGCTCAGCGCAAGAAAGCCATCCACAAACAGTATATACGATAAGGTGTGGAACAAATTCAGGGCCTTCATGATTGGCAGAAACTGCGATCCAGATTTCCCATCATCCTCTCAAATTCAAAAAATTCTTGCAGGCAGGCTTAGACCTAGGTCCTGCTTAAGTACACTAAAGGTGCAGGTAGCGGCAATTTCAGGGGCAACCAGTAAAAGATGGGCTGAGGATTCATTAATAATCCAATTTTTCAAAGCTGTCAAAAAGATCCGACCACCATCTAAACAATCTTTTCCCACTTGGAACCTTGCTATCATCCTAGAGTCTTAGCCAATCCACCTCTTGCCTCTTCGGAGTCAGCATCGCTTTGGAATCTAACTACGAAGCTATCTTTCTTGATAGCCATAACTTCTGGCAGGCAGGTTTCAGAGCTCCAAGCTTTAGGAGCGGATCTTCATCATATCATATTCTATCCTGACAAAGTAGAACTCTGAACGGTGCGAGGATTTAGCCCCAAGGCCACATCATCCCAAACATGTCGGAGCCTCGGGCACTTCCAACATTTTCAGAACAAGACTCAGGTTCTCTTCACGAGCTGGACATTGCCTCCACTTTGAGATGCTATCTGCAGGCTACAGCATCCTTCAGGGACACTATCAGGTTGTTCATAAACAAAGGCAAGGAGGCGTCAGCAAGAACGATTGCCTCATGGTTCGCTAAACTCATCCACAAGGTGTACAGGGCAAAAGGACTGGGAT
Source organism: Rana muscosa (assembly GCA_029206835.1). Lineage (NCBI taxonomy): Eukaryota > Metazoa > Chordata > Amphibia > Anura > Ranidae > Rana > Rana muscosa. The sequence goes on along the minus strand of JARGYO010005626.1, from coordinate 98,026,745 downwards.
CCCCTTCGATAGTCAGGGCGCACTCCACCAGAACGGCTTCTGCCTCTTGGGCGGCAAGAGAAAATGTGTCAATTTAAACTATTTACAAGGCAGCGACTTTGGTCGTTCCAACATACGTTTCTGAAACATTACCGAGTAGACCCAGGAGCTCTCTCATCGGTGGAGTTTGGCAGAAAGGCGGTCAAATCGGCCTTTGCTTCTTCCTCTAAATGATGATAATAATCTCTTTAAAATAAACCTCTGAGCATCATCCCACCCATATCAGCTAGTTATTTGTCACAGGTATGCTGCCATGGAGGCACCAGGAAAACGGAAAATTGTATCATACTTACCAGTAATTTTCCTTTCCTGGTGCCTATCCATGGCAGCATACAATCCCACCCTCGGTATTCTATATTACGGAGAATGCTGGGGCTGTGCTAACCAACTCTTTTATAATATTCACTAGTCCTGAGGGAGGAGCCAAGGCGGAGCTTGTCACAGGTATGCTGCCATGGATAGGCACCAGGAAAGGAAAATTACTGGTAAGTATGATACAATTTTCCATTTTTTACTCATTAGCTATTTTATGCTAGGCTTAGCGTAATAGGCTTTAGAGAAGGGAATTGCTTCCTTTAGGGGAGGCAGTTTACTTCTAAACTGTATAAAAGTTCTAGGGATAGGATGTTTGTATATCTTTCCTGATTGCATGTGTTTTTTTTTCTTGCAGGTGTGAGAACGGCTATCAACACCACCGGAGAATGGGGTGGGATAGATGGCTAGTGATGGGTGGAGTGTGTATTATTTTTCCATTTTAGAAAAAAAAAATGTCAGTGTCTGGATGTAATGTTATCTATATGCTTCTTTTCTTTCCTTCTCCCTTCCCAACATTTTTTGGTTCAGGCAGCTGTTTAAATTTGTAGTTCTTAGATGAATCAACAACCTTTAGGATTGACAGTGTCTTTTTCAGGAGGGGGTGTGTGTAGCCCCACACCCCATATTTGGGGGCGCTATATGGAAATTTAGGGGGCAGTCTGAGCCAGTAGTTGGGCTCAGACCAATTATAGTTCAAATTGTTTGCTCTGCTCTAGGTGTGATATGGCCCGGCAATGTTATTCTCCTTTGCCTGCAGGTGGCACTGTCACCACCGGCACAGGCTGGATCACGGGGGTATCACAGCACCTTGGGTGTCCTCTCTCGGCAGCCATGCAGTGGGCGTGGTCCACCCGCTGTGCATGCTGGGAGAGGGTACAAAAGGGGCAGACGCCATTTGGCGTGAGGCGATTCCAGGGGGACCCCAAGGCGTTCAGGGGGACCTCCGGTCCAGTGAGCTGCCTCGTGGCCCACATGGCACAAGGTGCGCAGGTGTGTTTAGGCCCCGGGCACCTTTAGCCTGAGGCTCTGCTGCTGCATCGTAGGCCCAGCTCTCTTAACAAGGGCCTAGGCTTCGGAGAAAGATCCCAGGCTGCCCGGTTGTAAGGGGGCCCATCTTTAGGAAAGGAGTTCCAGGGGAAGATCAGTCCCGGCGGAGATAGTCTCAGGGAGAGGGCTGGAGGCCTACCTAAAGGGGGATTCATCATCTCTGACATCTGTGCTCCATCCCGGCTGCTAGGACCGCTCTTATAGGGACTATCCGGGTGTATATATTTGGGATCTAAAGCCCGGTACACACGATCGGTTTGACTGATGAAAACCGTCCGATGGATGGTTTTCATCAGACCAACCGATCGTGTATGGTACCCATCAGTCTTTTTTCCATCGGTTGTAAAAAATAGAACTTGGTTTAAAAATTTCCGATGGATAAAAAACCGATGGGAATTTCCGATCGTCTATGGGCAAGTCCATCGGTTAAAAAACCCACGCATGCTCAGAATCAAGTCGACACATGCTCAGAAGCATTAAACTTCATTTTTCTCGGCTCATCGGAGTGTTTTACGTCACCGCGTTTGGAACGGTCGGTTTTTCGACTGATGGTGTGTGGCCAAGACTAATGAAAAACAGTTTCATCGGATTTCCGATGGACAAATCCATCGGACGAAAATCCATAGGTTATCCGATCGTGTGTACGGGGCTTCAGTGTTGCGTGCCTGAACCTTCCCCTACATCTTTAATCTTCCTGCCTTCGCTTTCTGAATAAAGCCTTGCTGATTAGGTTTTACTCGTGTGTGGACATTGGCCTTGTTCCTGAATACACTGGTGTACCTAGACAACGAAGCTGAAGGATCCACTCGTTGGAGGTAACTCGCTGCAGATCCAAAAGTAATTAAACAGTGAATTTCACATTTAACAAAGTGTGGATCCGGCGTAGCCGCAGGGGAAGAGTAAAAAGGGAAGTGCAAAACCCACCCTGGGAGCTACACTTGATTCTGAGCATGCGCGGTTTTCTGCCCGTCGGAAAACCATACAGACGGATGGATTTCCCGCTCGGATTTTTGGCCTGACTGAAAAAAAGAGATCCTGATCTCTTTTTTTGTCCGGCATTTTTCCCGTCGGAAAAACTGCGATGGAGCATACACACGGCCGGGATTCCCAAGCGAAAGCTCGCATAGCAGTTTTCCTGTTGGAAAAAACGGTCGTGTGTACGGGGCATAAGTCTAACCATTAGGCCTCATGCACACTGGACGTTAAAATAATGTTATAAAAATGCCAGTAGCTTTGCCAGTGAGTTTTTCAACGTTTTTGCAATAGCGTTTTTTGGGCGTTTATTAGCGTTTTTTTGCGTTTTTCCCGTGTTAGCATTTTTTTGTGTTTTTTTTGAGGAAACAATAATTTATTTATTTTTTTCAATGGATCAAAAACGCTAAACGCTGGTGACCGACGTTTTTGAGCGCTTATCAGCGTTAGAGTGTTTTTACAGCTGAAAAACGTCTCTCAGAACCCACTAGTTTTGGTATTTTTTTACTACTCAAAAACGTCACTGCCCAAAACAGCTGATAACAGCCTATGTTTGCATGGACACATAGGATAACATGATGGAGAGTTGAATGACTGTAGAAAAAACGTCTACTGACAAAAAAAATATCGAAAAACGTCCAGTGTGCATGAGGCCTAACACTTATGGGAACATAGGAAGATCCTCAAAGCAGCAGACCTACCCTCATCACTACAGGTGTCGAAACAGGGAGATTCTAGACTCCTGGTATGTATGGGAATTGCTAGGTGCCTACATTTTATTGCTTGTATCTGTTATTTGATGTTTCAAAAATAAAAACTTTTTGAATGAGAAAACACGTAGGTTTACAACCCCTTTAAGCCTTGTACACACGATCAGATTTTCGGATGACCGTTTTTTGTCGAAAGTGAAGAGATTACTAACCATACGAAAATTCTCATACGACAGAATACAACTTTAAAAGTGATGTAATGTGTTGACTAGTTTTGTATGTATTCTTCTATTTCTGAGCATGTGTAATCTTGCTCTTATGATTTTTTTCGTACCAAAACCGTACTGATTAAACGGAAATCTTATGGGAACATAGGAAGATCCTCAAAGCAGCAGACCAACCCTCATCGCTACAGGTGTCGAAAAAGGGAGATTCCTGGGATTCTAGGCTCCTGGTATGTGTGGGAATTGCTAGGTGTATTTTATTGCTTTTCAGAGCTGACAATCACGTAAATACTGGAGATGTGCAATTTCACTCTACATCTTACTTGATAAATTCTCTTGTTTGAAATAGTCAATTTCAATACTAAAGTCTCAGAGGGCCATCCAGTAGAACATACTCAGCAGGGAAGCTCTGGTAAGGGAAAATGAATTGGATTTTGTATCTTGTTTTCATCTCCTAGATTTCTCAGCCCTGGAGACTGTCAATTTACCACAACCTTTGCAACTGCCTGTCATGTTTTTCGCAATACAATAACAAATGAGAACAATGAGAAAGTTGCTCATCACACATCAGCTACAGAAAAAAATATCAAATAGAATTGCCATCAGTCTACAAAATAACTGTGTAGATTCAAGTGTTTTTTTTTTTTTTGTTTTTACATGTTCCAGTTTTAGATTTTCTTTAGAAAGAAAAGTTAGAAAATAAGATATGGAACCTGATTGATATCTGTAGGCCACACGAGTAGTTCTGATGCATACTGACCTATTCGAAGCTCCCTGATCTAGGCTCACAGGACTATGCTGAAAAATCTCTGCACTATTTAGGCAACTTTCACATTGAAAGCGCTGGTCGTTAGTGTTAAAGCGCCGTTCGTTTTAGCGGTGCTTTAACACTGCGGAGGTTCCGCAGCAGATCGCTTTTTTTTTTTTTTTGGATGATTTCATGTGGTTTAACAATTGAAATGTACACTCACTTTTTCGGTCTCCTCAATTATCCTGTGTCCGTTTTCGTAAGAAAAACTGAGTTATAAAATCCTTTACTGCGTATTTCCATTTTGCTTGTGGGCATTGTGAAGCCCACAAGCAAGTATTTCCTGGAAGCGGTGAATGCCATCCCAGCATTCACCGCTGTAGCGCCGTAAACAAACTGGTTGCCATCACAACGGGTGGCGTCAATGATAGTTCACGCCCCGTTGTGATGGTTTGCAAAAAAAAAAAAATTGACACGGCTCAGTACGGGGATAGAGCTGCAGCTGCATAGGTAGTGTTTTTACAATCGCGCTAGTATCGCCTCCTTTGCCTCGTGTGTGCAGGTAGATAATAGCAAGATTTACCTACACGCCCTTTTTTAAAATGGAGAATGTAGAGACACGCTCGTCACGTGACCGGCGTCACGCGTCACTTAGTATGTGAAATCTTTTGAGATTTCACTGCTCGGTGATACACAATGTATCTTGGGAAGCATGACACTGTGCTCCCAGAATACATTGCTGCTCAGGGAAAATGCTTACAAATACTGCAGCTGCTGACTTTTAAAATAAGGACACTTACCTGTCCAGGGCACCCGCGATGTCGGCATCCGAAGTTAATCTATCCTTAGGCTCTCGGGTGCTGCCGCCGCAATCTTCGATAAGGGAATCAGGAAGTAAAGCCTTGCAGCTGAAGCTTCCTGGTTCCCTACTGCGCATGTGCGACTCACGCTGATTGATTGATTGATTGATTGATATGTAAATTTATATCGCGCCAAATACTGTCTTGGAGGACTGCAACTAAGCGCGCTGTACCATAAATTCACCAATCAGCCTTGGGAAAAGAAAAAAACATTTGAGAAAAAGGGAGGGGAGAAAAAAAAAAGAGGAAGGAAGGCTCACGAGGGGAGTCGAAAAACAAAGTTGACGTTAATTATTACAGAGTTAGGTGTCTCTACATCCGTAGTTAGGAAAAAGCGTTTTTAACCACTTAACGACCGCTCACTGTATATATACGTCGGCAGAATGGCACCGACAGGCACAATCACGTAGAGCATACGTGATTGCCTTTGTATAGTTGGGGGGTCCAATCGGACCCCCCTCCTATACAGTGAGCGGTGGCTAAGGCCCCTTTCACACGGACGGATAGAATGGTGCTTTTAGCTGCGGATTTTCTAGTTTTCTACCGCAGCTAAAAGCACACAATGCTTTCTTATGGCCCCATTCACACACAGCGTTTAGCTGCGATTTCGTTACATGCTGTTCGGTGCGAATAGAAAAAATAGAATTGAATGCGTCCAGGTGCGATGTAGCGCAGCTATCTGCACATAACTGCAGGTAATCGCAGTGCACTGTGTCAGCTGCGGATAGCAGCGTGAACAAAAGAAAAAAACAACAGGAAGCACATCAAAATAAAAATGGTTGCTATGGGGATGACAATAATGGCCAAACGCAGCTAAACGCAGCCGCATGTAAACGCAGCTAAAAGCAGTGTACAAATGCAGCTGATCGCTGTGCCTGGGGTCTTGAATTTCAAAAGAAAGAAACATGCTTTTAACTGCGGCAGAACAGCCGCCCGTGTGAAAGGGGCCTAAGTGTCCGGGAGCGTTCCAGGATGAGGGGGCAGCCATTAGTTTCCGGCCACCCCCTCGCGATCGCTCCCGGCGAATGGAAATGCCCCCTCTGTCTGTGTCAGGCAGAGGAAGCAGGAGGAAGTGATGTCATCTCTGGTGCGGCGCTCACATATACCGAGCGCCGTACAAGAGAAGACATCAGGTCAGTGCACACAACACTACACTGACACTAGGACACATAGGGACATAAATCGCCCCCCCAGACACCCCCAGATCACCCCCCCAGCCCCCAGTCACAGTGTCACTGATTGCAGTGACCATTTATTTACTGATCACTGCAATCAGTGACATTTGTGACTGTAAAAGTGTCAGTACATTCAGTTTTAGGTCCAGTGTAGCCCCCTAACCCCCCCTAATAAAGGTTTAACTCCCTGATCACCCCCCAGATAACCCTTTCACCCCCTATCACCACTGTTGCTAAGCGATCATTTTTCTGATCGCTGTCTTAGCGTCAGTGATGCCGATCGGCAGCCAGTAATTTTTTTTAGGTTCGCCGCATGTTTTTATAGCGTCAGGTACCCCAATATATTATCTAATAAAGGTTTAACCCCCTTGATCGCCCCCCAGGTAACCCTTTCACCCCCTATCACCACTGTCGCTAAGCGACCGTTTTTCTAAACGCTGTCTTAGTGTCGGTGATGCAGATCGGTAGCCGGTAATTTTTTATAGGTTCGCCGCAGGTTTTTATAGCGTCAGGTACCCCAATATATTATCTAATAAAGGTTTAACCCCCTTGATCGCCCCCCCAGGTAACCCTTTCACCCCCTATCACCACTGTCGCTAAGCGATCGTTTTTCTAAACGCTGTCTTAGTGTCGGTGATGCAGATCGGTAGCCAGTAATTTTTTTTAGGTTCGCCGCAGGTTTTTATAGCGTCAGGTACCCCAATATATTATCTAGTAAAGGTTTAACCCCCTTGATCGCCCCCCAGGTAACCCTTTCACCCCCTATCACCACTGTCGCTAAGCGATCGTTTTTCTGATCGCTGTCTTAGTGTCGGTGATGCAGATCGGTAGCCAGTAATTTTTTTTAGGTTCGCCGCAGGTTTTTATAGCGTCAGGTACCCCCATATATTACCTAATAAAGGTTTTAACCCCCTGATTGCCCCTAGTTAACACTTTCACCAGTGATCACCATATAAGTGTTACGGGTGACGCTGGTTAGTTAGTTTGCTTTTTATAGTGTCAGGGCACCCGCCGTATATAACCCAATAAAGGTTTAACCCCCTGATCGCCCGGCGGGTGATATCAATTAGGTTTTAGCGTCAGATAGGGTCTGCGTCACACCCCAGGCAGTGTCAGGTTAGTGCCAGTAACGCTAACACCCACGCGTGAAGCATACACCCCCCTTAGTGGTATAGTATCTGAACAGATCAATATCTGATCTGATCAGATCTATACTAGCGTCCCCAGCAGTTTAGGGTTCCCAAAAACGCAGTGTTAGCGGGATCAGCCCAGATACCTGCTGGCACCTGCGTTTTGCCCCTCCGTCCAGCCCAGGCCACCCAAGTGCAGTATCGATCGATCACTGTCACTTACAAAACAAAAACACACATAACTGCAGCGTTCGCAGAGACAGGCCTGATCCCTGCGACTCCAGTGCTGTAGGAGGTGATTTCACCACCACAGTTAAATAAAAAAAGCATATATGCCGAAGCATTGGGGCAGCAGGGGCGGAGGAGCGATTTTGCTCCTAATGCCGCGTACATACGGTCGAAATTCCGACGAAGGCTTGCCCGTGGAAAAGTCCGACCATGTGTGTGCGGCATAACTTTTTTGCGGGAGGATGCCTCCATGCTTCGGCATATATAAATGGTGCGTGTATGCCCATCATTGGAAGTGGGTGGATGAAGGGGCGGTATTCTAATGGTGGGTATACCCACCGATCAATCTCTTTTTTCGTTCAGCCAACTGGCTGCATGAAAAAAAAAGATTACAATACATGTCCAACAAGGACCAGCAACGTACTGGTATGTTGCTGGACTTTGAATGTTTATACCAGAATGATGCCTGCGGGTGTAGGTATCATCTTGGTATCATTCTTTTCAGCCTGCGGCCGGCTTTCATGTAAAAGCAATCCTAGCGGCTAATTAGCCTCTGGACTGCTTTTACAAGCAGTGGGAAGGAATGCCCCCCCCCGGATATAAAAAGCGCCATTGGGAAATTGGGAAAGCATTTTATCACACCGATCTTGGTGTGGTCAGATGCTTTGAGGGCAGAGGAAAAATCTAGGGTCTAGAAGACCCCAGTTTTTTCAAAAAAAGAGTACCTGTCACTACCTATTGCTATCATAGGGGATATTTACATTCCCTGAGATAACAATAAAAATGATTAAAAAAAAATACTTGGAAGGAACAATTTAAAAATAAAATAAAAAAGCAAAATTAATAATAAAAAAAAAAAAAAGCACCCCTGTCCTGCCCTGCTCTTGCCCAATGGCGAACGCAAGCGTCGGTCTGGCGTCATATGTAAACAGCAATTGCACCATGCATGTGAGGTATCACCGCGAAGGTCAGATCGAGGGCAGTCATTTTAGCAGTAGACCTCCTCTGTAAATCTACTGGGGTAACCTGTAAAGGCTTTTAAAGGCTTTTAAAAATGTTTGTAGTTTGTCGCCAATGCGCGTTTGTGCGAAATTTTAAAGCATGTCGTGTTTGGTATCTATGTACTCGGCCTAAGATCATCTTTTTTATTTCATCAAACATTTGGGCAATATAGTGTGTTTTAGTGCATTAAAATTAAAAAAAGTGTATTTTTTAACCCAAAAAATGCGTTTGAAAAATCGCTGCGCAAATACTGTGTAGAAAAAAAAAATACAACACCCACCATTTTAATCTGTAGGGCCTTTGCTTTAAAAATATATATAATGTTTGGGGGTTCAACATAATTTTCCTTGCAAAAAAAAAATGTTTTCATGTAAACAAAAAGTGTCAAAAAGGGCTTTGTCTTCAAGTGGTTAGAATAGTGGATATAAGCTTCCTAATGTTGTGTATAAAATGCCAGAACAGTTCAAAACCCCTCCAAATGACCCCATTTTGGAAAGTAGACACCCCAAGCTATATACTGAGAGGCATGTCGAGTCCATGGAATATTTTATATGTTGACACAAGTTGCGGAAAAACGACAATTTTTTTTATTTTTTTTTGCACAAAGTTGTCACTAAATGATATATTGCTCAAACATGCCATGGGCATATGTGGAATTACACCCCAAAATACATTCTGTTGCTTCTCCTGAGTACGAGGATACCACATGTGTGAGACTTTTTGGGAGCCTAGCCGCGTACGGGACCCCAAAAACCAAGCACCGCCTTCAGGCTTTCTAAGGGTGTAAATTTTTGATTTCACTTCTCACTGCCTATCACAGTTTCGGAGGCCATGGAATGCCCAGATGGCACAAAACCCCCCCAAATGACCCCATTTTGGAAAGTAGACACCCCAAGCTATTTGCTGAGAGGTATTGTGAGTATTTTGCAGATCTCGCTTTTTGTCACAAAGTTTTGAAAATTGAAAAAAAAAAAATATATATATATATATTTTCTTTCTTCATTTTCAAAAACAAATGAGAGCTGTAAAATACTCGCCATGCCTCTCAGCAAATAGCTTGGGGTGTCTATATTCCAAAATGGGGTCATTTGGGGGGGTTTTGTGCTATTTTGGCATTTTATGGCCTTCGAAACTGTGATAGGTAGTGAGGAGTGAAATCAAAAATTTGTGCCTAGAAATCCTGAAGGCGGTGCTTGGTTTTCGGGGTCCCGTACGCGGCTAGGCTCCTAAAAAGTCCCACACATGTGGTATCCCCGTACTCAGGAGAAGCAGAAAATTTTATTTTGGGGTGTAATTCCACATATAACCATGGCATGTGTGAGCAATATATCATTTAGTGACAACTTTTTGTAATTTTTTATTTTTTTTTTGTCATTCTTCAATCACTTGGGAAAAAAAAAATATATATATTCAATGGGCTCAACAGGCCTCTCAGCAATTTCCTTGGGGTGTCTACTTTTTAAAATGGGGTCATTTGGGGGGTTTTGTGCTATTTTGGCATTTTATGGCCTTCGAAACTGTGATAGGTAGTGAGGAGTGAAATCAAAAATTTGCGCCCTTAGAAATCCTGAAGGCGGTGCTTGGTTTCCGGGGTCCCGTACGCGGCTAGGCTCCCAAAAAGTCCCACACATGTGGTATCCCTGTACTCAGGAGAAGCAGCAAAATGTATTTTGGGATGCAATTCCACATATAACCATGGCATGTGTGAGCAATATATCATTTAGTGACAACTTTTTGTAATTTTTTTTTTTTTTTTAGTCATTATTCAATCACTTAAGACAAAAAAAAAAAAATTCAATGGGCTCAACATGCCTCTCAGCAATTTCCTTGGGGTGTCTACTTTCCAAAATGGGGTCATTTGGGGGGGGGGTTTGTACTGCCCTGTCATTTTAGCACCTCAAGAAATGAGATAGGCAGTCATAAATTTAAAGCTGTGTAAATTTCAGAAAATGTACCCTAGTTTGTAAACTCTATAACTTTTGCGCAAACCAATAAATATACGCTTATTGACATTTTTTTTACTAAAAACATGTGGCTGAATACATTTTGGCCTAAATGTATGACTAAAATTGAGTTTATTCGATTTTTCTTATAACAAAAAGTAGAAAATATCTTTTTTTTTCAAAATTTTCGGTCTTTTTCCGTTTATATCGCAAAAAATAAAAATCGCAGAGGCAATCAAATACCATTAAAAGAAAGCTCTATTTGTGGGAAGAAAAGGACGCAAATTTCGTTTGGGTACAACATTGCATGTCCGCACAATTTACAGTTAAAGCAGCGCAGTGCAAAATTCTGAATTCACCTCTGGTCCTTTAGCTACCAAATGGTCCGGGGCTTAAGTGGTTAAAAAGGTGGGTTTTTAATTGCCTCTTAAAAAGAGCTTGGGGCATTGGGAGCCGGAGATGGTCGGGGAGTTGGTTCCAAAGGGCCGCGCCCATAGTCTGCATTCGTCGACCTCCCAAGGACTGGAGTCGGCGGGTGCTTGGATGATCCTATTTTGAAGCCCTGACCGCAATGCTCTACTTGGTGTGTAATGGGGGGCCATTTCTGTGAGATAGAGTGGGCCCAGGCCCCAATATGCTATAAACATCAGAACCAAGATTTTAAATTGTACTCTATGCACTATAGGTAACCAATGTAGCTGTGCCAGCACAGGGGTGATGTGATGTCTATATGGTGTACCCGTAATAGTGCGTGCTGCTTGATTCTGTATAATTTGGATTTTTTTGACCCACTTAAGGGGAAGGTCAAGGCAAAAACCATTGGCAAAGTCTAGTCTGGATTGTACTAGAGCCAAAGTAAGTGTGATTTGGTGTCACGTACCTGGTAGACGAGCCCAACGTGCAGGGAGCGGCTTCTCGTAGCCTCTGATTCACGAGGCCCTGGTAGAGGGAACAGGAGCTCGCGAGGGCAGAGGGCACAAGTGCCTGACTGGTAAGCTGAGTAGGGGCCTTGAGCAGAGGCTGTAGTCCACGGCAAGGTGCAGTAGTAGAACACTCGTGGATGAGCAGCAGAGCAGGTGAGGGCAGACCGGGTCAAACACTGGCAGGCTGGTTCAGGTACAGAAGCGGGATCCAAAACGGGAGTCAGAGTCCAGGCCGGGTCAGTTCGTTGGGCGGGCAGCAATCAGGTTAGAGGGATAAGCAAGAGAGTCGTCAAGGCAAGCCGGGATCAGAAGGGCAGGCAGAAAACAGGATACACAGAGGGAAGCCGGATCAGGTAGGAAGTTCAGCAGTGGGGTATCAATCAGCAGGGGTCTCAGGAAACGCTGTAGACCAGACAGCACTGGGCAGCATGACAGGGGGGTTTAAATACCCGATTCTGGCGCCAAGCGCCGTCACCGTGCGCGCTCCCGCGGGCGCGCGCGCACCCGTTGCGCTGTCGCGCACGCGCATGCGCCGAACAGTTCTTCCAAAGGCAGGCATTCTTCTGATGCTGCTGTTGCCGGGCAGATTACGTAAATGCCTTTCCTGACATTGCCCCCCTCCAACGGGCAGCCTCCGGATGCCCAACTGGGCCATCCTAACTGGGTGGGATCTTTTGAAGGCCAGAATTAGTCTCTCTGCGTGGATGTTAGTCTCTGGTTCCCAGGAATTTTCTTCCGGGCCATAGCCCTTCCATTTCACCAAGTACTGGGTTTGGTTGCGCCTCCTCCTGCAGTCTAGGATGGATTCGACCTCGAACTCCTCCTCCCCATTGATTAGTACTGGTTCTGGGGGGCCTATACCTCGATCAGAGAATGGATCCGGAACTGCAGGTTTGAGTAGGGCCACATGGAACACCGGGTGTATCCGGAAGGATTCCGGCAGTTTCAACTCATAAGCCACATCGTTAATCCGTCTTAAAACAGGGAAGGGGCCCACAAATTTGGGGCCCAATTTCCTGGAAGGGCATGCTAATTTCAAGTTCACCGTGGACAGCCAGACTTGGTCTCCGGGTACCAGGTTAAGCTCCCCCCTCCTCCTCCTGTCGAATATCTCTTTGTTATATTTCTGGGTCCTTGCCATTGTTTCTTGTAGTAGTTTGTTGTTATTGTTAAAGAAGTTCAGAGTCTCTTGGGCGGCTGGAACTGCACATTCCGGTATATTATTGGATAGGAACAAGGGGTGAAAACCGTAGTTTGCGAAAAAGGGGGACTGTTTGGTAGCTGAGTGGACAGAGTTGTTGTACGCAAATTCGGCAAGAGGTAGTAAGGGTACCCAATCGTCCTGAGAAAAGCCTGAAAAACAGCGTAGATATTGTTCGAGCGTCTGATTAGTTCGTTCAGTCTGCCCATTGGTCTGCGGGTGATAAGCCGAAGAAAGGCACAGGTCAATTTTTAAGGATCCGCAAAGTGCTCTCCAAAATCTGGACGTAAACTGCACCCCCCGATCGGATACGATGTTTGAAGGGATACCGTGCAGCCTTACTATTTCCTTGATGAACAGTTTTGCGGTTTCAGGAGCGGAAGGTGTGCCTCTCATAGGCAAAAAATGGGCCATTTTGGATAGTCTGTCTACTACCACAAAAATGGTAGTGCAATCTTCGGATGGTGGTAACTCAACGATAAAATCCATGGAGATCATTCTCCAGGGTCTTTCTGGAATGGGTAGGGGTTTTAATAGTCCCCATGCTTTGGCCTTGCTGCCCTTGTTTCGAGTGCAAATGGTGCATGAATCCACATAGTCTCTACAGTCCTTCAATAGGCGAGGCCACCAAAACATGCGCTGAAGAAGTTCAGATGTCTTGCGGACACCGAAATGGCCAGCCAGTTCATGTTCGTGGCAAGACTTAAGGACCTTGACTCGTGCTTGTTGAGTAGTGATGAGCCGAACACCCCCGGGTTCGGTTCGCACCAGAACCCGCGAACGGACCGAAAGTTCGTACGAACATTAGAACCCTATTAAATACAATGGATGCGAACGTTCGAATTCTAAAGTGCTAATTATAACAACTATTATGCATGTTATTGTCCTAAAAAGGGTTTGGGAACCCGGGTTCTGCACCAGGGGACATGTATCAATGCAAAAAGAAGTTTTAAAAACGGTCGTTTTTCGGGAGCAGTCATTTTAATGATGCATAAAGTGAAAAAAAAAAAGTCAAATATTCCTTTAAATATCGTACCTGGGGGGTGTCTAAAGTATGCCTGTGAAGTGCCACGTGTTTCCCGTGTTTAGAACTGTCCCTGCACAAAATGACACTTCTAAAGGAAAAAAAAGCCATTTAAAACTGCTTGCGGCTTTAATGTAATGTCTGGTCCCGGTAATATGGATGAAAATCTTTAAGAAAAATGGCATAGCTACCCCATGACCCCCCCCCCCCCCCTACCCCAGCCCATTACCAGCCACTTTGGGTCTTGTATGGATATTAAGGGGAACCCCGCACATAAAATAAAAAAGGCCCTATATACTCTGAACAGCCGTATACAGGCGGTGCATACAAGACAGGGACTGTAGGTTTGTTCTTATGTAGAATGTGTTTGTAATTTTGAACAGGTACATTGTTGAAGTGTAGCTCCAGCCCAAAAATCTATTTTTAAACTTTTTGGAAAACATAGGTAAGGGTTATCACCCCTGTAACATTTGTTTTGCTGTCTGTGCCCCTGTTCAGAACATTTCACCTCACTTTCCGTCCCAATGACAACTGTTTTTGAAATGTGGTGTTTTTCTTGAAACAAGGATTGCTGATAAAGCATCAGTACAGAGGAGACACCTTTCTCCCATATTTATTCTTACAGGAGAGAATTTTCCTTCCTAGTGGTAGATTTCCTCTCACTTCCTGTTGTCTTCTTGCGTTTGCAAGTAGGAGTCGTTTGTAAGTTGGATGTTTGAAAGTAGGGACCTGCCGTATATACTCTGCAGAAATAGGCCCCTTAGTTGTTGGTGTTGGCACAACACTGTAAGCACTCACAGTTACTCTTGGTTGGTGCTGGAACGCCCTGCTGTCAACTATTATATCAGGAATTTTAATTACATATAATTGTTGAACAGTGGTAGTAAAAATTGGGCCTTTGATGGTGGTGCTGGTGCCACAACACTGTAAGCCCTGACAGTTACTCTTGGTGGGTGCAGCAATGGGCCCTGCTGTGAATTATTAGATCAAGAATTGTAATTGCATGCCCCTGTTGAACAGGGGCTGAAAAATTGGGCCTTAGGCACTGGTGGCACAACACTACAACCCCTCACAGATACTGTACTTGGAGCACAGCAATGAGCCCTGTTGCAAAGTATTGCTTCAAAAATTGTAATGACACGCCCCTGTTAAACAGGGGCTGAAAAATTGGGCCTTAGGCACTGGTGGCACAACACTACAACCCCTCACAGATACTGTACTTGGAGCACAGCAATGAGCCCTGTTGCAAAGTATTGCTTCAAAAATTGTAATGACACGCCCCTGTTAAACAGGGGCTGAAAAATTGGGCCTTAGGCACTGGTGGCACAACACTACAACCCCTCACAGATACTGTACTTGGAGCACAGCAATGAGCCCTGTTGCAAAGTATTGCTTCAAAAATTGTAATGACACGCCCCTTTTAAACAGGGGCTGAAAAATTGGGCCTTAGGCACTGGTGCCACAACACTCCAACCCCTCACAGATACTGTACTTGGAGCACAGCAATGAGCCCTATGGCAAATTATTGCTAAAAAAATTGTAATTACACGCCCCTGTAAAACAGGGGCTGAAAAATTGGGCCTTAGCCACTGGTGGCGGCACCCATAAACAAAAATGATCTTCCAAGCTATCATCATCAATCGTATCATTGAGGACTCGGAGGAGGAGGATAGCCAGTCAACATAGCAGCACAGGCACTCAGCATCAGCATCAGTCTTGAAGGGATGTGACATGTTAAAATCAATTAGTCTGTTATATCAGCATCAGGTGTGTGGTAGCTGGTGGTGATCCAAGACTGGTTCATCTTGATGAAAGTCAGTCGATCAACCGAGTCGGTGGACAGGCGCACCCTGTGATCCGTGACAAATCCTCCAGCAGCACTGAATGTGCGTTCCGAAAGAACGCTGGATGCAGGACAGGCCAGTAGCTCAATTGCATACTGTGCAAGCTCTGGCCAGTGATCCATCCTCAAGACCCAGTAAGCCAGAGGATTTTCGGTGGGGAAGGTGTCCAAGTCTGACCTTGCCCCTAGATATTCCTGCACCATGTTTATCAGACGCTGGCGATGGTTGCTGGAACCGATCATACTTTGGGGCTGCGGACTAAAGAATTGTCTGAACGCATCGGTCAGACGGCCACCTTCCCCACCGCTCCTTCTTTGACTGGCCGAAGCCTCAGCAACTCGTTGTCCAGGACCAGGAGTTTGTAACCTCCCAGTCTCTGGGAACGCGTTGCACAGACCTTTCTGCAAGGCCTCCCGGAGTTGTCTCATCCTCTGCTCCCTCTGCGAAGGTAACATAAGGTCCGCAACCTTACCCTTGTACCGTGGATCAAGGAGAGTGGCCAGCCAGTAATGGTCCCTCTCCTTGATCCGAAGAATACGAGGATCCTTCCGCAGACTTTGCAGGATCAGGGAGGCCATGCAGCGTAGGTTTGCTGAGGCATTCGCTCCGGAGTCCTCTGGGTCACTAAGGACGACATGATCCGCAGCCACCTCCTCCCAGCCACGTACAAGTCCACTGGTTTCTTGGGACTGTAAATCATCCCTAAAAGACTGCTGCTGATGATGCTGAGTGCCAGCCTCCACCTCCATGCTGACACAATCCTCCTCCTCCTCCTCCTCCTCCTCTTCCTGTGCGATGGGTGGGACAGAAGGAACACTGTCTGGGTAAAGGGGGCCTTGAGAGGCAAGGAAGTCCTCATCTTCCTGCCTCTGTTCTGCCTCAAGTGCCCTGTCCATTATTCCACGCAGCGTGTGCTCCAACAGGTGGACAAGAGGTACAGTGTCACTGATGCATGCACTGTCACTGCTCACCATCCTCGTGGCCTCCTCAAATGGTGCCAGGACAGTGCATGCATCCCTGATCATGCCCCACTGGCGTGGAGAAAAAAAAACAAGCTCCCCTGACCCTGTCCTGGTGCCGTAGTCGCACAGGTACTCATTGATGGCCCTCTGCTGCGTGTGCAGCCGCTGCAGCATGGCCAACGTTGAGTTCCACCTGGTGGGCATGTCACATATAAGGCGGTTCTTGGGCAGGTTCAACTCCTTTTGCAGCTCAGCCAGGCGAGCACTGGCATTATAAGATCTGCGGAAATGCACACAGACTTTCCTGGCCTGCCTCAGGACATCCTGTAAGCCCGGGTACCTGCCCAAGAACCGCTGCACCACCAGGTTAAGGACGTGAGCCACACAGGGCACATGGGTCAGTTGTCCCTGTCGGAGGGCGGAGAGGAGGTTGGTGCCATTGTCGCAAACCACCATTCCTGGCTTAAGCTGGCGTGGCGTCAACCACCTCTCGGCCTGGCCCTGCAGAGCAGACAGGACCTCTGCCCCAGTGTGGCTTCTGTCCCCCAAACACACCAGCGCAAGCACGGCATGGCATCTTTTTGCCTGCGTACTTGCGTAGCCCCGTGAACGGCTACGGAGCACCGCTGGTTCATAGGACAAACCACAGGAAGAGGCCATGGAGGAAGAAGAAGAGGAGGGGGTGGAGGAGAGAGGTGTGTCACAACCAGTAGTAGCATTTTGGAGGCGTGGCGGTGGAACAACCTCCAACACTACTGCACCTTGTCCTGCATCCTTCCCAGCTGCCAAAAGAGTGACCCAATGGGCCGTGACAGAAAGGTAACGTCCCTGTCCATGCCTGCTGGACCATGAGTCAGCGGTAATATGCACCTTACCGCTGACCGCCCTGTCCAGCGAGGCCAAGACATTGCCTTCCACATGCCGGTAGAGAGCCGGAATAGCCTTCCGTGAGAAAAAGTGGCGTTTGGGAACCTGCCACTGAGGAACCGCACATTGCACAAACTCACGGAAGGGGGCCGAGTCTACCAACTGAAAAGGCAGCAGTTGAAGCGCTAGCAATTTAGCCAAGCTAGCATTCAACCGCTGGGAATGTGGATGGCTGGGAGTGAACTTCTTTCGACGGTCCAGCAGCTGGGGCAGGGAAATTTGCCTGCTAGAATCGGACGTCGGTGTACTGCTAGCAGAGTGGCCGCAAGTACTTGGCTGTGACACACCTAATTCTACACCTTCATTCCTCTCAGTGCATGTTTCAGAGAGGACTGAAGTTATAGTGGGGTTGGAGATCCCAGCTGATGCGGTGCAAGGAGAGGTCCGCTTTGTTCTTTGGTGTGGGTCTTTGAGGTAGGCTTGCCAACGAGCTGCATGGCAGGTCAACATATGTCTGGTCAGGCATGTGGTACCCAAGCGGCTGATGTTTTGGCCACGCGATATACGCTTGAGACATATGTTGCAAACAGCAGCTGTGCGATCTGATGCACTAGCCTCAAAAAAGGCCCACACCAAGGAACTTTTTGAATGACGGGCAGAGGCAGCGCCCTGCACAGGCGGAGCTCTGCGGTGTGATTCCGTCGGTGTACTGCCCTTACGCTGGCCACCAAAGGGCATCCTGCCTCGTTGGAGATGTGCCTCCTCCTCATCCTCCTCCTCCTCCTCTCTCCTATTAGGCACCCACGTGGAGTCAGTGACCTCATCATCCCCTCCCTCCTCATCACTGGAGCCAATCTGGCAGTATGCTGCAGCTGCTGGAACATGACTGCCAGATTGGTGTCCTTCTTGAGCATCCCCTCTGTCTGCTCTCACGCTACTGCCTTCCTGTAGCTGGGTTTCATCATCAGACCCTTCGAAACGCTGGGCATCCTCCTGGAGCATGTACCCAACACTGTGCTCAAACAGTTCGGGGGACTCCTCAGGAGGAGGACATGGTGGGTCTAGGGAAGGAGTGACTGATGATGAGTCTGACATTGATACCAGGGAAGAGGACGCTTTGGCAGCTGCTTTGCCAGTACCCTGAGCCTGGGTGAGAGAGGATGAGGAGGAGGAGGGCTTGGTCATCCACTCTACCAAGTCTTCGGCATGATGTGGCTCAACATGTTCAGCTGCCGAAAAGAAGGACAAGCGTGTCCCATGGCCATGTGCTGATGACAATGCACCGCGTCCACGACCAGCACTGTTGCCCCCAGACACAGAGCCTGCTTGCCCTCTTTTATTGCCTCCTGACTGTCTGCCTCTCCTTGTTTGCCTTCCAGACATTCTAATAGATGGCCTGCAGGGAGATGGGAAAAAAGCAATAAGGGCTACCTTCAGGTGTCCTTCTCTGTCCCTTTACTTAAGGATTTCTAAATATGGTTGAGGATGATTGCTTTTGCACAGAATAGCACAACGACAATTTCCCTGACTGTCCAAAAAACAAGGATTTCAAAGATGGTTGATGAGGAATGCTTTAGCACACTATAGCACAAGGAGAATTCCCCTCACTTTCCTTCTTTGTCCCTAGAAACAAGGACTCGCACAGTGAAAGAAACTGACACTCTCCCTACCTAGAGTTTTCTGTCCCTAGAAAAAATGTTTTTTTAAAGCACACTATAGCACAAGGAGAATTCCCCTCACTTTCCTTCTTTGTCCCTAGAAACAAGGACTCGCACAGTGAAAGAAACTGACACTCTCCCTACCTAGAGTTTTCTGTCCCTAGAAAAAATGTTTTCTTAAAGCACACTATAGCACAAGGAGAATTCCCCTCACTTTCCTTCTTTGTCCCTAGAAACAAGGACTCGCACAGTGAAAGAAACTGACACTCTCCCTACCTAGAGTTTTCTGTCCCTAGAAAAAATGTTTTTTTAAAGCACACTATAGCACAAGGAGAATTCCCCTCACTTTCCTTCTTTGTCCCTAGAAACAAGGACTCGCACAGTGAAAGAAACTGACACTCTCCCTACCTAGAGTTTTCTGTCCCTAGAAAAAATGTTTTTTTAAAGCACACTAAAGCACAAGGAGAATTCCCCTCACTTTCCTTCTTTGTCCCTAGAAACAAGGACTCGCACAGTGAAAGAAACTGACACTCTCCCTACCTAGAGTTTTCTGTCCCTAGAAAAAATGTTTTTTTAAAGCACACTATAGCACAAGGAGAATTCCCCTCACTTTCCTTCTTTGTCCCTATAAACAAGGACTCGCACAGTGAAAGAAACTGACACTCTCCCTACCTAGAGTTTTCTGTCCCTAGAAAAAATGTTTTTTTAAAGCACACTATAGCACAAGGAGAATTCCCCTCACTTTCCTTCTTTGTCCCTAGAAACAAGGACTCGCACAGTAAAACACACTGACACTCTCCCTACCTATCCTTCTCTTTCCCTAAACTAAAGGAATCCAGGTTAAGCAAGAAAGAAATAAATGTCACTGTCCCTGCCTATGCTTGTCTTTCCCTGCTCCGGAACACACTACACTAGGCCGCCGTGCTGGCGGCCTTTTATAGTGTGGGGCGTGTACTAAACACCCTCAGCAATAATTGGCCACAGGCATCCTGCCTGTGGCCAATCATTGCTCTCCTCGCTGCCGGCGCTGTGATTGGCCAAGCATGCGGGGTCACAGTGCATGCTTGGCCAATCACAGCACCTGGATGACACTGCGATGGCGTAGTGCATTGTGGGCCGTTCGCGTCACTCGAATTTGGCGCGAACGGCCCAAATCGTTCGATCTTCGTCGAACGATCGAACAGCCGATGTTCGAGTCGAACGTATGTTCGACTCGAACACGAAGCTCATCCCTATTGTTGAGGTACGAAAATCCTGTCCTGGAACCATAGCAGGTCATTTCTCCGCTGTAAGGTAACGTCCAGTAGGTGTAATTCACTTGTGTAAGCTCATTTGATCTGAGATAGTACGTCTTCTTGTAATAAAAGAAAGTTTCCAGGCGTCAGGATGGTGTCCGGGAGTGACGAGGTTTGAGATTCACTGAACATCCGGGAAAGTGCATCAGGTTTTGTGTTTTTTGACCCGGGCCTGTAAGTAATGTGGAATGAGAACCTGGTAAAAAAAAGTGCCCACCTAGCCTGACGTGGTCTCAGTCTCTTGGCGACTTTCAAGTACTCCAGGTTCTTGTGGTCTGTGTAGACCAAAATGGGGTGTGCTGCCCCCTCCAGCAAGTAGCACCATTCCTCCAGTGCTGCCTTAATTGCGAGTAATTCTCTGTCCCCGACATCGTAGTTTCTTTCTGCTTCGGACAACTTACGAGAAAAGAAAGCTACAGGGTGTAACAGGGCCTTGGGACCCTGCCTCTGGGAGAGTACTGCTCCCACGGCAATCTCTGAGACGTCTACTTCTAGGGTATAGGGCAGAGCTGGGTCTGGGTGTCTTAGGACAGCGGCTGAGATGAACTGACCCTTGAGGGTAGAGAAGGCAGCCTGGGCCTCAGGGGTCCAGTTGAAGCGCGTGCCTTGTTTTGTCAGGCTGGTGATGGGGGCGATGATGGTGGAAAAACCCCGGATAAATTTGCGATAGAAATTTGCGAACCCCACAAACCGCTGGATCCCTTTCTTGTCCGTAGGGGCTGGCCAATCCAGGATGGCGGAGGCCCAGGCGGAACTGGTGACGCAGGGTAGCGTCATTCCAGTTAGTATCCACGCTCCAACGCCGGAATTCGGACACGTAATCTTCCCCGGCCCTGCGGCCTTGTTGTAGGGAGCATAGTGCGGCTTCTGCAGTGGCCGCCTGAAGGGGGTCCTCATAGAGGAGGTCCATTGCTTGAAGGAAGGAGCTCAACAGGTTCAGGCAGACGTCCTTGTGTTCCAAGAGGCGATGGGCCCACGTCTGGGGTTCTCCTGAAAGTAGGGAAATGACAAAACCCACCTTGGTGGACTCAAGCGAGAATGTCCGGGGCTGTAACGCAAAGAACAGTTTGCAGGCGTTACGGAAGGCCCTGTACTTGCTGCGGTCCCCCGAGAATCTTTCCGGAGTGGGGACCCTAGGTTCTGGTGGCAGCATTACCACAGATGGCGCAGGAGAAGTTCCAGAGGCCGGGGTGGATAAGGTCCGGACTTGTTCCTCCAGACGGGTGTACCCCTCTTGCAAACTTCTGACGGCCGAGGTAAGTCCGTCCAGGTGGCGGCACAAGTCCTCCATTGGAGAGGCTCCCTGCGTGGGCTCGGACATGGCTGTCTGGTACTGTCACGTACCTGGTAGACGAGCCCAACGTGCAGGGAGCGGCTTCTCATAGCCTCTGATTCACGAGGCCCTGGTAGAGGGAACAGGAGCTTGCGAGGGCAGAGGGCACAAGTGCCTGACTGGTAAGCTGAGTAGGGGCCTTGAGCAGAGGCTGTAGTCCACGGCAAGGTGCAGTAGTAGAACACTCGTGGATGAGCAGCAGAGCAGGTGAGGGCAGACTGGGTCAAACACTGGCAGGCTGGTTCAGGTACAGAAGCGGGATCCAAAACGGGAGTCAGAGTCCAGGCTGGGTCAGTTCGTTGGGCGGGCAGCAATCAGGTTAGAGGGATAAGCAAGAGAGTCGTCAAGGCAAGCCGGGATCAGAAGGGCAGGCAGAAAACAGGATACACAGAGGGAAGCCGGATCAGGTAGGAAGTTCAGCAGCGGGGTATCAATCAGCAGGGGTCTCAGGAAACGCTGTAGACCAGACAGCACTGGGCAGCATGACAGGGGGGTTTAAATACCTGATTCTGGCGCCAAGCGCCGTCACCGTGCGTGCGTGCGCGCTCCCGCGGGCGCACCCGTTGCGCTATCGCGCATGCGCCGAACAGTTCTTCCAAAGGCAGGCATTCTTCTGATGCTGCTGTTGCCAGGCAGATTACGTAAATGCCTTTCCTGACATTTGGTGTCGATATGAAAGTAGATGTCTGATCTTCCGAATAATTTGCAAATAGTATGAGGCATTTTTCATACAGTTCATAATTTGCGGAATCCAG
The DNA here is from genome assembly GCA_029206835.1 of Rana muscosa. Lineage (NCBI taxonomy): Eukaryota > Metazoa > Chordata > Amphibia > Anura > Ranidae > Rana > Rana muscosa. The sequence goes on along the minus strand of JARGYO010005626.1, from coordinate 98,004,490 downwards.
GTAAGCTTTGCATCAAAAATGATTCCAAGGTTCTTGACTTGTCTTTTAGGTTCTGGGCAGGTACCTAGGTCAGATGGCCATCGGGATAGAATGGGAAAGGCTAGAGGTTCGCCCACTTGGAGTATTTCTGTTTTGGAGCAATTGAGGCTCAACCAGTTTCTATTCATCCAGGAATGGATATGAGTCATGCATTCTGCTAGGATCTGGGGATGTCTGTCATTTTTGGAAGTGTTGACTAGGATTTGGATGTCATCGGCATATAGTTGGCCTTGAAGGCCATGTAACTGCAACATATCGGGTAGGGGGCGCATGTAACAATTGAAAAGGTATGGAGAGAGGGCAGAGCCCTGTGGTACTCCCCAGGGCACTGGGCTTATGGCTGACCTGAAAGGTCCCAGCCTAACCTGTTGGGTACGGTCTTGTAGAAAAGACTGGATCCATAACAGGACAGCACCTCGAATTCCAAACTGGTCATGAAGGCGCGAGATCAGAATGTCGTGATCAATGGTGTCAAAAGCTGCGCAATCCCACTGGTCCCTGCTGTCTTCTGGGACCTGTGTGTCTCCCAGAAGACAACAGGGGGGGGGAATGGAGAAGGCACCGGAAGTGGCGTAGATACCCGCTGGTGGCTCGGGTATCTATGCCTGGAAGTGGGAGCAAAATACCTGTGACACCGGAGGGGGGGAGACTTTCCGAAAAGCAGAAGTTCCATTTTTGGGTGGAACTCCACTTTAAAGAAAAAAAATTGAGGTTGAGGCATTGGAAGAGGGGTTAACTTTCAAAATATAATGAGTAAACAGCAGTTACAGGGAAACTTGCACTTTACAAATTCCTTTAACTTTGTGAATGTGGTGAAAATCCACTTTTCAAAGAATACTCAATCACCTGCAAGGAAAAAAAAAATTTTAACCACTTCTAACCTGCGCTATAGCCGAAAGACAGCTACAGTGCGGCTCTCTCCTTCTAGGAGGGCGTCCATGGACGTCCTCCCAGAACTACGCTGCCTGGAGTTCACACTTGGCACACTCTGTGATTGCTCTGTCCTTCAGATGTAGCTGATTTCAGATTGGGGTAAAGGGCCAATCACAACTGATCACACGTAAACAAACTCGCCAGCTATCGGCATGCCTTTCCTCGCCTCGCTGTCACAGCGTGAGGAGAGCCGGTAACCAGCAAGTGATCATCAGTACCCTGATTATTAGTACAGCCCCATCAGTACAAATCAGTGTCCATCAGGGCTGCCTATTAGTGCCACCTATCAGTGCTCATCAGTGCAGCCTCATCAGCGCACATCAGTGAAGAAGAAAAATTTCTTATTTGCTAAACTTTAGAATAGAAACTGAGCAAAATGTTTTTTTGGTGGGTTTTTTTTTCGGTCTTTTTTCATTTGTTTAGGAAAAAATAAAAACCCCAGTGGTGATTAAATACCACAAAAATACAACCATCTATTTAAATAAAATTAAAAAAAAGATAAACATTTCATATGTGTACAGTGTTGCAATTGTCATTCGAAGTGTGACAGCGCTGAAAGCTGAAAATTGGTCTGGGCAGGAAGGGAAGTGGTTACAAATATTTTGCATGTGATTGGATGATCCAAGTCAGCAGAGCTTCACCCCATACTTAAGGTCCGTACACACAATACGAAAATCGGAAGTAAAATTTCTCTCCGATGAACGATCTTCCGATTTTCGGATCGTTAGTACGGTGCTTTCGGCAGCCGATTCCGTTTTTTCGTCCGTCAAAAGCTGGATGTGCAGACTATAAAATGTGTCATACGTGAACTCAACGTCCGATTTCCGTTTAATCAGTACGGTTTTGGTACGTAAAAAATCATAAGAGCAAGACTACGCATGCTCAGAAATGAAAGAATACATACAAAACTAGTCAACACATTAAATCACTTTTAAAGTTGTATTCTGTCGTATGAGAATTTTCGTATGGTTAGTAACCTCTTCACTTTCGACATGGTCGTCCGAAAATCTGATTGTGTGTACGAGGCTTAAGCTAAGAGTAAATTCTCTTGTAAAATAAACAGCCGAGTTGCATTTTAGTTAATCAAACCCCATTGGCTTTGGTAAATTAAATACCAATTTGTGTGCTGGGGGATGCAGTTATTTGCTGTTTACAATGTTTCATTGAGTAAACATGATGTCCATTAATTAACTATACATACATTTCAGTGCTGTCTGATAAGCAGGTGCACATAATGTGTAATTATCTCAGTTTGTGTCATTAAGGAAATTATGTGCACCTGATGGTAAATTGTGAGGGAAATATTATATATATTTATAAGAAGAAAGACTACAATCTACCAATTTATAGATGAATAAACTCATACCCAAAGAAGAAAAAAAACCACAGCATTTCAATGAAATCAAAATACACCATTGTAACAAGAGAATTAACTTTTTGGTATACGACACGACATTCATCCGACTTTCATCCTACTTTGCTCTGCGACATCAGTCCTACATTGATCCTACATTGGTCCGACATCCATCCGACATTCATGAACAGGATACTACTTTGATCCGACATTGTGCTAGTCTGACTTGTCCTTTGACCAATCAAAACAATCCCAGTGTGAGATAAATTCCTTTTACTGCTGTAATCACCATGTCGGATGTCAAATGTCGGATGGTTAGGACAAGGATCCTACTTTGATCCGACTTCAATGATATTCAATTGGCTGAAGTAGGATCAAAGTCGGACAGAAGTAGTACAGGGAGCATTTTTAATGTCGGACCGACTTGTGTTGGACAAGTTAAGACGGCTCTCATAGGGAAACATTGATTTTCACACGTCATGCGACATGAGCTCCTAATGTCGGAGCGTTTGTCGGACAAGTGTGAACCAGGCCTAAATGACATCTTTGTATGGCAGGGAGTTACTTAACCTCCCTGGCGGTATGATTCTTTCAGATTTTAGGTGCTGAAAGCGGTACCATTATTCTGCATGGAAATTTGGCGTTTTATATTTTAGGCCTGTAATTCTTAGGAATAACTCACTTAAATCTGTCCAAACCAGAGTCTAGTAGACATCCCTGGTATGATAAAGTTTGAAACACAAAATCATAAATTATAATATAATAAATAACTATAAATAATTATAACAAATACTAATATAATAATAATAACAATTATTCACTAATGTAATCAAATCAAAAACACTGAAATTTGCTCAGTTGCAGAATTGTCGCTGTCGTTACTTTTAGTGTTTGATGACGAATTTCCCCACAAATCGCTATCGCTCAATTCTGCGAGTGATTCTAATTTATTGTCGCTGTTTTCTAGCTGGTCTAAAACCACTTTTGACATAAACTGACACTTTTTGGTTGCTATGGACAATCTCCAGTTTCCAGGCAGAAAGAACAGTTTTTATTATATAAAAGTGCATGCAGGACACTGGACAGACCACTAGGGACAAAAGGGGGTGTGTAATTATTTTATACAGTACTGTAATCTGTAAGATTACAGTATACTGTATGTGTATTGTGTTTTAACTTTTTTGAATTTGGCGCCGATCTCCGACCCCGTGCGCCGCAACGTCGCAGGGAACGAAGCTCGGCGGCACTTGGCAGTGTGTGAATCGAGCGAGGAGACACGGCTCGCACACACTGCGGGGAGGCATCGCAGGATCCAGGGGAGAAGGTAAGTAACTCTGCCTGGATTACTGCGATGCAATCCCGAGTCTGGCTCGGGGTTACCGCATTTGGTGCTGAAATTTCACCCTGAGCCAGACTCGGGAATACCGCTAGGGGGGTTCAAGTGGATGTAAACCCGGTTCATGAAATTTGAGCTGGGCACATATATCTGTAGTGTTTTCTTATCTCTCTCCAAAGCACTATATCCCATGGCTTTCTCCTTCTCCATTCTTCTGTTATCAGCCTGATAATGTCTGACAAGTTCTCTGACACATCAGATAAAACCAGCCTGAAATTTGTATCAGGTCAGGTGCTATAAATAGATTAGCAGACAGCTGGTCAATTCACAGCACAGCTCTGCAAGTCTCTGCCTATGTGAGGGGGGATCGCCTTTTTCTCCAATCAGCTGTCTTACAGTGTATTGCCAGACTCCCCTCCCCCTTCTGGAAAAGGAAGAGAAAATTCTAACACGATGTGCACTTTCGAAACAGTATATAAAGCTGAAGACAGAAGATATACATGTAAAACTTTGAGAGATTTGTTTCATCTCTGTGTATCATCTGAGGCTGTTCACTTCACTGGGTATATGTGAGGGTTTACATCCACTTTAAAGTGGAACTTCAGTAATTTTTAAATTCTATTAAATTCTCTGCCCTTGTTGTTTTAAATTTGGATAGTAAAATATTTTTTTTCTGCCAGTAAATACCTTATACAGCCCACTTCCTGTTTCTTGTCTAGTAAAAAGCCTAGGCTTATGACATCGTGCACAGCTCTCTCTCTCACTCTCGTGAAAGTTTTCCAGGAAGGGAGGGGGGGTGAGTCATAAGAGGGCCAATGAAAGACGCAGAGCTGGAGGTGTGCCTCTGTGTGTCTGTGTAAATCCAGAAAGTGAACAGGCAGCAGCTTCAGCTGCCCACAGTTGAAATGGTTGCAGCCAGACTCAGTGGAGGGAGATTTCTGAAGCATATTTGGCAAGTACAGAATCACAGTATATATAAAATAATGAGCAAAGTGGTTGGAGGGAAGCTTCAGAATGGCAAAGTTGTTTTTATTACAAATTATGTGAGCAGACATTTTTTACCCTCATGCATTCCCAGCTTTAAAGCGGAGGTCCACCCTGAATTTTTTTTTACACTAAAATTCATAAAAAAAAGAAAAGAAAAAAATGTACCGTATTTATCGGTGTATAACATGCGCCGGTGTATAACACGCACCCCAAGTTTAGGAGGAAATTTTAGGGAAAAAAACTTTTAGGAGGGAAGTTTAAGGAAAAATAACTTACATTTAAATGCAGCCTTGTCAGTGTCCATTGCAGCCTTGTCACAGTGCAGCCTTGTCAGTGTCCATTGCAGCCTTGTCACAGTGCAGCCTTGTCAGTGTCCATTGCAGCCTTGTCACAGTGCAGCCTTGTCAGTGTCCATTGCAGCCTTGTCACAGTGCAGCCTTGTCAGTGTCCATTGCAGCCTTGTCACAGTGCAGCCTTGTCAGTGTCCATTGCAGCCTTGTCACAGTGCAGCCTTGTCAGTGTCCATTGCAGCCTTGTCACAGTGCAGCCTTGTCAGTGTCCATTGCAGCCTTGCCCCAGAGTCCATTTCAGCCTTGCCCCAGTGTAGCCGTGCAGCCTTGCCCCAGTGTCGCCGTGCAGCCTTGCCCCAGTGTCGCCGTGCAGCCTTGCCCCAGTGTCGCCGTGCCGGATTTTAAAATTGGCGCCGAGACTGTGCGGAGCGGGGCGGACGCCGCCGAGAACGCCGAGAACGTAGGGACGCAGGGACTGGGCGGAGCCGCCGCCGAGATACACATAGCCGAGTGTACTCGGCTATACTCGGCTTTTCTCGGCTCCGCTCACAGTCACGCCGAGTCCCGCCCTATGATGGACATAACACAGGTCCAATGGCGGGACTGGGCGTGACTGTGAGCGGAGCCGAGAAAAGCCGAGTATAGCCGAGTACATTCGGCTATGTGTATCTCGCTCCGCTCCGCTCACAGTCAGCGGAGACAGCCCAGGGATGTGGGTATCGGCGTATAACACGCACCCACGATTTTCCCCTGATTTTCAGGGGAAAAAAGTACGTGTTATACGCCGATAAATACGGTATATAAAAAAATATATAAATTTATACTCACCCTGAAATGCCCGTTGCTATGCGGAAGTCCCCTAATCTGCCTCTAATGTGCCTCTTCCTTATCCTCGGATTGAGAACTTCCGTTTCCTCTTCTTGTGAATGGGGTGCGCTGCCTTCTGGGAACTGTGTGTATCCCAGGAGGCAAACCGCCCATTCACAAAGTGCCGAAAGGCTTCACTGCCTGTTTCTCTTAGTCAGGATGGAGGAGCCGGGACCTGCCAGCAGCGATCGATCGCCGTCGGGGGACCGACATCACGGGCGAGTAGGACAGGTAAGTGTCCTTATTAAAAGTCAGCAGCTACACTGTTAGTAGCTGCTGACTTTAAAAAAAAAAAAAAAATCTGGGTGGACCTCCACTTTAAGGTCCAAATTATTTTCCCACTTATTCTTCCTCCCCCAGCGTTGTCCTGGCTTCTCTTGTCTCCCTATCTGCCCGGTTCACACCACTGCGTTGCTGTAGTGTGCAATCATTTTTCAGCGCAGTGTAGTGCAAGGTAATCCCCCGCCTTGCACTGCAGTCTGTGTGACATCTCAAGGAAGTTTGTTAAAAAGAAGAAAAAAAGAAACAGTGCACACCCTTACTACACTGATCTCTGCCGGACCTCACCATGCAACAGCAGCTGGTGTGAACGAGCCCTAAAACAACCCAGAGGAATTTCCAAAGTGATTTGGCATCTCTGTTCTGGTGGTTAGAAATGAGCAAAGCAGAACCACCAGAGGGAGCTGTGGTGTGGGAATGTTGGGTTGTACACGGGAAGAATTTGGAACCTTTTTACAAGTGGACGGATTTACTAGCAGAATCAATGGCTAATACATTTGTGGTTACAAAATACGTTACGTTTATTCACAGTAAACGATTAAAAACAATAACAGCTGTATATTTACCTAATGATTTCCAAGCTAATGAGGGAGGGAGTGGAGCCTGTCATCAAGTCTCATTTTAAAAAGTTAAAGAGGAACTTTATTTAGAAAACAAAGTCCTGCTAGATCACTTCAGACTGACCCCTTTTGCAGGTATAACTATGTAAAACATTAAAAATAAATGCCTATACTCTTTAACCGCTTAAGGATCCTTTCACGCAGATATACGTCGGCAGAATGGCACAGCTGGGCACAAGCACGTACCTGTACGTCGCCTTTAAGAGCCCAGCCGTGGGTCGAGAGTGCGGCGGCGTGCTCGCGACCTGGTCCTGTTCTCCGTGACCGCGCCCGCGGGACCCGCGGACCCGATCACCGCCGGTGTCACAGAGCTGAAGAACGGGGAGAGGTAAGTGTAAACAAACCTTTCCCCGTTCTTCCTAGTGTGACTGCCACTGATCGTCTGTTCCCTGTCATAGGGAGGGACGATCAGTGACGTCACACGGCAAGCCACGCCCCCTATCAGTAGTAATCACTCCCTAGAAAACACTTAACCCCTTCACTGCCAGTGTAATTTTCACAGGAATCAGTGCATTTTTATAGCACTTTTCGCTGTAAAAATGACAATGGCCCCAAAATAGTGTCAAAAGTGTCCGATGTGTCCGCCATAATGTCGCAGTCACGATAAAAATCGCTGATCGCCGTCATAACTAGTAAAAAATTAATTATTAATAAAATTATTATTAAAAATGCCATAAAACTATCCCCTATTTTGTAGATGCTATAACTTTCGCGCAAACCAATCAATAATCGCTTATTGCGATTTTTTACCAAAAATATGTAGAAGAGTACGTATCGGCCTAAACTGAGGAAAAAAAATGTTTTTTTATATATTTTTGGGGGATATTTATTATAGCAAAAAGTTAAATATATTGATTTTTTTTTTTTTAATTGACGCTCTATTTTTGTTTATAGCACAAAAAATAAAAAACGCAGAGGTGATCAAATACCATCAAAAGAAAGCTCTATTTGTGGGAAAAAAAGGACGTCAATTTTGTTTGAGAGCCACGTCGCACGACCGCGCAATTGTCAGTTAAAGCGACGCAGTGCCGGTTCACAAAAAGTGGCCTGGTCCTTAACCAGCCAAAATGGCCCGGGGCTTAAGTGGTTAAAAACCAGTAATACACGGTCTCATCCTGTTCTCCACGTGCTCAGTTGCTCTCTATTTGTAGGCACTGTGCCGAATTGTGGAGGCCGATCTGTTGACAGCTTAAAATGTGGTTGTAAACCTCAGGCATGAAATGTAAACAAAGCGTATCCCTCGATAGTGTGTACTTGTCTCAATCCAGAACACTAGGGGGGTTATTTACTAAAGGCAAATCCACTTTGCACTACAAATGCAAAGTGCACTTGAAATTGCCCTGAAAGTGCACTTGGAAGTGCAGTCGCTGTAGATCCGAGGGGGACATGCAAGAAAAATAAAAAAAACGTATTTTAGTTTGCACATGATTGGATAATAAAATCAGCAGAGCTTCCCCTCATTTCAGATCTACCCCTTAGATTTACAGCGACTGCACTTCCAAGTAAACTTTCAGTGCAATTTCAAGTGCACCTTGCACTTGTAGTTTGCACTTGTAGTTTGCACTTGTAGTGTAAAGTGGATTTGCCTTTCATAAATAACCCCCTAAGTGTAATTTCTGTCTGTTGTCTCGTTCCTCTGCATCAGCATGAGTCATTTCTTACAAGCTTTCCTGACACCAAGAGAAAAATGGTGACAGGGGAGGGATCTCCAGCTGATTGACAGTCTCAGCCCTGTTCATATGTGCTGTGTGAAGGGGGTGTGTCCCTTCGCTCCAATCGGCTCTCAGACCTCTCCTCACTAATGTAACTTCAGCTCTCAGCCCTCTGCTTTTCAGAGCTGAGAGATCCTGTATAAATTCTGCAATTTTAATGGATGTATGAGAAAGATGGCTGTAGATAATCAAGTACAACTTATGTAGGAGGATTTGTTTTATCTCTGTGTATCATCTGAGGCCAGTCACTTCACTGGGTGTATGTGAGGGTTTACAACCACTTTAAAGTGGAATGAAACCCTCCTATCCTTTACAACCAAGGTAGCTGCATCTGTTTGATCTGCAACTGCCATGGTGCTGCACATGTGATCAGTTATGACACCAGCCATTTGATGCAAATGTGACAGTTACCAATCCCAGCATTCCAGTAGTGTAACTGTTTTTTGAAATTTGTAAAGTGTTACTAAACCCAGGACTCTGCATTCACTATATCTGCTCTCACGCAGTACACAAAGAATGGAAATGCAATAGTTTTAGTAAATATAAACTGCTAAATACCTTTTCTCATCAGTAGTATATAGCAGTCTTGTGACTTCTATCAGTGTCCGGCTGAGCACTGGTTAAAGCTTGTAAGTGGAGTTTTCATTCTCCTCTGACTGTCCTATGAGGCTGCATGACCCTGACTCTCTGTCTGGACAGTGCCGATCACATGCACCCTCCCAAAAAAAAAAAAAAAAATACCTAACATTACACACCAAACTGAGTGCCTCCTAGGACTCTATTAGGGGATGGATTGGGAACAGTGGAAGAAGGGGAGGATCAAAAAAGACAGGATCAAACAGCCTTTTTACACAATGCAGAGGATTAACCCCTTACCTTCCACAGTGAGTATAACAAGCATGCTTTACTGCATATACAGACTGATTTTACTGTTGTGGGTTTAGTAACACTTTAACCATAACTATTGTTAAAAACGTCACCTCCCCCTCCTACTACATATCATGTCTACACTATGTAAAAAATATCTATAGACTTACCTATTTTCAGCCCACTGCAGTCCAGTCACTTGATCCTGCGGCTCCCTGTTGTCAGTGAGTCGCCTGCTGCAGGGAAGAGGAGGGAGTGCCAAAAATGGTTGGGACATGGGAGCCTATTGGGGACATCACTGCTCCCAGAATTCCCAGCTGAGTGCTCTCTCCCCTGCTGCTGGCTGCTCACTGACACATGGGATCACGTGACCGGAGGTGAAATATGGTAAGTAAATTTCAGAATCGGGGTCGGCGCTGGGGTCCGTCTCCACTGTCACTGTGACATGGATCATTAAAATGCAACTACAGTGGAACCTTGGTTTACGAGTAACGTGGTTAACAAGCGTTTTGAAAGACGAGCAACTTTAAAAAAAAAAATCCTGAGCTAATGGGGTGTGCAGTTCCGCATTTGGCCAGAGGAGCGGGGGTGCCGGTGATACTTGGAACGTTTCGGAGTCGTTCTGAACCGTTCGGAAATTCTCGTAATCACTCGGTAATTCTTCGTTCCCGAGCCTTTCCAAGATCAGCCGAGTATTTCCGAGGCTCTCTGGCGCCCCCGACCTCTGGCCACATGCGGTATTGCATGCCATAGAAGTCAACGTGGAACAAAATATCTTCGTTTCCATTGACTTCTATGGGGAAACTCGCTTTGATAGGCGAGTGCTTTGGATTACAAGCATTCTCCTGGAACGGATTATGCTCATAATCCAAGGTTCCACTGTATTATGTTTTGTAACACTTTTTTTTTTATGTATATTAAAAAAAGGTCAATGTAAAATACTTTAGAATAATATATACTGTATGTTATGTGACAAACGCCATCGCCATGATCGGTATGGCCTTTGCAGTAATTCATGACGTAGAATGAACACTTACATAAAAGAAGCCAACCTTCTTTGGAGGAAAAGATACAGATAAAGCCTTGAATTTGCAATTTGCTACAATGAGAACAATAACAGTAATACATCTAGACGTTTCACTCATGTTAAGCATTATGAAGCTGGTACTTCATGATAAAAGCCAGGGAGCTGGTGGGAAGAGAGATGAAGCTGCGAAGGAAGCTAGAGGGCTTGTTCACAACTCCATCAAGCATTTTAGGACACTTTAACATGTAGTGATGAAAGTACATTTAGAAGTGTTTTTGGAATGACTTGAAAAGGAAAGGTAGGCACACTAAAAGCATAAAGCAAGATTGTTTTCCTACACCACTCTGTGCAGCATGTTGACGTGTACAGGCTCATAGATGGATTGAAATGTGACCCGTTCAGCAGGGACCAGCTGAAGAACAACCCATCTATGTTTGGTTCCTTTGTTTTATCTAAATACTTTTCCTATACCAGCGGAAGTTTCTTCTTTAGGCTGGTGATTTTTATTCTGGCTAGTCCAGTGCGATTATATAGACTGCTTTATATATATATATATATATATATATATATATATATATATATATATAGTAACTTTTGTATACGTGGCCACGCCCCTGATGACATCTGGTTATGACTAAACTCGGTGGGAAGAGTTGGGTTACGTGACGTTGCCAAGCTCGAGAGCCAGCCATCACACTGGAAACGTTGTTCGATTTTATTGGATTGAAATGCGCTTTTTACCGCGTTGTTTGTGAGTATTCTGGCCTTTGCTGTAATCTTAATAAATGTACTTGCCAGTAGGGATGAGCCCGATGTTCGAGTCGAATATAAGTTCGACTCGAACATCGGGTGTTCACCTGTTTGCCGAATAGCGAACAATTTGGGGTGTTCGCGGCAAATTCGAAAGCCTCGGAACACCCTTTAAAAGTCTATAGGAGAAATCAAAAGTGCTCATTTTAAAGGTTAATATGCAAGTTATTGTCATAAAAAGTGTTTGGGGACCCGGGTCCTGCCCCAGGGGACATGTATCAATGCAAAAAAAAGTTTTAAAAACGGACGTTTTTTCGGGAGCAGTGATTTTAATAATGCTTAAAGTGAAACAATAAAAGTGAAATATTCCTTTAAATTTCGTATCTGGGGGGTGTCTCTAGTGTGCCTGTAAAGTAGCGCATTTTCCCCGTGTTTAGAACAGTTCCTGCACAAAATGAAATTTCTAAAGGAAAAAAAGTAATTTAAAACTACTCGCGTCTATAATGAATTGTCGGGTCCCGGCAATACAGATAAAAGTCATTGAAAAAAACGGCATGGGTTCCCCCCCCAGTCCATTACCAGGCCCTTTGGGTCTGGTATGAATATTAAGGGGAACCCCGAACCAAAATTTAAAAAAAAATGGCGTAGGGGTTCCCCTCAAAATCCATACCAGACCCTTCAGGTTTGGTATGGATTTTAAGGGGAACCCCGCACCAAAATAAATAAAAAAATGGTGTGGGGTTCCCCCCAAAAATCCACACCAGACCCTTATCTGAGCACGCAACCTGGCAAGCCGCAGGAAAAGAGGGGGGACGAGAGAGCGCCCCCCTCCTGAACCGTACCAGGCCACATGTTGATGGAGACAAGGGCCTCATCCTCACAACCCTTGCCCGGTGGTTGTGGGGGTCTGCGGGCGGGGGGCTTATGGGAATCTGGAAGCCCCGTTTAATAAGGAGGACCCCAGATCCTGGCCCCCCTATGCGTTGCATCAGAGGGGGCGGGGTCACCCGTACATGTCACTGGGTAACCCCCGGCATTTCCCCGTTGTGTCAGAGGGGGGCGGGGTCACCCACGCACGTGACGGGTGGCCCCGCCCTCAGCTATATAAGAGCTGTCACAGTGGGAGAGCGTCATACGGCGGGTGCCTCCCATGGAGGCAGGATCGTGTCGATGTGTTCTCCTTATCCTCCGCTCGAGAATGGATTTAAATCGCTGGATTTTTTTTTTCTTTTTAATAAAGGACTTGTCCCAAGCTGTCTATTTTGGTTTTTAACATTTTTGACACTTTGTTTTGTGAAATGGTAGAGGTACAATGTACCCGTTACCAATTCACATAGGGGGGGCTGGGATCTGGGGGTCCCCTTTGTTAAAGGGGGCTTCCAGATTCCGATAAGCCCCCCGCCCGCAGACCCCCACAGCCACCGGGCAAGGGTTGTGGGGATGAGACCCTTTTCCCCATCAACATGGGGACATTCTCCCCATGTTGATGGCATGTAGCCTGGTACGGTTCAGGAGGGGGGTGCTCTCTCGTCCCCCCTCTTTTCCTGCGGCCTGCCAGGTTACGTGCTCGGATAAGAGTCTGGTATGGATTTTGAGGGGGACCCCTACGCCATTTAAAAAAAAATTGGCGCAGGGTTCCCCTTAATATCCATACCAGACCTGAAGGGCCTGGTATGGAATTTGGGGGGACCCCCACGCATTTTTTTTTTTAATTTTGGTTTGGGGTTCCCCTTAATATTCATACCAGACTCAAAGGGCCTGGTAATGGACTGGGGGGGGGGGAACCCATGCCATTTTTTTCAATGACTTTTATCTGTATTGCCGGGACCTGACAATTCATTATAGCCGCGAGTAGTTTTAAACATGGGAAAAATGCGCTACTTTACAGGCATACTATAGACACCCCCCAGGTATGAAATTTAAAGGAATATTTCACTTTTATTGTTTCACCTTAAGGATTATTAAAATCATTGCTCCCAAAAAAACGTCTGTTTTTAAAACTTGTTGGCTGACAAAGTTTTGCCGTCTGTATGCAGAACAAGTTCACGGCCAACACCCTTCGGACAAAATTCCACGGCTTTGTCCGACGGAAATCTGATCGTGTGTATGAGGCTTAAGGAGGATCCTATTGGTGTTCATGCAATCTATCTCCCCATGTGTATAGTGAAATCCAAGTGGAGGATTTGCAAGTGTGTTTGATTAAGTAGTCCACTCATTGGGGTAAGAGCCAGTGTGAACCTTTCCTTCTTGGTGACGGATTCTTCCCAGCACTTTGCTTTGTGTGGACCTACACCTATTGGACTGTTTTTATTTGAGATGTCGTATTTTCTCAACATTGGGACTTTTTATTAATTCTTAGCGCTGCACTTTGTGATTAAGGCCCCTTTCACGCTGGGGCGGGCAGGAGCGGTGGCGGTATAGCAGCACGATTTTCAGCGCTGCTATACCGTCGTTCTTACCGCGGTATGCGGTCGCTAGGGGGGTTAATTTAACCCCCGCTAGCGGCCGAAAAAGGGTTAATACCGCCCGCAAACCGCGGCTATTGCCGCGGTTTGCGGGCGGTATTACTGCGCTGTCCCATTGATTTCAATGGGAGACCGCGGTAAAGGAGCGGTGAACACACCGCTCCTTTACCGCTGTAAAGAAGCGGCTAGCAGGACTTTTGGAGCGGTCCTGCTAGCGCACCGCTTCAGTGTGAAAGCCTTCGGGCTTTCACATTGAAGGCACAGGGCAGGATTTTTTCATGCGGTATAACAGCGCTATTATTAGCGCTAAACCGCATGAAAAACGCCCCAGTGTGAAAGGGGCCTTACGCTATTTTGTCTTTTTGCCAGGAGATTTGTGTCAGCAGCTGTGTTGCTAATATTAATGCTATCATTCATTAGCACGGATATTTATTTTTCCTCTAGAATGGAACTGCTGGTACATTTTTGTTAGATCAGCAGCTGCTTGTGTGGTTGGGGGAATCTGTGCAGTTGTTTTTTTGTAAACTGTGGCCATCTTGGTAAGTGGATTGGAATTGCTGTTTTTCTTTGCCATGTTATCCTTTTGTAAGTATGTGATTTTATGTGAATCCTTTACATTTTTATAAATTACTACAGCACTATAATATGAGGCTCTCCGGGGTGTCAGGCCGGTGCCGCTTATTCATTGGGGGTGCCTGGGCTGGCACCTGGCCGGACATATTCCTTTTTCCTACCTGTGTATTTTGGTCACCATGGTGACCCGACGCTGAAGCCGCGGCATTGCTTTCATTTGTTGAGGAGACTGTGGGTGGGCCTGAAGCCAGACTCCAATCCTTTTAAGGAGCACAAAACCACGCCCCTGACCCCGCCCCTTCATCAGTGGCACAGCATGCTTTGCTTGGTTTATATTGTCTGCTGCAATTTACTTCACAGGACAGCGCTGCGGCTGCAGGAAGAACTCGGCACTGTGAGTACAACAATAATTGAGGCAGTATTGTGTAACTGAGGTGGGGGAAATCCCCTGGGGGATTGGTGTCAGAGGGGTACAGCGGGAGTGCAGTTATGGAGAGGGGGTACACAGTAGTGACAAAGAGATGTTGGGGGGTGCAGAGGTATGCAGGGGGCACAGTGGGGTGTTTTTACATCTTTAAAGTTGGGGAAGGGGGAGTGCCAGATATAGGATCCGCAAGGGGTGGGGGTGCCATACACAGGATCTGCCCCGGGTCCCAAATGCTCTAGGTACTTTTTTTTTTTTTGCATTGGAACACACTTTATTCTGGGACTTGTATTGTTTTATATATATTATACATATACACACATTGTGTCATGCCCATGTGACACTGGTATAGGACCCCCTGGGTAGCTCAAGCGCATATAAAAATCTCCTTTTGGTGTTCGTCCATCTGTACGGCAGCACCTTTCTTATACACCTTGTATCTGATATTGGTATTTGGTTTTCCCTGTTGTGTCAATAGGTAATTTTCCTTTATCAATATGTCTAGTATTTTTTTGGGGTTGGGCTCCATTCCTTTTCTCTTCCCGCTTTTTCTAGAAATTAGTGTAGCAGGGTCTCCTTTAAGGCCCCGGGACTACGTTACCCAGAACCCCGTTCGGCACCCAGGGTGCATTCAGCCAGGGCCGACCCTACCATGGGACCCGATGGTACCATTGTACCAGGCGGCACTTTTAGGGGGGCGGCAAATTGCCGCCTGCCCGCCATCCCATTCCGCCCGTTCCTCTCCCCCACTCCACCTTTCACTGTGAAACAGCAGCAGCGGCATTGTAAAGAATACACTGTGCCTGCGGCTGCGGTGTGTGTTCTGGATTTAAAAAAACTCCTTTCTGTCTCTTCCCCCTCCCTCCAGTCTCGTGCAGTGCGGGGTCCCTGTTATCTCCGACTCAACCTCCCCCCCCCCCAATCACCAGTGCGGAGTGTTGTGAGAACTGGGGGGCGGAGCTCACTGTCTCCTGTCAGGCTGGCCAGAGGAAGGGAGGAGGTGAGCTGATTTTTTCTGGGAGAAGTTTTCTAGGGTGGATAGTAGTTGCTTTCAAGGTGTTTTTTTCTTCAGGAGATGCAGTGAAGGGTTAACAGAAGTTGACAGAAGAATCGGAGGAGATAGTGAGTGTGGGGGTCTGCAGCAGCCCGATCACATTTGACAGATCACTTCTTAGCATGAAAAGTCTGTGCAAACATCCTCCAATCCAATTGTTCAGACTAGATAATGTGAAGTCATTTATAACCATTCATGTAACCTGTATATATGTGGTGAGTTCACACCTCTGATTGTACAGACTCAGAGCCTGGATACCACAGGGTTATATGAATGGTCATACATTACCTTCACATTATCTGGGTATACAGAGTGCTGGGAGCTCCATTACATAGATCTGTAGTACTGTTGTATGATTTATTGTTGTATGTTTTTAGTGGATGAGTTTTTTTTTTATTATATACATCGCTATCTGACCACTTCTCAGCCCCCAACTCCCCCCAGCTTGCATCACCC
Source organism: Rana muscosa (assembly GCA_029206835.1). Lineage (NCBI taxonomy): Eukaryota > Metazoa > Chordata > Amphibia > Anura > Ranidae > Rana > Rana muscosa. Next base: position 97,988,457 of record JARGYO010005626.1, on the reverse strand, counting down.
CCCCAGACCACTTCATACAGACGTCACTCAGAGCTGCTTCCTAAAACTGCACCCATCATACCCTCCGAACTCCTCCCCTGTACTAACTGCACCCATCATACCCTCCGAACTCCTCTCCTGTACCAACTGCACCCATCATACCCCCTGAACCCCTCCCCTGTACTAACCGCACCCATCATACCCTCCGAACTCCTCCCCTGTACTAACTGCACCCATCATACCCTCCGAACTCCTCTCCTGTACTAACTGCACCTATCATACCCTTCACACTCCTCTCCTGTACATACTGCCCCCCTCATACCCTCCAAACTCCTCTCCTGTACATACCGCCCCATCATACCCTCCACACTCCTCTCCTGTACAAACCGCCCCCCTCATACCCTCTCAACTCCTCTTCTATACATACTGCTCCATCATACCCTCCACACTTCTCTCTTATGCATACTGCCCCCATTATACCCTCTGCACTCCTCTCCTGTACATACTGCCCCCATCTTACCCTCTGCACTCCTCTTCTGCAGAACCCTGTGCATTCAGATGTAAAGGGGAACTCTGCAGATTCAGATCTAAAGGAGAACTCTGTTGACTCTGATATAAAGGGGGACTCTTGTGATTAACTCCATATGATTAGAAATTTTATTTAATCACAAAAATATATGTACAGGGTATACTAAATAAAAAAAAAAATAGCTGTGCATTGCTTTGTACAGAGGTAATGAATTTAATGTACTACAAAAAAAAATATATATTGGCGTGTGCTGCTAATGTGTTCGGGTTTGGCTTGACGAAAAGGTGGCAACCCTACTCTGCACTGTGAGGCAAATTGTCGCTAACCCGTTCCGCCCGCTCCGCTGTGAGGCAAATTGACGCCCGCCCGCCAGCCAGCCCGCTCCGCTCCCCGCGCGCTCCATTCACCTGGGCGTTGGGCCAAGGTGAATGGAGCATGCGGGCAGAACAAAGGAACAGTCAGCGGGCGGGACAGTCAGCAAGTGAGCGGGCTTGCTGGCCAAACAGCGGGCGGGGGAGCAGAGAGATGACATCATCTCTCACTGCCCGCCCTGCATCACTGCAGTTCCGCCCCCACTGTGCGGGCAGCAGAGAGATTACATTAGCTCTCTGCTGCCTGCCTTTACTCTGGGATAGGGATGAGCTTCGTGTTCGAGTCGAACATACGTTCGACTCGAACATTGGCTGTTCGATCGTTCGACGAAGATCGAACGATTTGGGCCGTTCGCGCCAAATTCGAGTGACGCGAACGGCCCACAATGCACTACGCCATCGCAGTGTCATCCAGGCGCTGTGATTGGCCAAGCATGCACTGTGACCCCGCATGCTTGGCCAATCACAGCGCCGGCAGCGAGGAGAGCAATGATTGGCCACAGGCAGGATGCCTGTGGCCAATTATTGCTGAGGGTGTTTAGTACACGCCCCACACTATAAAAGGCCGCCAGCACGGCGGCCTAGTGTAGTGTGTTCCGGAGCAGGGATAGAGTAGCATAGGCAGGGACAGTGACTGTTATTTCTTTCTTGCTTAACCTGGATTCCTTTAGTTTAGGGAAAGAGAAGGATAGGTAGGGAGAGTGTCAGTGTGTTTTGTGCTTCTGCTATAGTGTGCTTAAAAAAAAACATTTATTCTAGGGACAGAAAACTCTAGGTAGGGACAGTGTCAGTTTCTTTCACTCTGCAAGTCCTTGTTTCCAGGGACCTGGAAGGACAGTGAGTGAATTGTCCTTTTGCTATATTGTGATTAAAAAAAACATTTATTCTAGGGACAGAAAACTCTAGGTAGGGACAGTGTCAGTTTCTTTCACTCTGCAAGTCCTTGTTTCCAGGGACCTGGAAGGACAGTGAGTGAATTGTCCTTTTGCTATATTGTGATTAAAAAAAACATTTATTCTAGGGACAGAAAACTCTAGGTAGGGACAGTGTCAGTTTCTTTCACTCTGCAAGTCCTTGTTTCCAGGGACCTGGAAGGACAGTGAGTGAATTGTCCTTTTGCTATATTGTGATTAAAAAAAACATTTATTCTAGGGACAGAAAACTCTAGGTAGGGACAGTGTCAGTTTCTTTCACTCTGCAAGTCCTTGTTTCCAGGGACCTGGAAGGACAGTGAGTGAATTGTCCTTTTGCTATATTGTGATTAAAAAAAACATTTTTTTCTAGGGACAGAAAACTGTAGGTAGGGAGAGTATTTTTTTTCTTTCACTCTGCAAGTCCTTGTTTCCAGGGACCTGTAAGGACAGTGAGTTAATTGTCCTTGTGCTATATTGTGCTGAAAAAAACATTTATTCCAGGGACAGAAAACTCTAGGTAGGGACAGTGTCAGTTTCTTTCACTCTGCAAGTCCTTGTTTCCAGGGACCTGGAAGGACAGTGAGTGAATTGTCCTTTTGCTATATTGTGATTAAAAAAAACATTTTTTTCTAGGGACAGAAAACTGTAGGTAGGGAGAGTGTTTTTTTTCTTTCACTCTGCAAGTCCTTGTTTCCAGGGACCTGTAAGGACAGTGAGTTAATTTTCCTTGTGCTATATTGTGATTAAAAAAAACATTTATTCTAGGGACAGAAAACTCTAGGTAGGGACAGTGTCAGTTTCTTTCACTCTGCAAGTCCTTGTTTCCAGGGACCTGGAAGGACAGTGAGTGAATTGTCCTTTTGCTATATTGTGATTAAAAAAAACATTTATTCTAGGGACAGAAAACTCTAGGTAGGGACAGTGTCAGTTTCTTTCACTCTGCAAGTCCTTGTTTCCAGGGACCTGGAAGGACAGTGAGTGAATTGTCCTTTTGCTATATTGTGATTAAAAAAAACATTTATTCTAGGGACAGAAAACTCTAGGTAGGGACAGTGTCAGTTTCTTTCACTCTGCAAGTCCTTGTTTCCAGGGACCTGGAAGGACAGTGAGTGAATTGTCCTTTTGCTATATTGTGATTAAAAAAAACATTTATTCTAGGGACAGAAAACTCTAGGTAGGGACAGTGTCAGTTTCTTTCACTCTGCAAGTCCTTGTTTCCAGGGACCTGGAAGGACAGTGAGTGAATTGTCCTTTTGCTATATTGTGATTAAAAAAAACATTTTTTTCTAGGGACAGAAAACTGTAGGTAGGGAGAGTATTTTTTTTCTTTCACTCTGCAAGTCCTTGTTTCCAGGGACCTGTAAGGACAGTGAGTTAATTGTCCTTGTGCTATATTGTGCTGAAAAAAACATTTATTCCAGGGACAGAAAACTCTAGGTAGGGACAGTGTCAGTTTCTTTCACTCTGCAAGTCCTTGTTTCCAGGGACCTGGAAGGACAGTGAGTGAATTGTCCTTTTGCTATATTGTGATTAAAAAAAACATTTTTTTCTAGGGACAGAAAACTGTAGGTAGGGAGAGTATTTTTTTTCTTTCACTCTGCAAGTCCTTGTTTCCAGGGACCTGTAAGGACAGTGAGTTAATTGTCCTTGTGCTATATTGTGCTGAAAAAAACATTTATTCCAGGGACAGAAAACTCTAGGTAGGGACAGTGTCAGTTTCTTTCACTCTGCAAGTCCTTGTTTCCAGGGACCTGGAAGGACAGTGAGTGAATTGTCCTTTTGCTATATTGTGATTAAAAAAAACATTTTTTTCTAGGGACAGAAAACTGTAGGTAGGGAGAGTGTTTTTTTTCTTTCACTCTGCAAGTCCTTGTTTCCAGGGACCTGTAAGGACAGTGAGTTAATTTTCCTTGTGCTATATTGTGATTAAAAAAAACATTTATTCTAGGGACAGAAAACTCTAGGTAGGGACAGTGTCAGTTTCTTTCACTCTGCAAGTCCTTGTTTCCAGGGACCTGGAAGGACAGTGAGTGAATTGTCCTTTTGCTATATTGTGATTAAAAAAAACATTTATTCTAGGGACAGAAAACTCTAGGTAGGGACAGTGTCAGTTTCTTTCACTCTGCAAGTCCTTGTTTCCAGGGACCTGGAAGGACAGTGAGTGAATTGTCCTTTTGCTATATTGTGATTAAAAAAAACATTTATTCTAGGGACAGAAAACTCTAGGTAGGGACAGTGTCAGTTTCTTTCACTCTGCAAGTCCTTGTTTCCAGGGACCTGGAAGGACAGTGAGTGAATTGTCCTTTTGCTATATTGTGATTAAAAAAAACATTTATTCTAGGGACAGAAAACTCTAGGTAGGGACAGTGTCAGTTTCTTTCACTCTGCAAGTCCTTGTTTCCAGGGACCTGGAAGGACAGTGAGTGAATTGTCCTTTTGCTATATTGTGATTAAAAAAAACATTTTTTTCTAGGGACAGAAAACTGTAGGTAGGGAGAGTATTTTTTTTCTTTCACTCTGCAAGTCCTTGTTTCCAGGGACCTGTAAGGACAGTGAGTTAATTGTCCTTGTGCTATATTGTGCTGAAAAAAACATTTATTCCAGGGACAGAAAACTCTAGGTAGGGACAGTGTCAGTTTCTTTCACTCTGCAAGTCCTTGTTTCCAGGGACCTGGAAGGACAGTGAGTGAATTGTCCTTTTGCTATATTGTGATTAAAAAAAACATTTTTTTCTAGGGACAGAAAACTGTAGGTAGGGAGAGTATTTTTTTTCTTTCACTCTGCAAGTCCTTGTTTCCAGGGACCTGTAAGGACAGTGAGTTAATTGTCCTTGTGCTATATTGTGCTGAAAAAAACATTTATTCCAGGGACAGAAAACTCTAGGTAGGGACAGTGTCAGTTTCTTTCACTCTGCAAGTCCTTGTTTCCAGGGACCTGGAAGGACAGTGAGTGAATTGTCCTTTTGCTATATTGTGATTAAAAAAAACATTTTTTTCTAGGGACAGAAAACTGTAGGTAGGGAGAGTGTTTTTTTTCTTTCACTCTGCAAGTCCTTGTTTCCAGGGACCTGTAAGGACAGTGAGTTAATTTTCCTTGTGCTATATTGTGATTAAAAAAAACATTTATTCTAGGGACAGAAAACTCTAGGTAGGGACAGTGTCAGTTTCTTTCACTCTGCAAGTCCTTGTTTCCAGGGACCTGGAAGGACAGTGAGTGAATTGTCCTTTTGCTATATTGTGATTAAAAAAAACATTTATTCTAGGGACAGAAAACTCTAGGTAGGGACAGTGTCAGTTTCTTTCACTCTGCAAGTCCTTGTTTCCAGGGACCTGGAAGGACAGTGAGTGAATTGTCCTTTTGCTATATTGTGATTAAAAAAAACATTTATTCTAGGGACAGAAAACTCTAGGTAGGGACAGTGTCAGTTTCTTTCACTCTGCAAGTCCTTGTTTCCAGGGACCTGGAAGGACAGTGAGTGAATTGTCCTTTTGCTATATTGTGATTAAAAAAAACATTTTTTTCTAGGGACAGAAAACTGTAGGTAGGGAGAGTATTTTTTTTCTTTCACTCTGCAAGTCCTTGTTTCCAGGGACCTGTAAGGACAGTGAGTTAATTGTCCTTGTGCTATATTGTGCTGAAAAAAACATTTATTCCAGGGACAGAAAACTCTAGGTAGGGACAGTGTCAGTTTCTTTCACTCTGCAAGTCCTTGTTTCCAGGGACCTGGAAGGACAGTGAGTGAATTGTCCTTTTGCTATATTGTGATTAAAAAAAACATTTTTTTCTAGGGACAGAAAACTGTAGGTAGGGAGAGTGTTTTTTTTCTTTCACTCTGCAAGTCCTTGTTTCCAGGGACCTGTAAGGACAGTGAGTTAATTTTCCTTGTGCTATATTGTGATTAAAAAAAACATTTATTCTAGGGACAGAAAACTCTAGGTAGGGACAGTGTCAGTTTCTTTCACTCTGCAAGTCCTTGTTTCCAGGGACCTGGAAGGACAGTGAGTGAATTGTCCTTTTGCTATATTGTGATTAAAAAAAACATTTATTCTAGGGACAGAAAACTCTAGGTAGGGACAGTGTCAGTTTCTTTCACTCTGCAAGTCCTTGTTTCCAGGGACCTGGAAGGACAGTGAGTGAATTGTCCTTTTGCTATATTGTGATTAAAAAAAACATTTATTCTAGGGACAGAAAACTCTAGGTAGGGACAGTGTCAGTTTCTTTCACTCTGCAAGTCCTTGTTTCCAGGGACCTGGAAGGACAGTGAGTGAATTGTCCTTTTGCTATATTGTGATTAAAAAAAACATTTATTCTAGGGACAGAAAACTCTAGGTAGGGACAGTGTCAGTTTCTTTCACTCTGCAAGTCCTTGTTTCCAGGGACCTGGAAGGACAGTGAGTGAATTGTCCTTTTGCTATATTGTGATTAAAAAAAACATTTTTTTCTAGGGACAGAAAACTGTAGGTAGGGAGAGTATTTTTTTTCTTTCACTCTGCAAGTCCTTGTTTCCAGGGACCTGTAAGGACAGTGAGTTAATTGTCCTTGTGCTATATTGTGCTGAAAAAAACATTTATTCCAGGGACAGAAAACTCTAGGTAGGGACAGTGTCAGTTTCTTTCACTCTGCAAGTCCTTGTTTCCAGGGACCTGGAAGGACAGTGAGTGAATTGTCCTTTTGCTATATTGTGATTAAAAAAAACATTTTTTTCTAGGGACAGAAAACTGTAGGTAGGGAGAGTATTTTTTTTCTTTCACTCTGCAAGTCCTTGTTTCCAGGGACCTGTAAGGACAGTGAGTTAATTGTCCTTGTGCTATATTGTGCTGAAAAAAACATTTATTCCAGGGACAGAAAACTCTAGGTAGGGACAGTGTCAGTTTCTTTCACTCTGCAAGTCCTTGTTTCCAGGGACCTGGAAGGACAGTGAGTGAATTGTCCTTTTGCTATATTGTGATTAAAAAAAACATTTTTTTCTAGGGACAGAAAACTGTAGGTAGGGAGAGTGTTTTTTTTCTTTCACTCTGCAAGTCCTTGTTTCCAGGGACCTGTAAGGACAGTGAGTTAATTTTCCTTGTGCTATATTGTGATTAAAAAAAACATTTTTTCTAGGGACAGAAAACTGTAGGTAGGGAGAGTGTTTTTTTTCTTTCACTCTGCAAGTCCTTGTTTCCAGGGACAGAGAAGGACACCTGAAGGTAGCCCTTATTGCTTTTTTCCCATCTCCCTGCAGGCCATCTATTAGAATGTCTGGAAGGCAAACAAGGAGAGGCAGACAGTCAGGAGGCAATAAAAGAGGGCAAGCAGGCTCTGTGTCTGGGGGCAACAGTGCTGGTCGTGGACGCGGTGCATTGTCATCAGCACATGGCCATGGGACACGCTTGTCCTTCTTTTCGGCAGCTGGACATGTTGAGCCACATCATGCCGAAGACTTGGTAGAGTGGATGACCAAGCCCTCCTCCTCCTCCTCATCCTCTCTCACCCAGGCTCAGGGTACTGGAAAAGCAGCTGCCAAAGCGTCGTCTTCCCTGGTATCAATGTCAGACAAATCATCAGTCACTCCTTCCCTAGACCCACCATGTCCTCCTCCTGAGGAGTCCCCCGAACTGTTTCAGCACAGTGTTGGGTACATGCTCCAGGAGGATGCCCAGCGTTTCGAAGGGTCTGATGATGAAACCCAGCTAGAGGAAGGCAGTAGCGTGAGAGCAGACAGAGGGGATGCTCAAGAAGGACACCAATCTGGCAGTCATGTTCCAGCAGCTGCAGCATACTGCCAGATTGGCTCCAGTGATGAGGAGGGAGGGGATGATGAGGTCAATGACTCCACGTGGGTGCCTAATAGGAGAGAGGAGGAGGAGGAGGATGAGGAGGAGGCACATCTCCAACGAGGCAGGATGCCCTTTGGTGGCCAGCGTAAGGGCAGTACACCGACGGAATCACACCGCAGAGCTCCGCCTGTGCAGGGCGCTGCCTCTGCCCGTCATTCAAAAAGTTCTTTGGTGTGGGCCTTTTTTGAGGCTAGTGCATCAGATCGCACAGCTGCTGTTTGCAACATATGTCTCAAGCGTATATCGCGTGGCCAAAACATCAGCCGCTTGGGTACCACATGCCTGACCAGACATATGTTGACCTGCCATGCAGCTCGTTGGCAAGCCTACCTCAAAGACCCACACCAAAGAACAAAGCGGACCTCTCCTTGCACCGCATCAGCTGGGATCTCCAACCCCACTATAACTTCAGTCCTCTCTGAAACATGCACTGAGAGGAATGAAGGTGTAGAATTAGGTGTGTCACAGCCAAGTACTTGCGCCCACTCTGCTAGCAGTACACCGACGTCCGATTCTAGCAGGCAAATTTCCCTGCCCCAGCTGCTGGACCGTCGAAAGAAGTTCACTCCCAGCCATCCACATGCCCAGCGGTTGAATGCTAGCTTGGCTAAATTGCTAGCGCTTCAACTGCTGCCTTTTCAGTTGGTAGACTCGGCCCCCTTCCGTGAGTTTGTGCAATGTGCGGTTCCTCAGTGGCAGGTTCCCAAACGCCACTTTTTCTCACGGAAGGCTATTCCGGCTCTCTACCGGCATGTGGAAGGCAATGTCTTGGCCTCGCTGGACAGGGCGGTCAGCGGTAAGGTGCATATTACCGCTGACTCATGGTCCAGCAGGCATGGACAGGGACGTTACCTTTCTTTCACGGCCCATTGGGTCACTCTTTTGGCAGCTGGGAAGGATTCAGGACAAGGTGCAGTAGTGTTGGAGGTTGTCCCACCGCCACGCCTCCAAAATGCTACTACTGGTTGTGACACACCTCTCTCCTCCACCCCCTCCTCTTCTTCTTCCTCCATGGCCTCTTCCTGTGGTTTGTCCTATGAACCAGCGGTGCTCCGTAGCCGTTCACGGGGCTACGCAAGTACGCAGGCAAAAAGATGCCATGCCGTGCTTGCGCTGGTGTGTTTGGGGGACAGAAGCCACACTGGGGCAGAGGTCCTGTCTGCTCTGCAGGGCCAGGCCGAGAGGTGGTTGACGCCACGCCAGCTTAAGCCAGGAATGGTGGTTTGCGACAATGGCACCAACCTCCTCTCCGCCCTCCGACAGGGACAACTGACCCATGTGCCCTGTGTGGCTCACGTCCTTAACCTGGTGGTGCAGCGGTTCTTGGGCAGGTACCCGGGCTTACAGGATGTCCTGAGGCAGGCCAGGAAAGTCTGTGTGCATTTCCGCAGATCTTATAATGCCAGTGCTCGCCTGGCTGAGCTGCAAAAGGAGTTGAACCTGCCCAAGAACCGCCTTATATGTGACATGCCCACCAGGTGGAACTCAACGTTGGCCATGCTGCAGCGGCTGCACACGCAGCAGAGGGCCATCAATGAGTACCTGTGCGACTACGGCACCAGGACAGGGTCAGGGGAGCTTGGTTTTTTTTCTCCACGCCAGTGGGGCATGATCAGGGATGCATGCACTGTCCTGGCACCATTTGAGGAGGCCACGAGGATGGTGAGCAGTGACAGTGCATGCATCAGTGACACTGTACCTCTTGTCCACCTGTTGGAGCACACGCTGCGTGGAATAATGGACAGGGCACTTGAGGCAGAACAGAGGCAGGAAGAGGAGGACTTCCTTGCCTCTCAAGGCCCCCTTTACCCAGACAGTGTTCCTTCTGTCCCACCCATCGCACAGGAAGAGGAGGAGGAGGAGGAGGAGGAGGAGGATTGTGTCAGCATGGAGGTGGAGGCTGGCACTCAGCATCATCAGCAGCAGTCTTTTAGGGATGATTTACAGTCCCAAGAAACCAGTGGACTTGTACGTGGCTGGGAGGAGGTGGCTGCGGATCATGTCGTCCTTAGTGACCCAGAGGACTCCGGAGCGAATGCCTCAGCAAACCTACGCTGCATGGCCTCCCTGATCCTGCAAAGTCTGCGGAAGGATCCTCGTATTCTTCGGATCAAGGAGAGGGACCATTACTGGCTGGCCACTCTCCTTGATCCACGGTACAAGGGTAAGGTTGCGGACCTTATGTTACCGTCGCAGAGGGAGCAGAGGATGAGACAACTCCGGGAGGCCTTGCAGAAAGGTCTGTGCAACGCGTTCCCAGAGACTGGGAGGTTGCAAACTCCTGGTCCTGGACAACGAGTTGCTGAGGCTTCGGCCAGTCAAAGAAGGAGCGGTGGGGAAGGTGGCCGTCTGACCGATGCGTTCAGACAATTCTTTAGTCCGCAGCCCCAAAGTATGATTGGTTCCAGCAACCATCGCCAGCGTCTGATAAACATGGTGCAGGAATATCTAGGGGCAAGGTCAGACTTGGACACCTTCCCCACCGAAAATCCTCTGGCTTACTGGGTCTTGAGGATGGATCACTGGCCAGAGCTTGCACAGTATGCAATTGAGCTACTGGCCTGTCCTGCATCCAGCGTTCTTTCGGAACGCACATTCAGTGCTGCTGGAGGATTTGTCACGGATCACAGGGTGCGCCTGTCCACCGACTCGGTTGATCGACTGACTTTCATCAAGATGAACCAGTCTTGGATCACCACCAGCTACCACACACCTGATGCTGATATAACAGACTAATTGATTTTAAAATGTCACATCCCTTCAAGACTGATGCTGATGCTGAGTGCCTGTGCTGTTATGTTGACTGGCTATCCTCCTCCTCCGAGTCCTCAATGATACGATTGATGATGATAGCTTGGAAGATCATTTTTGTTTATGGGTGCCGCCACCAGTGCCTAACGCCCAATTTTTCAGCCCCTGTTTAACAGGGGCGTGTAATTACAATTTTTGAAGCAATACTTTGCAACAGGGCTCATTGCTGTGCTCCAAGTACAGTATCTGTGAGGAGTTGCAGTGTTGTGCCACCAGTGCCTAAGGCCCAATTTTTCAGCCCCTGTTTAACAGGGGCGTGTCATTACAATTTTTGAAGCAATACTTTGCAACAGGGCTCATTGCTGTGCTCCAAGTACAGTATCTGTGAGGGGTTGCAGTGTTGTGCCACCAGTGCCTAAGGCCCAATTTTTCAGCCCCTGTTCAACAGGGGCATGTAATTACAATTCTTGATCTAATAATTCACAGCAGGGCCCATTGCTGCACCCACCAAGAGTAACTGTCAGGGCTTACAGTGTTGTGGCACCAGCACCACCATCAAAGGCCCAATTTTTACTACCACTGTTCAACAATTATATGTAATTAAAATTCCTGATATAATAGTTGACAGCAGGGCGTTCCAGCACCAACCAAGAGTAACTGTGAGTGCTTACAGTGTTGTGCCAACACCAACAACTAAGGGGCCTATTTCTGCAGAGTATATACGGCAGGTCCCTACTTTCAAACATCCAACTTACAAACGACTCCTACTTGCAAACGCAAGAAGACAACAGGAAGTGAGAGGAAATCTACCACTAGGAAGGAAAATTCTCTCCTGTAAGAATAAATATGGGAGAAAGGTGTCTCCTCTGTACTGATGCTTTATCAGCAATCCTTGTTTCAAGAAAAACACCACATTTCAAAAACAGTTGTCATTGGGACGGAAAGTGAGGTGAAATGTTCTGAACAGGGGCACAGACAGCAAAACAAATGTTACAGGGGTGATAACCCTTACCTATGTTTTCCAAAAAGTTTAAAAATAGATTTTTGGGCTGGAGCTACACTTCAACAATGTACCTGTTCAAAATTACAAACAGATTCTACATAAGAACAAACCTACAGTCCCTGTCTTGTATGCACCGCCTGTATACGGCTGTTCAGAGTATATAGGGCCTTTTTTATTTTATGTGCGGGGTTCCCCTTAATATCCATACAAGACCCAAAGGGGCTGGTAATGGGCTGGGGTAGGGGGGGGGGGGGGTCATGGGGTAGCTATGCCATTTTTCTTAAAGAATTTCATCCATATTACCGGGACCAGACATTACATTAAAGCCGCAAGCAGTTTTAAATGGCTTTTTTTTCCTTTAGAAGTGTCATTTTGTGCAGGGACAGTTCTAAACACGGGAAACACGTGGCACTTCACAGGCATACTTTAGACACCCCCCAGGTACGATATTTAAAGGAATATTTGACTTTTTTTTTTTCACTTTATGCATCATTAAAATGACTGCTCCCGAAAAACGACCGTTTTTAAAACTTCTTTTTGCATTGATACATGTCCCCTGGTGCAGAACCCGGGTTCCCAAACCCTTTTTAGGACAATAACATGCATAATAGTTGTTATAATTAGCACTTTAGAATTCGAACGTTCGCATCCATTGTATTTAATAGGGTTCTAATGTTCGTTCGAACTTCCGGTCCGTTCGCGGGTTCTGGTGCGAACCGAACCCGGGGGTGTTCGGCTCATCACTACTCTGGGACACAGCAAGTGACAATCTGCAACGTGTGGCAGGTGACGTTGTGGCAAGTGACAATCCGCAATGTGTGGCAGGTGACGTTGTGGCAAGTGACAATCTGCAACGTGTGGCAGGTGACGTTGTGACAAGTGACAATCCACTATGTGTGGCCGGTGACATCGCGGCCGCCGGCTACGCACAGGTCCTTTTATACTCCTATATACATGTATAGAGCCATGACAGGTCCTCTTTATACTCCTACATACATGTATAGAGCCATGGCAGGTCCTCTTTATACTTCTATATACATGTATATAGCCATGACAGGTCCTCTTTATACTCCTACATACATGTATAGAGCCATGACAGGTCCTCTTTATACTCCTACATACATGTATAGAGCCATGACAGGTCCTCTTTATATTTCTATAAACCGTATTTTTCCGTGGATAAGACGCTATTTTTTCCTAAAATAATAGCCTGTAAATCGAACAGCGTCTTATACACGGTTGGTCAGCCTGGGAGACATCCGCGAAGGTGCGTCGCGGCCCATAGCTTGTCAAGTGGCTTTCTCCAATCACGAGCCGTATGTTACTGACGTCAGCTAAAGCTGGGGGTGGAGGTGGAGAGTGAGCAGATGCGATCCTGTTGGAAGTGGAGATGCACAGATGCAACAGGGACCGGAGTGTTCTGGGACCAAGATGTCAGAAAATAATAAAAGTAAGTGATTGTCTTACTCTGCCAAATCAAACCAAATGTAGCCAGCTATGCAAAAAAGAGCGTGGGAATAGAGCTGCAGAGAAACAGTTTGGACTTGCCTCCGCAGAGTGTATGATAGACAGTGGAGAAAACAGGAAGAACAACCCCTGCATAATATACTAGTATTTAAACGTTACCTGCGGTAATTACTAAATAAAAATGTGTTCTGTTTTACCTATGTGTAAAATATTGATTTCTTAATTTTGGGTTGGAAAAGTGGGGGGCGTCTTGTACATGGGGGCGTCTTATAGACGGGGAAAATACGGTACATGTATAGAGCCATGACAGGCCCTCATTATACTTCTATATACATGTATAGAGCCATGGAAGGTCCTCTTTATACTCCTATATACATGAATAGAGCCATAACAGGTCCTTTTTATAGAGCCATGACAGGTCCACTTTAGTTATCATGATATAAAATGATGGATGTGGGGGCATTTTGGTGGGCGTGATTTTTTATTTTTTTTTGGGGGGGGGGGGCAGCATTTCATTCTTGGTACCAGGCAGCACAATGTCTTCGGCCGGCACTGCATTCAGCCACCGCAGAGACTGATGGGAGGGGCTATATAAGAGGAGGGCGAGGCTGAGCGTGGCCTCTTTGGGCAATCAACAGGTCTTCCTGTGCGGATCTGCTGTAGTGCAGGGCCTGAAGCCTGGGCCTTACACAACTTCCAGAGAGCCTTCCACCCCACTGCGGAACCTGGGTGACACCTGACTTCGCTGACTACTTACATTAGTTGGATCGGAGACCCGACCGTTGCAGATGCTGTGTGTGTAGATACAGCAGGTGGAAGTCCCGGACTGGGATCGCGTCCGGAGTGGTGAGCGAGCACTTGCTCAATCCTATAGGCTGTACTGTTGTTAGGCCTAGAGACAGGGGCAGATCCAGGGGGGGGGGGCAACAGGGCAATTGCCCCCCCGAGACCATCTGTCACACTCACTTGCTTGCTCTGTTTTTTTTTTGTGCCTGATCTCCCAGACTTTGGGGACCCGTTACCGGCCGGCCATAGGTCCCCTGGACCCCAAACTTGGCACACATGTAGCCCCATGTCTCCTCTACAAGTGTTCAAAGTTTGGTGTCTGGAAGACCTACAGCTGGGGAGAACCGATTTTTCAAAGCCGGGCACTCCTTCCATAGACTCCCATGTTAAACAACAGTCTAGTCATGGGCATTGTGAAGCATGGGCACAGTGAGGCATGGGCACAGTGAGGCCAAGTGAGGCACAGTGAGGCATGCAGATGGACACCCTAGGCTTATACTCGAGTCAATAAGTTTTCCCAGTTTTTTGGGGTAAAATTAGGTGCCTCTGCTTATATTCGGGTCGGCTTATACTCGAGTATATGCAGTACTTGTTCTGCGGCTGCCGCTGCCTCTCTGAGTCTCTCTCTCAGTTTCTCACATCAGACACGCTCAGGGCTCCCACTAAGTGCAGACAACGGTGGCAAGTGACACACTCGGGGCTCCCACTGATTCTGCATTGAACTATTTAATTTCATATTACAATGTAATAATAGAAATAATACGCTTCAATCATCCTGACACCATAACAACCATGGTGCCAGATTGATTGAAGCGCCGACACCAACCATTTCCCCGATAAATTTCCCACAAAAAAAAACATATTTTTTGGCAGTGCCCCTCCTGAGAAAATACTCTGGATCCGCCCCTGCCTAGAGACTGCCTTGGCCCATCGGCCTTTATTTACTGTTCCACTGGAGACTAGTGGCGGAACTGAGTTGAGTTAGTCTCCGGTGAAGTGTTCTTTATTGTCCACCCCTTTGGATTACAAATACTGTTCCTGTTGTGCACCACCAGTCAAGTTGCATGCGAATAAATCGTTCTACTAGAGACTGAGTTAAATCTGAGTCAGGCCTGACCAGGAGTTAGAACTTTTGCTGCTGCGCCATAAGGGCGCATAGATAGAGATAGCTGCACTAGAAGGGAAATAGCCTGCATTATCAGGGTGTACTATATTTCTACTGCAGGGCTCTGCAGACATATATGTGTAATGTGTTAACCTTGTGCCTTTTACTCAAAGTAAAGAAACCATTATACTTCATCACTTGCTATCAGTGTGTTATCATTATGCAAAGAGGACCCTTACAATACAGATAGATTGTGTGCATGTACTGTTAGACCGTGATACTAGAATAACCCCTAGACTAGCTGTGCCAGGGTGGGTCGAGTAAATTGCCAGGGGTTGGCGGTGCTGCATTCAGGGCCCACAAACAAATCCAGCGGCTCTCTTAATTGGGGGTAGCGCTACATGAGGGGCTCTCGAGTCCGGGATCCTGATACAGCAAGTAACGCGCCAAAAGTACCAGCATGGACCCACTAGAAGTAGGACAGTGGTGCAAGGCGGTCGGCAAAGATTCAGCTGGGGTAGTAGTCATAGAACTCCCAGAGATCTGGCAAGAAGAAGCGGTGAAGCAGCTAGTGATGTCGCTGTCCCCGCACCAGAAGGTATGGGTGGTGGATGTCAGGTCGAATTCTTCACTGACCCACTCACTAATAGAGTGGAAGAATGGAATCCCAGAGCATTTCAAGAATCCAAGTATAGAAGCAATAGATGATCAGACTTATAGCCTAATACATGCGCTGCCACTCAAGTCAGGAGGAAGGTTTCAGACACCGAAACTATCTCCACCACCATCCCCAAAAGCAGAAAAACGGGAGAAGAAAGAGAGTCCCGGATCTCCCCCTACCACCCTCAGCGCAGAATTATGCGCAGTCCTGGGGGAAATTGTAGCCCAGTGTAAGAAGGATCCTACAGACTACCAAATGTCGGGATACAGAAAACTTAGAATATTTTCTGGAAGGAAGCCTGTACCTTCGGGTGAAGAGGGGTTTGAGGAGTGGTTAGACGGCGCCACTCAGGTATAGAAGAATGGGAAGTCCCAGAACACAGAAAGAAACAGAGAATTGTTGAAAGCTTGAAGGGGCCTGCTCTAGAGGCCATACGCAATCTCAAGATGAGCAAAACAGACTGTGGTGCGCAGGATTATCTGGACATTCTACAGAATGTGTTCGGTGGAACAGAGAAAATCACTGAGCTCACTTACCAGCTGGAGCATTGCTACCAAAAGACAGGAGAGAAACTGTCGGAGTTTATGAGGCGCCTGGATAAGATCCTGCATAAGATGATACTGAAGAAGGGGATCGACCCACGGAAGGTGGATGAGGCCCATATTCAGCAGGTGATGAGAGGATCTCAGCCCCTGGACCCCATCGCATTGGCGTTACGCACAAGACAGGACGGGAAGAGCCTGGAGTATACTGACTTGATCCGAGTGGTCAGAGAGGAAGAAGCGATGCTGGAGGAGAAGAAGAGGAACCAACCAGTTGAGTCAGTTAATCCTCCTCCGGTGATGGTCAGGACGGCCATGACCCTGGAAAGAGACTCAGAGGTGGATACCTTGAAGTCACAGATGTCCCAAGTATTGGGGATGCTGACCTCCCTGATGAAAAATAAGTCAAGGGAACCGGAGAGGGAAAGTCCGAGGAGGGAGCTGTTTCCAAATACCTCAGCGCCCGCATCCCTACAAGATTGGGGGGACATGACTTGTTTAAACTGCGGAGGGGTTGGCCATGCGGCCAAAGTGTGTGCCAGTCCAAAGAAATAAAAAATGAATAACCGCAAGCCGCCGGAAAACTTCAGCGGGCCCCGGTGAAGGAGTCAACCGGTTGCCCATCATCTCCAGTGAACTCCAAACTGAATGAGAAGCACATAAAAAGAGTGAAGAAGACCCCTCAGAAGAGACACAAGGTTCCTCAGTGGGAACGTACCCCAAAGAAAGAGGGTAATGTCCCTCAGCGGGTAGTTACACCCAACAAAAGGAGGGAGATCAATGCATACCAGGCCCAAGAGAGACTTAAGTCCAAAGAGAAATGGAAGAAAGAAAGTCCAAGAGGAAAACGCAAAGATCCAAGGAAAGAGACCCCTTCGAAGCGATATCCAGAGAAGCTGATGGGTCCCTCCCCAATAGTACCTGTCCAAGTGGAGGGAGTCTACACAAGATCCATATTGGATACTGGGGCTCAAGTGATCCTGTTGTACCGGGACTTTTATGACAAGCATCTAAGCCACCTACCCATCCAGAAGATTGAAGAGCTGGAGATATGGGGGATCGGGACAGAGAGTTTCCCTTATGATGGCTATCTGCCTATAAAACTGACTTTCGACCCGTCCATAGCCGGGAAGGCTGAAGTGTTCGATACCTTAGCTGTGGTGTGCCCCCGACCGCCTGGAGCTAACAAGAGTTCCCTAATAATAGGGACCAACACGGATCTGGTCCGAAGACTCTTGGCCCCTCTTACAAAAGTAAAAGACCCCACAGCCTCTGAGATCCACCCAATGTTGAAGACAGCCTACCAACGACTGATCTTAGAACAGAAGGCCCCAAAAGAGGGGGTAGAGGCTGGGAAGAAGAGGAATAGTGCTGCAGCCCGGTGAAGTAGCCTGTTTGAAAGCCACTGTGAAGCTCACTTGGGAGCAGCCTGGGCCCTTTGTTATGCTGGAACCCGACCCAAGGGAAGAGCATTCGGGCCTAGAAGTAGTCCCAGAAGTGGTCCCGTTGAGGGCCTTGAAGAAGGTCCACTGTAAAGGTACCTGTGAGTGTCAGGAATACTACGGATGGCCCCATGGAGATCCCAGCCAGGATGCTGCTGGGTCAGGTGAGCCCTGCCACCCCAGTTGCTTTGTCGGATGTGGTGAAGGCAGATGGAGAAAACACTGTGTGGGAGAAACTTTCCATGGAGAACCCAAACCTGCCCAGGGCTTGGAAAGAGAGAGCCAAGGCCCAGTTGACCAGGTGGAAAAAAATCTTCTCTAAAGATGAGTTCGATGTGGGGTGTGCAAGGAGTGCCACCCATCGAATCTGCCTTCAGGAAGACAAGCCCTTCAGGGAAAGAGTCAGGCGAGTTCCGTTAGCAGACCTCGAGGACTTGAGGGAACAGCTCGCCGAGCTCAAGCGAACCGGTGTGATTCGAGAATCTAGAAGCCCCTATGCCTCCCCGATAGTGGTGGTCAGAAAGAAGAATGGGTCATTGAGGCTGTGCATAGACTACAGGACCCTCAACAGGAGAACCATACCCGACCAGTACACCACTCCGAGGATAGAGGATGCCCTACAGAGCTTGTCTGGAGCCAAGTGGTTCAGTGTTATGGACCTCAAGAGCGGGTACTATCAAATACTCATGCATCCAGAAGACAAAGAGAAGACGGCTTTCATAACCCCGGTGGGGTTCTTTGAATTTGACCGGATGCCTCAAGGTCTGTCTGGAGCCCCAGCTACCTTCCAACGTCTCATGGAGAAGACTGTAGGAGACATGAACCTCATCGAAGTCCTTGTATACTTAGATGACATCATCGTCTTCTGAAGAACCTTGGAAGAGCATGAAGAGAGGCTGGAGAAAGTTTTGAAGAGACTGAGTGAAGAAGGACTCAAGCTCTCACCGGAAAAATGCCAGTTCTATCAGTCATCAGTCAACTATCTGGGACACATAGTGTCTGAAGATGGGGTAGCCACAGACCCCGAAAAATTGGAGGCAGTCACCTCCTGGCCAAGGCCCACCACTGTGACAGAGCTCAGATCCTTCTTGGGTTTCTGTTCCTATTATAGGAGGTTCGTGGAGGGGTTTGCTCGGATAGCCAGGCCTCTGAATGAGCTGCTCAAGACGGAGGGGGAAGAGGATGACTCGGGCCCCAGGAAACCAGGGGAGTCAATTAAGGACCAGTGGAACGAGAAGTGTGAAGGTGCTTTTCAGATGTTGAAAAAAAACATAATCACTGCCCCTGTCCTGGCCTACGCAGACCCTAAGAAGCCTTATGAACTTTACGTAGATGCCAGTCACGACGGACTGGGAGGAGTGCTCTACCAGGAGCATGAAGAGCAACTAAGGCCCATTGCGTATGTGAGCAGAAGTCTGACTCCCTCTGAAAAGAACTACCCCACCCACAAGTTGGAGTTCCTGGCCCTTAAGTGGGCGGTAGTTGACAAACTCAGAGACTATCTGTATGGGGCAGAATTCACCGTGAAAACCGACAACAACCCCCTCACCTATCTTTTCACCACAGCAAAGCTGGATGCCACAGGACATAGATGGCTGGCGGCACTGTCTGCCTTCAATTTCAGCCTAAAATACAGGCCCGGGGCTGGAAATCGAGATGCAGATGCCTTGTCTAGAAGATCTCATGTCCCCACCTGCAGTACAGAAGATTGGACCCAAGTGGCACCCGACGGGATGCGGGCCCTCTGTCAAGGGGCTGAACTCCAAGCCAGTGGCGGCTCAAGAGCAGAAGAGATAGGGGTTACCCTAGTAGGAGTTCCCAAGCAGTACTGTGGGGTAACCCAACTGGGGGAAGGATAACTTGCCAAGATTGTCCAAAAAGGAGTTGAGATCTGACCAATTGGAAGACCCCATGGGGAGATTGGTTCTAGAGGCCCTGGAGAATCAGGATCAGAATAGACTTTTACGTCACCCTTCAAAGGAGGCTCGCCTGTTGAGGAAGGAGTGGGACAGGTTACAGGTGCATCAGGGAGTGGTCTACCGAAGGGGCCCCTCTGATGACCTGGAAGACAAATGGCAGTTGTTCCTGCCCGAGAAACACTGAGAGACTGTCATGGTTGCTCTGCACGACAACCATGGCCACCTAGGGGCGGAAAGGACCCTCCAACTCGTTAGGGACCGTTTCTATTGGCCCTGCATGAGGGCTGAAGTTGAAGAATACTGCCATTCATGTGCACGATGCATCCAGAGAAAGACTTTACCCCATCAAGCTGCCCCAATGGGTCATTTGCAAAGTCAAGGCCCACTTGATCTGGTATGCATTGATTTTCTCTGCCTCCAACCCGACCTGAGTGGACTAGGAAATGTTCTGGTAGTAACCGACCATTTCACCCGGTATGCCCAGGCCTTCCCAACCAAAGACCAGAAGGCTTCCACTGTAGCCAAAGTCCTTATGGAAAAGTATTTTGTACACTATGGGCTGCTGCAACGACTTCATTCGGATCAAGGAAGGGATTTTGAAAGTCAGTTGATCCGGAAGCTCCTGGATTCCTTGGGGATAAAGAAGACAAGAACTATCCCCTATCATCCACAAGGTGATGCTCAGCCGGAGAGGTTCAACCGAACCCTGCTCAATATGCTGGGGACCTTAAGCAGTGAGAAGAAACAGCATTGGAGCAACCACATAGCGGCAGTTGTGCATGCATATAACAGCACCACCAGTGACGCTACAGGGTACTCACCCTACAGACTTATGTTCGGCCGAGAAGCAAGACTACCGGTAAATCTGGCCTTTGGCACCTCCATAGACCATTGTTCTGCCACTTCTCACAAAGGATATGTTGATAGGCTCAGACATTATTTAAAGTTGGCCTATGAGCAGGCTCAAGCAGCCTCAGACCAAAGGGGGGCTCGCAACAAGAAAAACTTTGATCTGAAAGTTCGGATCCAAGATTTACAACCTGGAGATAGAGTGTTGCTACGGAACTTGGGGTCCCTGGAAAACACAAGCTTGCAAACAGATGGAGACCGGAACCCTATGTTATTTGCAAGAAACTACCGGGCCTACCTGTTTACAGACTAAAGCCAGAAGGGAAGGTGGGGCCCTTAAAGACTTGGCATCGGAATCACCTACTCCCACTAGCTGAAGCAGTTCGGATCCCCCCTGCGATGGGTTCCCCTGAGCCAACCTCCATCCTGGACACTCCCAGGCCAAACACTCGGTCCCAGACCCCTCAGATTGGGGATATAGAGACTTCTGAGCTAAGAGAAGATGAGGGGGAAGAACTTGATTGGCTTTGGCCTTCCCAGGCCCCAGAAACTTCTGCTATTGATCTTCCACCTGATGAAGACACCATAGACAGAACACTGAATGCAGAAGCTACTGAGTTCATCCCGTCCAGTCCTTTGTCGGATTCTTGGGAAGATGCCTGTGTTTTACTCCCAAAAGGAGGATCCAAGGGATTCCATGTATCTCCCTGCTCCGGAGTCAAGTGCCCCAGGACCAGTGGACACTCACAAGTCGGTTCCGGAAGAGGAACCTGTTTTAGCAGGACCAGAAAGCCCAAGAGGACAAAGGATGAGAAGAGCCATAAAACCTCCCAGAAGATTGACTTACCCACAGATGGGGAGAAGCTCGGAAGACACTGTGGTTACTGCCAGGAGGAGTATGGAAGACCCTAATCCCTCCACTGTTCATTTGGTGGGGGGCAACCCCAACTCACTCTCTGGCACAGTTAGGCAGGACACTAATGACAGTGTGACCTGTGGGCAGGGGAGTTTACCTCCTTGTTTTTGGTGGGAATTTCCCCTGCCAACATCATACGCAACTTTGGCTAATATTGTGTGTACGGTAATTTAATGTTATCTTTGGGGACCAAAGAGTTTAAGTGGGGGGAGTGTGTAGCGGGGTCTCCTTTAAGGCCTCCGGACTACGTTACCCAGAACCCCGTTCGGCACCCAGGGTGCATTCAGCCACTGCAGAGACTGATGGGAGGGGCTATATAAGAGGAGGGCGAGGCTGAGCGCGGCCTCTTTGGACACCGTGCTGCAATCAACAGGTCTTCCTGTGCGGATCTGCTGCAGTGCAGGGCCTGAAGTCTGGGCCTTGCACAACTTCCAGAGAGCCTTCCACCCCACTGGGGAACCTGGGTGACACCTGACTTCGCTGACTTCTTACATCAGTTGGATCGGAGACCCGACCGTTGCAGACGCTGTGTGTGTAGATACAGCAGGTGGAAGTCCCGGACTGGGATCGCGTCCGGAGTGGTGAGCGAGCACTTGCTCAATCCTATAGGCTGTACTGTTGTTAGGCCTAGAGATTGCCTTGACTCATCGGCCTTTATTTACTGTTCCACTGGAGACTAGTGGCGGAACTGAGTTGAGTTAGTCTCTGGTGAAGTGTTCTTTATTGTCCACCCCTTTGGATTACAAATACTGTTCCTGTTGTGCACCACCAGTCAAGTTGCATGCAAAGAATTCGTTCTACTAGAGACTGAGTTAAATCTGAGTCAGGCCTGACCAGGAGTTAGAACTTTTGCTGCTGCGCCATAAGGGCGCATAGATAGAGATAGCTGCACTAGAAGGGAAATAGCCTGCATTATCAGGGTGTACTATATTTCTACTGCAGGGCTCTGCAGACATATATGTGTGATGTGTTAACCTTGTGCCTTTTACTCAAAGTAAAGAAACCCTTATACTTCATCACTTGCTATCAGTGTGCTATCATTATGCAAAGAGGACCATTACAATACAGATAGATTGTGTGCATGTACTGTTAGACCGTGATACTAGAATAACCCCTAGACTAGCTGTGCCAGGGTGGGTCGAGTAAATTGCCGGGGGTTGGCGGTGCTGCATTCAGGGCCCGCAAACAAATCCAGCGGCTCTCTTAATTGGGGGTAACGCTACATTAGTATACTCTTTATTAATAGTATTTTCTTATAGTTGATTGTTTGGGCTTTTTTTTCAGTGAAATACAAAAATCTACCAAATGTTTTTTTTTCAACACTTGAACCTCCCCCTTTGTACATCAATTAGTGTGGGACCATGTGTGTGTGCGCTTGACTCCCTGATGGGTCCAATTAGGGCTTCCTGGGTAGTTCAAGAACATACAACATCTCCATTTGGTGTCAGTCTGTCTGCTTGGCAGCACCTCCCTCACACACCTTGTATCTGCTATTGGATTTCAGTCTTCCCTGTTGTGGCAATAGGTAATTTTCCTTTATCCATATGTAGTGCCCCCCCAATATTTGGGAGCGCTATGTGGAAATTTAAGGGTAGCCTGAGCTGGTAGTTGGGCTCAGACCAATTA
Organism: Rana muscosa; assembly: GCA_029206835.1. Lineage (NCBI taxonomy): Eukaryota > Metazoa > Chordata > Amphibia > Anura > Ranidae > Rana > Rana muscosa. The sequence continues at coordinate 97,965,778 of JARGYO010005626.1, read as the reverse complement.
TGATTCAATTGTTGTTCTGCTCTGGGTGTGATACTGCTCGGCAGTAGTGTTCTCCGTTGCCTGTAGGTGGCACTGTCACCGCCGGCATAGGTTAAACTACGGGGGGTACCACAGCACCTTGGGTGTCCTCTCTCGGCAGCCCTGCAGTGGGCGTGGTCTACCTGCGGTGCATGCTGGGAGAGGGTACAAAAGGGGCAGACACCATTTGGCGTGAGGCGATTCCAGGGGGACCCCAAGGCGTTAAGGGGGCCCTCTGGTCCAGTGAGTGTGCCTTGTGGCCCGCATGGCGCGAGGTGCGCGAGTGTGTTTAGGCCTCGGGCACCTTCGGCTCGAGGTCCTGTTGCTGCATTGTGGGCCCAGCTCCGCTGGCTGGGGCCTACGCTTCAGAGAGGGATCCCAAGTTGCCCGTTTGTAGGGGGCCCATCTTTGGGAGGGGTGGTCCAGGGGAGGATCAGCCCTGGCGGAGATTGGCGACGGTGCTGCTGTCTCGGGGAGAAGCCTGGAGGCTGCGTAAAGGGGGATTCATCGTCTCTGATGTCCGTGCTCCATCCCGGCTGCTAGGACTGCTCTCATAGGGACTATCCGGGTGAGCAATGCCCACTCAGGCTTGAGTGGCGACGAGTGTATATACTGAACCTGGGTCTTGCGTGCCTGAACCTTCCCCTACTTCTTTCAACTTCTGCTCATTCTCTGTTCGAGTTGACTAAAAAGAATAAAGCCTTGCTGATTAGGTTTTACTCAAGTGTGGATATTGGCCTTATTCCTGGAGATTATTGTTTGCCTAGACAACGAAGCTAAAGGATCCACTCTGGGAGGTAACTCGCCGCAGACCCAGAAGAAAAAAAGGAAAACCAGTCTGGCCCCTTAAATCAAGGGAGCGGGACCAGGTGGCTACACATATGTTCAGTTTTTTTGGGGTTGGGCTCCATTCCTTTTTTTCCCCTGCTTTTTTAGAAAGTAGTATGCTCTTTTTTATTAGTATTTACTTATTGTTGTTTTTTAACTTCACAGAAATGGAGTCCAAACAATTTACCAATTGGGTCTTTCCCAACACCTCATTCCCCCTTGCACATCTAACAGTGTGGGACCATGTGTGTTCTTGACTCCTTGGTGGGTTCAATCTACCACAGTTCCCGTTATGGACACTATAGGCAGCCTTCAGGTTTGGGTCTCGCATGTTCCAGGCTTTGTTTGTATGTGGGGATAGCTTATTACTGTCTCTTACATATTATTTTATTAATTTTCCCTGTCTACACTTTATACTGGCTTATTTATATTTCTCTATTTATTTAGATGCACCCGCCCCTGAGGAAGTGATTTTTTGCCACAAAACATGTCGGGCATATCTGGATGCATCTTGTGTCTTATATAGACGGTCTATTTGATTTTAGCTTTGTTGGTTTTCATACCACTTTGTTCGAAAGTCACAAACATGGAGTACGATATTCAATGCACATTGTGCAGTGTACTTTTATACTATGATCTATTTCTAGGACAATGGTCTTTAATGTATATATTTTTTGTATGTTTATCAATTGTTGTATTCAAAATGAGTCAGTTTTTCACTGTCCAGATAATAAATATTTTTATATTTAATATATTAATTATATATAAATATATTTTTATTATTGACAAATTTTCTGGCCACATTAAACATGATTCATTTAAAGTGCCTATTTGCTGCTTATTTACATTTTATTAGGGATGGAGATATAGGTTTTCCTGCATCTCATTTAACTACTTCAATACAGGGCATTTTAACCCCCTTCCTTCCCAGCCTAATTTTTAGTTTTCAGCGCTGTCGCGCTTTGAATGACAATTGTGCGGTCATGCAACACTGTACCCAAATTAATTTTAATATTTTTTCCCCACAAATAGAGCTTCCTTTTTGTGGTATTTGATCACCTCTGCGGTTTTTATTTTTTGCGCTATAAACAAAAGAAGAGCGACAATTAAAAAAAAAACGCAATTTTTTACCTTTTGCTATAATAAATATCACAATTTAAAAAAAAAACAACATTTTTTTCCTCAGTTTAGGCCGATACGTATTCCTCTACATATTTTTGGTTAAAAAAAATCGCAATAAGCGTATATTGATTGGTTTGCGCAAAAGTTATAGTGTCTACAAAATGGGGGATAGAATTATGGCATTTTTATTTATTTTTATTTTTTTACTAGTAATGGCGGCGATCTGTGTTTTTTTAAATTTTTTATTGTGACTGCGACATTGCGGCGGATACATCGGACACTTTTGACACATTTTTTTGACCATTCGCATTCATACAGCGATCAGTAGACATGTGCAATTTGTTTCGTTCCGAATTCGTTTTTTAACGAATTTCGACAAATTCGTTAATTCGGAAATATCCGAATTAACGAAAACTCATTTAACGAATTTTAACGAATATTCGTAAATTCAAATTTACGAATGTACGAATTTACGAATATACGAATTTACCAATGCACGAATTTACGAATGTACAACTATCCGGAAATTCGTAAATTTGAATTTACGAATTTCCGAATATTCGTACATTCGTAAATTTGTACATTCGTACAATCGTAAATTAGTAAATTCGGAAATTTGAAATAATAATTAACTAATAACTTAACTATTACTAACTATTCAATTATAGGTATTGTAATTTCCTTTCAAATTTGGCTGTTAGTGAACTTAACGAAGTTACGAATTGTTTTCCGACATAATGAATGCCGTATCTAAACGAATGGAACGTAATGAATTAATAATAATAATAAATAACAATAATAATAATAAAAACGTTTTATTATTATTATTATTAATTTGTTCCGTTCCATTTGTTTAGATGCGGCATTTGTTATTTCAGGTTATGCGTAACTTCAGATAAATTTGTATTCGTTACGTTCGCTAACAGCCAAATTTGAAAGGAAATTACAATACCTATAATTTAATAGTTATTTTTTCAGATTTTCAAATTTTCGGGTTTTCGAAAATATCGAATTTCCAAATTTCCGAAATTACGAATGTATAAATTTACGAATGTATAAATTTACGAATGTACGAATTTACGAATGTATAAATTTACGAATGTACAAATTTACGAATGTACAAATTTACGAATTTACGAATTGCGATCATAACGAATGACCCGAAAAACGAAAAAAAAAAAACGAATGAGACGAAAACGAAAACTAACGAATTTTTTGTCAGTGCACATGTCTAGCGATCAGTGTTCTAAAAATGCATTGATTACTTTATAATGTGACTGTCAGGGAAGGGGTTAACACTAGGGGGAGATCAAGGGGTTAAATGTGTATTCTAGGGAGTGCTTCTAACTGTAGAGGGAAGGGACTCACAAGGGCAGGAGACCGATCTGTGTTTCTCTGTACTGGGAACACACATCGGTCTCCTCACCTCTGACAGGACGTGGATCTGTGTGTTTACAAACACAGATCCACGGTCCTGCTGTGATCGCGGGCAATCGCGGCTGCCCGGCGGACATCGCGGCCACGCGCACCGGGTCATATGACGTCCACCCAGGATGGGAGATCCCTCCTGCGGACGTCATATTACTATGGGCGGGTATTGAAGTGGTTAAAGTCCCACATTTTCCTGCCCCCCCCTTCTTTTTCATGTCTTTAGAGAGTCTTCATATAAAAGATAGCTGGCGTCAGAAAATCTTTGCACCCACCCCTTTTCTCGTTTTTATCTGGTGGTTATTGGCCTTTTGCTGTGGGCCGTTTCCGGTTTATTACTTGTACTATTGATTCATGCACATGAGCACTTAGGTCACCACCAACATATTGATGCATGTAAAAATGGTAACTCTTTCTTTACCCAAAATTAACTTTTTATTTCCAATTACTTTCTGTCTCAATTACAATTGTCAGCAGAACAAATAGAGAGGCTGAATCTCCCCAAGGGGGATGTAAGCAGTAGGGATGAGCTCGGTGTTCGAGTCGAACATACGTTCGACTCGAACATCGGCTGTTCGATCGTTCGGCGAACATCGAACGATTTGGACCGTTCGCGCCAAATTCGAGTGACGCAAACGGCCCACAATACACTGCGCCATCGCAGTGCAATCCCGGCGCTGTGATTGGCCAAGCATGCACTGTGACCCCGCATGCTTGGCCAATCACAGCGCCGGCAGCTAGGAGAGCCATAATTGGCCACAGGCAGGTTGCCTGTGGCCAATTATAGCTCAGGGGGTTTAGCACACGCCCCACACTATAAAAGGCCGCCAGAGAAGGATAGGCAGGGACAGTGTTGATATTCTTTGTGCTATTCTTGTGTGCAGGGAGAGAGAAGGATAGGCAGGGAGAGTGTCAGTGTCATATTCTTTGCTAAACCTTGTGTGCAGGGAGAGAGAAGGATAGGCAGGGGACAGTGTCAGTGTCATATTCTTTGCTAAACCTTGTGTGCAGGGAGAGAGAAGGATAGGCAGGGAGAGTGTCAGTGTCATATTCTTTGATAAACCTTGTGTGCAGGGAGAGAGAAGGATAGGCAGGGGACAGTGTCAGTGTCATTGTTGCTAAGCGTCCTGCACAGTATACACCTGAAGCTAGCCCTTATTGCTGTGTTTTCCTGGTGTGTTACACCAACAGGCATTTGCAGCACTTACAGCGGGCCAAGTGTGCCTCCTGCACATTATACACCTGAAGCTAGCCCGTATTGCTGTGTTTTCCTGGTGTGTTACACCAACAGGCATTTGCAGCACTTACAACAGGCGTAGTGTGATTCCTGCAAAATATACTCCTGAAGCTAGGCCTTATTGCTGTGTTTTCCTAGTGTGTTACACCAACAGGCATTTGCAGCACTTACAGCAGGCGTAGTGTGATTCCTGCAAAATATACTCCTGAAGCTAGGCCTTATTGCTGTGTTTTCCTAGTGTGTTACACCAACAGGCATTTGCAGCACTTACAGCAGGCGTAGTGTGATTCCTGCAAAATATACTTCTGAAGCTAGCCCGTATTGCTGTGTTTTCCTGGTGTGTTACACTAACAGGCATTTGCAGCACTTACAGCGGACGGAGTGTGCCTCCTACACATTATGCACCTGAAGCTAGCCCGTATTGCTGTGTTTTCCTGGTGTGTTACACCAACAGGCATTTGCAGCACTTACAGCAGGCGTAGTGTGATTCCTGCAAAATATACTCCTGAAGCTAGGCCTTATTGCTGTGTTTTCCTAGTGTGTTACACCAACAGGCATTTGCAGCACTTACAGCAGGCGTAGTGTGATTCCTGCAAAATATACTTCTGAAGCTAGCCCGTATTGCTGTGTTTTCCTGGTGTGTTACACCAACAGGCATTTGCAGCACTTACAGCAGGCGTAGTGTGATTCCTGCAAAATATACTTCTGAAGCTAGCCCGTATTGCTGTGTTTTCCTGGTGTGTTACACTAACAGGCATTTGCAGCACTTACAGCGGGCGGAGTGTGCCTCCTGCACATTATACACCTGAAGCAAGCCCGTATTGCTGTGTTTTCCTGGTGTGTTACACCAACAGGCATTTGCAGTACTTACAGCGGGCGTAGTGTGCTTCCTGCAAAATATACTCCTGAAGCTAGGCCTTATTGCTGGTTTTCCCATCTCCCTGCAGGCCATTAGAATGTCTGGAAGGCAAACAAGGAGAGGCAGACAGTCAGGAGCCAATAAAAGAGGGCAAGCAGGCTCTGTGTCTAGAGACAACAGTGCTGGTCATGGACGCGGTGCATCGCCATCAGCACGTGGCCATGGGACACGCTTGTCCTTCTTTTCGGCAGCTGGACGTGTTGAGCCGCATCATGCCGAAGACTTGGTAGAGTGGATGACCAAGCCCTCCTCATCCTCCTCATCCTCTCTCACCCAGGCTCAGGGTACTGGCAAAGCAGCTGCCAAAGCGTCCTCTTCCCTGGTATCAATGTCATCATCAGTCACTCCTTCCCTAGACCCACCATGTCCTCCTGAAGAGTCCCCCGAACTGTTTGAGCACAGTGTTGGGTACATGCTCCAGGAGGATGCCCAGCGTTTCGAAGGGTCTGATGATGATACCCAGCTAGAGGAAGGCAGTAGCGTGAGAGCAGAGAGAGGGGATGCTCAAGAAGGACACCAATCTGGCAGTCATGTTCAAGCAGCTGCAGCATACTGCCAGATTGGCTCCAGTGATGAGGAGGGAGGGGATGATGAGGTCACTGACTCCACGTGGGTGCCTAATAGGAGAGAGGAGAAGGAGGATGAGGATGAGGATGAGGAGGAGGCACATCTCCAACGACGCAGGATGCCCTCGGGGGGCCAGCGTAAGGGCAGCACACCGACGGAATCACACCGCAGAGCTCCGCCTGTGCAGGGTGCTGCCTCTGCCCGTTATTCAAAAAGTTCTTTGGTGTGGGCCTTTTTTGAGTCGAGTGCATCAGATCGCACAGCTGCTGTTTGCAACATATGTCTCAAGCGTATATCGCGTGGCCAAAACATCAGCCGCTTGGGCACCACATGCTTGACCAGATATATGTTGACCTGCCATGCAGCTCGTTGGCAAGCCTACCTTAAAGACCCACACCAAAGAACAAAGCGGACCTCTCCTTGCACCGCATTAGCTGGGATCTCCAACCCCACTATACCTTCAGTCCTCTCTGAAACCTGCACTGAGAGGAATGAAGGTGTAGAATTAGGTATGTCACAGCCAAGTACTTGCGGGCACTCTGCTAGCAGTACACCGACGTCCGATTCTATCAGGCAAATTTCCCTGCCCCAGCTGCTGGACCGTCGAAAGAAGTTCACTCCCAGCCATCCACATGCCCAGCGGTTGAATGGTAGTTTGGCTAAATTGCTAGCGCTTCAACTGCTGCCTTTTCAGTTGGTAGACTCGGCTCCCTTCCGTGAGTTTGTGCAATGTGCAGTTCCTCAGTGGCAGGTTCCCAAACGCCACTTATTCTCACGGAAGGCGATTCCGGCTCTCTACCGGCATGTGGAAGGCAATGTCTTGGCCTCGCTGGACAGGGCGGTCAGCGGTAAGGTGCATATTACCGCTGACTCATGGTCCAGCAGGCATGGACAGGGACGTTACCTTTTTTTCACGGCCCATTGGGTCACTCTTTTGGCAGCTGGGAAGGATGCAGGACAAGGTGCAGTAGTGTTGGAGGTTGTTCCGCCGCCACGCCTCCAAAATGCTACTACTGGTTGTGACACACCTCTCTCCTCCACCCCCTCCTCTTTTTCTTCCTCCATGGCCTCTTCCTGTGCTTTGTCCTCGGAACCAGCGGTGCTCCGTAGGCGTTCAAGGGGCTACGCAAGTACGCAGGCAAAAAGATGCCATGCCGTGCTTGCGCTGGTGTGTTTGGGGGACAGGAGCCACACTGGGGCAGAGGTTCTGTCTGCTCTGCGGTGGCAGACCGAGAGGTGGTTGACGCCACGCCAGCTTAAGCCAGGAATGGTGGTTTGCGACAATGGCACCAACCTCCTCTCTGCCCTCCGACAGGGACAACTGACCCATGTGCCCTGTGTGGCTCACGTCCTTAACCTGGTGGTGCAGCGGTTCTTGGGCAGGTACCCGGGCTTACAGGATGTCCTGAGGCAGGCCAGGAAAGTCTGTGTGCATTTCCGCAGATCTTATAATGCCAGTGCTCGCCTGGCTGAGCTGCAAAAGGAGTTGAACCTGCCCAAGAACCGCCTTATATGTGACATGCCCACCAGGTGGAACTCAACGTTGGCCATGCTGCAGCGGCTGCACGCGAAGCAGAGGGTCATCAATGAGTACCTGTGAGATTACGGCACCAGGACAGGGTCAGGGGAGCTCGGTTTTTTTTCACCACGCCAGTGGGGCATGATCAGGGATGCATGCACTGTCCTGGCACCATTTGAGGAGGCCACGAGGATGGTGAGCAGTCACAGTGCATGCATCAGTGACACTGTACCTCTTGTCCACCTGTTGGAACATACGCTGCGTGGAATAATGGACAGGGCACTTGAGGCAGAACAGAGGCAGGAAGAGGAGGACTTCCTTGCCTCTCAAGGCCCCCTTTACCCAAACAGTGTTCCTTCTGTCCCACCTATCGCACAGGAAGAGGAGGAGGAGGAGGATTGTGTCAGCATGGAGGTGGAGCCTGGAACTCAGCATCATCAGCAGCAGTCTTTTAGGGATGATTTACAGTCCAAAGAAACCCGTGGACTTGTACGTGGCTGGGAGGAGGTGGCTGCGGATCATGTCGTCCTTAGTGACCCAGAGGACTCCGGACCGAATGCCTCAGCTAACCTACGCTGCATGGCCTCCCTGATCCTGCAAAGTCTGCGGAAGGATCCTCGTATTCTTCAGATCAAGGAGAGGGACCATTACTGGCTGGCCACTCTCCTTGATCCACGGTACAAGGGTAAGGTTGCTGACCTTATCTTACCATCGCAGAGGGAGCAAAGGATGAGACAACTCCGGGAGGCCTTGCAGAAAGGTCTGTGCAATGCGTTCCCAGAGAATGGGAGGCTACAAACTCCTGGTCCTGGAAAACGAGTTGCTGAGGCTTCAGTCAGTCAAAGAAGGAGCGGTGGGGAAGGTGGCTGTCTGACCGATGCGTTCAGACAATTCTTTAGTCCGCAGCCCCAAGGTATGATCGGTTCCAGCAACCATCGCCAGCGTCTGATATACATAGTGCAGGAATACCTAGGGGCAAGGTCAGACTTGGACACCTTCCCCACCGAAAATCCTCTGGCTTACTGGGTCTTGAGGATGGATCACTGGCCAGAGCTTGCACAGTATGCAATTGAGCTACTGGCCTGTCCTGCATCCAGCGTTCTTTCAGAACGTACATTCAGTGCTGCTGGAGGATTTGTCACGGATCACAGGGTGCGCCTGTCCACCGACTCGGTTGATCGACCGACCTTCATAAAGATGAACCAGTCTTGGATCACCACCAGCTACCAAACACCTGAAGCTGATATAACAGACTAATTTATTTTCAAATGTCACATCCCTTCAAGACTGATGCTGATGCTGAGTGACTCTCCTGTTATGTTGACTGACTATCCTCCTCCTCCTCAATGATTCGATTGATGATGATAGCTTGGAAGAACATTTTTGTTTCTGGGTGCCGCCACCAGTGGCTAAGGCCCAATTTTTCCGCTCCTGTTTAACAGGGGCATGTAATTACAATTTTTTATGCAATGCTTTGCAGCAGGGCTCATTCCTGCACTCCAACTAGAGTATCTGGGAGAGGTTGCAGTGTCGTGGCACCAGCACCAGTGCCTAAGGCCCAATTTTTCAGCCCCTGTTCAACAGGGGCATGCAATTACAATTCTTGATCTAATAATTCACAGCAGGGCCCATTCATGCGCCCACCAAGAGTAACTGTGAGGGCTCACAGTGTTGTGGCAACACCAACATGTAAGGGGCAAATTTCAGCAGAGTATATACGGCAGGCCCCTACTTTCAAACATCCATCTTACAAACGACTCCTTGCAAACGCAAGGATACAACAGGAAGTGAGAGGAAATCTACCCCTAGGAAGGCAAATTCTCTCCTGTAAGAGTTAATATGGGAAAAAAAGTCTCCTCTCCACTGATTCTTTATCACCAATTCTTGTTTCAATAAAAACCCCAAATTTTCAAAAAACATTTGTCATTAGGACGGAAAGTGAGGTGAACTGTTCTGAACAGGTGCACACTGCACAGACAGCAAAACAAATGTTACAGGGGTGATAACCCTTCCCTATGTTTTCCAAAAAGCTTAAAAATAGATTTTTGGGCTGGAGCTACACTTAAACAATGTACCTGTTCAAAATTACAGATTCTACATAAGAACAAACCTACAGTCCCTGTCTTGTATGCACCGCCTGGATACGGCTGTTCAGAGTATATAGGGCCTTTTTCTTTTGTGTGCGGGGTTCCCCTTAATATCCATACAAGACCCAAAGGGGCTGGTAATGGGCAGGGGTGGGGGGGGGGGCGGGGTAGCTATGCCATTTTTCTTAAAGATTTTCATCCATATTACCGGGACCAGACATTACATTAAAGCCGCAAATAGTTTTAAATAGCTTTTTTTCCTTTAGAAATGTAATTTTGTGCAGGGACGGTTCTAAACACTGGAAACACGTGGCACTTCACAGGCATACTTTAGACACCCCCCAGGTACGATATTTAAAGGAATATTTGACCTTTTTTTTTTTCACTTTATGCATCATTAAAATGACTGCTCCCGAAAAACGGCCGTTTTTAAAACTTCTTTTTGCATTGATACATGTCCCCTGGTGCAGAACCCGGGTTCCCAAACCCTTTTTAGGACAATAACATGCATAATAGTCGTTATAATTAGCACTTTAGATTTCGAACGTTCGCATCCATTGTATTTAATAGGGTTCTAACGTTCGTGCGAACTTTCGGTCCGTTCGCGGGTTCTGGTGCGAACCGAACCCGGGGGTGTTCGGCTCATCACTAGTAAGCAGCAATAAAAACCTGTCAGAGGTTCTAATCCATTCCTACCCAATGCAAAACTAAAGTACAATTCTGACTATACTGACACTAATGCTGAACACCACATTTGGAATACGTATATGTGAATTGCTTTATCTGTGAAAAGATTTGTTTATTCTACCCTCACTTGCCTCACTCTCTTCATGGATGTTTCAAAACACCTATTCATTACTTCTGCCTTACTTCCTGGACAGACTAGAGGACATGACACAGGAAGGAGTTGACCAGCTGACCTCATTAGCACACACCCTGCATCCTCCTACCTACCCACCCATTTCCAGGTGCACGTTTTGTTAAATGAAATGAAATGCAATCAATCAGTGATCACCCTTCTCACTAAATACACAGGCTTTGATTTTATAATTTTTTTTCCCACCTTAACTTTAATCTTGCATAGATCGTTCATTTGGCATTTTGTGCAGGAAATGAGAGATGAGACAGCCTATGTGCATCAGAGCGGTAGCATTGTAAACAGGAGTCCTGGGTTCTGTAAAGTTCTCCATGCACTATACAATTTCATTTAGGTTTACCATCAACTATGTAGTGTAAGGGCCTGCCTAATTGGATACAGAATGATTGGCTACATACTGTAGTTGTTTCCTCCTAATATATAAATTTGGTAAATCTAAAGGAGATTGTACAATCAGATTGTATAGTGTATGGCCACCTTTATACATCTAAAATTGCTAGTTGCGCTTTCAGTGCCATCATTTGTTAACAGCACACCCAACACAGAAGCAAACACACATTTTGCCACTGGAAAAAAACGAGTGGCAAATGCTGCAAAACGCACAGTAAAAAACACGCAACCCACAACACGCCGAAATGTCCCATGAGCCAAAAGTACGTAGTGCAACCCTGCACTCTGTACGTAGCGCAACCCTGCACTCTGTACGTAGCGCAACCCTGCACTCTGTACGTAGCGCAACCCTGCACTCTGTACGTAGCGCAACCCTGCACTCTGTACGTAGCGCAACCCTGCACTCTGTACGTAGCGCACCCTGCACTCTGTACGTAGAGCAACCCTGCACTCTGTACGTAGCGTAATCCTGCACTCTGTACGTAACGCACCCTGCACTCTGTACGTAGCGCAACCCTGCACTCTGTACGTAGCGCAACCCTGCACTCTGTACGTAGCGCACCCTGCACTCTGTACGTAGCACACTCTGTACATAGCGCACTATGTACGTAGCGCACTCCACACTCTGTACGTAGCGCACCCCGCAACCCTGCACGCTGTATGTAGTAAAAAAAATGCAGACTCCAAACACTCTTGACCCCTGCATTCTATGCTTTACGCACTCCTGACCCCCGCATATTGTGCATTACACCCTCCTGACCCCTGCATTTTGTGCATTACATACTCTCGACCCCTGCATTCTTTGCAGTACCCACTCCTGACCCCTGCAACCACCATAGCCAGTAACGATAATGCATGCCTTGGCATTTGATCCTGTAATTGCTTCTGGAAGTAAAGAAAACTTTAGGCAGGCTGAGTTTCTTATCTAGCAAAGACCATGTGACCAAATGCACAGGTATTCAGCCACATACCTGGCCACCCTGCAATTTCAGTCCAGAGGCTTTCTGGGCTTTTGCTACTATTTATGTAACACTGTGGTGAAGGAAAGGAGGAGATCTTATTTCAGCAGGAGCTGAAAACCAACATAATTAACAGAGCAGTAGTGTTCCTGGTTGAAATGGAAGACGTATAAGAGGGTATAGGTATCTGTGAATTGTAGATAGCACGCCATATTTTTTCAGCATCCTGGTATTTGGCATACGTGAGCCAGCATTGGGCTCACAGGTTTTTGCAGCCGCGGGGAGAGTAAAAATAGCAGCATTATGTAAGGCTCTGCTGACGTCAGAAACTGTCTTGGCATGTTACAAAGAGTTCAGGAGCAGGATCTATCTTCAGGAAAGAGCGTAATAAACTAAAATAATATATTCACCATAGAATTAAAATATCTCAATTTTGTAACCATTTCAAGATCAATATATAGATACCAACATTATAAGCTGTATTGCTTTTCAATATAAAAAAAAAAAAAAGGAAAAAAATATGTTTAAACTGTAATGGCTCCTAAATCTCACACAGGGTTCCTTACATAAGGCAGATAAATGGAAGTAAAGTAAATAAGAATGACCTGCTTACAGGGAGTTATAAAAGTCTTCTATAATTATTTTCTATTTTTTCCCAGCAGGTCCTTCTTTCTATTAATGCCCCTATATTTTCGGTAGTCATACCATGTAGACTGAAAGTCTTTTCTGCGGCTGCAATTTTTTTTTTTTTTTACAAAGCCTCAGCGTGGTAATCTGTTTCTATGTACAATTCTCCTCACATTATTACCAGTGGATGAAATGTCAGTGTTACAGCACAGACAGGAGGAAAAAGTCTATATCAGCACTGCTCTGCCACTGCTTTATTATTGCTGCACAAAGTATTCAAGTGATGGCGCTGGAACCTGGACGTAATGATCTGTGACAGTGTAATGGTCAAATACGTTTATAAATATTATAAGGTGTATAAGAGAGGGATCTCCTAAAACTGGAGAGTGCAAAATCTAATGAAGCTCTGCGTAGAAAACAGCCAATCCACTTCCAAGTTTATGTTTTTTTTTATTTTTGTTTTTTTTTTGTTAAAAATAACAAACATGTAATACTTGCCTGTTCTGTGCAATGGTTTTGCACAGAGCAGCCCAGATCCTCCTCTTCTCGGGTCCCTCTTCTGTGTGCCTGGCCCCTCCCTCCTGTTAAGTGCTCCCACAGCAAGCGGCTTGGTATGGGGGCATCCAAGCCAAGCTACAGCTCCCTGTGTTCATTCGGACATGGAGTTCCGGCCCAGCCGCGCCCCCTTTTTTTCCTTTTTGGCTGACTGACTTTGACAGCTGTGGGAGCCAATGGTGCGGCGCCGCTGTCTCAGCCAATGAGGAGGGGAGTCCCAGGCAGCCGAGACACTTCTGCAACAATCGCTGGATCTAGATGGAGGTCAGATAAGTATTGGGAAGGCTGAGGGTGGCTGCTGCACACAGAGGAGTTTTTATCTTAATGCATAGAATGCATTAAGATAAAAAACCTTCTGACTTTACAATCACTTTTTAAGTGCCAGTTCACACTTGTGCGATGCGGGAACCCTGTGAATCCACTGCAGGTTACCGCATCGCACCTGACTTGCAAGGCAGTTCACACTGCCATATGCGAACTGCGGGGCGTTTCAATACAATTGTAGCACTACCCCCATAGGGGCTGCTGGTTTAATTTTGGGCCTGCCGTTACCTTACTGTTCGGTATGCTCGTCTCAGGAGTTCTCCTTGAAGAGTTGTCTAGAAGAAAATTTGCACCAACACAAAGTCTCTTTCAAGGGTTTTATTGATTAAAATTTCCAACAGAGGGGTTGAAGGGATGGGGAGGACTCAGGTACCTTAATTGCGGATCACAGGAATTTTCCTAGGTTCAGAGGAACAACTGTCTCCACGCTGGACTCAGCAAACACCGGATAGGCCCACTCTCACCGGCCTAGCAACCGGTGCGTAGCCCGATCACCTATAGTCTCTGCCACAGACTTGGTGCAAATAGAACAGTTTCTGCCACAGACTTTGTGTAGCCCTTCCCTTGGTTACCTTCTGATGAAAAGAACATGGCTCTCAGTGCCAGGATCTTTCAGCCATTCCGGTGACACTGTGAGGTAGATTCTGATCCGGATACATCCTCCAATAGAATCCTCAATTGCTTGGTCCCTTCCCATAGGCAAGGCAACACAGGATCATCCCTGGATCAATAGGCCCCAGTAACTCCTGGGCCTACATCTCAGTATCGAAGCCTCAGGCCAACGTGGCACTGAGGCGAAAACTGCCAGTACATCCCGGGATCGGGTGGGCGATGCCCACCACCAACGAACGACGACGACAGAAAATGGTGTCTGTCTCTTAAGTACCCTCTCCCAGAATGCACAGTGGTTTGACCACGCCCCCTGAGCTGCTTCTGAGAAAGAGATACCCAATGCATTCAGCCTGTTGCCTTTCCAATCCTGACCAGTGGTGACAGCGACACCCACTGTCAGGAGGAAAGTCATGCAACCAGCTGAACTGAAACAGAGTATAATTTAAAACACAATCCTTCTGAGCCAGACTATTGCTTAGACAATTATAATTTTTAACACATAGCACCCACTGATTGGGAGCAGGGCGCTACACAATGTTAATGACACCCCCATTTCAGCTCGCATATCGCACTGCAAACTGACTGTTCAGACATGTGCTCCGATTCTGGTGCTGACCAAAAAAGGGTCCTGTGCAAGTTTGGTCCGAATGTGATGCAAATTCAGCCATACTATCTGTCTGGCTAAAATTGCATCGCACGGACAACGCATGTGATTTGCACTGGTGTGAATCGGCACTAATTGAACAAGCTGAAATTAGAAGCTGATTGGCTACCATGCACAGCTGCACCAGATTTTGCACTCTCCAGTTTTAGTAAATCAGCATAGTGTTCCTGTGGGGCATCTGAGTGTTTGGCAGACAGCTTCCAAACACCAATGGATTACTGCAATGTCCTTTGATATTGAAGGCTACATTTGAACCTGAGAAATTTGAAGCACCACACTATAATGTATGAATCTAAAAGAAAGTTTTATTCCAAAAATAATGTGGACACAGAATCCAACAGGTTGCCGTAGCCAGACATTATCCCCTTCATCAGGGCGTGGACATAACATAAAAGGTGAAAGCAAAAATATGAATTTGGCATTGATAAAAGAAACAAGAGTTATGTTAATATATATATATATATATATATATATATTGAACGGTGTTCGTTTTCTCGGGCCTGCCTGCGGCTGGTGTTAGAATCCTCCCGAGCTGATCCCGCTTCTGCCTTGGCCAGAGACAAGTCCTTAATTCTGCCCAGTAAACTAACTGTCCACACCAACTGAAAGTCCAACTTCTGAATTTATTTCACATGGATAATAAATAGTCCCTTTAAGAGCAGACCGGTTGAGACGAGACACAGGTCAGATAAGGTGGGAGAGAGGTCCAGGCACAAACTTAATCTTGGTTCTCTTACTGTTCTGATATGCACAAACAGGTTTGGCGTGCAATCTTTATCACAGAAATAATGAATATAAAAGTCACTGCCACTGACTTGTTGAGGATGGTCACTGCCACTGACCGGGTGAATAGGGCCTTGCCCTATTTGGTCACTGCCACTGACCTGGTGTGCGTAGAGTCACTGCCACTATGACCTACAGAACATGCACTGCCTTCTTGGAGAACTTGGCCCATGTCAAAGAGAAAAACGTCCCTCCAGGGAGTTACCAGAGGCCCTCACTGTCACCACCACTCTGCGCTGGGTCTTCAGAAAGGGTCACCTCCCTGGCCTCCTTGATTCAAGATACGGGTCCCCTCGCAAGGCGGCACCCTGGGAGCTCTCGATCCTTAGCGGACCCCAGCCGAAGGTTGCTGGGCCCCGGGCCTCCTATTTAGTACCACACCCCAGACTTAAGGTGTCTGGGATGTAACAGTAACTCCGCCTCCGGGCATAGGGCACCCGGAGGCGACACACACACGCACCCAGGCCTAAGGTTCCTGGGCGCAGAACGACCAACCGACCAGGCCTCCAGTTCTAGGGCACCCAGCGGCCTCACACCCAGGCCTAAGGTGCCTGGGTGTGGAACCACGACGTCCGACCGACCCTCTGGAAGATGGCCACCCCTTTTTATACCCTCTCCCAATAGGCACAGCAGGTTCCCTGCCCCACCGCACTGCTGTCAAGAGGGGATAAGAAAAGGCACAACCCTGTACTGTGGTTCAACCCGGGCCCATGGCAACAGCACCACCTATAGGCCCCAGGGAACTGTACATCAATACAATCTCCCAAGGACAGAAATGGTCCATGAACCCTAACAATTTGTGTATCTGAGCCTTATTACCACTCAGATACTTCCCTTAAATATAGCACCCCGCTACATATACATATATATATATATATATATATATATATATATATATATATATATATATAGATATAGATATAGATATAGAAAGGCTAGTATGCTAGCCTGAAATTTTGGGAGGAGTTCGAAGGGTACTTAAACAGACCATCCACGATGGTCAGTGTCGGCTTTAGTGCGCGGTACCCACCCACCCATATCCCCCTTTACAGGGCACTCCTCTACAAGCAATTCTCAACAGAATTATCTATTACTTCTATCTCAGGTATGGCCCCTTATTTGGCATACCGTACAGCAGGCCAGGCCACACTCCAGGTCTTATTTGTGTTGTTGGTCTTGTGACATGTTTATGTGATCCATATCTCTTCAGACAGAGGGCTCCGACCATAAATTATATATATATATATATATATATATATATATATATATATATAATTCAAGTGTTCTTACTGAAAATCATAAACATACAGATTCAATATTCTTGAAAATTTGTAATTAAAATGATAATATAAGGAATTAAGTAAAAGTGATGATGTTGCGCTGTCAAGTGTTAAAGAAGTCAATATAACAAACTAATGATGTGTAAATAAATTAGATGTAATACTACGCAACAATAAACATATGGTGCACATAAATATTCATAAAAACAATACAAACAAATATTTGCTATAAGAAGAGACACCAAGCACTTTTATTGACTGTTTGGAATAAGGAAGATAGAGAACATTTAGGTTTAGCTGCACCACTGGGACTTGTTTTGAAACAACCTATATGTATCTGTTTATATTGTTTTTATGAATATTTATGTGCACCATATGTTCATTGTTGCATAGTATTACACCTAATTTATTTACACATCATTAGTTTTTTTATATTCGCTTCTTTAACACTTGACAGCGCAACATCATCACTTTTACTTAATTCATTTTGAGCCACGGATTTGCTTATCGGTGTTTGCGGCAGCCATAGTAATTATTATATTTAAAGTGACAGCGTGGGAGTACCACTTGTTTCATAATATAAGGAATGTTCCTTTATAGCTGCACATTTGTATGATTTGATATTTCACGTTGTTTTCCTGTACATTTAAAATCTTCTTTTTTTTTTTTTTTTTTAACAAATAAATATTTGGACTGGGTTCACACATGTGAATTGGATGCGGGTTTCCCCACATCCAGTTTGCATGATAGAAGAGTGTGACCAGCTCTCAATGGAGCCAGTTCACACAGCTCCAGGGCAGCCGTGGTCCGCATTAAAGAAGGGTCCTGTGCGTCTTCTGGTCCAGTTAAGGTGCGAATTCAGGTAAAAATTCGGACCTGATTCGCATCTGAATCGGTGATAAGGGACACACCGGACCCCATGCTGTGACCCATGGCCACAGCATATTTGAACGGAGCCTTCTTATAGGATGCTCCAATGCCATTGGTGTCCATAGAGCATTAGACATTTTATAATGAGCGAACCTGAGTTTACTTTTTTCTTTCTGTCGCTACCTAAAGTGGAAATTTATAAAAAGCTTTAGAAGTGAGAGAGATGAGGATAATCATCCTGCACATTATAAAGTCCAAGGACTGGTTGTTCCCAGGATAGAAGAATACTGGAAACATACTGGTTGTGGTTTATTTAATAAAACTGGAGGTTACAGCTTCCAGTTTTTTTTTTGTTTTGTTTTTTGTTAAAGCTTAAAGTGCTTGTAAGTCTCAGACATAAAATTTGAACATAGCATATCCCCTTATAGTGTGTACTTGTCTCAATTAAAAGCACTAAGTGTAATTTCTGTCTGCTTCTTCGTTCCTCTGCTATCGGCATGAATCGCCTCTGACAAATTTTCCTGACACCAAGAGAAAAAAAGGTGACAGAGGAGGGATCTCCAGCTGATTGACAGCCTGAGCTCTGTTCCTGTGAGCTGTGTCCCTTCCATTCAATCAGCTCTCAGAGCTCTCTTCACTGAGCTTTGCAAAGTGTAGTTTAAGCTCTCAGCCCCCTTTTTTTTAATTAACGCTCAGACAAACTTTATAAATTTTGTACTTTGAATAAATATAGGGAAAAAAGTAGCAGATAATCAGGTACAACTTATGTAGAAGGATTTGTTTCATTTCTATGTATCACCTGAGGCCAGTCACTTCACTGGGTATATGGAAAGGTTTACAACCACTTTTATTGAGCAAGCTTAAGTTAGAAGCTGATTGGCTACCATTCACAGCTGCACCAGATTTAGTGCTCCACAGTTTTAGTAAATCAACTCCATAGAATTTAATTGTGGAACCCTACAGTATCATTCTGCCTGAATGAATAGCAGAATGCGCTGGAAGGTCGATTGTGTCCCCTTTATCTATTTCAAGACTTACGTTTCAGTTAGGCTGAAGCATACCTTTTAAATCAAAACACATAACATCAATAAAAGAATAGGAACTCACTGAATGCATAGAATGGTAGGTTATTCTTCACACAGAGCACACAGGCCCGTTTACTGAACACACCGAGCTAAAAAGCTATCACACTCTTCATTAAAAAGAACAGCAGCAATTTCTTTGAGAGCATGTAAGAGATTGAAATGAGATGGGAATAACACTGATGTCAAACCGAAATAACCTCAGCGAGTGTGGCCGTGGGTGGAAGAAGACAGGTGATATATTATTAAAACCTTCCTAGTTGGCTGTGACATACTTTTTTTTTTTTTTTTATTGCCGGGCATTATAAATGAGAAGTAATTTCTGACAAAATTTGTTGTGAAGTTTTAAAGGATTTAAATGTTGCACTCAGTTACCTGGGAGGGTTAATCTATCTAAGGGACTAGTAAATCTAAAATAATGTTTATTTTTTTGTAAGAGCTATTAAAAAAATTAAATAATTCTGATAATATCAAATAATTTTAACAAATAGGATTTTTTACTCACCGTAAAATCCTGTAGAAGAGTCCATGGACCGACACAGCTTCTCTATTGACATAGTGGGTATTATCCGTTAATTAGGAGTGACTAGGCAGAAAACTTGTAAAAAGTGTTGCATCACACCTTTTACAGTACTGCCCAGGGGGCAGACCCTCTGGGTATATCCCCTCAGTCTGCATCTCGCAGATCAGTTCGTCAAAAAGCAGTACAAACTTAAAAGGAGGGGTCGGTGCTGTGTCGGTCCATGGACTCAGAGAAAAGGATTTTACGGTGAGTAAAAAATCCGATTTACTCTTTCGTCCATGGACCGACACAGCTTCTCTATTGACATAGTGGGACGTCCCAAAGCAGTGTCAGAGAAAAAAATGAGGGGTGGTAACATCATAAAAATAAACTTCACCCCAAACACAAAACAGCACTCCTCCAACGAAGGAGTTGCAACTCTAAACGGCCGCCTGCAATACTTTGCGGCCGAAAGAGGCATCCGAAGATGCACCTACATCAACTTTGTAGAATTTGGTGAAAGTGTGAGCGGACGACCAAGTCGCCGCTTTACATAATTGGGAAACAGACGCTTGATGTCGGAAAGCCCAAGAGGCACCTATTGCCCTGGTCGAATGCGCCATGACAGGAAAGAAGAGCGCTTGACCCTTTAAGGCGTAAGCCTGGATTACTATCTGTCGGATCCACCTAGAGATGGTGGCCGACGAGACTGCTTGGCCCTTCTTGGGACCAGCCACCAAAACAAACAGTGAGTCTGATAGGTATACTCTCAAAGTTCGGACAACGTCCAAGGAATGCAACGCCGACTCCTTAGGATTCGACAGGTGAGGACACAAGGATGGAAGTACAATGTCTTCGTTGAGATGAAAAGCCGAAACGACTTTCGGAAGAAAGGAAGGCTGCGGCCGCAGCACCAACTTATCCTTGTGGAAAATCAAATGGGGAGCCTTGCAGGACAAGGCTGCCAGCTCAGAGACTCGTCTAACTGACGTAACAGCCACCAAGAAGACCACTTTCTGAGAAAGTGTCAACAGGGGAATATCTCTGATATTCTCAAACGGTGCCTTCTGAAGCACCGAGAGAACCAGGTTCAAGTCCCACGGAGGTAGCGGGGGACGGACCGGAGGGGCCACATGTCGAACCCCCTGCACAAATGTACTCACGAGAGAGTGAGTCGCCAGGGGTCGCTGAAAAAAGACAGCCAGGGCAGATATCTGTCACTTAATCGTACTTAAGGCAAGTCCTTGGTCCACCCCATGCTGTAAAAACAGCAGGATTCTGGAAACCAAATAAGTACGCGCATGCCATTTCATTTCCTCACACATGGAGATGTAGGCCTTCCAAGTGCGGTGATAAGCCTTGCTAGAGGATGGTTTCCGAGCACTTCTCATAGTAGAGATTACTGAATCTAATAGGCCCCGGTCTCTCAGTACCTGGCTCTCAATAGCCATGCCGTTAAAGCCAGTGACCGTAAAGCAGGATGGAGTATGGGACTCTGCGATAGCAGGTCCTTCCTTAGTGGTAGGCGCCAGGGGACGTCTGCTACCAGACGTACTAGATTGGCGTACCAAGGACGCTGAGGCCAATCTGGAGCGATTAGGATCATTGGAATTCCTTCTGCCTCCACTCTGCGGAGCAGAAGAGGAAGAAGCCTTAAGTGAGGGAAGGCATAGATTAGCCGATACTGACCCCACGATGCCACCAACGCGTCCGTTGCCTCTGCCCATGGGTCCCTTGACCGGGCCACAAACCTCAATACCTTCCGATTGAGTCGGGAAGCCAGAAGATCTACGTCTGGTATGCCCCATCTTTGGCAGAGGAGCTGGAACACCTCCGGGTGTAAGGACCATTCTCCCTGGTCCAGCATTTGGAGGCTCAGGTAGTCTGCCTGCCAGTTTTCCACACCCGGAATGTACACGGCCGATAGTGCCGGTACGCACCTCTCTGCCCACTTCAGGATGCAAGCGACCTCCGATGCTGCAGCTGAGCTTCTTGTTCCTCCTTGATGATTCACATATGCCACTGCTGTGGCGTTGTCTGACTGCATCCTGACTGGACGCCCTTGCAGCCTCTGAGACCATTTAAGGAGGCACAGCCTGATCGCCCGGATTTCCAGGACATTGATCGGCAGGCGGGATTCCTCTGGGGTCCAGTGACCTTGCGCCAACTGAACACCCCAAACTTCCCCTCCCCAACCTGTAAGGCTGGTGTCCGTCTTGATCACTATCCAGTAAACCGGAAGAAATGACTTCCCGGCCAACAGAGCCCGTGGTGTCAGCCACCATACCAGGGATCTCCTAACTAGGTGGCTTACTCGGATTTGATAATCCAGAGATGATGGACATCTGTTCCATCTGGACAGAACTTCCTTCTGTAACACTCGAGTGTGGTATTGAGCATATGGGACCGCCTCGAAGGAGGCTACCATGAGGCCTAACACTCGCATGCAAAAACGGAGTGACGACCAATTTCTGGAAGTCAGCTGCCGTACTGCAGCCCGAAGGATCTGCAACTTCTCCACATGGAGGAATACCTTTGCCTCTGAGGAATCCAGAATCAACCCCAGGTACACTAGGCATTGAGTGGGTACCAATACTGACTTTTGCGTGTTTAGTATCCAACCACAGTCTCGAAGAGTCTGACAGGTAATGGACACGCTTACCTCTAATTCTGAGCTTGAAGGGGCCTCCAGAAGAAGGTCGTCCAAGTAGCCCATAATAGCGATACCCCGCTGTCTTAGAAGTGCCAGAATCGGAGCGAGCGCCTTGGTGAACGTCCTGGGTGCTGGGTGCTGAGGCAAGGCCAAACGGGAGGGCCACAAACTGATAGTGGTTGCAAATCGCCGAAACCTCTGGTGTCTGGAGTATATGGGGACATGCAGGTATGCGTCCTTGATGTCCAAGGAGGCCAGAAAGTCCCCTGGATGGAGAGCCGTGACTACAGATTGAACCGACTCCATCCGAAATCTTTGTACTTTCACAAAGCAATTGAGGGCCCTGAGATCCAAGATTGGACGAACCCCATCCTTCTTCGGCACAATGAACAGATTTGAGTAAAAACCCTGACCCCGTTCCTGTTTTGGAACTGGAATAACTACCCCGCGTTCCAGCAGACCCTGGACCGCCCCATACAGGGCCTCCCGACGGGTCGGTAGTAGCTGGAGATTGGAGGTGACGAATCTGTCCGGTGGACAAGAGAGAAATTCTATCTTGTAGCCTGAGGAGATTACTTTGCAAACCCACCTGTCGCAGACTAGAGCTGTCCACTGAGTCGCAAATTTGCGAAGACGTCCCCCCACCCGAGAGCTGGGTGGGGGCGTACCTTCATGCGGACGCAGATTTGTTCGCAGGCTTGTTGGGTCTGCGGGACCAAGGACGCTTTTGTCCTTGGGCAGGTGCCTTGTCGGCCAGGGGTCTTTTCCCTGTCGCCCTAGGGGGACGAAAAAAAACGCTTGCGTGCAGTAAAGGAGGGCCCTTGCCCTTGGCGTGGCCCCTTACCCTTGCTAGTTTGAGGAAGCAAAGTGCTTTTACCTCTTGTGGCATCCTTGATGATGTCATCCAGAGAAGCCCCAAAAAGTCTGTCGCCCTTAAAAGGCAGATCCAACAGGGCCTTCTTGGAAGTCTGGTCCGCAGACCAGCCCTTTAGCCAGATCAGGCGGCGTATTGCTACTGCATAAACCAAAGCTTTTGACAGCAGGGGAATAGTATCCATGTCTGACTCGCAGACAAACTTAAGGCCCTGGACCAACTGGTCGGCCAAAGTTATCTCATCAGGAGGAGCATCTCGCTCCTTTAACCCCTGGAGTAGCAATTTTGCCCATTTAGTAAGTGTCTGAGACACTAGGGCCCCCGCCAATGCCGGGCGTACTGCCGAGCCGACCACTGAGTATAGGTAGCGAGCGAGTGCTTCAGCCTTCTTATCCACAGGGTCCTTGAAAACAGGAGCCCCTTCTACTGGAATAGTGGTAGCTCTATTAAGCCTGGACACCGGAGGGTCCACTGTAGGGGGAGAGGTCCATTTCTTCAGAAAACTCTCCTCAAAGGGGTACCGTACCGCAAACCTCTTTGGGGCTGTAAAGACCCTCAGTGGGTTCTCCCATTCCTTGTATAAGAGTTTATCAAAATTAGACACACAAGGGAACACCTTAGCAGTGCGGGCAGGTTTACGAAACCCAAAGGGGACCGGAGTCTCTGCTGCTTCTGCAGTATTTTTCAACTTTAGCGTATCCCGCACTGCAGTAATAAGGTCAGATACCAAAGCCATCTTGCGTACTGACCTGGACTTGGAGTCATCCTCACTGTCCGAACGGTCACGGTCTGCAGTCTCTGATGCGTCAGAATCTGGGCCATGAGCCGTAGCTGGACCTGGTTCTGTCTCAGAAATATCCCCAGAAGATTGCAGGGTACGGGGGCGTTTACTACCCCCTGTATTCCCGTGTGCTGCTTCCACCCTGGCAGCAAACGCCTCTAGGATTGCTGACATAGCATCCATAGACACCTCAGGGGCACCAGCTGCTAAATCTGGTGTTTCAGGGGAGAAGACATCTGGCTCAGATGCCATGCTGACCACATGATGACACCCACAGGGCTCCAGGCAAGATATCAATAGGCCACCCTCCTGCGCTGCAGAGATGCTGGGTCACCCAGGGGACTCACCACCCTGGATCAGTACCACTATGCTGCCGTGTGCTGCGCCTGTGATGCTGTCCCACCGCTGCTGTGTCAGTCTGCTTCTTTTATCAGCGCTTCCTGTGTGAATTTTTCGCGCCAGTGTAATGCACCCTAGAGGCTGGAGACTCGCAGAATGGCCGCCAAACGTCTGTATGGAAGATAATGTGGGCTCTAAGAAAATGGCCGCCAAGCCGAAGATAGAGGCCAAAGCAGCCGTAGACCACAAAAATATGGCCGCCGAACGGCAATATATACATACAGCGTGGATCATTACAAACATGGCCGCCGATCAGTCGATAGAGGCCAGTGGGTGTGGAACTACAAGAAAATGGTGCCAAAACTACAGGAAGATGGCCGCCGGGCAGTCACTAGAGGCCGAAACCGGCATGGACCACTGCAAAATGGCTGCCGACAGCATGGAGGGGGAAGAAACACACACACAGGTAAGCAGAAATGACATCTTTTAAATGTTGGTTACAGCCAGCCCTGCTCCAGTGGAACCCCCTAGGTGACCCCCAGCACCCAGCAACCCTAGCTAGAAGCCTATGGAGGAGGGAAGGGCAAGGAGAGAGGGAAGAAAGGGGCCACAACCACTTACTTGGTCTCTCCAGGAATGTCCAGCCAAATCACCCAGCCGAGGCAGGGGAGTTTACTTACCTATCCTGCATGTATCATGCTGGAAGACATTCCAAACAGACCATCGTCCGTGCACGGAAGGTGACTGTTGGCCAGGCATGCTGTGATTGGACCCAAGGGGACGATCATATGTATGCCCTGGAGTGCGACGCTCACCGGACAGGCTGCTGTGACTCGGCATTAAGGTCAGCCGAAGCTGAGCAGTCCGATGCAAGCCTTGGAGCATAAGCTCACCGGGCCAGGCTGCTGCGACTCGGCCGTAAGGTCAGCCGAAGCCCAGCGGTCCGATGCAGGCCCTGGAGCGTAGGCTCACTGGCCACCTGTGGAGCGACGGGCATGTTGTGGAAAACCCAGCGCATAGCTAGGGTCGGCACACCCTCGATGGCCGAAACTGGGGAGACTACAAGGATCGAGGCTCCAGCCTGTCACCCAGTCGGCAATTGATCGAAGATCGCAGGAAACAAAAAAATGTAGCAAAAAAAATATTTTTTCCCCCGGACCAATGGGCCTGAAGGGAGCCATGTCCTACTCCTTGCTAGACAGAAAAAAACTGATCTAAGAGATGCAGACTGAGGGGATATACCCAGAGGGTACTGTAGAAGGTGTGATGCAACACTTTTTACAAGTTTTCTGCCTAGTCACTCCTAATTAACGGATAATACCCACTATGTCAATAGAGAAGCTGTGTCGGTCCATGGACGAAAGAGTAAGTTTGATTTATTAGATTAATTTTCAGAGGAATGACCACCTCAATAGATACCGGAGGCTTGGACAAAGCACAAAGGGGTCTTATAATCTTGTCTACGTCAGCTAAAAAAAAGACATAGTAAGATCCTATGCATTGTGAATTGATAGTTAACCACTTGAGTTTCAGAAGGATTTACCCCCTTCATGGCCAGGCCGTTTTTTGCTATTTGGCACTACGATACTTTAACTGGCAATTGTGCGATCATGCAACACTATACCAAATTAAAATTTATATAATAATTTTTTTCACAAAAATATAGCTTCTATATGTAGCGCTACCCCCAGTTAAGAGAGCCGCTGGTTTGATTTCGGGCCCTATATACAGCACCGCCAACCCCCGGCAATCTTACTCGACCCACTCTGGCACAGTTAGTCTAGGGTTATATTTGTATCACATTCAATTGTATTGCATGAAATAATTCTCTAAACAGTAAGACAACACTCTGAGGCGAGAGATCAGATCAGATGTAACAGCTTTACTATTATAGTAAATAGCATAGGTAGAACATAACACATGCATAATACATGCAACTGGCTTGCAGAGCCCTGCAGCAATCAATTCAGCACACTATAATGGCGCTGCGCGGTACTCCACCACGCGTAGCTATTATGGTATGCGCGCCCTATGGCGCACTAAACAATATCTTAACTCCCCACCCCGGTCAGGCCTGACATGGAATACATCTCAGTCACCTCCTTAAATGATTTCTTCGCATGCCAGCTTTCGCTGGTGCACTTGATGAAAAGTATTTGTAATCCACAACAGCCAATAACTTGGAACACTATACTGGGGGGACACTTCAACTCTGTCCTGCTACCGGTCCTCCCGGGGAACAGCAGTCTATGGGCCTATGCAGTCTATAGGCCTGAACACGGCACAGTCTATTGGTTTGGGCAGGTGCCCGCTCACCACTCCGGACGCGATCCCAGTCCGGGACTTCCACCTGCTGTGTATCCGCACACAGCGTCTGCAACGATCGGGTCCCCGATCCAACTGATGTCCTCACTCGACAGGTCAGGTGCCACCCAGGCTCCGCAGTGGGGTGGAAGGCTCAATGGAAGTTGCGTAAGGCCCAGGCTTCAGGCCTTGCACTGCAGCAGATCCGCACAGGAAGAAACTCTTGCTTGCAGCGCAGTGTCCAAAGAGGCCGAGCTCCGCCTCGCCTCTTCCTTAAATAATCCCTCCCATGAGTCTCTGCGGTGGCTAACTGCACTCTGGGTGCCGAACGGGGTTCTGGGTAACGTAGTTCCGGGGCCTTAAAGGAGACACCGCTACACACTCCCCCCACTTAAACTCTTTGGTCCCCAAAGATAACATAAACTTACATCACAGAACGTACAACATCAATCAAGGTTTAGTATGATGTTGGCAGAGGAAATTCCCACCAAAAACGAGGTAGTGAACTTCCCTGCCCACAGGTCACACTATCATTAGTGTCCTGCCTAACTGTGCCAGAGAGTGAGTTGGGGTTGCCTCCCACCAAATGAACAGTGGGAGGATCAGGATCTTCCATACTCCTTCTGGCAGTAACTACAGTGTCTTCCACACTCCTCCCCATCTGTGGGTAGGTTAATCTCCTGGGAGGCTTTATGGCTCTTCGCTTCCTCTGTCCTCTTGGACTTTCTGTCAGGCTCCTCCTCCGGAATCGACTTAGGAATCTCCTCTGTTTCAGGAACACTGGACTCCGGAACAGGGAAATACATGGAATCCCTTGGATCTTCCTCTGGGGGTAAGTCACAGACAAACACTCTCCCAAGCATCTGACCAAGGACTGGACGGGATGAACTCAGTGGCTTCTGCATTCAGTTTGGAGCTCACTGGAGATGATGGGCACCCGGTTGACTCCTTCACCGGGGCCCGCTGAAGTTTTCCGGCGGCTTGCGGTTATTCATCTTTTTTTCCTTGGGCTGGCACACACTTTGGCGAAATGGCCAGCTCCTCCACAATTGAAACAAATCACATCCCCCCAATCTTCCAGGATTGCTTGCGCTGAGGTGTTGGGAAACAGCTCCTTCCTCTGACTTTCCCTCTCTGGTTCCCTTGACTTCTTTTCCATCAGGGAGGTCAGCATCCTCAACACTTGGGACATCTGTGACTTCAAGGTATCCACCTCTGAGTCTCTTTCCAGGGTCATGGCCGTCCTGACCATCACTGGAGGAGGATTCACCGACTCAACTGTTAGGCTCCTCTTCTTCTCCTCCAGCATAGCTTCTTCCTCTCTGACCACTCGGATCAAGTCAGGGTACTCCAGGCTCTTCCCGTCCTGTCTTGTGCGTAGCGCCAATGCGATGGGGTCCAGGGGCTGAGATCCTCTCATCACCTGTTGAACACGGGCCTCATCCACCTTCCGTGGGTCAATCCCCTTCTTAAGAATCATCTTATGCAGGATCTTATCCAGGTGCCTCATGAACTCTGACAGCTTCTCCCCTGTCTTCTGGTAGCAGTGCTCCAGCTGATAAGTGAGCTCAGTGATTTTCTCTGTTCCACCGAACACATTCTGCAGAATGTCAAGATAGTCCTGAGCATTGCAGTCTGTCCTACTCATCTTGAGGTTGCGTATGGCCTCTAGAGCAGGCCCCTTCAAGCTCTCAGCAATTCTCTGCTTCTTTCTGTGGTCTGGGACTTCCCATTCTTCTAGGGCCTGAGTGGCACCGTCTAACCACTCCTCGAATCCCTCTTCACCCGAGGGTACAGGTTTCCTTCCTGAGAATATTCTAAGTTTTCTGTATCCTGACATCTGGTAATCTGTAGGATCTTTCTTGCACTGTGCCACAAGTTCCCCCAGGACCGCGCACAACTCCGCACCGAGAGTGGTAGATGGCGACCCGGGACTTTCCATTTTCAACAGTTTTTCTGCTTTTGGGGTGGGTGATGGAGACAGTTTCGGTGTCTGAGACCGTCCTCCTGTCTTGAGCGGCAGTGCGTGTATCAGGCTATAAGTGTGATCATCTATTGCTTCTACACTTGGATTCTTGAAATGTTCTGGAACTCCGTCCTTCCATTCCACTAATGCGTGGGTCAGTGAGGAACTCGTCCTGACATCCACCAGCCATGCTTTCTGATACGGTGACAGTGACATCACTAGCTGCTTCACCGCTTCTTCTTGCCAGATCCCTGGGAGTTCTATGACTACTACCCCAGCTGGATCTGTGCCGACCGTTTTACACCACTGTCCTACTTCTAGTGGGTCCATGCTGGTACTTCTGGCGCGTTACTTACTGCAACAGGATCCCGGACTCGAGAGCCCCCACGTGTAGCGCTACCCCCAGTTAAGAGAGCCGCTGGTTTGATTTCGGGCCCTATATACAGCACCGCCAACCCCCGGCAATCTTACTCGACCCACTCTGGCACAGTTAGTCTAGGGTTATATTTGTATCACATTCAATTGTATTGCATGAAATAATTCTCTAAACAGTAAGACAACACACTGAGGCGAGAGATCAGATGTAACAGCTTTACTCTTATAGTAATCAGCATAGGTAGAACATAACACATGCAACTGGCTAGCAGAGCCCTGCAGCAATCAATTCAGCACACTATAATGGCGCTGCGCGGTACTCCACCACACGTAGCTATTATGGTATGCGCGCCCTATGGCGCACTAAACAATATCTTATCTCCCCACCCTGGTCAGGCCTGACATGGAATAAATCTCAGTCACCTCCTTAAATGATTTCTTCGCATGCCAGCAGTGTTGCCAACCTACCAGACTGAAATTTACTGTCAGGACACCAGAAATTTACGGACACAGCCACGTTTTTACTGAGTTTACAAAAGTTACAAAACTACATCTTTAAGCGCAAATTTCAGTATACAGGCTACTTACACTAGGCAAATAGCCACCATCATCTGACCCCTGCCACCATCATCATCCCCTGCCACCATCACCTCCTGACACGATCACCCACTACAACCATCATCACCCCCTGCTACCATCAGTCATCACCCCCTGCCAACCGTCATCACCCCCTGCCAACCATCATCACCCCCTGCCAACCATCATCACCCCCTGCCAACCATCAGACATCACCCCCTGCCACCATCATCACCCCCTGCCACCATCACCTCCTGACACCATCACCCACTACAACCATCACCCCCTGCCACCATCAGTCACCATCCCCTGCCAACCGTCATCACCCCCTGCCAACCATCAGACATCACCCCCTGCCACCATCAGACATCACCCCCTGCCAACCTGATGGTTGGCAGGGGGTGATGATGGTGGCAGGGGGTGATGATGGTCATCACCCCCTGCCACCATCAGACATCAGTCACCCCCTGCGGCCTGCCAGTGCCACCATCAATCACGGCCTGCCAGTGCCACCATTAGACATCAGTCACCCCCTGCGGCCTGCCAGTGCCACCATCAGACATCAGTCACCCCCTGCGGCCTGCCAGTGCCACCATCAGACCACCCCTGCAACCATCAGACATACATCAGTCACCCCCTGCGGCCTGCCACCATCAGACATCAGTAACCCCCTGCGGCCTGCCAGTGCCACCATCAATCACGGCCTACCAGTGCCACCATTAGACATCAGTCACCCCCTGCGGCCTGCCAGTGCCACCATCAGACATCAGTCACCCCCTGCGGCCTGCCAGTGCCACCATCAGACCACCCCTGCAACCATCAGACATACATCAGTCACCCCCTGCGGCCTGCCCCCATCAGACATCCCCCCCTGTCACCATCATCCCCCCCCTGTGGGCTGCCTGTCTCAGTATTTCTCTGAGACTGTGAGTGCACTCACCACCAGGCTCAGTCAGCCTCAGTCAGGCAGGGGTCCGTTGCACCAGTCCAGTCCGCGCAGCGACCGACTCCCACACGCGCCAGCGTCTGCTCAATGCTCTGTCCACTCCACCACGATGAGGCTCCTCAAATCCACCCGCTCAGACCCTGCCTGACACATCATTGGTTGCGCGGCGGGTGGGCTGGGCTTAGCAGAGGCAGCAGGAAGGCTCGGCTTAGGAAGATCATCTGTTCTCGCCGAATTCCGGAATTGCGCATGCACAGTTCTGTCACAAGCCAGTCGCCGCAAATTTTTACTGGCACTTTTCTCCTGCCACGGACTTTCACGGACAGGAGAAAAGTGCCGTGTTTTTACTGGCTGTCCGTAAATCTGGTGCACTTGATGAAAAGTATTTGTAATCCACAACAGCCAATAACTTGGAACACTATACTGGGGGGACACTTCAACTCTGTCCTGCTACCGGTCCCCCCGGGGAACAGCAGATAAACGATCTGTGGGCCTATGCAGTCTATAGGCCTGAACACGGCACAGTCTATTGGTTTGGGCAGGTACCCGCTCACCACTCCGGACGCGATCCCAGTCCGGGACTTCCACCTGCTGTGTATTCGCACACAGTGTCTGCAACGATCGGGTCCCCGATCCAACTGATGTCCTCACTCGACAGGTCAGGTGCCACCCAGGCTCCGCAGTGGGGTGGAAGGCTCTCTGGAAGTTGCGCAAGGCCCAGGCTTCAGGCCTTGCACTGCAGCAGATCCGCACAGAAAGAAACTCTTGCTTGCAGCGCGGTGTCCAAAGAGGCCGAGCTCCGCCTCGCCTTTTCCTTAAATAATCCCTCCCATGAGTCTCTGTGTTGGCTAACTGTACTCTGGGTGCCGAACGGGGTTCTGGGTAACGTAGTTCCGGGGCCTTAAAGGAGACCCCGCTACATATATAAATAAAAAGAAAACTGAAAAATGTTTGGAAAACGATGATATTTTCTACTTTTTCTGTTATATCTTCTATAAAGTAAAATTTCTTCATAAATTTAGGCCAAAATGTATTCTGCTACCAGTCCTGCCATTTAGGTGCCCTTCTACCCAGACCCTT
Organism: Rana muscosa; assembly: GCA_029206835.1. NCBI lineage: Eukaryota > Metazoa > Chordata > Amphibia > Anura > Ranidae > Rana > Rana muscosa. The sequence goes on along the minus strand of JARGYO010005626.1, from coordinate 97,934,634 downwards.
CACCACCGCCGCTGTCATTCTCATTCTCACAGACCAGACAGTGGGAGACGGGAGAGCTCTGGATGGAGCCCATTTAACAAGCAGGTGATTGGTTCCTAGGATGCAGGTCCTAGCAACCAATTACCAGCTTGCAACTGCCGACCTCTGTCCAATCCTGCTGTGCCTCCTGCCCTCCATTAATGGGGTCACTGAGAACAGTAATGGGGGACAGCTCTGGATGGAGGACAGGGGGATTAACAAGCAGGTGATTGGTTGTTAAAACATAGGACGGTCCTAGCAACCAATCACTAGCTTGCAGCCACCACCCTCTGTCCAAAACCTGCTGTGACTTCCGCCCTCCTCCTTGTCTGTGTAATGTAAGACAGGAAGGGGGGGCTGAGGACATTATTGGGGTCACAGAGAACAACAATGGGAGCTCAGGACAGTAATGGGGGGCTGAGGACAGCAAAAGAGTCACTGAGAACAGTAATAAGGGGGGGTTGAGGACAGTAATGTGAGGGGGGCTGAGGTAAGTAATGTGGGGGGGGGGCTGAGGAAAGTAATGTGGGGGGGGGCTGAGGAAAGTAATGTGGGGGGGGCTGAGAATAGTAATATGAGGAGGGGGGCTGAGGACAGTAATGTGAGGAGAGGGGGCTGAGGACATTAATGGGGGCTGTGGGTAGGGGAGGAATTTGATATTATGGCGAGTGGCTGTGATGTGAAGGGGGACTGAGGATGCTGATGTAAGAACAGGATTGTAAAATGAGGCTAGGTTCAGATCTGTGCATACACATTTGTACACACAGTTTTAACTCAATACCCCTGGTATGTATGTATGTATGTATGTGTAGCAAGGTGTAATTTTTGCACGTAGCTTACGGACTACAGTTTGTGCCTAATAGGAACTTAGCTCCATCTGGTTTCCGTTTGTATCATACTTCTGCAATTTGTTTGGTTCAGCTATGACAAGAACAATGCATGACGGACATGCAGAGAGACAGAGACTCTATTATTGTGGGTTGGAGATAGACTACAAGGCCCACAGCGCCACTGTGCTACCAAAGTGCATGGCGCCACGCACAGCCTGCTGGGAGAACTTATTTAAGGCAAGGCGGGCTTTTGTTCCGTCTCTTGGGACGCCATCTTGCAACAGGCAAGAGGCCTGGAGCGAGCGTGCTTAGGGCGGAGAAGCCTAGGCCAAGAGTTGCGGAGACCGGATCGCCTGACGGAGGGATTCCTGTCACAGCCCTGCTAATCGGACCAGGGAGAGGGACAGCTCTACCCTCCACAGCATCCAGAGTCACCTATCCATCGGCACCTCATGAGCGGTTGTGCGGAGGACCGCGGACCACGATCTGCAGGGAGGCTGAGAACCAAGAGGGTCCAGACGGAGCATACCGGCGAGGCGAGGCCTCATTTGGTGAGAGGGCACCTGCCCACCAACATAACTAACTGGGTCGCAGGAAGGGAACTTCAATAGTTTCACTCGTACTTGCTGGCAACTGTAGTGCCGTAAGTGGAGACAAGTTACGCCCGGGAGTGATATAGCACTTTGGGAGGATCAGCGTTTCTCTTGCCCTTATACTGCATACTTCAAGTGTTCGTTCTTTCTTCACCTTGTTTGTTGGATTACAAATACTCAAGTGCACCAACAAAGCGAGCCGAAGATTACTGGAAGCTGTTAGGAACAATCATCAGTTCAGATCATTGCTTAGGTTGATACAACGGAACACGCACCAGTTGAGCTGCCCACTAGGGGGAGCCAAATAGTTTATTGAACTCATATGTGTAAGCTAACTGTTTGCGTTTACTTTTATTGTCATTGTGCTATTTCAGTGAGCTGGGTGAGACTTGGTGGAGAAGTACCCCATTGCTGTCATCATTGTGTTGGGAGATTCCTCCACCGTGCACTTCCTCAGGTCTGACCCTAAGTTGTGTTAATTGGGTAGCCTTTTGTATAGTGAAACCCTGATATTGTTATGCATATGTACGACAGTTGACTCTCACAGGGATCTGTTTGAGTCAAATGTTGCTTGTGTAATCTCTACTCTATTTTCTCTACCAAGAAAACGCATTACCTTTTGGTTGAACTGCAACTTGTGTGGGACTCTATCTTTTGCAGCTGTGTGGCAGGTGAACTACACTAAGGTAACAATATTTAACTACATTTATTGTTGTGTGGTATCATTGTGGCCCTCTATAGCCTTTTAGGGGCCCACAATCACATTATTGTCCAGTTGTGCCAAGGGGGAACCAAGCCAAATTGTAGGGGTTGATAGGCAGAGTACAGGCCCAAACTTAAACCAGCAGCTCCTACGGGGGTACGGGGGTAGTGCTACATATGTATGTATGTGTGTGTATATATATATGTGTGTATGTATATATGTGTGTATGTTGTGACAGCAGGAAGGTAAAGTCACCTGGTTGCATCCAGGGGGGTAGATATATTTCGCCCAGATTCAGGCTTTACGCCGATTTATACAGCTAGGTGGAGAGTTGTATAAGCCCAGCTGAGACTAGTGGGCTCATTGATGACTCATACCTCTAGGGAGAGGGCTGGGCGTCGTGCAGACAGGGAGTTGATGAGTCCAGCTGAACCTTGTCAGCTCATTTAGGCCTCTATAAGAAAGCCCAGATTCATTAGATGTTAGCTCATGCCTGGAAGCAGACCTGTGTGGACTGTCTAGGGAGAGTGAACCCCTGTGCGGTGAGAGAAAGCCTGTGTGGCTATATTTTGCTTGGACATTTAAAACCAGGGACTAGGACAGCACTAGGCTGATCCCAGTCGTTAGTTAGGAAACCTGTAAGTTTAGTCAGAGGTCAAGTTGACCAGGATTTATTTTGTGTTTGTTTTTTTTGCCTTGCTGTATTTTTGTCACTGTAAATAGAAAATAAACCGCACCTTTTTGATTTTGAAAACCACAACCTCCGTCTGCTGGGCCTGTTTTTGTGTGGGGAGCCCATCCCGGGGGTCACACACACCCGCTGCCGAGCTAGCCCCCTCACAGTTGGTGGAGAACCAGTGGCAGTTTTTTTTTTAAGCCAGCATGGAGGAGATACTGAAACAGCTGGCTCTAGCAAATGCCAATCAACAGCAGACAAATGCAGGTTTGCAAAGGAGCCTTGCAGCCCAGCAGCAAGCTCATCAACAGAGCCTTGCAACGTTACAACAGAGTCTGGAGGCTCAGCAACAAGCCCAACAGCAATCTGAGGCCCGCTTCATAGACCTGTTGCAGAAGCAAGAGCAGAGACTACAACAACAGATGGAAGCAGTAATGCAGCAACGTCCGCAGACCGGTGAGGAAAGCCGTCCCACTAATACCGCGTCCTTTGGGGTGAGTCGTTTATTGACAAAAATGACTGGAGAGGATGATCCAGAGGTATTTTTGACCACATTTGAAAGGACCGCTGAAAGAGAAAAGTGGCCTGAGGAGCAGTGGGCTGGACTGGTGGCTCCTCTGTTAACGGGTGAATCGCAGAAAGCTTACTATGACCTAGAGCCTGACCAAGCAAAAGACTATGTGATGCTAAAAGCTGAAATATTGGCAAGGCTGGGTGTCACCCTGGCTGTCCGGGCTCAGCGTGTGCATAACTGGACTTTCCAGCTTGGAAAACCCCCCAGGTCTCAAATGTATGATCTCATTCACCTGAGCAGAAAGTGGCTACAGCCAGAGACTTTGTCCGCACCAAAGATTGTGGAACGTGTTGTAATGGATCGGTTTTTGAGAGCTCTTCCTACTGCCATCCAAAAGTGGGTAAGCCATGGAGACCCAGAGACGGCCGATGGTCTTGTGGATCGTGTGGAGAAATACTTGGCTACAGAGAACCTGACGGCCTCTTCCAGAGACACTCGGACTTTCCACCCTAAGACCAGACCATCCCCAGGGGCGGATAAGATGATTCCAAGGGGTAAGGGTGGAGAGAGTGAGAGGGTGGGAGCTCTACCCCAAGTTTGGCGAGAACAGCCTGGGAAATCAGCGGCTCAAGAGGCGGCAAGAAGGATCATTTGCTACCGCTGCCGGCAAGCGGGACATATTGCAGCAAATTGCCCGGTTTTGGAGGAACCCATGCAGTGTGACTTTCTGACGGGCAGACGTCAGTCGCTGTGTGCGACAGTCGCATGCACTGCCATTCGGGGAACTGAGAAACATTTATGCAAAATGTGTATTAATGGTAGAAATGTTGTGGTATTGCTGGATTCAGGTAGCCTTGTGACCCTGATAAAGGCTGAGTTAGTTAAAACAGAGGTCTCTGGGAATAGCAAGGTAGCCGTTATTTGTGTGCATGGGGACACCCGAGAGTATCCAGTGACTACAGTGTGTTTCGAGACCCCCAAAGGTACCCTTTCTCATCCAGTGGGCTTAGTGTCTCAGTTACCGCATGACGCCATTGTGGGAAGGGATTTTCCGAAGTTCTGGGAACTGTGGGATGATCCTGAGCCCCCCACTGGTGCCCCTATGTACCAGGAATATGATAGCCAGAACTCCTCTGAGAGTGGTGAGGACTCTCCCGAATTTCCCTTGTCAGTATTGGCAGGGGAGACTCAAGAAACTGGAGAGGAGCCCACCTCCTCAGACGAAAACCTACCGTCTGTGGAGTTTTCTGATCTTGAGGTTCACAGGGAAAACTTTGCCACAGAACAGTTGAAAGACCCCGCCCTAATAAAGGCACGGGAAAACGTAGTGAAAATAGATGGCGAGTTAGTGAACCCAGATAATACCTGCACTTACCCATACTTCAGCGTAGAGAAGGACCTACTGTATCGGGTGGCAAAAAGGGCAGAAGAAACCGTTGAGCAGCTGGTGGTGCCCAAACCTTACAGGAAGTTGGTGTTGGAGTTGGCCCATGGGCACATTCTTGGAGGTCATCTGGGGACAGAGAAAACCCGAGAGAGGGTATTACAGAGATTCTATTGGCCTGGGGTGATGAAGGACATAGAAAATTATTGTTCCTCCTGCCCTGTGTGTCAGAGGTCGGCCCCGATGCCACACTTCCGTAGCCCGCTGGTCCCTCTACCCATCATTGAGGTCCCGTTTGAGAGAATCGCAATGGATTTGGTAGGTCCTATAATCAAGTCCGCTAGGGGGCACCAGTACATATTGGTTATAATGGACTATGCCACCCGTTATCCAGAAGCGATCCCTCTCAGAAATACCTCGGCCAAAACCATAGCCAAAGAGCTATCTCTTGTTTTTAGCCGGGTGGGTATTTGTAAAGAACTGCTTACGGACCAAGGTACACCCTTTATGTCCCGGGTTATGAAGGAGCTGTGTAAATTGTTCAAAGTGACGCAATTACGTACATCTGTGTATCACCCCCAAACCGATGGGCTGGTTGAAAGATTCAACAAAACCCTAAAACAAATGTTGAAGAAAGTGGTGGATAGGGATGGAAAGGATTGGGACTGTCTACTTCCTTATTTGATGTTTGCTATTAGGGAGGTGCCCCAATCCTCTACGGGATTCTCCCCCTTTGAGTTACTGTATGGGAGACACCCAAGAGGGCTGTTGGATATTGCCAAGGAAACTTGGGAAAGTGAGAGTTCTCCCCACAGGAGTGTGATTGAGCATGTCGCCCTGATGCAAGATCGAATTGCACAGGTAATGCCCATCGTGAAGGAACATTTGGCCCAAGCGCAGTTGGCACAGCAGAGAGTGTACAACCGTGGAGCCAAGACCCGTACCTTTTCCCCGGGGGATAGGATATTGGTACTTGTCCCTACGGTTGAAAGTAAATTCCTTGCCAAATGGCAAGGCCCCTACGAGATAATGGAAAAAGTGAGCGAAGTGAATTACAAGGTCAGACAACCAGGAAGGCGAAAGCCCGAACAGATCTATCACGTTAATCTGTTGAAAGCCTGGAGGGATAGAGAGTCCCTAGTCGCAGACACTTGGTCACCAGCTCAAACTGGTTGCGTGATTCCTGAGGTTGGAATCGCAGCCACCTTGTCACAACCCCAACAACAGGAGGTTAAGGAGTTTGTGCTTCGCAACAAGGAGGTATTCTCTGAGCTGCCGGGACAAACATCTGGGGTAGAGCATGACATTATTACCCCGCCCGGTGAAAGGGTGAAGTTAAAACCCTATCGGATCCCAGAGGCCCGACGGGAGGCAATACGGGAGGAAGTACAGAAAATGCTGAACTTAGGGGTGATAGAGGAGTCCCAAAGTGATTGGTCTAGTCCCATTGTGTTGGTGCCTAAACCGGATGGGAGCTGGCGATTTTGTAACGATTTTCGTCAGTTGAACAAAGTTACAAAATTTGACACCTACCCCATGCCACGTATAGATGAGTTGATCGACCGGCTGGGAACAGCCCGATACATGACGACTCTTGACCTCACAAAAGGGTATTGGCAAATCCCCCTGGCCAAGTCAGCCAAAGAGAAAACCGCATTTGTAACCCCAGACGGGGCGTTCCAATATAAAAGAATGCCGTTCGGGTTACAGAATGCGCCGGCCACATTCCAGCGGAAAATGGACCAGATGCTGAGGCCCCATCGGAAGTATGCTGCGGCTTACCTGGATGACGTAATTGTCCATAGCACAGATTGGGCCTCACATCTGCCAAAAGTGCAAGCAGTCCTGGACTCTGTTCGGGAAGCAGGGTTTACGGCTAACCCCAAGAAGTGTACCATTGGGCAGGAGGAGGCCAAATATCTTGGGTACACCATTGGGAGGGGAGTAATAAAACCCCAACTCAACAAAGTCGAGGCCATCCAGAGTTGGCCACGTCCCAACAGCAAGAAGCAGGTACGAGCCTTTCTGGGAATCGCTGGGTATTATCGGCGATTCATTCCCCACTTTGCTTCTAAGGCTGTGCCCCTAACCAACCTGACGAAGGGGAAAGGGTCGGTCATGATTAAATGGACCCCCGAGGCTGAGGCAGCATTCCAATTCTTGAAACAAGCCTTATGTAGCCAGCCAGTGTTGTACTCACCCGACTTCTCTAAAGACTTTGTCGTACAAAGTGATGCGTCAGATGTGGGGTTAGGAGCAGTATTGTCCCAGGTCTGGAACGGGGAAGAGCACCCAGTCATTTACCTCAGCAGGAAGTTGAAGTCCCATGAGGTAAATTACGCCACCGTTGAAAAGGAGTGTTTAGCGGTGAAGTGGGCTCTAGATTCCCTTCGGTACTACCTGCTAGGTAGGCACTTTGACATGGTTACGGATCACGCTCCGTTAAAGTGGATGGCTCAAAACAAGGAAACAAATAGAAGAGTGAATAGGTGGTTCCTGGCCCTCCAGGAATTCAACTTCACAGTAAAGCATCGCCCTGGCGTTCAAATGGGGAATGTGGATGCTTTGTCTCGAGTACATGAATGCCTGATTGCTGGTGTTCCAACCCCGAGGTTAAAACAAGAGGGGGGGGTATGTGACAGCAGGAAGGTAAAGTCACCTGGTTGCATCCAGGGGGGTAGATATATTTCGCCCAGATTCAGGCTTTACGCCGATTTATACAGCTAGGTGGAGAGTTGTATAAGCCCAGCTGAGACTAGTGGGCTCATTGATGACTCATACCTCTAGGGAGAGGGCTGGGCGTCGTGCAGACAGGGAGTTGATGAGTCCAGCTGAACCTTGTCAGCTCATTTAGGCCTCTATAAGAAAGCCCAGATTCATTAGATGTTAGCTCATGCCTGGAAGCAGACCTGTGTGGACTGTCTAGGGAGAGTGAACCCCTGTGCGGTGAGAGAAAGCCTGTGTGGCTATCAGGGATGAGCCGAACACCCCCCTGTTCGGTTCGCACCAGAACCTGCGAACAGACAAAATGTTCGTGTAAACTTTAGAACCCTATTAAATACAATGGACTCGAACGTTCGAAATCTAAAGTGTTAATTATAAAGGCTAATATGCAAGTTATTGTCCTAAAAAGGGTTTGGGGACCCGGGTCCTGCCCCAGGGGACATGTATCAATGCAAAAAGAAGTTTTAAAAACGGCCGTTTTTTCGGGAGCAGTGATTTTAATAATGCTTAAAATGAAAAAATAAAAGTGAAATATTCCTTTAAATTTCGTACCTGGGGGGTGTGTATGATATGCATGTGAAGTGGCGCATGTTTCCCGTGCTTAGAACTGTCCCTGCAAAAAATGTCATTTTTGAAAGAAAAAAAGTCTTTTAAAACTGACTCGCGGCTATTAATGAATTGTCGGCTCCCGGCAATACATACAAAAGTCATTGATAAAAATAAAAAAAAAGCGTGGGGGTTCCCCAGAATTCAATTACCAGGCCCTTCAGGTCTGGAATGGATATTAAGGGGAACCCCGCCGCAAATTTAAAAAAAAATTGACGTGGGGTTCCCCCAAATATCCATTCCAGGCCCTTCAGATCTGGCATGGATTTTAAGGGGAACTCCACCCCAAATTAAAAAAAAATGGCGTGGAGTCTCCCTAAAAATCCATACCAGACCCCTTATCCGAGCACGCAACCTGGCCGGCCGCAGGGGAAGAGGGGGGGACGAGAGAGCGGCCCCCCCTCCCTCCTGAACCGTACCAGGCCACATGCCCTCAACATGGGGAGGATGTCCCCATGTTGATGGGGACAAGGGCCTCATCCCCACAACCCTTGCCCGGTGGTTGTGGGGGTCTGCGGGCGGGGGGCTTATCGGAATCTGGAAGACCCCTTTAACAAAGGGGACCCCCAGATCCCGCCCCCCCCCTATGTGAATTGGTAAGGGGTACATTGTACCCCTACCATTTCACGAAGAAAGCGTAAAAAAATGTTTAAAAAAACACACAAACACCTTGAAAAAGTCCTTTATTTAAAAAAAAAAAAAAAAAAACATTCCAGCGGTGAAATCCAGTGTCCCGCGGCGATCCCGATGTCCAGCGCTGTCCTTCATTGGTTGTGCCTGAGCGGACCTGATGGGGAACTCCCTCTCAGTATTTTAAATGTATAGACCCGCCCCTTCTAAAGTTCCCCATCAGGTCCGCCAGCGGACCAGATGCGGAACATGAGAAGGGGCGGGTCTATACATGTATTACCACAGTGAGAGAAGTTCCCCATCAGGTCCGCCTCCTCGGTATGTCGGACCCGCCTACGTCATTGGCTTGAGCGGGGAACTTCCTTCACTGTGTAATTTAAATTTACATAGTGAAGGAAGTTCCCCGCTCAAGCCAATGACGTAGGCGGGTCCGACATACCGAGGAGGCGGACCTGATGGGGAACTGCTCTCACTTTGGTAATAAATGTATAGACCCGCCCCTTCTCATGTTCCGCATCTGGTCCGCTGGCGGACCTGATGGGGAACTTTAGAAGGGGCGGGTCTATACATTTAAAATACTGAGAGGGAGTTCCCCATCAGGTCCGCTCAGGCACAACCAATGAAGGACAGCGCTGGACATCGGGATCGCCGCGGGACACTGGATTTCACCGCTGTTTTTTTTTTTTTTTTTTTAATAAAGGACTTTTTCAAGGTGTTTGTGTGTTTTTTTAAACATTTTTTTACGCTTTCTTCGTGAAATGGTAGGGGTACAATGTACCCCTTACCAATTCACATAGGGGGGGCGGGATCTGGGGGTCCTCTTTGTTAAAGGGGTCTTCCAGATTCCGATAAGCCCCCCGCCCGCAGACCCCCACAACCACCGGGCAAGGGTTGTGGGGATGAGGCCCTTGTCCCCATCAACATGGGGACATCCTCCCCATGTTGAGGGCATGTGGCTTGGTACGGTTCAGGAGGGAGGGGGGGCCGCTCTCTCGTCCCCCCCTTTTCCCCTGCGGCCGGCCAGGTTGCGTGCTCGGATAAGGGGTCTGGTATGGATTTTTAGGGGGACTCCACGCCATTTTTTTTTAAATTTGGGGTGGAGTTCCCCTTAAAATCCATGCCAGATCTGAAGGGCCTGGAATGGATATTTGGGGGAACCCCACGTCAATTTTTTTTTAAATTTGCGGCGGGGTTCCCCTTAATATCCATTCCAGACCTGAAGGGCCTGGTAATTGAATTCTGGGGAACCCCCACGCTTTTTTTTTATTTTTATCAATGACTTTTGTATGTATTGCCGGGAGCCGACAATTCATTAATAGCCGCGAGTCAGTTTTAAAAGACTTTTTTTCTTTCAAAAATGACACTTTTTGCAGGGACAGTTCTAAGCACGGGAAACATGCGCCACTTTACATGCATATCATACACACCCCCCAGGTACGAAATTTAAAGGAATATTTCACTTTTATTGTTTCACTTTAAGCATTATTAAAATCACTGCTCCCGAAAAAATGTCCGTTTTTAAAACTTCTTTTTGCATTGATACATGTCCCCTGGGGCAGGACCCGGGTCCCCAAACACTTTTTAGGACAATAACTTGCATATAAGCCTTTATAATTAGCACTTTAGATTTCTCCCATAGATTTTTCGAATTTGCCGCGAACACCCCAATTTGTTCGCTGTTCGGCGAACGGGCGAACAAGCAATGTTCGAGTCGAACATGAGTTCGACTCGAACTCGAAGCTCATCCCTAGTGGCTATATTTTGCTTGGACATTTAAAACCAGGGACTAGGACAGCACTAGGCTGATCCCAGTCGTTAGTTAGGAAACCTGTAAGTTTAGTCAGAGGTCAAGTTGACCAGGATTTATTTTGTGTTTGTTTTTTTTGCCTTGCTGTATTTTTGTCACTGTAAATAGAAAATAAACCGCACCTTTTTGATTTTGAAAACCACAACCTCCGTCTGCTGGGCCTGTTTTTGTGTGGGGAGCCCATCCCGGGGGTCACACACACCCGCTGCCGAGCTAGCCCCCTCACAATGTGTATATATATATATATATATATATATACACATACACACACACACGTGTGTGTGTATATATATATTGATCAATCGTGATGTACCGACGGCCTTTCATTTCTTGAGGCCCTAAAATGCCAGAACAGTACATATACCACCCAAATGACTCCTTTTTGGAAAGTAGACAGTCTGAGGCATCTATTGAGAGGCATGGCAAGGTTTTTGAAGTTGTAATTTTGTGTCCCAATTTTTTGGATAATGTTTTTCTTTTCCGCAATTTTTTTTTACCTACTGTCACCAGCGCAGTACAGGGCATATATATATATTACAGTTGTGCTCATAAGTTTACATACCCTGGCGGAATTTATGATTTCTTGGCCATTTTTCAGAGAATATGAATGATAACACAAAAACTTTTCTTTCACTCATGGTTAGTGTTTGGCTAAAGCCATTTATTAACCACCTGTCCCCCGCCCACTGTCAATTGACGGCGGGCGGAGGATACTCTCGTTCTGGGAGGACGTCATATGACGTCCTCCCTTTAAAACGAGCTAGGAGGCGCGCGCTCGCCGCCAGCGGCGCGCGCACGCCCGCCGCGTTCACAAGGCCCCGGTGCGCGTGCCCGGCGGCCGCGATTGCCGCCGGGCACCCGCGATTGCCCGGGAAACGAGCAGGAAAGTGGATCTCTGTGTGTAAACACAGAGATCCACGTCCTGTGAGGGAGAGGGGACCGATGGTGTGTCCCTTGTACATAGGGACAACCATCAGTCACCTCCCCCAGTCAGTCACCTCCCCCCACAGTAAGAACACATTGAGGGAACATATTTAACCCCTTCCCGCCCCCTAGTGGTTAACCCCTTCCCTGCCAAGCACATTTATACAGTAATCAATGCATTTTTATAGCAGGGATCGCTGTATAAACGTGAATGGTCCCAAAAATGTGTCAAAAGTGTCCGATGTGTCCGCCGCAATATCGCAGTCACAATAAAAAAATCGCAGATCGCCGCCATTACTAATAAAAAAATAAAAAAATAAAAATGCTATAAATCTATCCCCTATTTTGTACACGCTATAACTTTTGCGCAAACCAATCAATACGCGCTTATTGCGATTTTTTTTTTTACCAAAAATATGTAGAAGAATACGTATCGGCCTAAACTGAGGAAAGTTTTATTTAAAAAAAAAAAATGGGTATTTATTATAGCAAAAAGTAAAAAATAGTGTTTTTTTTCCAAACTGGACGCTCTTCTTTTGTTTATAGCGCAAAAAATAAAAACCGCAGAGGTGATCAAATACCACCAAAAGAAAGCACTATTTGTGGGAAAAAAAGGACACAAATTTAGTTTGGGAGCCACGTCGCACGACCGCGCAATTGTCATTCAAAGTGTGACAGCGCTGAAAGCTGAAAAATGGCTTGGGCAGGAAGGGGGTTTTCGTGCACAGTAGGGAAGTGGTTATCAATCAACTGTATTTACTCTTTTTAAATCATAATGACAACAGAAACTACCCAAATGACCCTGATCAATAGTTTACATACCCTGGTGATTTTGGCCTGATAACATGCACACAAGTTGACACAAATGGGTTTGAATGGCTATTAAAGGTAACCATCCTCACCTGTGAGCTGTTTGCTTGTAATTAGTGTGTGTATGTATAAAAGGTCAATGAGTTTCTGGACTCCTGACAGACCCTTGCATCTTTCATCCAGTGCTGCACTGACCTTTCTGGATTCTGAGTCATTGGGAAAGCAAAAGAATTGTCAAAGGATCTGCGGGAAAAGGTAGTTGAACTGTATAAACAGGAATGGGATATAAAAAGATATCCAAGGAATTGAGAATGCCAATCAGCAGTGTTCAAACTCTAATCAAGAAGTGGAAAATGAGGGGTTCTGTTGAAACTAAACCACGCTTTGGTAGACCAACTAGAATTTCAGCCACAAATGCTAGGAAAATTGTTCGGGATGCAAAGAAAACCCCACAAATAACTTCAGATGAAATACAGGACTCTCTGAAAACATGTGGTGTGGCTGTTTCAAGATGCACAATAAGGAGGCACTTGAAGAAAGATGGGCTGCATTGTCGAGTCGCCAGCAGGGTTGCCAACTTTCAGTAAATTTACAAACAGTTTGTAAAATCCAAAATGGTTGCATCTGTCCATGAATGTCAGTTATGGACATGCAGCCTACATGTCCGTAATAGACATTCAAGGACAGATGCAAAAAATACGGATTTTACAAACTGTTTGTAAATTTACTGAAAGTTGGCAACCCTGGTCGCCAGAAGAAAGCCATTACTACACAAATGACACAAAGGGGTTGATTTACTAAAGGAAAATCCACTTTGCACTTAAAAGTGCACTGAAAGTGCACATGGAAGTGCAGTCGGTGTAGATCCAAAGGAGGACATGCAAGGAAAATAAAAAACAGCATTTTAGCTTGCACATGATTGGATGATAAAATCAGCAGAGCTTCCCCTAATTTCAGAGCTTCCCCTCAGATTTACAGCGATCTACAGCGACTGCACTTCCATGTGCACTTTCAAGTGCAAAGTGGATTTTCCTTTAGTAAATCAACCCCAAAGTATCCCGCTTACAATACGCCAAACAGCACAGAGACAAGCCTCAAACCTTCTGGCACAAAGTCATTTGGAGTGATGAGACCAAAATTTTGCTTTTTGGCCACAACCATAAACACTACATTTGGAGAGGAGTGAACAAGGCCTATGATGAAAGGTCCACCATTCCTACTGTGAAACACGGAGGTGGATTGCTGATGTTTTGGGGATGTGTGAGCTACAAAGGCACAGGAAATTTGTCCAAAATTGATGGCAAGATGAATGCAGTATGTTCTCAAAAAATACTGGAGGGATATTTTCATTCATCAGCCAGGAAGCTATGCATGGGAGGTACTTGAACATTCCATGACAATGATCCAAAACACAAGGCCAAGTCGACCTGTCATTGGCTACAGCAGAATAAAGTGAAGGTTCTGGAGTGGCCATCTCAGTCTCCTGACCTCAATATCATTGAGCTACTCTGGGAGATCTCAAATATGTAGTTCATGCAAGACAGCCCAAGAATTTACAGGAACTGGAGGCTTTTTGCCAAGAGGAATGGGCAGCTTTACCATCTGAGAAGATAAAGAGCCTCATCCACAAAAGACTTCAAGCTGTCATTGATGTGAAAGGGGGCAATACACAGTATTAAAAACTGGGGTATGTAAACCTTAGATCAGGGTCATTTGGGTAGTTTCTGTTGTGATTATGATTTAAAAAGAGCAAACACAGTTGCTTGATAATAAATCATGATGAGTGACAAATGTTTGTGTTATCGTTTCATATTCTGTGAAAAATGGCCAAGAAATCATAAATTCTTTTAATAATTTTTTTTTTCCCCACTTTGTTTGTTTATTTTTTTTACTCTTTTTAAATTTGGTAATTTTTTTTTTTACATCCTTTTTTTATTTGTTACGCTGTTAAGGCTTATACAGTGATGATCAGTGATGGTTATAGAGAGCAATAAAATAATTTTAAAAATAATTTTCATTTTTCAGCAATTTCAGTGTAAATCCGGAAATATTGCTATTTCTTGAGAAATGCATTGGAGTCAATGGAGAAGGTGAAATGAGATACCGTTGTGCTCAAAAGTTTGCGTACCCTGGCAGAAATTTTGGCATTTATATTGAAAATATGACTAATCATGCCAAAAAACTGTCTTTTATTCATGGATAGTGATCACATGAAGCCATTTATTATCACATAATTTTTTGTCTCCTTTTAAAATCATAATAATAACAAAAATCACCCAAATGGCCCTGATTAAAAGTTTACATACCCTGGCATGTTTGGCCTTGGTACAGACACAGAAGGTGGCACACACAGGTTAAAATGGCTATTAAAGGTTAATTTCCCCCATTTGTGGCTTTTTAAATTGCAATTAGTGTCTGTGTATAAATAGTCAAGGAGTTTGTTAGCTCTCACATGGATGCACTAAGCAGGCTAGATACTAAGCCATGGGGATCAGAAAAGAACAGTCAAAAGACCTGCGTAACAGGGTAATGAAACTTTACAAAGATGGAAAAGGAAATAAAAAGATATCCAAAGCCTTGAATATGCTAGTCGGTACTGTTCAATCATTTAAAAAGAAGTGGAAAATGTGGGGAACTTTTGATACTAAGCCAAGGTCAGGTAGATCAAGAAAGATTTCAGCCACAACTGCCACAGGAATTGTTAAGCCCTGTACACACGATCGGTTTTACCGATGAAAACAGTCCGATGGACTTTTTTCATCGGACAAACCGATCGTGTATGAGCCCCATCGGTCTTTTTTCCATTGGTGTTAAAAAATAGAACATGTTTTAAATTTATCTGATGGAAAAAAAACAATAGCAAATTACTATCGTCTGTGGGGAACTCCATCAGATAAAAAACCCACGCATGCTCAGAATCAAGTCGACGCATGCTCAGAAGTATAGAACTTAATTTTTCTTGGCTCGTCTGAGTGTTTTACGTCACGGCGTTTGGGACGATCGGTTTTTTGACTGATGGTGTGTAGGCAAGACTGATGGAAGTCAGCCTCATCGGATTTCTGATGGAAAAATCCATCGGTTTAAAATTCATAGGAAATCCAATCGTGTGTACAGGGCTTTAGGGAAACAAACAAAAACCCACAGGTAACCTCAGGAAAAATACAGGCTGCTCTGGAAAAAGATGGTGTGGTTGTTTTTAAGGAGCACAATACGATGATACTTGAACAAAAAAGAGCAGCATGATCAAGTTGCCAGAAAAAAGCCTTTACTGTAGAAGTTCCACAAAAAAGCTTGGTTACAATATGCTTTTGGCAGCTCAACTATGCAGCTCTTTTTTGTTCAAGTATCGTTGAATTGTGCTCCTTAAAAACAACCACGCCGTCTTTTTGGAGAGCAGCTTGTATTTCTCCTGAGGTTACCTGTGGGTTTTTCTTTGTATCCTGAGCAATTCTTCCGCCAGTTGTGGCTGTAATATATCTTGGTCTACCTGACCTTGGCTTGGTATCAAAAGAGACCCTAATTTTCCACTTCTTAATAAGGGATTAAGCAGTACTGACTGACATATTCAAGGCTTTGGGTATCTTTTTATATCCTTTTCCATCTTTATAAAGTTCCATTACTTTGTTACGCAGGTTCTTTGACTGTTCTTTTCTACCTCCTCATGGCTCAGTGTCTAGCCTGCTTAGGGCATCCAGATGAGAGCTAATAAACTCATTGGACTATTTATACACAGACACTAATTGTAATTTAAAAAGCTACAAATGTGAGAAATTAACCTTTAATTGCCATTTTAACCTGTGTGTGCCACTTTCTGTGTCTGTACCAAGGCCAAACATTCCAGGGTATGTAAACTTTCGATCAGGGTCATTTAGGTGATTTCTGTTATCATTACGATTTAAAAAGGATCCAAAAACCTATGTGATAATAAATGGCTTCATGTGATTGCTATCCTTAAATAAAATACAGTTTTTTGGCATGATCAGTCATATTTTCAATATTAATGCCCAAATTTCACAATTTCTGCCAGGGTATGCAAACTTTTGAGCACAACTGTATATATGGCTCCTGAGGGAATACCGAAGC
This sequence comes from Rana muscosa, assembly GCA_029206835.1. Classification (NCBI taxonomy): domain Eukaryota; kingdom Metazoa; phylum Chordata; class Amphibia; order Anura; family Ranidae; genus Rana; species Rana muscosa. The sequence goes on along the minus strand of JARGYO010005626.1, from coordinate 97,918,332 downwards.
TCCTTGCAACTATCCTGAACCTGCTCTTGTACCAGAAACAGACCACTATTTACCAAAATTTTATGTTTTAAAATAAAAATGCTGATTTTGCTTTTTTGCTACATTATAATCAGGATAACCACCCAAGTAGAAAAGCTTGTGGTTCGAAGCAAAGTTCAAGTTCAGCTGCAGAAAAGTCGTTTATTTTTCTCGATGTGACTTGACTCCACATAAAGGGGTCTCTCAGGTGTTGCAGCCAGATGGCCAAAGTTTCTCCTAAATGAACAAGCTCAGCAGAATTTCTGAATAGGGAAGGAGAAAGCACTAGGCACTGCTTGTAAAGCATGGTGTGAAACTCTGACAACACTATTCAGCATAATAGCAAGCCATTTACTCAGTCGGATTAAGCCTGCTGCAACAGCAAGTAAAAATGACAGTGTTTCTTTCACTTACCTTAGACAACAAATAATTGGTTACCTAACTAGCAATTTCAACATCACACCAGTTTACTCAGCAAGGCAAGTGAATAAGGACAAATCAGGTGACTTTTCTGTAGCATCAGCTATGCATGTATGATCTTTCAGAGACTATCTCCAGTCTATATTTTATTGTGTTTTAGGTTCTTATTATTTGTTAGTCACACCAAATAAAATTCACTAATTTAAAATAAACGTATTACACCCCAGCTTCCTAAATATTTGCCTAGGACAGGGTGATATCGGTGGATCTACTTGTGGGATCTTGGGAAAGCTGAGAATCACAAATTTGGTAGTTTAGGATTTTCTTTTATCAAAGACATCTGGCAGAATACATTTTGCCCAAAAATGTGAAGAATTTTTATTATTATTTTTTTTTATTGGACATGTTTTGTAGCAGACATTAAAAAAATTTTTTTATGTGTATGTATGTATGTATGTATGTATGTATGTATGTATGTATGTATGTATACACACACACACACACACGGCTTTTGTTTCAGGGGGAACTTGGTGGAACTCAGTTCCACCACCTCTGGCTCAGACCCTTGGGGGGGCCTGCTTACTACAATCGCTTGTAAACACAGAAATCCAGTTTCTGTGTTTACAAGTGACAGCTCTGCACTCTGTGTATAACCCCCCTAAACTCTGTATGTAATGCAATCCTGGTATTTATTGCCCCTTTAAGACCCTCCTACTGTTCGTGAAATTTGACTGACCACACCCACTATTTGATGTGATTTGGAGGGTGTGTGTGGGTGGAGAGGTTTTTGTTGAGTTCCAGCACCTATTGTTTGAGAAAAAAAGCCTTGTGTGTATATATATATATATATGTAGCGCCCCCCTCTCTCTCCTCTCAATTCTTCTGGCTCTGGCTCTTGTCTAGGGGTACCTCTGAGGGGAGAGTGCAAGGTCACCATGCCAAGTTCCCACTGCAGGTGTGCGTGTGTGCAGTGGGAGACAATTCTCTTTTACCTTCGGGTCGGCGTTCTGCATCTGGAGACCTCCTCCTGGTTTCTCGAACAGTGTCTGCCAGTAAATGAGCCCCACACCACTAAAGTCCAACACTCCTTTATTCTTCTCATGGAAAGGTGAACACAATCAGTTGGACTCCCTCAACGAACAGAACAGACAGGGGGTGTGGATGCGAGTAGGCCCAGGCACAATGAACTCTCCACTTTCCTTCCCAGAAGTAGGTTTCTGCTCCCAATCGAGGAAGACATCCCTCCCGGCGGTCTCCGGAGGCTCACCCGTCACTGGCAATTTGCTGCACCAGGTCTTCAGGTAAGTACCCCCTCCGGTCCCTTACGCCACTGGATTCGGGTACCCCCTCCCGGGGTCCCCTAGGAAGTTCCTCCCTCGCAGAGCCTTGATCCGGGACCCTCAGTCCCGGACCGCCATCCAAGTACCTCACCCTAGGCTAAAGGTGCCTGGGATGGAACACGACCTCCGAACGTCCTCCAGGCCTAGGCCGCCTAGGAGGACCGACACGAACCACCGCCCTCAGGCTGAAGGTGCCCGGGACTCGACTCCCGCCACCAAAAATGGCCGCCCCCTTTATACCCTCTCCCAGCAAGCACGGTGGGTACCCCGCCCCACCATACAACCGCTGAGAGAGGCCAAAAAGAGGTAAGACGCTGCAATGATGGCTCAACGCGGGGCCCAAAGTGACAGCGTCACCCGGTGGGCCCCAGGGAACCATACATCAGTTTCCCAACCAGATTCAAATAGAAAAGCACATACCAGCTACACTCTCCCCCTGGTGGTTTGACACTGGTCCCCAGTGTCTGGAACAAACCATGCCCTCAAGTGCTGACATAGTCCAATTCAGAAACCGACTGAAAATTGTGAAAAAAAATCCAAAAACTTTAGAAAACTAAAACTAGCTAGAGCAGTTGTGCCTGAGCCTCACATGAAAAGGGAGGGAAAGGGAAATAACAACACTTAACAACAACCTTGAAATCACATTTTCACATTACACTCTTCCCACCCATCCTGGCTAAGACCCACCCCATTCTCAGTGGTCTTGATGGGAGGCTCTCCTGCAGAGGGAAAAAGAAAAGTTAACACACATAAACCCTGACACATGTATTCGTGTGAGAATGAAAAAACTTCTCCGCAGAGAAATCCTTTCCTTCATAAAAGTGTGTGTGTGTGAACAGTGATATCGATGTGCAACACTGCCACCTGGTGACAGAATCGCTGTAACTGCACTTGTGGAACTTTCCTTCTTCTTTGGGCCCTATCTACCCCAGAGTCTGTGATTGCTTGATGGAAAATTGAAGAACAACCAGGAACAGTCTTTCAACTCCTCTGGGTAACAAGAACAACAACCCCGGAAAGTTCAGCAATGCAAAGAACAAAAACGGAGTCTCTCTTCTCCTATAGATAGAATCGAGGGTGTGGCAGGACAAGTGGCTTCAAGTGCTGATCCATGGTCTCCAGATGGTACTCGACATCTTCCCCTTCCTTGCGTCGGATCAGCACCTTGTCCGCGTGGATATGTCGTCCCAGCATCCATTCTGCTTTGCAGTCTTTAAAGCGCTGAGAGGCCTTGGGGGAACACGCAAGGTACCTGCGGGCGTGTGGAACCTGAAGGTGGGTCCACACAAAGTCATTGTACCAGCGCTCCCGGCAAACTTCCACTTCATACAATAACTCCTTGGACAAGTATGGGTACTCCCACCCATACTCAGCAGCAACCTTCTGGCCAAATAGGCGTTGTAGTCTCGCCAGAGGAGGCATAGTGGCTTTGTCCCCTTCGCCAGGCAAAACTATTGAGTCCGGGTGACGAGGGACCTTGATCACATCGGGTCTGGGCATAGGTGCCCGCAACAACAGTCTCTTTTCCCCGGCATTAGGTGCAGGAGGCACCGGGAAGGCAAGAGTAAGCTGGGGACGGGACCCCTCCTCAGGCACTGGTGTCTCCACCCGGGGTGTACTATCCTCTGTAGACATGGGTGGGTCCCTGGTTCTGCGGGACGAGGCGAGAGGTACTTTGTCCCAGCCCTTTTGAGCAAACAGTTCATCAATGGCGACATTGTCTCCCAGATCGGAGAGTGACTCTAGGTCGGAGGTGTCACACTTCTCCGCGGGTATGTAGCCTGTAGTGGAAACGGGACTACCACCCCCCACGGACACACAGGGTTTTGGATCCCCGACACCTCCGCCCACACACCAAGTCCCTCCGCCTGGCTTACCTCTGCCTTTTCTAGAGGCAGGACGTCCGGAACTCTTCTTACCGGATTCATCCGGGCCGGGCGTAGGCAGGCGAGATGGTCCACCGCAACCGCTGGACGGGGCTACCATACCGGTCTTTTTCTTCGGTGGTGGACGCTGTGAGACAGTGGTGACCAAGTCAGCATCCTCGTATTTCTCCCGTATTTGAGTTCTCACGACCTCCTCCGCGGTCGCTGCAGTGCGCACAGGGATGGCTGTCAAAGCAGTGATTCCTCCAACTTGAGTGGTGCTGCCTGTGGTACGGCCGGAGTAGATGGTTCTTGGCTTCTCAATGACTGTATCTACCTCGAATAGGAACTCCCCACAGACTTCGTATCGCCCGAATGGCTTCAGATGACACACCAGTCCCGAGCAGCCGGGACAAATCACACCCAGGGCCTCAACGTCCATGCATGAATACAGGGCGAATCGTCCCCTTGGATTTAGCCGAATTCCTGTATCGGTCACCGGAGCAGCAGCAGTCAAAGACGTGATGGAAGGATGAAGTGGAACCCACGCTGTTTGTCCGAACATGGTGACTTGCTGCTGATCCATTGCGCACTGCAAGTTTTTGCGCCAAATCCCACGTGTAGTCCTTCACACGTATTGGACTCCTCCCCTCTGCACTCTAGTTCGCTGGCTTTTCTTCTTTCCTGGGTCACGCCCACTAACTAAGCAGTGAGGGTGTGCCTGATGGCGCAGTGCAAATAGAAGCCCCCACGTGTAGTCCCTCACACGGCTGAGCTCCCCCCCTCTTCTCGCTCTTCTGCACGGGCCTTTCCCTTTACTGGGTCATGTCCGCGACTTCGAGCAGGGATGCACTTTGGCAAATAATATGGCCGACCTACTCGGAACTCCTCCGGGCAGACACGTTCAAACTCCGTAGTAGCACGAACATCATCCCAGACCCGAGCCCAAACGTGTAGCGGCCCCCTCTCTCTCCTCTCAATTCTTCTGGCTCTGGTCTAGGGGTACCTCTGAGGAGAGAGTGCGAGGTCACCACGCCAAGTTCCCACTGCAGGTGTGCGTGTGTGCAGTGGGAGACAATTCTCCTTTACCTTCGGGTCGGCGTTCAGCATCTGGAGACCTTCTCCTGGTTTCTCGAACAGTGTCTGCCAGTAAATGAGCCCCATACCACTAAAGTCCAACACTCCTTTATTCTTCTCATGGAAAGGTGAACACAATCAGTTGGACTCCCTCAACGAACAGAACAGACAGGGGGTGTGGATGCGAGTAGGCCCAGGCACAATGAACTCTCCTACTTCCTTCCCAGAAGTAGGTTTCTGCTCCCAATCGAGGAAGACATCCCTCCCGGTGGTCTCCGGAGGCTCACCCGTCACTGCAAGTTTTTGCGCCAAATCCCACGCGTAGTCCTTCACACGTATTGGACTCCTCCCCTCTGCACTCTAGTTCGCTGGTTTTTCTTCTTTCCTGGGTCACGCCCACGAACTAAGCAGTGAGGGTGTGCCTGATGGTGCAGTGTAAATAGAAGCCCCCACGTGTAGTCCCTCACACGGCTGAGCTCCCCCCCTCTTCTCGCTCTTCTGCACGGGCCTTTCCTTTTACTGGGTCATGTCCGCGACTTCGAGCAGGGATGCACTTTGGCCAATAATATGGCCGACCTACTCGGAACGCCTCCGGGCAGACACGTTCAAACTCCGTAGTAGCACGAACACCATCCCGGACCCGAGCCCCCACGTATAGCGGCCCCCTCTCTCTCCTCTCAATTCTTCTGGCTCTGGCTCTGGTCTAGGGGTACCTCTGAGGAGAGAGTGCGAGGTCACCACGCCAAGTTCCCACTGCAGGTGTGCGTGTGTGCAGTGGGAGACGATTCTCTTTTTACCTTCGGGTCGGCGTTCTGCATCTGGAGACCTCCTCCTGGTTTCTCGAACAGTGTCTGCCAGTAAATGAGCCCCACACCACTAAAGTCCAACACTCCTTTATTCTTCTCATGGAAAGGTGAACAGAAGCGTGGATGCGAGTAGGCCCAGACACAATGAACTCTCCTACTTCCTTCCCAGAAGTAGGTTTCTGCTCCCAATCGAGGAAGACATCCCTCACCCGTTTATGGCAATTTGCTGCACCAGGTCTTCAGGTAAGTACCCCCTCCGGTCCCTTACGCCACTGGATTCGGGTACCCCCTCCCGGGGTCCCCTAGGAAGTTCCTCCCTCGCAGAGCCTTAATCCGGGACCCTCAGTCCCGGACCGCCATCCAAGTACCTCACCCCAGGCTAAAGGTGCCTGGGATGGAACACGACCTCCTAACGTCCTCCAGGCCTAGGCCGCCTAGAAGACCGACACGAACTACCGCCCTCAGGCTGAAGGTGCCCGGGACTCGACTCCCGCCACCAAAAATGGCCGCCCACTTTATACCCTCTCCCAGCAAGCACGGCGGGTTCCCCGCCCCACCATACAACCGCTGAGAGAGGCCAAAAAGAGGTACGACGCTGCAATGATGGCTCAACCCCGGGCCCAAAGTGACAGCGCCACCCGGTGGGCCCCAGGGAACCATACATCACAGTTTCCCCACCAGATTCAAATAGAAAAGCACATACCCGCTACATATATATATATATATATATATATATATATATATATTTTTTTTTTTTCAAAATGTTTTCATTTATATAGTAAAAAAAAACCCAGTGGTGATCAAATGCCACCAAAAGAAAGATCTATTTGTATTAAACAAAAATTATATAAATTTAATTTGGGTACAGCGTTACATAACTTTGCAATTTTCCAGTTTAAGTAGTGCAGTGCTAAATAGCTAAAAATGGCCTGGTCATGAAAGGGGTAAAATCTTTCGTAGCCCAAGTGGTTAAAGTATTGATGTTCATGTAAATAATCTGGTTCCTTAGGAGGGGGCTTCTACACCCCTAGAGGATCTCCGTGGTCTCATTGACTTGTAGCATAATGTGAGAAAAAGAAAAAGAACTTTGGGACTTTAAATGAGGCGGTGACCTGATAAGGTCAGTTGCCTCCATCCCTATTGAATTGACACAAAACAAGATGACTAAAGGTTGGGACTTTATATGAAGCAGGCAGGTGTAAAAAAAAAAAAAATTCATTTATTGGAGATCAATCATGAGTTGCATGAAGGTAATCATGGGTACACATAGAGAACCAATAAATTCCATTCAGAGGATATCCATACAGCATTTACAAATTTACCATTCAGTAATAATGCAAATCACATGGTACAGGTGATCATTACATGGTTAAAACATATAGTTGGTGTATAACACGGCATATAGTAGCTCTATGCATTTTGTGGATTTATCCACTCTTCAGGAGCATGCGCATGGAAATTGAATGCTGTAATATATTTGATAACACATGTATCTGCAAGGTCTGACCCTGTCACGGAAAGAATGTTTAAAATAAGATATTAGGGAAGTAATATAGCCTAGGATAGACCCCCCACAACCACTCTCAATAATACTTACATAATCTGTGTCTATGCAGTAGCAGTGCATCAACATAAACCAGAAAACCCCCCTGGGGGTGGTGTCGCAGATGGGAGCTGAGGTGGTAGTGGCAGACTGGGACTCAAACAAGATGGGTGTCCAAAAGTGCATCCTATACTTGGTAAAGGATAGGATAGTAAAATGCTAATAAGTATATAAACCATATTAGGTTGGTGAGAGTGAAAAACCCATGATAGGAGTTCTCTACTCTACACATTTACATTTTTACATTTTTTTTATTTTTGTTCCCAGCGTTTATGGTCGGTTCTGACCAACATATCCCTTCAGCTTCTCACCTGCAAACCCTGTGTATCACTCAGAATTGAATTGTCTACCAGGTAAATTGATCCTGTGTACCTATGCTGCACTTTTATTATAGTTTTTTCCTGACCTTTATCTTCCTCTGGGTAAGGGTCTTTTATGTATCTCACTCCTCTATAATTCTTACTTTTCACTCTCACCAACCTAATATGGTTTATATACTTATTAGCATCTTACTATCCTATCCTTTACCAAGTATAGGATGCACTTTTGGACACCCATCTTGTTTGAGTCCCGGTCTGCCACTACCACCTCAGCTCCCATCTGCGACACCAACCCCAGGGGGGTTTTCTGGTTTATGTTGATGCACTGCTACTGCATAGACACAGATTATGTAAGTATTATTGAGAGTGGTTGTGGGGGGTCTATCCTAGGCTATATTACCTCCCTAATATCTTATTTTAAACATTCTTTCCGTGACAGGGTCAGACCTTGCAGATATATGTGTTATCAAATATATTACAGCATTCAATTTCCATGCGCATGCTCCTGAAGAGTGGATAAATCCACGAAATGCATAGAGCTACTATATGCCGTGTTATACACCAACTATATGTTTTAACCATGTAATGATCACCTGTACCATGTGATTTGCATTATTACTGAATGGTAAATTGTAAATGCTGTATGGATATCCTCTGAATGGAATTTATTGGTTCTCTATGTGTACCCATGATTACCTTCATGCAACTCATGATTGATCTCCAATAAATGTAAATTTTATTTACACCTGCCTGCTTCATATAAAGTCCCAACCTTTAGTCGTCTTGTTTTGTAGCATAATGTAACAAAAATTTAAATTGAAACCCCACACCAATGCTAAGAGGTCCAGATACAACTTTATTCCAATAAAAGTCTGTGGGACAATCCAAGGACTATCCAGTGCCTCTCTTTCATCAGGGCTTGATTGAACAGGTTTGGCTGCCAAACCAGCTACTGACCAGGCCTGTGCTTGTAGTCACACTGGGTAGCCTGATACCATAACAAGTAAGATTCTTTCAACGTTAGTTCAAGCTAACTGCCCCCTGTAGGGGAACCTATAATCAACAATATTTCGAAAAAGAGGTCTAGGTTAACCAAAAAAAAGAGGAAATCAGGAAAATTGTGGAGGCAAGGTGCCAGAGGGAGATGAAGAAGAACTAGAAGAATAGGGAAAGGTGGGTCCATCCGGGAATCTTTGATCGATCGTCTGAAGAGATAACTTTATGTCTCAGGGGCCTGTAGGTAGGTGAGCCAGGGAGACAATGTTTTCTCAAAGGGGTTGTTTGTCATTTAGAATGCTCACTATTTTCTCGTTTAACATGAGACAATTTAATTTGCGTTTCAACAATGCTAAGTCTACAATGGGGCTTTTCCAAGCTGACGCAATAGCTATTTTCGCTGCTAAGAATATCTAAAATATCAAAGTCTGAGTGCGTCTGGGGATATTGTCCACTGGTTTGTTTAGGAGGGTGACTGAGGCATCTTTGATGATGTAGCGGCCTCACCCCATCTCTTTTGTCTAGGGGTATGTCACACGACAGGGTGAGATGCGCTACGACCCATGTCCTCCCCATAGCTGTGGGTGAGGTGAAGGCCAGTACCAGATATTTCCTCGGGCCTATGTGTTTTTGTCTAGAATCAAGTCCCGCTGTGCCAACACTTCCCTTTGCTCCCATTAACCAGAGTTCCACACACCGATCACAGTCCAACTCTTGTTTTATTGCATATCTCACAATAAACAGTGCTTCAGTAGCCAACTGGTTGCGACTTGATGACATTTTGATACGGGGAATGAGCAGGTCGAGGCACTATCCTGGTTGTCAGCTAAACCACTGCGATCTCGCCAGCGGTTACTATAGCATTAGCTAGAAAGGACTTAGAACTTGAGAGTCTCTACCAGCGACTCAAGAGAAAGTAGATAGGAGTACCTTTGCTATCAGGGGAAGATGTCCCTCCAAGAGAGTTACCAGAGGCCCATCCGTCACTGGGTTGATGCTGCTCCAGACTCTCCGAATGGGTAACCTCCCCGGCCTCCTCACCTCAGACATGGGCCCCATCCACTTCAGGGACCCTCCGACTTCTCCACCCTCGCGGGACCCAGTCGAAGTCACTGGGCCCCAGGCCTCCTGGTTCAGTACCTCACCCCAGGCTGAAGGTGCCTGGGATGGACTCCAACTCCATTCCGGTCAGGCCTAGGGCGCCTGGGCCGGAATCCGGAACCGCCCGCACCCAGGCCTAAGGTGCCTGGGCGCGTGAAGAACTTCCTCCTGAAGACCTCGTGGTTAGGGCGTCTCCCCCTTTTATCTCCTCCCATCGACACCACGGCAGGTTCCCCGCCCTCGCCGTACCATCTCCGAAAGGGACAAAAAGGTTAGCACTGTGATGGCCAATCTACCTTGAGCCTACGGGTACCCCGCCACCCAGAGGCCAAAGAGATTATTGCACCGTCCAATCCTCCACGAACACAAATGGTCCATTATTCCCATACTTACACATCTGAGTGTCCCACCTAAATTAGAGACCCCGCTACAATGATATTTACCATTGTGATCGAAAACATTCGAATAGTTTTTGAATTTGAAATGTTTTCGATTTGTTTTCCAATTTCCAAAGAGAATAAAATATAATAGAAAATAAAGGAATAGAATAGAAAAAAATGTAGTTGTCACAGATCAGCTGCAGAGCTGATCTGTGTCTTACCTATACTGCTGTAGGTCGGCTGGCAGCTGTTGTTCCACTAGCTTGTGTTCAGCTCTGGCTGCACTCTGCAGCTATGGGTGTCGCCGGCTTCACCTGTGGCTTAATATATTCTTCCTTCCTGCTACTTCCTGTCTATTTAAATTGCACTCAGACCAGTTTCTGGTTGCTTGAGAAACACTTGTTTCAGAGCTCCCTGCCTGTAACTCACTTAACCAGACTTCTTGTGTACCGAATCGGCTAGTCCTCCTGTTTACGCTGTCTGCTGCCCGCCCCAACCTTGGCTCGATAGCCAGCTCTCCTTTTGCTTTATCCATCCATCCAGTCCTCTGTGTCTTCAGGTACTCTCCTCGCGAGCAGGGTGAACCTGGGGGTCGTGACCTGGGGTCAGCACGCAGCTAAGCCCAAACCCTTGTGAGGGGGTCCCTGGCGGAATAACCGCTGGCCCTTAGATTCCACGCCCTGGGGGACCCCGTGTCACCTGCTCGCCTTTGGGCTCACTTCAGTACCATTGTGACAGTTTGCTCAAGCCATGAGCTCCTCAGAGAGTCGGCCACTGACTGAGGACCAGATGCAACATCTAGTTCAGCAACTTAACTCCCAGCAAGCAAATCAAGAGCAAATAATGCTGTTTCTACAGGATCTTGCCTCCCGCCTGGATCGCCTGCAAGTCGCTGCAACTTCAGCTCCTTCAGCTCCTGCTTCTGCCTCATCTGCTCCCGTGTTACCTGCTTCTCCAGGCAATCCCTGCTTGCATCTGCCACCACCACCTCATTTTTCTGGCGACCCAAAGGCTTGTCGTGGCTTCATTATTCAGTGTTCCATCCACTTTGAACTTTTCAGCCACCATTTTCCAACTGATCGCACCAAAGTCGCATATATCATCTCTCTACTTTCTGGTGATGCCCTAGCTTGGGCCTCCCCACTCTGGAAACAACACGATTCTATCACCTCCGAACTCCAGGCCTTTTTGGATGCTTTCGGGAAAACTTTTGATGAGCCCGGCAGAGTGTCTTCTGCTGCTGGGGCCCTCCTTCGTCTCCCTCAGCAAGGAATGACACTCGGTCAATACGCAGTTCAATTCCGAACGCTGGCCGCTGAACTCAAATGGAATAATGAGGCTCTTACCGCTACCTTCTGGCAAGGCCTATCTGAGCGTGTAAAGGATGAACTCGCTGGACGCACCATTCCTACCACATTGGATGATTTAATCGCATTAAGCGTTCAAATAGACATTTGTTTCCAGGAGCGGGCCCTGGAGAGATCCAGATCCAGTCACCCCCCTGCTGGCTGTCCAGCACAGGCACTCCAAAGACTTGTGGAACCCTCTCTGTCTTCAACCTCTCAAACGTTGGAAGAACCTATGCAGCTTGGGCGAACTCGCCTCTCTCCAGAGGAATGTGCCCGGCGCATGGGTTTGGGCTTGTGCCTTTATTGCGGCAATAAAGGACATCTCTTGAACTCCTGTCCAGTCCATCTGGGAAACTCCAGGGTCTAGGTCACTCGGAGAGAGGTGATCTAGACCGTTCCTTTCATTCTGTCAGCCTCTCTCGTTTCACCCTACCAGTGTTTATCCACTGGGCTCAAAATGCCTATCAACTCTCTGCATATGTGGACTCTGGAGCAGCCAGGAATTTCATTGAGCAATCTTTGGCTTCCGAGTTGGGCATTCCCTTTGTTGCCCTGGCTATACCCCTCTCCGTGACTGCAGTAGATGGCTCCTTCTTGCCAATGAGCCCCATCCGGTTTAAAACCCCTCCTATGGCGTTACACATTGGGGTTTTGCATGGTGAGGAAATCTCTTTACTAATTCTGCCTAAATCCTCCAGTCCCATCATTCTGGGTCTTCCATGGTTGCAGAAACACTCCCCGCAGCTTGATTGGATCTCTGGACAAGTATTGGCTTGGGGTCCTCAGTGTCAGCAACAATGCGTTTCCAAGGTAATACCACCGCCTTCCATTCCTCTGGCTGAAACCTCCACAACTCCCATGTTGCCTTCCCAGTATCAGTCCTTCCGAGATGTTTTCTGCAAAAAGTCCGCTGATCGCCTTCCTTCTCACAGAGACTATGACTGCTCCATTGATCTGTTACCAGGGACCTCTCCTCCCCGAGGCCGAGTCTACCCTCTATCTATCCCAGAGACACAAGCCATGTCTGAATACATTCAGGAAAACCTGCAAAAGGTAGGGGAAAAAGATGGTTCACTCCGTCCATGCATCGACTACAGGGGCCTTAACGCCATCACTGTGAAAAACCGATACCATCTTCCTTTAATTTCGGGACTCTTTGACAGACTGCGAGGTTCTCATGTTTTTACCAAATTGGATCTTAGAGGGGCCTACAATTTAATAAGAATCCGGGAAGGAGACGAGTGGAAGACCGCCTTTAACACCAGGGACGGACATTATGAATATCTTGTGATGCCCTTTGGCTTATGCAATGCCCCAGCTGTCTTCCAAAATTTGGTTAATAAGATCTTCTGCATTTACCATGCAGTTCTACCTCATGTTTTTACTGTTTTACTCAATTTATTTACGAACAAATGCTAATGAACCAACTAACCATGTTGGGTGATGGAATATGTACCATGGTGTCTTATGTATTTTACTGTATAATATTTAATAAATTTACATTATCTGATTTACTAGCTCTGTTTGGCTTTCAATCCGCATGCTTCATATAAAGTCCCGACCCTTTTCTGTCTTCGCATTGACAGGGATGGAGGCCTAGTGACTTAATTGTCTCAGGCCTCATTCAAAGTCCCAACCTTTTCTTTTTTCCATTGAATAAGATCTTCCGCGACCTTCTGTATGTCTGTGTTATTGTATATCTGGATGATATTCTTATTTTCTCACCAGACTTACTCACCCATCGTCTCCATGTGAAAGCTGTGCTACAGCGTCTACGGGACAATTGTCTATATGCTAAATTGGAGAAGTGCCTATTTGAACATACACAAGTTCCATTTCTGGGCTACATAATCTCGTCACAGGGCCTCCTCATGGACCCAGCCAAACTTCGGGCCATCTCTGAGTGGCCCCAGCCCTCTGATCTTAAAGCCACCCAACGCTTTTTAGGCTTCACCAATTACTATCACCAATTCATTCGTAATTACTCCACCTTGGTGGCCCCTATTACATCTCTCACCCGCAAGGGTGTCAATGCCCGGCTCTGGTCCCCTGAAGCCATTGATGCTTTCCACAAACTCAAAGCAGCCTTCCTCTCCGCCCCAATTCTCCTACGTCCGGCCATTACAAAACCCTTTTCTATGGAAGTTGATGCCTCCTCAGTAGGAGTCGGTGCCGTCCTACTCCAAGCTCAGAAGGACAAGTCTCAGCCATGCGGATTCTTTTCCAAGAAGTTTTCTGATGCGGAAAAGAACTATACCATTGGGGACCATGAGCTACTGGCTATTAAACTAGCTCTTCAAGAATGGCGACATCTTCTAGAGGGTTCTCCCCATTGTATTACCATACATACTGATCATAAAAACCTGCAGTATTTACAATCCGCAACCCACGCCAAGCTCGCTGGGCCCTCTTTTTCGCCCGCTTCAACTTCAATATTACCTTTTGTCCTGGTGCCAAAAACCTTCGTGCTGATGCCTTGTCCACAGGGCTGCTGTTAGAAATCACTTGGTCCCGTACAGCCTACCTGGCAGGGCCCCCCCAATATATCAAGACCATATTTTCACAAAAAATACATTAAAATCATTATTAGTGGACACAAACATAATGGAAAACCTGTGTGAATTAGCCCATTTTTATTTGTTTTTTACATAAAAAAAATATATATATATATATATTCACAGTGACAAGGGGGCACATGGGGGGGGGGTCAGAAGCAGGCAGAACAAGGAGGGAAATAAGTGTCGGGGAAGAAATTACAGGAAGGAGGGGGAGAAACTGTCTTTCAGCTGCTGCAGAGAGCTGCACAAGGCATCCTTCTGTAACTTCCCCTCCGCCAAACCACACTAAGTCCCCCTGCTGTTTAGGCCCCCCTTTGTGCCCGGGCCCCCTACAGGAGGACTGGTGGTCCCCCCCTATCAGCGGCCTTGCTTGTCCAGGTCCTTCGATGTCAATGATTCTGAGAATCACCTCGATCCTGGTCCCATCATCCCTCCGCATCGAATTCTAGCCACTACTCAGCTCCGGTCTACGCAGCCTCCCCCAGGTAAAACTTTTGTAGTTCCTGCACTTCATCCCAAACTTCTTGCGTGGGCTCATGACTCCAAGTTCTCTGGACATCCTGGTATACCTCGTACTTTTGACCTTCTTCAGCGTCATTACTGGTGGCCCTCTCTTCGTAAGGATGTCAAAGAGTACATTCAAGCTTGTATGGTTTGTGTACTATCCAAGTCTTCCACATCCGCCCCAGCTGGGTTGCTTCTGCCCTTACCAGTTCCCGATATACCTTGGCGCTGTATTTCCATGGATTTTATCTCGGATCTGCCCCTCTCAACAGGTTCCACAGTCATCTGGGTAGTGGTGGATCGGTTCTCCAAAATGTGTCACTTGATCCCTCTCCCAGGCCTACCTTCTGTTCCCAGTCTTGCCACAACTTTCATTAAGGAGATCTTTTGTCTTCATGGGATGCCTTCACATATCGTCTCCGACAGAGGAGTTCAATTTACTGCTCGGTTTGGAAAACCTTGGCCAAATCCTTTGGGATTAAATTGGATTTTTCTTCTGCCTTTCATCCCCAGTAGGGATGAGCCGAACACCCCCGGGTTCGGTTCGCACCAGAACCCGCGAACGGACCGAAAGTTTGCACAAACTTTAGAACCCTATTAAATACAATGGATGCGAATGTTTGAAATCTAAAGTGCTAATTATAACGACTATTATGCAGGTTATTGTCCTAAAAAGGGTTTGGGAACCCGGGTTCTTCACCAGGGGACATGTATCAATGCAAAAAGAAGTTTTAAAAACGGCCGTTTTTCGGGAGCAGTCATTTTAATGATGCATAAAGTGAAAAAAAAAAGTCAAATATTCCTTTAAATATCGTACCTGGGGGGTGTCTAAAGTATGCCTGTGAAGTGCCACGTGTTTCCCGTGTTTAGAACTGTCCCTGCACAAAATGACATTTCTAAAGGGAAAAAAAAGCCATTTAAAACTGCTTGCGGCTTTAATGTCATATCTGGTCCCGGTAATATGGATGAAAATCTTTGAGAAAAATGGCATAGCTACCCCATCACCCCCCCCCACCCCAGCCCATTACCAGCCCCTTTGGGTCTTGTATGGATATTAAGGGGAACCCCGCACACAAAATAAAAAAGGCCCTATATACTCTGAACAGCCGTATACAGGCGGTGCATACAAGACAGGGACTGTAGGTTTGTTCTTATGTAGAATCTGTTTGTAATTTTGAACAGGTACATTGTTTAAGTGTAGCTCAAGCCAAAAAATCTATTTTTAAGCTTTTTGGAAAACATAGGGAAGGGTTATCACCCCTGTAACATTTGTTTTGCTGTCTGTGACCCTGTTCAGAACATTTCACCTCACTTTCCGTCCCAATGACAAATGTTTTTGAAAAGTGGGGTTTTATTGAAACAAGGATTGGTGATAAAGCATCAGTAGAGAGGAGACACCTTTTTCCCATATTAACTCTTAATGGAGAGAATTTCCCTTCCTAGGGGTAGATTTCCTCTCACTTCCTATTGTCTCCTTCCGTTTGCAAGTAGGAGTCGTTTGTAAGTTGGATGTTTGAAAGTAGGGGCCTGCCCTATATACTCTGCTGAAATTTGCCCCTTACATGTTGGTGTTGCCACAACACTGTAAGCCCTCACAGTTACTCTTGGTGGGCGCATGAATGGGCCCTGCTGTGAATTATTAGATCAAGAATTGTAATTGCATGCCCCTGTTGAACAGGGGCTGAAAAATTGGGCCTTTGGTGGTGGTGGTGTTGACACAACACTGTAAGCCCTCACAGTTACTCTTGGTGGGCGCAGGAATAGGCCCTGCTGTGAATTATTAGATCAAGAATTGTAATTACATGCCCCTGTTAAACAGGGGCAGAAAAATTGGGCCTTAGGCACTGGTGCCACAACACTGCAAACCCTCACAGATACTGTACTTGGAGCACAGCAATGAGCTCTGTTGCAAAGTATTGCATCAAAAATTGTAATTACAAGCCCCTGTTAAACAGGGGCTGAAAAATTGGGCCTTAGGCACTGGTGCTGGTGCCACGACACTGCAACCTCTCCCAGATACTCTAGTTGGAGTGCAGGAATGAGCCCTGCTGCAAAGCATTGCATAAAAAATTGTAATTACATGCCCCTGTTAAACAGGGGCTGAAAAATTGGGCCTTAGGCACTGGTGCTGGTGCCACGACACTGCAACCTCTCCCAGATACTCTAGTTGGAGTGCAGGAATGAGCCCTGCTGCAAAGCATTGCATAAAAAATTGTAATTACATACCCCTGTTAAACAGGGGCTGAAAAATTGGGCCTTAGGCACTGGTGGCAGCACCCAGAAATAAAAATGTTCTTCCAAGCTATCATCATCAATCGGATCATTGAGGAGGAGGAGGATAGTCAGTCAACATAACAGGACAGTCACTCAGCATCAGCATCAGTCTTGAAGGGATGTGACATTTGAAAATAAATTAGTCTGTTATATCAGCTTCAGGTGTTTGGCAGCTGGTGGTGATCAAAGACTGGTTCATCTTTATGAAGGTCAGTCGATCAACTGAGTCGGTGGACAGGCGCACCCTGTGATCCGTGACAAATCCTCCAGCAGCACTGAATGTGCGTTCTGAAAGAACGCTGGATGCAGGACAGGCCAGTAGCTCAATTGCATACTGTGCAAGCTCTGGCCAGTGATCCATCCTCAAGACCCAGTAAGCCAGAGGATTTTCGGTGGGGAAGGTGTCCAAGTCTGACCTTGCCTCTAGGTATTCCTGCACCATGTATATCAGACGCTGGCGATGGTTGCTGGAACCGATCATACCTTGGGGCTGCGGACTAAAGAATTGTCTGAACGCATCGGTCAGACGGCCAACTTCCCCACCGCTCCTTCTTTGACTGACCAAAGCCTCAGCAACTCGTTGTCCAGGACCAGGAGTTTGTATCCTCCCAGTCTCTGGGAACGCGTTGCACAGACCTTTCTGCAAGGCCTCCCGGAGTTGTCTCATCCTCTGCTCCCTCTGAAACGGTAAGATAAGATCCGCAACCTTACTCTTGTACCCTGGATCAAGGAGAGTGGCCAGCCAGTAATGGTCCCTCTCCTTGATCCGAAGAATATGAGGATCCTTCCGCAGACTTTGCAGGATCAGGGAGGCCATGCAGCATAGGTTAGCTGAGGCATTCGGTCCGGAGTCCTCTGGGTCACTAAGGACGACATGATCCGCAGCCACCTCCTCCCAGCCACGTACAAGTCCACGTGTTTCTTGGGACTGTAAATCATCCCTAAAAGACTGCTGCTGATGATGCTGAGTGCCAGGCTCCACCTCCATGCTGACACAATCCTCCTCCTCCTCCTCCTCTTCCTGTGCGATGGGTGGGACAAAAGGAACACTGTCTGGGTGAAGGGGGCCTTGAGAGGCAAGGAAGTCCTCCTCTTCCTGCCTCTGTTCTGCCTCAAGTGCCCTGTCCATTATTCCACGCAGCGTATGTTCCAACAGGTGGACAAGAGGTACAGTGTCACTGATGCATGCACTGTCACTGCTCACCATCCTCGTGGCCTCCTCAAATGGTGCCAGGACAGTGCATGCATCCCTGATCATGCCCCACTGGCGTGGTGAAAAAAAACAGAGCTCCCCTGACCCTGTCCTGGTGCCGTAGTTGCACAGGTACTCATTGATGGCCTTCTGCTGTGTGTGCAGCCGCTGCAACATGGCCAATGTTGAGTTCCACCTGGTGGGCATGTCACATAAAAGGCGGTTCTTGGGCAGGTTCAACTCCTTTTGCAGCTCAGCCAGGCGAGCACTGGCATTATAAGATCTGCGGAAATGCACACAGACTTTCCTGGCCTGCCTCAGGACATCCTGTAAGCCCGGGTACCTGCCCAAGAACCGCTGCACCACCAGGTTAAGGACATGAGCCACACAGGGCACATGGGTCAGTTGTCCCTGTCGGAGGGTGGAGAGGAGGTTGGTGTTATTTGTCGCAAACCACCATTCCTGGCTTAAGCTGGCGTGGCAACAACTAGACTTGTGCACAACGGAAAAATTTGTTCCGTTTCGGTTCGTTTCTTTCCGGTCCTGTTGATTCGTAATCATTCGTAATTTTGCTAGACGGGATTTTTCGTGTTCGGACTCATTCGTATTTTGCAAGCGACATTTTTCGTTGAATTTTTTGTTGCTTTATAATTCGTACTTTCGGTAGAGTACGTTGTTTTTCGTTGATTCTGGACACAACTCCTACTTTCGTAACTTTTTTTGGGTTCGTTGATTCGTAATTTTCCGTGTCTCTCTCACAACGACGCTGCCTATTATGCCTAATGTGCTTCGAATGGATTTGTACTTTTCTAAATACATAGCGGTTATTTGTAACGATTCGAAATCTCGTATTTTACTTTCGTTTTTTACATGCGGCTATAGGCTCCGCCCCTGTACACCATTTTGAGAGGGTTCAGCACGGTGAGGGAGAAGCAGAGAGCAGAGCAGAGTGAGTGTTATTGTGCTTCGAATGGATTTGAAATCTCGTATTTTACTTTCGTTTTTTCATGCGGCTATAGCCTCCGCCCCTGTACACCATTTTGAGAGGGAGTTCAGCATGGTGAGGGAGAAGCAGAGAGCAGAGTGAGTGTTATTGTGCTTCGAATGGATTCGTACATTCGTAACTTTTTTCATAACGAATTATGCCGAAGACCTTCGGGCATTCGCTATTTTGCGGTATAATTTATTTCGGATTCGGTTTTATTCGTAATTGCTCTGTTCGGAAATTCGAATGCTTCCGAATGTCCGAAAGTTGCTAAATTCGGACGAATTTTGATTCGTTACGAAACGAATTGCACAAGCCTAGCAACAACCACCTCTCGGCCTGCCCCTGCAGAGCAGACAGAACCTCTGCCCCAGTGTGGCTCCTGTCCCCCAAACACACCAGCGCAAGCACGGCATGGCATCTTTTTGCCTGCGTACTTGCGTAGCCCCTTGAACGCCTACGGAGCACCGCTGGTTCCGAGGACAAAGCACAGGAAGAGGCCGTGGAGGAAGAAGAAGAGGAGGGGGTGGAGGAGAGAGGTGTGTCACAACCAGTAGTAGCATTTTGGAGGTGTGGCGGCGGAACAACCTCCAACACTACTGCACCTTGTCCTGCATCCTTCCCAGCTGCCAAAAGAGTGACCCAATGGGCCGTGAAAGAAAGGTAACGTCCCTGTCCACGCCTGCTGGACCATGAGTCAGCGGTAATATGCACCTTACCGCTGACCGCCCTGTCCAGCGAGGCCAAGACATTGCCTTCCACATGCCGGTAGAGAGCCAGAATCGCCTTCCGTGAGAAAAAGTGGCGTTTGGGAACCTGCCACTGAGGAACCGCACATTGCACAAACTCATGGAAGGGGGCGAGTTTACCAACTGAAAAGGCAGCAGTTGAAGCGCTAGCAATTTAGCCAAGCTAGCATTCAACCGCTGGGCATGTGGATGGCTGGGAGTGAACTTCTTTAGACGGTCCAGCAGCTGGGGCAGGGAAATTTGCCTGCTAGAATCGGACGTCGTGTACTGCTAGCAGAGTGCCCGCAAGTACTTGGCTGTGACACACCTAATTCTACACCTTCATTCCTCTCAGTGCAGGTTTCCGAGAGGACTGAAGGTATAGTGGGGTTGGAGATCCCAGCTGATGCGGTGCAAGGAGAGGTTCGCTTTTTTCTTTGGTGTGGGTCTTTAAGGTAGGCTTGCCAACGAGCTGCATGGCAGGTCAACATATGTCTGGTCAAGCATGTGGTGCCCAAGCGGCTGATGTTTTGGCCACGCGATATACGCTTGAGACATATGTTGCAAACAGCAGCTGTGCGATCTGATGCACTCGACTCAAAAAAGGCCCACACCAAAGAACTTTTTGAATAACGGGCAGAGGCAGCGCCCTGCACAGGCGGAGCTCTGCGGTGTGATTCCGTCGGTGTGCTGCCCTTACGCTGGCCCCCAAGGGCATCCTGCCTCGTTGGAGATGTGCCTCCTCCTCATCCTCCTCCTCCTCCTCTCTCCTATTAGGCACCCACGTGGAGTCAGTGACCTCATCATCCCCTCCCTCCTCATCACTGGAGCCAATCTGGCAGTATGCTGCAGCTGCTGGAACATGACTGCCAGATTGGTGTCCTTCTTGAGCATCCCCTCTCTCTGCTCTCACGCTACTGCCTTCCTCTAGCTGGGTATCATCATCAGACCCTTCGAAACGCTGGGCATCCTCCTGGAGCATGTACCCAACACTGTGCTCAAACAGTTCGGGGGACTTCTCAGGAGGACATGGTGGGTCTAGGGAAGGAGTGACTGATGATGACATTGATACCAGGGATGAGGACGCTTTGGCAGCTGCTTTGCCAGTACACTGAGCCTGGGTGAGAGAGGATGAGGGGGATGAGGAGGGCTTGGTCATCCACTCTACCAAGTCTTCGGCATGATGTGGCTCAACACGTCCAGCTGCCGAAAAGAAGGACAAGCGTGTCCCATGGCCACATGCTGATGGCGATGCACCGCGTCCACGACCAGCACTGTTGTCTCTAGACACAGAGCCTGCTTGCCCTCTTTTATTGGCTCCTGACTGTCTGCCTCTCCTTGTTTGCCTTCCAGACATTCTAATGGCCTGCAGGGAGATGGGAAAACCAGCAATAAGGCCTAGCTTTAGGAGTATATTTTGCAGGAATCACACTACGCCTGCT
The DNA here is from genome assembly GCA_029206835.1 of Rana muscosa. Taxonomy (NCBI): domain Eukaryota; kingdom Metazoa; phylum Chordata; class Amphibia; order Anura; family Ranidae; genus Rana; species Rana muscosa. The sequence goes on along the minus strand of JARGYO010005626.1, from coordinate 97,897,374 downwards.
GTAAGTGCTGCAAATGCCTGTTGGTGTAACACACTAGGAAAACACAGCAATAGGGCCTAGCTTCAGGAGTATATTTTGCAGGAATCACACTACGCCTGTTGTAAGTGCTGCAAATGCCTGTTGGTGTAACACACTAGGAAAACACAGCAATACGGCCTAGCTTCAGGAGTATATTTTGCAGGAATCACACTACGCCTGCTGTAAGTGCTGCAAATGCCTGGTAGTGTAACACACCAGGAAAACACAGCAATACGGACTAGCTTCAGGTGTATAATGTGCAGGAGGCACACTACGTCCGCTGTAAGTGCTGCAAATGCCTGGTAGTGTAACACACCAGGAAAACACAGCAATACGGGCTAGCTTCAGGTGTATGATGTGCAGGAGGCAAACTACGTCCGCTGTAAGTGCTGCAAATGCCTGGTAGTGTAACACACCAGGAAAACACAGCAATACAGGCTAGCTTCAGGTGTATAATGTGCAGGAGGCTTAGCAACAATGACACTGACACTGTCCCCTGCCTATCCTTCTCTCTCCCTGCACACAAGGTTTTGCAAAGAATATGACACTGACACTCTCCCTGCCTATCCTTCTCTCTCCCTACACACAAGGTTTAGCAAAGAATATGACACTGACACTCTCCCTGCCTATCCTTCTCTCTCCCTACACACAAGGTTTAGCAAAGAATATGACACTGACACTCTCCCTGCCTATCCTTCTCTGTCCCTACACACAAGGTTTAGCAAAGAATAGATATGACACTGTCCCTGCCTATCCTTCTCTTTCCCTGCTCCGGAACACACTACACGAGGCCGCCACGCTGGCGGCCTTTTATAGTGTGGGGCGTGTACTAAACCCCCTCAGCTATAATTGGCCACAGGCATCCTGCCTGTGGCCAATCATTGCTCTCCTCACTGCCGGCGCTGTGATTGGCCAAGCATGCAGGGTCACAGTGCATGCTTGGCCAATCACAGCGCCGGGATTGCACTGCGATGGCGCAGTGTATTGTGGGCCGTTCGCGTCACTCGAATTTGGCGCGAACGGCCCAAATCGTTCGTTGTTCGCCGAACGAGCGAATAGCCGATGTTTGAGTCGAACGTATGTTCGACTCGAACACCGAGCTCATCCCTAATCCCCAGGCATAAAACGGCAGCAGATCGTCATCGCCGTCCGGCTCCTAAGTTCCTACCTGGCGATAATGTCTGGCTCTCTACCAAGCACATCCGACTCCGGGTGCCCTCAATGAAATTTGCCCCTCGCTTCATTGGTCCCTTTCCCATTCTCCGTCAGATCAATCCAGTTGCGTTCAAGCTCCGTCTGCCCTCTCATCTCAGGATCCCCAATGCCTTTCATGTTTCTCTGCTCAGGCCACTGGTCCTCAATCGCTTCTCTCGCCCTTCTTCTCGCCCCGCTCCTGTGGCCGATACCACGGATCAGTATGAGATTAAAGATATATTGGACTCCAAATACTCCAGAGGGAAGCTACTCTATCTGATTGGAAGGGCTACGGCCCAGAGGAGAGGTCTTGGGTTCCTGCTGCAGATGTCTCAGCCCCACGCTTGGTGACCAGATTCTATCGGAAATTTCCCTCCAAGCCAGCCCCCAGACGTGTAGGGGGGGTACTGTCACAGATCAGCTGCGGAGCTGATCTGTGTCTTACCTATACTGCTGTAGGTCGGCTGGCACCTGTTGTTCCACTAGCTTGTGTTCAGCTCTGGCTGCACTCTGAAGCTCTGGGTGTCGCCGGCTTCACCTGTGGATTAATATATTCTTCCTTCCTGCTACTTCCTGTCCAGCCTCCCATGTGCCTCACTATTTAAATTGCACTCAGACCAGTTTCTGGTTGGTTGAGCAACACTTGTTTCAGAGCTCCCTGCCTGTAACACACTTAACCAGACTTCTTGTGTACCGAATCGGCTAGTCCTCCTGTTTACACTGTCTGCTGCCCACCCCGACCTTGCCTCGATATCCGGCTCTCCTTTTGCTTTATCCATCCATCCATCCCTCTGTGTCTTCAGGGAGATGGGAAAACCAGCAATAAGGCCTAGCTTCAGGAGTATATTTTGCAGGAATCACACTACGCCTGCTGTAAGTGCTGCAAATGCCTGTTGGTGTAACACACTAGGAAAACACAGCAATACGGCCTAGCTTCAGGAGTACATTTTGCAGGAATCACACTACGCCTGCTGTAAGTGCTGCAAATGCCTGTTGGTGTAACACACTAGGAAAACACAGCAATACGGCCTAGCTTCAGGAGTATATTTTGCAGAAATCACACTACGCCTGCTGTAAGTGCTGCAAATGCCTGTTGGTGTAACACACTAGGAAAACACACCAATACGGCCTAGCTTCAGGAGTATATTTTGCAGGAATCACACTACGCCTGCTGTAAGTGCTGCAAATGCCTGGTAGTGTAACACACCAGGAAAACACAGCAATACTCTCCTCGCGAGCAGGGTGAACCTGGGGGTCGTGACCTGGGGTCAGCACGCAGCTAAGCCCATACCCTCGTGAGGGGGTCCCTGGCGGAATACCGGCTGACCCTTAGATTCCACACCCTGGGGGATCCCGTGTCACCTGCTCGCCTGTGGGCTCACTCCAGTACCATTGAGACAATAGTATAATAGAAAAGATTAGAATAAAATAGAAAGAATATAACCATCTACTGAAATTCGAATTTTACATTTTAAATTCTGTTATTTTTTTCTATACTATTCTGTTATTTTCTATTTTATTCTAATCTGTTCTTTTCTATTCTATTCAAATTTGAATTGATTCTATTAGAATTTCGGGGAATGGTTATATTCTTTCTATTCTATTGGAAATTGATAAACAAATTGGAAAACTATTTGAATTTGAAACCTATTCGAATACGAATAAACAAAAAAAATTCAGAAAACAAATTATACTGATTAAACTAATTCAATTAAACAAATGTATGTAAATAACGAAACAAAACAAAAATATTTTTTTAATTCTGCACATGTCTACCAAAATCATTCCTTTATTGATATTGTGTTAAAAAACAACTTGTTTTCAGAGTCAAAGGAACTCTCTCTTCATCAGGGCTATAATAAAACATAATAAATTGTAAATACAATTGTGACTGATAAAATCATGAGCCTAACAATCATAAAACATCATGGATAGCATACATGTGTGTACACATACGTGCATCCAAAAACACCAGCATATTTACAAATAGGGATGGGTGAACTGTTCGGACCGAGCAACAATTCTCGTTCGGGTGTTCGCCCAACACCTGAATTTGCGTTGCGATCGGCGGGATGTTCACCCACTGAGCAGACAGTGAATAGGTTAAGGAGCAGACCGGGAAGCCAGCTGCCACGTCCTTAACAAAGGATGAGTCATCAGCTGTCAGCGGGCTTCCCCGCTGACAGCTGAATGAAAAAAAAAAAACATTGCTGGCAATAGCAAAATGTTAAAAAAAATGGTGTGGGGGGTTCCCCTTCAATCCATACCAGACCCTTATCCGAGGATACAGCCTAGCAGGCCAGGAGGGGGGGGGAGACGAGTGAGCGCCCCTCCCATACTGAACCATACCAGGCCACATGCCCTCAACGTGGAGGGTGTGCTTTGGGGCAAATAAAAACACTGTTCTTGACAATTCCTTTATTAAAAATAAAAAAACAACGTTCCCTGATATAGATCCATCGTCAATCACGATTTGTCAAATACTGTGGGTGTGTTTTAATTTATTTTTAACACTTTTTTTGGTGAATGAGTAGGGGTACAATACTCATTCACATGGAGGGGTCAGGATCTGGGGGCCCCCTTGTTGAAGTCAACTTCCAGATTCCGATAAGCCCCCTGCTCGCAGACCCCCACAACCACTGCCCAGGGTTGTGGGGAAGAGGCCCTTGTCCCCCCTGCCCCAAAGCACCCCCCCATGTTGAGGGCATGTGGCCTGGTATGGTTCAGGAAGAGAGGCGCTCGCTCATCCCTCCCTCTTTTCTGGTCTGCCAGGCTGCATACTTGGATAAGGGTCTGGCATGGGGCCCCACGCAGTTTTTTTTGGCATGGGCTTTCCCTTAAAATCCATACCACACCCAATGGGCCTGGTATAGGTATCTGGATTTCTGGCAATGGCTTGCAGCTTGGAAAATCTATTTAAATGTCATTTTTTTCTATATATATATATATATATATATATATATGTCAGTTTTGCTGCAGCAGGTTCTGTACACTGTACTTTACATACAGACTAAGGGGATCCCCCAGGCAATATATTTAAAGGATAAAAAACGATATTTAAAAAAAATATGTTTTTGAATCAATGCATGTCCCCCAAGGCAGTACCAGGGCCCCCATACCCTTTTTATGGCCAATAACTTGCATTTAAGCCTTTAAAATGGGGGCTTTTGAATTTTCAAGTTCGGGTCCCATAGACTATATTATAGTTTGCGGTTTGGGTCCGAACTCTTTCCAAGTTCAGGAGGTCTGATGCAAACCGAACCAGGAGGGGGGGTGTTCGGCCCATCACTATTCACAAACATGCATACATGCAATGAAATGAAGATGAAGAGATGAGGAAATATCAGATATTAAGTGATAAGGTGCAATGGGTTCACTTTCAAAATTATTCATATCAGATTCTACATTCTGCAAATTTTTGATTAAAGCTTTCTACGATCTGAAGGATGTAATTAGAATTGAGTAAGTGTCAACCAATGCTGCTGGGATTGTAAATTATAGCTATCTCACCACAACTGTATTAATTATAGAGATCACACTTGCAATGCTTAGACTACGGAAGCAGAACAATCATGTACCCTTTATTGGACTCACAGGGTTGAAAGGTTTTACATATGGCTGCCAGATATACAGTATGAGTGCTTGAGAGTTTAGTGCAAATCATGCACTATGAAAATGTAAGTGCACATTATTTCCCTAAAGACTTTACTGGGTCCCTATTGGCCCATTGAAGCATAACATTCTCATGACTTGTCCCCTTGGTACTGCTACTTGAATTAGAAGAAGAATACTGTATATCACGTCCGGTTTGTTGGGCACTTTTGATGATTTAAAAATCATATATGGAACTTTTGGCCACTTGTTTGTTTCATTATTATCTTATCAAAACTCTGTATTGTTTACATAACAATTTAGGTTTTTGGGTTAACAAAGCTAAAAAGAAGTGTTTTTGGTCTGCACAAGATTTGGTATACATTATTTATGTATAGGAGTTATTTTGGTATTTAATAATATTTAGTATAAGAAGGTTTGCTGGGGAAAATGTTCTGCAATCACATGGATAGGCGCTGCCTTTTGTGTCACATACTATGTTGAAGTTTTTGATTGCATGGCTGCTATTTGGCAAGGTGGGTGGTGAGTGTGCAGTGTTTTGCACCCATATTTTAGTGAGAGGCACAATTTGTGTATCTTATTCATGTAAAAATACCATGATAATCTTCTACCTTAAAGTGGTTGTAAACTCACTTTTTCAACTTGCACCTACAGGTAAGCCTAGATTAAGGCTTACCTGTAGGTGCAAGAAATATCTCCTAAACCTACACGGTTTAGGAGATATTTACTAAAAATGACAGGCGCCGCTGTCTACGGCGCATGCTCGCCGTAGACAACGGCGCATTCATGGGGTTAATCCCATTCCCAAAATCGGCTACTTCCCAGCAATCGCTGGGCGTAGCCGAATGTGACGGCTCCCGCGCGCATGCGCGGAGGCACGTCTTCGCCGCTCCGGCCAATCACAGCGCCGGAGCGGCGCTGTGATTGGCTGGTGCGGCGATACCCGGAAGTAACATTCCAGCTATCGCCGCAGTGATGTCTGCGTCTAGAGAGAGGCACACGGACTGCTTCGGGGGCCCCGATCTAAGGTAAGTGGTACATAATGAGCTAGTATGCTAGTCATACTAGCTCATTATGCCTTTCTCTTGCAGGTTGGCTAAGAAAAAAAAAAAAAGATTAGTGGGTTTACAACCACTTTAAGACCCCTTTCACACCGAGGCAGTTTTCAGGCATTTTAGTGCAAGAAATACCGCAAACAGCATTTTTGGGACGGTTTGGGAGCGATGTTTTTAGCGCTCCCAAAACGCTCTGCCCATTGAAATGAATGAGCAGCGATTCAGACGCGCCATAACATGGGCGCTTTAAACTCCTTCTTTGGGGTAAACACTGCAAAAAAGCGCCGCTAAAACGAGCAGCACTTTAGCACTAACGCGGCCGTGACCCCAGTGTGAAAGGGGTCTAAAATTGAAGTTAGTATTTTAAACAAGAAACTCTAATGCCGCGTACACACGATAATTTTTCCCGTCCGGAAAAATTAAAAAAAAAAATTTTAACAAGAAAAACGGCCGTGTGTGGGCTTTTTGTCATTTTTCCTGATGGGAAAAACGGCATTAATCACGACGAGAAGAATTAGAACATGCTCTAATTTTTCTCGTCGTGATTCCCGTAATTTTTTTCCGCTGCAGTTTTCCCATAGGGAAACACTGCCACGGAGCCTACACACGCTCGTTTTTCTCGACCAAGAAAAAAAATGTCGGGAAAAACGGCCGTGTGTAGGGAACCAAGCCGTTCCCTCGTTTTTACCGTCGATTTTCTCGACGGTGTTTTCACCGTCGAGAAAATCGATCGTGTGTACGCGGCATAAGACAAAAATATGTCTAATATTTGTACTATAGTTTAGTTTAAAGTTCGCCTCCAGTCCATTGGGTCAAAGATTAGAGCACAATAAATTCATTTACCAAACACACTAGATGTCTGTCATCTGTGTATCAAGAGAATTAGTGAAATTGTATTTGTTCACCGCGCAAAACAAATTGAGGTCAGAATAACACTTGTGTATAGCATATTTATTTCTGTGCGCTGTTGCATAAAACAGATTGCATTCATACATGATGCCAATTGGAAAGTGTAATAATAAATATAGCATGCTATTACTATGTTATTTTAGTGAGACAAGGACAATTTAAAGTAACCCTGTCCCAAACATGGGAAATTCTAAATGAGCACCTGATAAAAAAAAAACAGTGCATGACCAAAGGCTGTCTTTACTAAAAATTATTATGTAAAAATGATTAGTATATCCAGAGATAAAGGCAGCTTAAATTATATGCTATTCAATACTTTTCTTGTAACAGTCAAGTTTGGGATTAGAGCACAGGTACAGTATGTCTTTTCTATGTTGTAACGCAGGTCACTGACCAGACCCAAACCTAGCAGCGCTCCCCCATCTTGTGCCTGTATGCCCCATGTTGGCATGGTGTCCACCGTAGCTTTTGCAATGGCAGAGCAGTGTAGGACTGGTTGTAAAGCCCCGTACACACGGTCGGACTTCCATCTGACTTTTCCGTGTTTTTTTGTCCGAACGGAGTTGGTTGGGAACACCCATAGCATACACACGCTCTGACTTTTCTGCAAACTTTCTTAAAACTTCTTACAACATCACGTGTTTTTTATGCTCTTTTCTGATCTTTACTGCCACCCTTTGGTCAACTTCTGCTATTGTTGGTTGATTTTAACATTAGCTGTTTTGTCCATCGGACTAAAGTCCGATGGTTATCTGTACACACGGTCGGACTTTGCTCCATCGGACTTTTGTTGGGCAAAAGTTTGTCCGTTTGCAGACCCAACTTTTGTCCGATGAAATCCAAAACCAAACGAAAAAAGTTTGTCTGATGGAGCGTACACACAGTCGGATTGTTGGTCCAACTTGCTCAAAACAAAGTTTGTTGGGCAAAAGTCCGACCGTGTGTACGGGGCTTAAGAGGGATTACTTTGCTGCAGTTGACCAGCTTAAACATGTACTGCAATATGTGTGATTTAAAAATCACTGTTTTTTAATTGCATAGTTTGCTGGAAAGGGTGTATAGCAGTGTGAAGAGGGTCCATCAAGAATTTGTAGTGTTAATATGTTGTCACACCCCTTTAGCACCTGATAGTTTAAATGCATGTACAAGCTATTGGGATTTGATCACAGGTATATGTTTCTCAGTTTAAAATGCTAATCAATTATTTTCTTGTAACAGTCAAGCTGGGTCCAGCCAGGGCCGTCGGAACAGGACAGGCAAACCAAGCAACTGCTTGGGGCCCCCAGCTGGCCTGGGGCCCCAGCAGAGCTGCCTCCCCACCCGCGATTGGCGGCCTCCCACCCGCGATTGGTGGCCCCCCTCACACGATTGGCGCCCCCCCACCCGCGATTGGCGGCCCCTCCTCCCGCGATTTGGCAGCCCCCTCCTCCCGCGATTTGGCGGCCCCCTCCTCCCGGGATTGGCGGCCCCCTCCTCCCGTGATTTGGCAGCCCCCCCTCCCGCGATTGGCGGCCCTCCCGTGATTGGCGGCCCCCCCCTCCCGCGATTGGCGGCCCCCCCTCCCACGATTGGCGGCCCCCTCCCGCGATTGGCGGCCCCCCTCCCGCGATTGGCGGCCCCCCTCCCGCGATTGGCGCCCCCTCCCGCGATTGGCGGCCCCCCCTCTCGCGATCGGCGTCGATGTCCCGCGTTAGCACCCCCCTTCTGAATTAAAAAAAAAATTGTAGCACCCCCCCGCTTGGGGGCCCCAAATTCTCAATCTGCTTGGGGCCCCCAAATTCCTTCAAACGGCCCTGGGTCCAGCTATCACCCAAGTCCTTAGGAGTGAATCACGGCATGAATTATGACGTATCTACCGTCAGGATCGAGAATCAGGTCCAGGAGCCGAAACGGGAGGGATTTTAGCACTAATATACTGACCCCCCTGGAGAAGCTAGAGTAGGTAGAGTGATAGTGGTGGCCCACCCATGGCTTTTTAAGTGAGAGAAGTCTACTCCCCATGAGGTGGGTTTCCTGTAAGACACAAATATGCGGGTTGTAAGACTTAAGAAATTGGAACACCAGGGAGCGTTTGGTCGGGGAATGCAACCCCCTGGTGTTCCACGACAGGATATTAACTGCTGTCATGGCCCGTCAGATTGGTGGGAGGAATAGGATGATACCGCATGACTCCCGGACCTGACCCCCAGACCCAGGATGTACACATCTGGAAACAGAGCAATGCCGAAGTACCAACTTTTTGAATGTAAAGCAAAAACATAATGGAAACAAAAACAACAAAAAGAAAAAAACAACTCAGAACAAGAAAAAATAGCCCCAGTAGGGCAACATTCCCCGCCCCCCACCCCACCCACCCCCTTGAAACTGAGGAGGGTATCCATCCCAAACGATAACAGCTCGCCGGCTGCAAAGGGGTTCCGTGCAAGAGGCGAACTCTGCCCCCCCGGATAACTTCTGGGGGGGCCGAGCAACTGTCTGAGCGACTCTCTAAGTGTGAGACCTCCGCTGATTATGCAACAAGCTGTAAGGGACAGGGGTTCAAGAGGATTGAGGCAAACAGGAGCGCGTCCCAGCAGTAAAGTCGATCCTGTGACATGGGAGTATACTTGGTATGGTCCCCAGTGTCACACAGGGGGGTAAAAAGACCCAAAAAGGGAAAAGAAGGCAGTGTTCTCCTGACCATGTCAGGGGCGCTAACTTGGGTTCCCACATCGGCGGGGGCCAGCCGCCACCATCAGAGCTGCACACACCAAGGGGATTAGCCGGGCACAACAAGTGCAACAACAGGTGTGAGAGCTCCGTCCCGGGGGTCAGTTCGTGGGCCACACCGATATTGGCAAATGCAAAACAAGGGTGTTGTCAAATAGTACATACCGTGCGGCTGATCAGCGGTCCCGCGGCAGCGACTCCAACCAGACAGACACCTCCCTGGGATTAGTGAAGAAGCGGGTCGACTCTCCGTCCTGTACTCTCAGACGGGCCGGGAAAAGGATGCTGTAACGGATGTTGCGCGCCCTCAGGGTCGCCTTGATCTGATCGAATGACTTCCTGAGCTTCTGTGTTTCCACCGAGTAGTCGGGGAAGATCATCAGCTTGACGTTCTGGAATCGCAGGTCGCCCACTAGCCTGGAGGCACTGAGAACCTCGTCCCGATCCCGTAAGTTGAGCAGGCGGAGAATGAAGGTTCGCGGCGGGGTTCCGGGAGGTCCCGGCTTAGGAGGGATGCGATGCGCCCTTTCCACCACATATTGGGGTGACATGCGAGCCTCGGGGAGGAGGGTACGCAACATACCCTCTATGAAGCCTATAGGGTCACTCCCCTCTATCCCCTCGGGTAGTCCGACAATGCGGAGGTTGTTGCGCCGGTTGCGGTTTTCGGCATCTTAGACTCTGTATTCAAGGGCTTTAACTTTGGTTTGGAGAGTGCGGAGTGCTGCGCCCTGTTCTGCGACCACATCTTCAGCGTTGCTAACTCTCTGCTCAGTCTCCGCCACCCTGGTTCGAAGCTTGTCCATGTCCTGGCGGATAAGGCCCACATCCATCTGGACGGCCTCTAGTTTTGTGGTCAAGGTGGACTGGCACGTGGCGATGGCCGCCATGACTTCCGCCAGCCAGGGCGGTCAGGCTTCAGCCGAGTCCATGGAGCCTACCTGTGAGGCCTTGTGGGAGCTCCGGGTGGCACTGCTCCGCACCTGGAGATCAACGGGCGTCGGAGGGGGGTCCAGCAGCGTTGGAAAAGTTAATTTTTTGCCCCCTTTGTTGGACCGTGCACTCGAGCTCCGGCGCCGCATTCAGGGCGCGCACCGTGCCCCCCGCGTTTCCCCCGGAGATTCACAAGAGGAGAAGGGGGGGGAGGGAGGGTTCCAGTCCAGCCAGGGACCGCAAGGAGAGGCCACGGCTTCGGCCTAGCAGGTTGAGCAGGCCTGGATGTAGGATTGCCGGATGGATGGATACGTTGCTCAGTGATCGGTGTGTCCTCCTCCGTCCAGCCGCCCCCCGCCCTCACCGGCTCACCTGTCTCATGTGCAGGGGGCCGCAGCGAAGCTCCGACGGACCTCAGGAAAGACCGCGGCCGCGGCCTAGCAGTGCGAGTGGGCCCGGATGGATTGATCAGCAGCTGGTGTGTCTCCACTACCCCCGTCGCCCACAGCCCGCAGCAGTGCACCTCACCCAAGTGCAGGGGGGCGCCGCGTAGCTCCGCCCCGATCCGGACCTCCGATCGCCGTCAGGAAAGACCGCGGCTGCGGCCTAGTAACACGCGGGGCCTCCGGATCTCACCAGTGGAGGGGTTAGCAGCTGCCAGGGGGATTGCCTCGCTCCCCGCTCTATTGCGCCCCACTCCCCCGGTCAGCTGGGGTGGATGAACCGCCGTCAGGTAGCCTAGGATCCAGGAAAGATGCAGGAAGCAGCGGAGCTCTCAGAACAAGCAGCCGCTCACAGCGCCATCTTGGCCACGCCCTGGTTTGCTTCTTACCGACACCCAGAAAGAAGCCCGTTTTCTGCACAGAGAGTGGGATCGGTTGCAGCTGCACAACAGAGTGGTCTACCGAAGAGGCCCCTCTGATGATCTTAAAGAGAAATGGAAGCATAGGGAGATGGCGTTAACTGCCTTATACGACAATCATGGCCACCTAGGGCCTGAGAGGACTTTTAACCTGGTGAGGGACTGGTTACCGCCACTCCTGCATCCGATGCATACAGAGAAAGACTCTGCCTCGCTGAGTTGCCCCAATGGGCCGAAATGGTGGGGATAACTCAAAAGAGAGACACCCAAAAAGGTCGGACTTTGGAGGCACAAGACCTGGTAGGTAGTCAAAATATGTAAAAATATATATTTATTATAGAAAGACAACACAGAGATTACAAAAATGCAAAAGAGAGTTAAAATATTGTCACAAGATGGAAAAATGTGGTCCCTTAGCGTCAACGCGTTCTGAGCATGACAGATAGTGAAGAGGAGGTCACGCATCTGTCAGATTCAGGCTCAGAATATCTTCCCGTAGAAGACAGTGAAGTCAGCGGCTCCTCGTCAGATAGCTCTGACGACGAAGTTGAGGTCCCTGCTAAGGTCAGGCGTACCCGATCCCGATCTTCTGAGGTTGTTGAGGAGCAAGAACCGCAGGTCTCTCGTATCATGGAGCAGAGTAGTACTAGCGCCGCTATTCCTTCTGGTGAATTGGCAAGCACCAGCAGCCTAGTACAGCCTGGGCGTACATCCAGCACTGCAGTATCACGTGGTGACGTGGCGAGTCCCATAAGTGCAGTTCAAGCTGGCGAGGTGGCAAGCACAAGTAGTGTCCCGCTGCCACCAAGAAGACAAAGGCAGGCCCGTCGTGCCCATAGTGCCCTTCCTACAGAATTTGCCTATCCTGATTGGGTCCCCACCACTTCTGCAGAACCCGTACTTCCCCCATTCACTGCCCAACTCGGTATTCAGGTGGAAACAGCTGTTTTCATGCCAATTGATTTTTATTCGCTGTTTTTCACGGAAGATCTCTATAGATCTATTGTGGACCAGAGTAATTTATATGCTGGTTAATTCATCGCCGCTAACCCCCAGTTGCCTTCCATTGCCAAAGATTTTAAACCAATTACGGTTTCTGAATTTAAGACCTTTCTGGGCCTTTCCCTCAACATGGGCACACATAAACTCCCGTCATTGCGTGCTTATTGGTCCACGCACCCAATTGACCACATGCCCATGTTCTCTGCCTCCATGCCCAGGACACGATACGAGCAGATTTTGCGGTTCATGCACTTCAACGACAATGAACTTTGTCGTCCACGTGGAGACCCTGAATACGACCGGCTCTATAAAATTCGGCCCCTCATAAACCACTTCAACGAACGTTTTGCAGCCTTGTTTATTCCCGATCAAGTTGTCTGCGTTGATGAGTCCCTGATTAAATTTTCTGGCCGCTTGTCTTTCAAGCAGTACCTTCCCAGCAAGTGTGCCAGATACGGGGTCAAGCTCTATAAGTTCTGTGACAGGGCAACAGGCTATGTATGGAGCTTTATGGTTTATGAGGGAAAAATCAGTCAGGTTGAGCCGGTCAACTGCCCGGATTACATAGGGAGCGCTGGCAAGATAGTGTGGAACTTGGTGTCACCCTTATTCGGAAAGGGGTACCACTTGTATGTGGACAATTATTACACGAGCGTGCCACTGTTTAGTCACTTGTTTGATCATCAGATTGGAGCATGTGGCACCGTGCGACCTAATCGCCGGGGCTTTCCCCAGCGGCTTGTAGATGCCCGTCTTAGGCTGGGGGAGAGAGCCTGCTTGAAGTGTAATAACTTGCTCGCTATGAAGTGGAGGGACAATAAGAATGTTTTCCTTCTTACCTCCCTTCATGCAGACACGACAGTCCAAATTCGTACGGCGACTGGTGTTGTGGAGAAACCCCTCTGTGTCCACGAATATAACCAAAATATGGGAGGGGTGGACCTCAACGACCAGTTGTTGGCGCCGTATCTAATTGACCGTAAGGCGAGATGCTGGTAAAAAAAAAGTGTCTCTATCCTTATTCCAATTGGCTTTGCTGAACGCTCATGTGCTATACAGAGCTTCAGGCGGGACTTTATCTCTTCTAAAATTCCAGAATGAGATAGTCCCAGACCTCCTGTATCCAGGCGGTTCTGCACCTCACCATCCCCTACCAAATGCAGTAAGCCGGCTGCATGAGAGGCATTATCCGTATGTCCTCCCGAGTACCCCTACCCAACGAACCCCCCAAAAAAGATGTCGTGTCTGTAGCAAGCACGGATTTAGGCGTGACACCCGTTATTATTGTCCACTCTGTCCTGACAAACCTGGTCTTTGCCTTGGTGAATGTTTTGAACGCTACCACTCAAAAGTGAAGTTTTAGCGTAGGGTACAGCATTTCACAGACTAGGACACACTTACACAGGGTCTCCCAAGATGCCATTACATTTTGAGAGACCCGAACCATTACAGTTGTTAAAGTTACAAAAAAAAGTGTCAAAAAGAAAAAAAAACGTAAAAAACAAAACACAAAAAAAATATAAAATAAAAAAACCAAAAATAGTTGTCGTTTTATTGTTCTCTCTCTCTCTCTATTTTCTCTCTATTGTTCTGCTCTTTTTTACTGTATTCTATTTTGCAATGTTTTATCATGCTTGCTTTTCAGGTATGTAATTTTTTGTTTTCAGGTGCGCCATTCAGCTGCAGCGCGGAATTATTTATCTTGACAGCAACAGCGTTTGCTCCCACGATACATAAAGCCGTGACTCCAGTGCTGTAGGAGGTGATTTCACCACCACAGTTAAAAAAAAAGAGCATATATGCCGAAGCATGGGGGCAGCAGGGGCGGAGGAGCGATTTTGCTCCTAATGCCGCGTACATACGGTCGAAATTCCGACGGAGGCTTGCCCGTGGAAAAGTCTGACCGTGTGTACGCGGCATAACCTTTTATGCCGCGTACATACGGTCGAAATTCAGACGAAGGCTTGCCCGTGGAAAAGTCAGACCGTGTGTACGCGGCATAACTTTTTTGCGGGAGGATGCCCCCATGCTTCGGCATATATATATTTTAGGCACAGGTTGCGTTAAAAAATTTTTTTATTTTTTACTAGGTTTTGTTTTGGTATTTGCTTTGCAGGTATGGTATGGTAAGGTCTTACTGTTGTACTGTAATGTTACTTTGTTTTAATGTTAACCATCATTTGCTTAGCAGGTACGCCATTCAGTTGCAGAGCGGATCTATTTATCTTGACAGCAACAGCGTTTGCTCCCACGATACATAAAGCCATGACTCCAACGCTGTAGGAGGTGATTTCACCACCACAGTTAAAAAAAAGAGCATATATGCCGAAGCATGGGGGCAGCAGGGGCGGAGGAGCGATTTTGCTCCTAATGCCGCGTATATACGGTCGAAATTCCGACGGAGGCTTGCCCGTGGAAAGTCCGACCGTGTGTACGCGGCATAACCTTTTATGCCGCGTACATACGGTCGAAATTCCGACGAAGGCTTGCCCGTGGAAAAGTCCGACCGTGTGTACTCGGCATAACTTTTTTGCGGGAGGATGCCCCCATGCTTCGGCATATATAAATGGTGCATGTATGCCATCATTAGAAGTGGGTGGATGAAGGGAGGTTTTCTAATGGTGGGCATACCCACCGATCAATCTCTTTTTTTCGTTCAGCCAACAGGCTGCATGAAAAAAAAGATTACAATACATGTCCAACAAGGACCAGCAACGTACTGGTATGTTGCTGGACTTTGAATGTTTATACCAGAATGATGCCTGCAGGTGTAGGTATCATCTTGGTATCATTCTTTTCAGCCAGTGGCCGGCTTTCATGTAAAAGCAATTCTAGCAGATAATTAGCCTCTAGACTGCTTTTACAAGCAGTGGGAGGGAATGCCCCCCCCCCCGGATATAAACAGCGCCATTGGGAAAGCATTTTATCACACCGATCTTGGTGTGGTCAGATGCTTTGAGGGCAGAGGAAAGATCTAGGATCTAACCCCCCAATTTTTTTGCAAAAAAAGAGTACCTGTCACTACTTATTGCTATCATAGGGGATATTTACATTCCCTGAGATAACAATAAAAATGGTAAAAAAATAAATATGGAAGGAACAGTTTAAAAAAAAAAAAAAAAAAAAGCAAAATAAATAATAAAAAAAAAAAAAAAAAAAAAAAAAGCACCGCTGTCCCCCCTGCTCCTGCGCAAAGGCGAACGCAAGCGTCGGTCTAGCGTCATATGTAAACAGCAATTGCATCTTGCATGTGAGGTATCACCGCGAAGGTCAGATCAAGGGCAGTAATTTTAGCAGTAGACCTCCTCTGTAAATCTAACATGGTAACCTGTAAAGGCTTTTAAATGCTTTTAAAAATGAATGTAGTTTGTCGCCGCTGCGCGTTTGTGCGCAATTTTAAAGCATGTCGTGTTTGGTATCCATGTACTTGGCCTAAGATCATCTTTTTTATTTCATCAAACATTTGGGCAATATAGTGTTTTTAGTGCGATTAAAAATAAAAAAAGTGTGTTTTTCCCCCAAAAAATGCGTTTGAAAAATCGCTGCGCAAATACTGTGTGGAAAAAAAAATGCAACACCCACTATTTTAATCTGTAGGGCCTTTGCTTTAAAAAAATATATAATGTTTGGGGGTTCAACATAATTTTCTTGCAAAAAAAAAAATGTTTTCATGTAAAAAAAAAGTGTCAGAAAGGGCTTTGTCTTCAAGTGGTTGGAAGAGTGGATGATGTGTGACATAAGCTTCCTAATGTTGTGCATAAAATGCCAGGACAGTTCAAAACCCCCCCAAATGACCCCATTTTGGAAAGTAGACACCTCAAGCTATTTGCTGAGAGGCATGTTGAGCCCATTGAATATTTTTTCTTTTGTCCCAAGTGATTGAATAATGACAAAAAGAAAAAAAAAAATGTACAAAAAGTTGTCACTAAATTATATATTGCTCAAACATGCCATGGTTATATGTGGAATTGCACCCCAAAATACATTCTGTTTCTTCTCCTGCGTACGGGGATACCACATGTGTGAGACATTTTGGGAGACTAGCCGCGTACAGGACCCCGAAAACCAAGCACCGCCTTCAAGATTTCTATGGGTGTAAATTTTTGATTTCACTCCTCACTGCCTATCACAGTTTTGGAGGCCATGGAATGCCCAGATGGCACAAACCCCCCCCCCCCAAATGACCCCATTTTGGAAAGTAGACACCCCAAGCTATTTGCTGAGAGGTATGTTGAGTATTTTGCAGATCTCGCTTTTTGTCACAAAGTTTTGAAAATTGAAAAAAAAAAAAAATGTCTTTCTTCATTTTCAAAAACAAATGAGAGCTGTAAAATACTCACCATGACTCTCAGCAAATAGCTGGGGGTGTCTACTTTCCAAAATGGGGTCATTTGTGGGGGGTTTGGGCTATCTTGGCATTTTATGGCCTTCAAAACTGTGATAGGTAGTGAGGAGTGAAATCAAAAATTTGTGCCCTTAGAAACCTTGAAGGCGGTGCTTGGTTTTTGGGGTCCCGTACGCGGCTAGGCTCCCAAAAAGTCCCACACATGTGGTATCCCCGTACTCAAGAGAAGCAGCCGAATGTATTTTGGGGTGCAATTCCGCATAAACCCATGGCATGTTTGAGCAATATATCATTTAGTGACAACTTTTTGTACATTTTTAATTTTTTAATTTTTGTCATTATTCAATCACTTGGGACAAAAAAAAATATTCAATGGGCTCAACATGCCTCTCAGCAATTTCCTTGGGGTGTCTACTTTCCAAAATGGGGTCATTTTGGGGGGTTTTGTGCTATCTTGGCATTTTATGGCCTTCAAAACTGTGATAGGTAGTGAGGAGTGAAATCAAAAATTTATGCCCTTAGAAACCTTGAAGGCGGTACTTGGTTTTTGGGGTCCCGTACGCGGCTAGGCTCCCAAAAAGTCCCACACATGTGGTATCCCCGTACTCAGGAGAAGCAGCAGAATGTATTTTGGGGTGTAATTTCACATATGCCCATGGCATGTGTGAGCAATATATCATTTAGTGACAACTTTGTGCAAAAAAAAAAAGTTTGTCATATTCCCGCAACTTGTGGCAAAATATAAAATAATCCATGAACCCAACATGCCTCTCAGTAAATAGCTTGGGGTGTCTACTTTCCAAAATGGGGTCATTTGGGGGGGGGTTTGTGCTATTTTGGCATTTTATGGCCTTCAAAACTGTGGTTGGTAGTGAGGAGTGAAATCAAAAATTTACGCCCTTAGAAATCCTAAAGGCGGTGCTTGGTTTTTGGGGCCCCGTACGCGGCTAGGCTCCCAAAAAGTCTCACACATGTGGTATCCCCGTACTCAGGAGAAGCAGCAGAATGTATTTTGGGGTGCAATTCCACATATAACCATGGCATGTGTGAGCAATATATCATTTATTGACAACTTTTTGTAAATTTTTTTTTTTTTGTCATTATTCAATCATTTGGGACAAAAAAAAAAAAATATTCAATGGGCTCAACATGCCTCTCAGCAAATAGCTCCCAAAAAGTCCCACACATGTGGTATCTCCGTACTCAGGATGGGCTCAACATGCCTCTCAGCAATTTCCTTGGGGTGTCTACTTTCCAAAATGGGGTCATTTGGGGGGGTTTTGTACTGCCCTGCCATTTTAGCACCTCAAGAAATGAGATAGGCAGTCATAAATTTAAAGCTGTGTAAATTCCAGAAAATGTACCTTGGTTTGTAAACGCTATAACTTTTGCGCAAACCAATAAATATACGCTTATTGACATTTTTTTTTTACTAAAGACATGTGGCTGAATACATTTTGGCCTAAATGTATGACTAAAATTGAGTTTACTCGATTTTTCTTATAACAAAAAGTAGAAAATATCATTTTTTTCCAAATTTTCGGTCTTTTTCCGTTTATATCGCAAAAAAAAATAATTGCAGAGGCAATCAAATACCATTAAAAGAAAGCTCTATTTGTGTGAAGAAAAGGACGCAAATTTCGTTTGGGTACAACATTGCATGTCCGCACAATTTACAGTTAAAGCAGCGCAGTGCAAAATTCTGAAATCACCTCTGGTCCTTTAGCTACCAAATGGTCCGGGGCTTAAGTGGTTAAAGGGGCAGGAACACACTAAACACCCAGCACATAGAAGCAAAGGTGCTAGCAGGGCTCGTGTCCTGCGGGAACGCATGGGAACGGCGTCCCTGCACTTTTTTTACAGCAGGAACGCCGTTCCCTTTGCCGGACTAGCCGTGCAGTTCACCCAGGCTCCACAGAGGTGGGGGCTCTCAAGTGCCAGAGTGCTCCCCTCCCTCCTCCTCTCCTTGTCGGCACCCCCCTGGACACCACTGGTCACCGCAGCGCAGCCGCTGTCTCCGCCGGTCACCGCCGCCCTGTTTCCTGCCCAAGCCCCTCCTATCAGTGGAGATCGAAGCAGCTGTCTCTGTTCGGAGAGACCCGCTCAGTGACGTCAAAGGGGGCGGGGCGGTCCATGGCGTGCAGTGCAGGACACCGGCAATGCATTTGTTCTCTCTGTCATGATCTTCTTCTCCCCCCGGGCAGCGCGGCTCCACACCTCTCCTCTCCAGCTGCCGCCCGGGTGGGGTTTGTCCTGAGGGGGGGTTGTCCTGAAGGGGGGGTCTGTACTAATAATGGGGGGGTCTCTCTACTAAAAATGGAGGGGGGGTCTGTACTAATAATTGAGGAGTGTACAGAAGTGAGAGGTGGACATGGGGGGTACAGAGATGGACATGGGGGGGTACAGAAGTGAGAGGTGGACATGGGGGGGTACAGAAGTGAGAGGTGGACATGGGGGATACAGAGATGGACATGGGGGGGTACAGAAGTGAGAGGTGGACATAGGGGGGTACAGAGATGGACATGGGGGGGTACAGAAGTGAGAGGTGGACATGGGGGGGTACAGAAGTGAGAGGTGGACATGAGGGATACAGAGATGGATATGGGGGGGTACAGAAGAGAGAGGTGGACATAGGGGGGTACAGAGATGGACATGGGGGTACAGAGGTGGACATGGGGGGTACAGAGATGGACATGGGGGGTACAGAAGTGGATGGGGGGAACATAGGTGAACACAGAGGTGGGCGGGGGTACGGAGGTTGACATGGGGTTACAGAGGTGGACATGAGGGGGTACAGAGGTGGACATGGGGGTTACAGAGATAAACCCAGAGGTGGACATGGGGGAGTACAGAGGTGGAGGGGGTACAGAGGTGAACATGGAGGGTACAGAGATGGACATGGGGGGAACAGAGGTGGAGGGGGTACAGAAGTGGACATGGGGGGAACAGAGGTGAACACAGGTGGACGGGGGAACAGAGATGAAGGGGGTACAGAGGTGAACACAGGAGGTGGACATGGGGGGTACAGAGATGAACCCAGAGGTGGACATGGGGATGTACAGAGGTGGACATGGGGGGGTACAGAGGTGGAGGGGGTACAGAGGTGGACGTGGAGGGGGTACAGAGGTGGACGTGGAGGGGGTACAGAGGTGGATGTGGAGGGGGTACAGAGGTGGACGTGGAGGGGGTACAGAGATGGACATGGGGGTACAGAGATGGACATGGGGGGAACAGAGGTGGATGGGGGGAACAGAGGTGGATGGGGGGAACAGAGGTGAACACAGAGGTGGGCGGGGGTATGGAGGTTGACATGGGGGTACAGAGGTGGACATGAGGGGGTACAGAGGTGGACATGGGCGGTTACAGAGATGAACCCAGAGGTCGACATGGGGATGTACAGAGGTGGACATGGGGGGATACAGAGGTGGAGGGGGTACAGAGGTGGACATGGGGGGGTACAGAGATGGACATGGGGGGAACAGAGGTGGACATGGGGGGAACAGAGGTGAACACAGGTGGACAGAAGAACAGAGGTGGAGGGGGTACAGAGGTGAACACAGAGGTGGGCATGGGGGGGTACAGAGATGAACCCAGAGGTGGACATGGGGATGTACAGAGGTGGACATGGGGGGGGTACAGAGGTGGACATGGGTGGTACAGAGGTGGAGGGGGTACAGAGGTGGACATGGGGGGTACAGAGGTGGACGTGGAGGGGTACAGAGGTGGACATGGGGGGTACAGAGGTGGACGTGGAGGGGGTACAGAGGTGGACGTGGAGGGGGTACAGAGGTGGATGTGGAGGGGGTACAGAGATGGACATGGGGGGAACAGAGGTGGAGGGGGTACAGAGGTGGACATGGAGGGTACAGAGGTGAACACAGGTGGAACAGAGGTGGACATGGGGGGGTACAGAGGTGGATTGGGGACAGAGTACCCTGAGGCCAGCCAGCCAGCACCCTGAGACCAGCCAGGCCAGCACCGAGGGCAGTACCGAGACCAGCCAGGTCAGCACCGAGACCAGCCAGGCCAGTACCGAGTACCCCGAGGTGTGTGTGATTATTCTGTTAGTTTGACAAGTTAATTTATTTTGTTTTTGTAAACTGGCACTTTACAATAAATGTTGCACTGTATTTTCTGTGAAATATATATGCATATGAGCGTATCATTTTTTTTTTTTGGTGGGGGAGTGGATTTTGGGTGGGAGTTCCCACACTTTTTTCCCCAGGACTTGACCCCTGGGTGCTAGTGCGTTGCCTGACCACAATGACAATAATACAAAAAACAAATGTCACTGCCCCCACCTATGACTGGTCTTCACAGCAAGGAGCACTGGAAGGGCGGACGCATGTAAACAAAAAGCACAGAATATCCAAGCTCAACTTACCAACCAATCAGCAACCAACCGAATTCACCTAACAGTGAGTTTAAAAACAGGGGTTTAGTTGCACGCATTTGCAAATAGATGTGTAAGCTGCAGGCCCCGTCAGGGTTGGGATTGCAGCTTGCAGTCCAACCAGAAGTGACGGTTCTGCTGGCCGGAGAACCTATTGTGGTCGGGGGTTGAGGGGAAGCTGTCACCACTAAGGGACCATCCACCTTATTACCAGGGACCACAGTGAGTAGCTGAAGCAAGTACCGGAGCAGAATTCTCACCAACCGGGGACAGTGAAGAATCTGGAAACTTTAGCAGGTATCAAGCCAGGGACCAAGCCAGCAGAGGTGATGCTTGCAGAGCAGCCTTGTGTGTCAAGCCAGAGACTGAGCAGGCCAGTGGGGTAAAGCTTGAGAAGTATCTGGAGTGCCAAACAGAGAAGCGGGGGTGATGCTTGAGGAAGATACGGCAGTGAAGATTGGAGGAGTGTAAGGGATTCAGTGGCAGTGAATCATCTGGTCTAGTGAGAGAGAGAGACTGGAAGCTCAGTGGGTTGAATAACTACAAGAAGTGATTGTAGTGGAAGTGAAGGAACTGTTACACCTTGTGCTAGAAACTGTTAAAGACTGTTGCCGTAGGAGACAACATTCCTACACATGCAGATGCAGCTTCTTGCTGGATGCCTTTCCCTGCATGGCTGTCCTCCTGTAGAAGTCTTGGAGTCAGCCAATTAACATTGCAACTGCCTAAGGGTGTCCTGGCCCTAACCCTCTCTCCCAAAGTTCTGTTCAAGAGAAATAAAATCTCTTTGCATTCAAGAAGTGTCTGGTGCTCAATGAATCTAACTTGCATTACACCCACCATATATGGCGCCTCCCTCCCTCTTTGCACGCTAACGTGACGTTGGGGGCTGGGCTGTGGCGGCGCTCCCTATATGAGCTTTACCCCTAGTTGTGTCTCACACATAGGACATGTCACATCACTTTTCACCACAGAACACTATGCACCAATGCATTATTGCTCTCACCCATCAACAACAGATATCCATTTATCTCAATCATTCACTTATAATTCGGTCTCTCTCTACTATTTTCTCTTTTATCGCTCTTAACTCACGGTTTTCTCTTTTTTTCTTTTACTCCCTTTCCTTGCACTTCATTGTTTTCACTTTGCTTAATTTTTTTCAAACACATTTTTTTAACCAATTTTATATTGTTTTTGTCACATTTTTTTCACAGACGTTCCCTATTTTGGGGTCACCCCATTGAGCATACACCTGTGTCACTCCATATATTTTGACCATCTTGGGGTTCTGTTTGTGTTGGCTGTTGTCGCCCTGCATGCCCCCTCAGCTCCTGGAGGTGAAGTTTTCAGCTGGTTTGTGATCCTCAATACCGCTCCACCACTGCGCAGATGTTTCTGTAAGTTTGTAGGCAACATATATATAGGGGGGTCTCTCCTATCCTATATTTTCCTATATATTCCCATAACCTCTTTAGATCACTGAGATATGACTGTCTCTCTTATTTATAGATGATCACTACGGTTTTGCTCCTGATGAGTGGCTATAAGGTCCCGAAACGCCTAGAGATAATAACTACCGATACGTGTCTATATTCATCAATCTTTTATGGATGTTCTTTTAACATATTTCAGCCTATTTTATCTCCATCAAGAGATATTCCAGTAGGCCAATAGTTTGTACAGGCATCAACTGCAATGTATGTAAATATGCATCAACTACTCCATGTACTTGTAAAAATATATGACATTTTTATTGGAATGTTAATCACTGTGCAATATCAGGTTCAAAGGAAATGTAAAAACTTTTAATATATAGCAATATGCAAGAAATTCAGATATGAAATTATATGACAATTTGAACCAAATAAAGGCTGTTTTTTATATATCCAACTTATTTATCTGCTCCAGTGTGCCTCATACAAAGTCCCTCTTGCCCCCCTTTTATATACAGAAGGATGTCAGCTTTCTCTGGCCCTGGAGATTCTCATTAGACTGAAGGAGGCCTGGGACCTGGCTACATTTATATACACTTTGCTCATCCTGTCAAACAGGACACCAAGTGCACCAACGTAGGGCCCTGTGAAGATACTGGACATTTCCATTGGACTGTTCTGTTCCTTCCTTTTCTAGCAGGGACTCAGTGGTTATAGTCATACTCATTAAGGAGGAACACTAACGTTAAGCCTAAAGTTGACAATTTATATTATTGCCTGTTGCATCACGTGTTTATCGCATGGGCCTGTGATTTCAGGATAAAAGGAGAATAAGTTGACTGTTAACAAGCCAGTCCTGACTCCTGTTTTCCTTAATGCCTGAACACATAGGTTATGTTAAATTTACCGTATTACACTAACATCTCCCCGCTCCATCCCTCCGTGAGACGATCGCGGGGATACCCGCAGCGATCGAGTCAACGGGACCCGCGGTCCGACTCACAGGGATGACTACAGGGTCGCGGTTGTGCGACGCTGTACTCAAATAAAATATATGTCCTCTTTTCCCACAAATGATGGTATTTGATCAACTCTGCGTTTTTGCGCTATAAACAAAAAAATATATATTTTTTTACTTTGTACTATCTATCTACTATCTATAGACTGAAAAATTCGATTTTCTTCACTAGGGATGGGCTTCGTGTTCGAGTCGAACATACGTTCGACTCGAACATCGGCTGTTCGATCGTTCGACGAAGATCGAACGATTTGGGCCGTTCGCGCCAAATTCGAGTGACGCGAACGGCCCACAATGCACTACGCCATCGCAGTGTCATCCAGGCGCTGTGATTGGCCAAGCATGCACTGTGACCCCGCATGCTTGGCCAATCACAGCGCCGGCAGCGAGGAGAGCAATGATTGGCCACAGGCAGGATGCCTGTGGCCAATTATTGCTGAGGGTGTTTAGTACACGCCCCACACTATAAAAGGCCGCCAGCACGGCGGCCTAGTGTAGTGTGTTCCGGAGCAGGGAAAGAGAAACATAGGCAGGGACAGTGACATTTATTTTTTTCTTGCTTAACCTGGATTCCTTTAGTTTAGGGAAAGAGAAGGATAGGTAGGGAGAGTGTCAGTGTGTTTTACTGTGCGAATCCTTGTTTCTAGGGACAGGGAAGGACAGTGAGGGAATTCTCCTTGTGCTATAGTGTGCTTTAAAAAAACATTTTTTCTAGGGACAGAAAACTATAGGTAGGGAGAGTGTCAGTGTGTTTTACTGTGCGAATCCTTGTTTCTAGGGACAGGGAAGGACAGTGAGGGAATTCTCCTTGTGCTATAGTGTGCTTTAAAAAAACATTTTTTCTAGGGACAGAAAACTATAGGTAGGGAGAGTGTCAGTTTCTTTCACTGTGATAATCCTTGTTTCTAGGGATAAAGAAGGAAAGTGAGTGAAATTCTCCTTGTGCTATAGTGTGCTTTAAAAAAACATTTTTTCTAGGGACAGAAAACTATAGGTAGGGAGAGTGTCAGTGTGTTTTACTGTGCGAATCCTTGTTTCTAGGGACAGGGAAGGACAGTGAGGGAATTCTCCTTGTGCTATAGTGTGCTTTAAAAAAACATTTTTTTCTAGGGACAGAAAACTATAGGAAGGAAGAGTGTCAGTTTCTTTCACTGTGATAATCCTTGTTTCTAGGGACAAAGAAGGAAAGTGAGTGAAATTCTCCTTGTGCTATAGTGTGCTTTAAAAAAACATTTTTTCTAGGGACAGAAAACTATAGGTAGGGAGAGTGTCAGTGTCTTTTACTGTGCGAATCCTTGTTTCTAGGGACAGGGAAGGACAGTGAGGGAATTCTCCTTGTGCTATAGTGTGCTAAAGCATTCCTCATCAACCATCTTTGAAATCCTTGTTTTTTTGGACAGTCAGGGAAATTGTCGTTGTGCTATTCTGTGCAAAAGCAATCATCCTCAACCATATTTAGAAATCCTTAAGTAAAGGGACAGAGAAGGACACCTGAAGGTAGCCCTTATTGCTTTTTTCCCATCTCCCTGCAGGCCATCTATTAGAATGTCTGGAAGGCAAACAAGGAGAGGCAGACAGTCAGGAGGCAATAAAAGAGGGCAAGCAGGCTCTGTGTCTGGGGGCAACAGTGCTGGTCGTGGACGCGGTGCATTGTCATCAGCACATGGCCATGGGACACGCTTGTCCTTCTTTTCGGCAGCTGGACATGTTGAGCCACATCATGCCGAAGACTTGGTAGAGTGGATGACCAAGCCCTCCTCCTCCTCCTCATCCTCTCTCACCCAGGCTCAGGGTACTGGAAAAGCAGCTGCCAAAGCGTCCTCTTCCCTGGTATCAATGTCAGACTCATCATCAGTCACTCCTTCCCTAGACCCACCATGTCCTCCTCCTGAGGAGTCCCCCGAACTGTTTGAGCACAGTGTTGGGTACATGCTCCAGGAGGATGCCCAGCGTTTCGAAGGGTCTGATGATGAACCCCAGCTAGAGGAAGGCAGTAGCGTGAGAGCAGACAGAGGGGATGCTCAAGAAGGACACCAATCTGGCAGTCATGTTCCAGCAGCTGCAGCATACTGCCAGATTGGCTCCAGTGATGAGGAGGGAGGTGATGATGAGGTCACTGACTCCACGTGGGTGCCTAATAGGAGAGAGGAGGAGGAGGAGGATGAGGAGGAGGCACATCTCCAACGAGGCAGGATGCCCTTTGGTGGCCAGCGTAAGGGCAGTACACCGACGGAATCACACCGCAGAGCTCCGCCTGTGCAGGGCGCTGCCTCTGCCCGTCATTCAAAAAGTTCTTTGGTGTGGGCCTTTTTTGAGGCTAGTGCATCAGATCGCACAGCTGCTGTTTGCAACATATGTCTCAAGCGTATATCGCGTGGCCAAAACATCAGCCGCTTGGGTACCACATGCCTGACCAGACATATGTTGACCTGCCATGCAGCTCGTTGGCAAGCCTACCTCAAAGACCCACACCAAAGAACAAAGCGGACCTCTCCTTGCACCGCATCAGCTGGGATCTCCAACCCCACTATAACTTCAGTCCTCTCTGAAACATGCACTGAGAGGAATGAAGGTGTAGAATTAGGTGTGTCACAGCCAAGTACTTGCGGCCACTCTGCTAGCAGTACACCGACGTCCGATTCTAGCAGGCAAATTTCCCTGCCCCAGCTGCTGGACCGTCGAAAGAAGTTCACTCCCAGCCATCCACATGCCCAGCGGTTGAATGCTAGCTTGGCTAAATTGCTAGCGCTTCAACTGCTGCCTTTTCAGTTGGTAGACTCGGCCCCCTTCCGTGAGTTTGTGCAATGTGCGGTTCCTCAGTGGCAGGTTCCCAAACGCCACTTTTTCTCACGGAAGGCTATTCCGGCTCTCTACCGGCATGTGGAAGGCAATGTCTTGGCCTCGCTGGACAGGGCGGTCAGCGGTAAGGTGCATATTACCGCTGACTCATGGTCCAGCAGGCATGGACAGGGACGTTACTTTTCTTTCACGGCCCATTGGGTCACTCTTTTGGCAGCTGGGAAGGATGCAGGACAAGGTGCAGTAGTGTTGGAGGTTGTTCCACCGCCACGCCTCCAAAATGCTACTACTGGTTGTGACACACCTCTCTCCTCCACCCCCTCCTCTTCTTCTTCCTCCATGGCCTCTTCCTGTGGTTTGTCCTCGGAACCAGCGGTGCTCCGTAGGCGTTCAAGGGGCTACGCAAGTACGCAGGCAAAAAGATGCCATGCCGTGCTTGCGCTGGTGTGTTTGGGGGACAGAAGCCACACTGGGGCAGAGGTCCTGTCTGCTCTGCAGGGCCAGGCCGAGAGGTGGTTGACGCCACGCCAGCTTAAGCCAGGAATGGTGGTTTGCGACAATGGCACCAACCTCCTCTCCGCCCTCCGACAGGGACAACTGACCCATGTGCCCTGTGTGGCTCACGTCCTTAACCTGGTGGTGCAGCGGTTCTTGGGCAGGTACCCGGGCTTACAGGATGTCCTGAGGCAGGCCAGGAAAGTCTGTGTGCATTTCCGCAGATCTTATAATGCCAGTGCTCGCCTGGCTGAGCTGCAAAAGGAGTTGAACCTGCCCAAGAACCGCCTTATATGTGACATGCCCACCAGGTGGAACTCAACGTTGGCCATGCTGCAGCGGCTGCACACGCAGCAGAGGGCCATCAATGAGTACCTGTGCGACTACGGCACCAGGACAGGGTCAGGGGAGCTTGGTTTTTTTTCTCCACGCCAGTGGGGCATGATCAGGGATGCATGCACTGTCCTGGCACCATTTGAGGAGGCCACGAGGATGGTGAGCAGTGACAGTGCATGCATCAGTGACACTGTACCTCTTGTCCACCTGTTGGAGCACACGCTGCGTGGAATAATGGACAGGGCACTTGAGGCAGAACAGAGGCAGGAAGAGGAGGACTTCCTTGCCTCTCAAGGCCCCCTTTACCCAGACAGTGTTCCTTCTGTCCCACCCATCGCACAGGAAGAGGAGGAGGAGGAGGAGGAGGAGGAGGAGGAGGATTGTGTCAGCATGGAGGTGGAGGCTGGCACTCAGCATCATCAGCAGCAGTCTTTTAGGGATGATTTACAGTCCCAAGAAACCAGTGGACTTGTACGTGGCTGGGAGGAGGTGGCTGCGGATCATGTCGTCCTTAGTGACCCAGAGGACTCCGGAGCGAATGCCTCAGCAAACCTACGCTGCATGGCCTCCCTGATCCTGCAAAGTCTGCGGAAGGATCCTCGTATTCTTCGGATCAAGGAGAGGGACCATTACTGGCTGGCCACTCTCCTTGATCCACGGTACAAGGGTAAGGTTGCGGACCTTATGTTACCGTCGCAGAGGGAGCAGAGGATGAGACAACTCCGGGAGGCCTTGCAGAAAGGTCTGTGCAACGCGTTCCCAGAGACTGGGAGGTTACAAACTCCTGGTCCTGGACAATGAGTTGCTGAGGCTTCGGCCAGTCAAAGAAGGAGCGGTGGGGAAGGTGGCCGTCTGACCGATGCGTTCAGACAATTCTTTAGTCCGCAGCCCCAAAGTATGATCGGTTCCAGCAACCATCGCCAGCGTCTGATAAACATGGTGCAGGAATATCTAGGGGCAAGGTCAGACTTGGACACCTTCCCCACCGAAAATCCTCTGGCTTACTGGGTCTTGAGGATGGATCACTGGCCAGAGCTTGCACAGTATGCAATTGAGCTACTGGCCTGTCCTGCATCCAGCGTTCTTTCGGAACGCACATTCAGTGCTGCTGGAGGATTTGTCACGGATCACAGGGTGCGCCTGTCCACCAACTCGGTTGATCGACTGACTTTCATCAAGATGAACCAGTCTTGGATCACCACCAGCTACCACACACCTGATGCTGATATAACAGACTAATTGATTTTAACATGTCACATCCCTTCAAGACTGATGCTGATGCTGAGTGCCTGTGCTGTTATGTTGACTGGCTATCCTCCTCCTCCGAGTCCTCAATGATACGATTGATGATGATAGCTTGGAAGATCATTTTTGTTTATGGGTGCCGCCACCAGTGGCTAAGGCCCAATTTTTCAGCCCCTGTTTTACAGGGGCGTGTAATTACAATTTTTTTAGCAATAATTTGCCATAGGGCTCATTGCTGTGCTCCAAGTACAGTATCTGTGAGGGGTTGGAGTGTTGTGGCACCAGTGCCTAAGGCCCAATTTTTCAGCCCCTGTTTAACAGGGGCGTGTCATTACAATTTTTGAAGCAATACTTTGCAACAGGGCTCATTGCTGTGCTCCAAGTACAGTATCTGTGAGGGGTTGTAGTGTTGTGCCACCAGTGCCTAAGGCCCAATTTTTCAGCCCCTGTTCAACAGGGGCATGCAATTACAATTCTTGATCTAATAATTCACAGCAGGGCCCATTGCTGCACCCACCAAGAGTAACTCTGAGGGCTTACAGTGTTGTGGCAACGCCACCACCACCACCACCACGAAAGGCCCAATTTTTCAGCCCCTGTTCAAAAGGGGCATGTAATTACAACTCTTGATCTAATAATTCACAGCAGGGCCCATTGCTGCACCCACCAAGAGTAACTCTGAGGGCTTACAGTGTTGTGGCAACACCACCACCACCACCACCACCACGAAAGGCCCAATTTTTCAGCCCCTGTTCAACAGGGGCATGCAATTACAATTCTTGATCTAATAATTCACAGCAGGGCCCATTGCTGCACCCACCAAGAGTAACTCTGAGGGCTTACAGTGTTGTGGCAACGCCACCACCACCACCACCACGAAAGGCCCAATTTTTCAGCCCCTGTTCAAAAGGGGCATGTAATTACAATTCTTGATCTAATAATTCACAGCAGGGCCCATTCCTGCACCCACCAAGGAGTAACTCTGAGGGCTTACAGTGTTGTGGCAACACCACCACCACCACCACCACCACGAAAGGCCCAATTTTTCAGCCCCTGTTCAACAGGGGCATGCAATTACAATTCTTGATCTAATAATTCACAGCAGGGCCCATTGCTGCACCCACCAAGAGTAACTGTCAGGGCTTACAGTGTTGTGGCACCAGCACCACCATCAAAGGCCCAATTTTTACTACCACTGTTCAACAATTATATGTAATTAAAATTCCTGATATAATAGTTGACAGCAGGGCGTTCCAGCACCAACCAAGAGTAACTGTGAGTGCTTACAGTGTTGTGCCAACACCAACAACTAAGGGGCCTATTTCTGCAGAGTATATACGGCAGGTCCCTACTTTCAAACATCCAACTTACAAACGACTCCTACTTGCAAACGCAAGAAGACAACAGGAAGTGAGAGGAAATCTACCACTAGGAAGGAAAATTCTCTCCTGTAAGAATAAATATGGGAGAAAGGTGTCTCCTCTGTACTGATGCTTTATCAGCAATCCTTGTTTCAAGAAAAACACCACATTTCAAAAACAGTTGTCATTGGGACGGAAAGTGAGGTGAAATGTTCTGAACAGGGGCACAGACAGCAAAACAAATGTTACAGGGGTGATAACCCTTACCTATGTTTTCCAAAAAGTTTAAAAATAGATTTTTGGGCTGGAGCTACACTTCAACAATGTACCTGTTCAAAATTACAAACAGATTCTACATAAGAACAAACCTACAGTCCCTGTCTTGTATGCACCGCCTGTATACGGCTGTTCAGAGTATATAGGGCCTTTTTTATTTTATGTGCGGGGTTCCCCTTAATATCCATACAAGACCCAAAGGGGCTGGTAATGGGCTGGGGTAGGGGGGGGGGGGGGTCATGGGGTAGCTATGCCATTTTTCTTAAAGATTTTCATCCATATTACCGGGACCAGACATTACATTAAAGCCGCAAGCAGTTTTAAATGGCTTTTTTTCCCTTTAGAAGTGTCATTTTGTGCAGGGACAGTTCTAAACACGGGAAACACGTGGCACTTCACAGGCATACTTTAGACACCCCCCAGGTACGATATTTAAAGGAATATTTGACTTTTTTTTTTTCACTTTATGCATCATTAAAATGACTGCTCCCGAAAAACGACCGTTTTTAAAACTTCTTTTTGCATTGATACATGTCCCCTGGTGCACAACCCGGGTTCCCAAACCCTTTTTAGGACAATAACATGCATAATAGTTGTTATAATTAGCACTTTAGAATTCGAACGTTCGCATCCATTGTATTTAATAGGGTTCTAATGTTCGTACGAACTTTCGGTCCGTTCGCGGGTTCTGGTGCGAACCGAACCCGGGGGTGTTCGGCTCATCACTATTCTTCACCAATTTACGCCAATAGGTAGTCTACTACATGTTTTCGGTAAAAAATCCTAATAAGCGTATATTGATTGGTTTGCACAAACGTTATAGCAGCTACAATCTATGAGATTTTTTTTATTTTTACTAGTAAGGGCAGCTATCAGCGGCTTATAGTGCAACATAGTTCGACTGCAATATTGCGGCGGTCAGTCGGACACTAACTGATACTTTTGACACTTTTTGGGGACCAGTGACACTAATACAGTGATCAGTGCAACAAATATGCAGTCACTGTACTAATGACACTGGCTGGGGGTTAAAGATATAGGGTGATCAAAGAGTTAACTGTGTGTCTGGCCAGTGTTTTAGTGTACTGTGAGAGGTGCCTTTACTAGGGGAAGGCACTGATCCATGTCCATGCTTTGCAGGAACGCATGATTCATGCCTTCCCTACTGACAGAACTGCAATCTGCCTTGTTTACAGATGCAGATCGCCGTTCTGTCACTGCTGGATGATCGGTGGGTGCCGGCGGACATCGGGTCGAGTGCGTATAATCACAGCCGGAGTTTGCCCCAGACCCGGATGTTTTGGATCATGTACTAGGTAAGTGATCTGGAGCAGCAGTGCCACCTTGCTGCCTTATGAGTAAGTTATACGGGCAGCAAGTGGTTAAAGCCTGTTTTGGACAGGGCCTGAAAGTTGTAAAGCCTTGGTCGTGAATTTTTCTGCAGTCTTTATCCATATTGCGGATATTTTTCCATTTACATTTCCCCAACCTGGGACGCAGAAAAAAAAGAAAGAACACATTTTTGTAGCATAAGGAAGGTTAAGAGCTCCAACATTCAACATGGAAAAGCACATGAATGAGAGTCGGAGGGCTGCACACCCCAAAATAGATTAAAAAAATTGAAGAGTTCCCCAAGGGGTTTATAGCAGCAAAATAACCATTGAATGGTGATTTTCATTATTATTATTATTATAAAAAAAGTACAAAATACAGATTATTTCAAGAAATTTTAAAATATGAGCTTTGGTCGGAATATAGAACAACAAACAATATCCATCAATGATAAAAATGCACATTTGCAAAGAAGTCAATGCGTTGTATTTGTACATTACATATGAGTACCCCAATGCATTTTGACCCCTACATTCGTGGTCTTCATCAGGAGGATTTTGTTACTCTAAAGAACATGTAAAAAAAAAGTTTCTCTTATCGTCCATGGACTGACACAGCTCTAATACTGTAAACGTGTGGGTATATGTCCCTGCTTGCAGAAGAAGACCTGGGGGGGCGGTCCCTCCGGACATAACCCTCCTACCTGCAGCCAGCAGCCTCAGTTTTTTTCTGCCTAGCAGAAGGAGAAGACGTGGCTCTCTCAGGAGCCAGTCTCCTGGAAGATTTTATTTTTAAATTTTATTCCTTTGGGAATTTTATTATTTTATTTTTGAGACCTTCAATCAACTGTCGGCTGGGCAACAGGTTGGGTACACTGGTATCCTCGTAGTCTTCCCTGTCCGACCGTCGAGCATGCTGATCCTCGCCTTGTGTGCGTGAGACTCAGTTCACGACATGCCCCATGATTCCAGGGGTGGCCGGGTTGCTTTTATGCTCCCGCGGTCCTCTCAAGATTGAACAGTACCTGTCTGTACTTTTCGCGGTGGACCGGGCCGACAGCTACTCAGTACTACTCTGTGATAGTTCTGTCTGAAACAAGCCAGTGGGTCCCTCTGGGACGGGTAAGTAGTCTCTCCTGCTGCAGGTGAGTACATGCTGGCTGTGTTTCTTTATATGGGGGGTTTCTCCCTGTCTCCCCCCTGTTATGCTGCTCTATGCACCCTGTACTGGCGCTGTGCTGTGTGGGGGTACTTGGGGGTCACTCTGGCCTGGCGGGGGGCGCTCATGTCTGTGTGCTGGGAGAGGATTAGTGTTCTGGTATGTGTGGGTGTTTGGAGACTTCATTGCGTGTGCCATTAGCGCTGTGTGGTGATTTTATACTGCACTCGGTGGCCATCTTGCCGTGGATCTGTGGCGCAGTATTAATGCGGCCAGCGGCCATTTTATTGAAGCCGCTGCGCTTTCACTTTCGGTTTTGGCCTCTATCGCCGCTGCTGCGGCGCGAATCTCTGCACACTCTCCTCACACTCTCCTCAGGCTTCACTCGCGCTGGCAGCACGGTGACATACAGCAGAGATGAGCGGTCCTTACAAAGTTTGGTGGGTCCTCTGGGTATCCCCTCCTCAGCCTCAGCACAGCCAGTGGGTGGACTGTATTATTCTTTTAATAGTGTATAAGGTCTCAGAGGGTGGCAAATATGGAGTCTGGCTCACCTGCTTCCCCACTCTTGTCAGAGGCAACTGGCAGTGCTCCAGCACCTGCGGTCCCTATGGACCAGTTGTCGGCAGTCCTGGGAAAAAATTTTTGTCAGGATGGAAGCGGTGTGCGAGCAAGGGAGCTATAAAGCGCCCTCTCCCCACACAATCTTACACATGGGGATTGCTCTGATTCAGATATGGGCCTAGCTGCTGCTGCTCAGGACCCTAAGTCAGTAAATGACAGGGCGCTTGTAAGTGAACTCATTGATGCTGTGAGGGACACTCTCAAGCTGGATGCTGTGGCTGTGGTACCTCACAAGCTTTTCTATTACACAGCTTCCTCACTGTTTTCCTCACATGCTGCGTTGAGAGCAGCATGGATGATACAGTGGTACACAGTGCCTCCCACCCCCCCCCTTGGTCGATGCAGCATGGGGGGGCACTTTATTCATTTATTTCTATAGTCCCTGTGAGCCTTCTGTGTGATGTCTCTGAGGCAACAACAGGGTCTCTGCACCTGTGGTTTCCCGCCATTTCCTGGGGAACGCTCTGAGCTCTGACAGGACCTCGGTCTGCGGTGTCAGAGGTTACCTTTTACCTGCATACTGCTTTGGCAGCACATTTAAGCAGGTTGGAATGATAACAGAGAAGATTATGCGCCTCGGCGCCATAATTAAAACTTATCTTATATCTCTACACTGGATACATTCACAGTGTATGTATGGGTTCCTGATCTCTGTGTCTGCGTGGGTTTCCTCCCACGTTCCAATGCTGTGTCTTCAGTGCCATACACAATATAAACATACACAATATGTTTATACACGACTCTAAATACATTCACAGTATATGTTGGTATTATACTCTCTGGGTCGGCGTGGGTGTCCTCCGGGTGCTCCGGTGTCGTCTCACGCTCTCACGGTATGTGCGCTTCGGCTCTCTGCACAGTATAAACATGTTCAATATGTTTATTGCACATGCTATAAATACTTACAGTATGTGTATGCTGTCTGCGTGGGTTTCCTCCGGGTACTCCGGTTCCCTCCCACGCTCCAAGGGTGATGCACAGCATAACCATGTGCTATGTTTATTCACATGCTATCATTCCTACACGGTATCTGTGTGCTGTCTGCGTGGGTTTCTTCCGGGTGTTCCGGTTTCCTCCCTCGCTCTTGCGGTATGTGCGCCTTTGGCTCTCTGCACAGTTTAAACATGTTCCATATGTTTATCACGCATACTATAATACCTACGCGGTATGTGTATTCAGTCTGAAACTTGTGCGATTTGATTATCCACATGCTAACATACCTACACGGTATGTGTGTGCAGTCTGCGTGGGTTTCCTCCGGATCCTCCGGTTTCCTCCCACACGCCAATGGTGTGCACGCCTTCGGCGCTATGCACATATAGACATGTTCAAAATGTTTATCACCCATACTATAGTACCTACACGGTATGCGTATGCAGTCTGCGTGGGTTTCATCCGGGTGCTCCGGTTTTTCCCCCGCGCTCCAATGGTGTGCGCATTTTCAGCGCTATGCATGGCATAAACATGTGCAATTTGTTTATTCGCATGCTAACATGCCTACACGGTTGTGTACGCAGTCTGCGTGGCTGGTTTCCGTCTACGCCCCAATGATGTGCGCGCCTTCGTTGCTGGCACAGTATAAATGTGTTTAATATGTTTATCCACACATACTAAACTACATACGCTGCATGTGGTTGTACTATGCTCTTTGGGGCTGAGGGGGTTTCCTCCCACGCTCTAATTGCGCGTTTTGACGCAATACACAGTATAAACTATGTGTTTGTACAATCAGCACTTATCAATGGAGCAGAGGCGCTAGCTTGGACTGTGTTCGCCATGCTGAGGTTAGCGTTACGCCCAGTAGTGGCTGCGTCTCTGGCGTTTGTGAAGCTCAATGACTGGGCAAAAGTCTCTGCTTCATCTATCAGTCGACCAGCAGGTGCACTGCAACTGCTTTAGCCTCTAGGGTCTCTGTGTCCGGGGTGGGTCTGCGCCACCTGTAGAGGCTGAGTTACTGGTCCTCTGACCGAGTTTCTAGGGAAGCTCTGTCAGGTTGCCTTTCTTGGCCAACAATTGAGGCACCCCATAAGCCTCTCACTTCTCCGATACATTGCGGGATCTCCTTGGGTTTATCATACCCATCCCGCTGCAGGACGGTTCTGTCTGCTGTGTGCATTCCAGGGGAAGGGTCCTTACGTCCAGAGGTGTTTTCACCTCCTTTACCGGAGGTGGGGCACCGGATGTGGAGCTTTTGGCCTCTCGACTCACTCGCAAGATGTAGAGATTTGTGGCCAGGTCCAGAGATCAGTGGGCAGACGCGTCAGACGCGTTGGTGGCCCGTGGGGGCAGAATCGCCTGATGTATGCTTACCCTCCGCTACTAGTTCGGCTAGTCGCAGACGTTCCTTGGTGACTGCCTATTTGGGTGGACCTTCTGTCTCATGGTCCCATACCTCATCCTGCTTTGCAGTCCTTGGCTTTGGCACGGCTGTTAAAGCCAGGTGCTGAGAGACCGAGGTCTCTCGGATTCGGTCATCTCATCTATGTTGTGGCACGGACATCTTCCTCCAGAAAGATCTATCACCGTACCTGGAAGGCTTACATCGCTATGTGCGAGGAGCTTGATGGCGTTGGATTCCGGCCCGGGCTGTCTTTTTCAATGACCGCTAGCGGGCCGTTCCTTGATTAGCACCTTTGTGCAGGGGGTTCGCCATGTGATCCCCCCTGTCAAGCCTCATCTCCCTCCTTGGGATCTGAATTTGGTGCTCTCGGTTCTCCAAGGACATCCCTTTGAAAATATCCGAGAGTTTCCTCTCTTGACCTTGTCCCAGAAAGTGGCTTTCTTAATGGCCATTACTTCTGTTCGACGGGTGTCTGAGTTGGTGGCCTTGTCCCGCAAGTCGCCTTACTTGGTCCTTCATAAGGATAAGGAGGTGTTGCGCCCACGACCGTCTTTCCTTTCAAATGTGGTCTCGGCCTTTCACCTTAATGAGGACATTGTTCTTCCATCCTTGTGTCCTCACCCATCGCATCCCTGAGAGTTTGCGCTTCATACATTGGATGTGGTAAGAGCCTTACGGGTGTACCTGTCTGGTACTGTTTCCATTCGGAAGTCTGACTCACTGTTTGTGTCTGTCTCTGGTCCAAGACAGGGCCAAGCGGTGTTGTCTGCCACCTTTTCTAGGTGGTTCAGACAGACCGTTATACAGGCCTATGCCCTTAAGGGGCGGGCGCCTCCCTTTCTGGTTACGGCGGATTCCACCAGGGCAATTGGTGCTTCCTGGGCTTTCCGACATCAAGCGTCGGTTGCGCATATGTGCAAGGCGGCGACCTGGTCGTCCGTTCATACCTTTTCTAAGTTCTATAAGGTTTATGTGGCTGCATCTTCGGATGCTTCCTTCGGACGCAAAGTGTTGCAGGCCGCTGTTTAATGTTGCAACTCCTCCCTTGAGGAGCTCTGCTTGTTTGGAGTGAAGTTTTGGTTTTCCTTTACTACTGCTCCCACCCTTTTCTGATACTGCTTTGGGACGTCCCACACGTTTACAGTATTAGAGCTGTGTCAGTCCGTGGACGATAAGAGAAAATAGTATTTTTGTACTCACCGTAAAATCCATTTCTCTGACGTCCATGGACTGACACAGCACCCACCCTTCTTTAAGGTTTGTACTGCTTTGTTACGAGCTGAGGCTGCTAGCTGCAGGTAGGAGGATTATGTCCGGAGGGACCGCCCCCCTGGGCGGGGCTGTTCAGCTCTGGTTTTGTTCTAGAATGTTTCTAACGTCTAACATTCTGCCTAGATCTTCTCCTACAAGCAGGGACATATACCCGCACGTTTTTAGTATTAGAGCTGTGTCAGTCCATGGACGTCAGAGAAACGGATTTTACGGTGAGTACAAAAATCCTATTTTTTTATTACTTTTGAACTGTATGAACATTATCAACATTATATGTAAACATTTTGGTATTAACGATAACGATATACATCTTCATTCAAATTGCAAATATAATTTACCATTTGACTGATGGAGATGGTGTGCAACACCCAACCAGAATTTTAAAACCAGATACATTCAGTGATCCAGGGGACTTTGTGTGGGTCCCCCTTACCCCCTGGACAGGCCTCCAATCCACAGGGCTTACAAGGAGTCACGCATATCCAGACCGCAAAGAGGGGAAGGGAAAATTAGACAGAGCACCTGTAATATATAATTTAATTTAATAGGTGGGGAATAGGGATGAGCTCGGTGTTCGATCGTTCGACGAAGATCGAACGATTTGGGCCGTTCGTGCCAAATTCGAGTGACGCGAACGGCCCACAATGCACTACGCCATCGCAGTGCAATCCAGGCGCCGTGATTGGCCAAACATGCACTGTGACCCCGCATGCTTGGCCAATCACAGCGCCGTCAGCGAGGAGAGCCATTGTAACGCCGAGTGCTCCGGGTGTCCCATCCAGCCCGGAGCACTCACGGCGTCGTCCCCTCTGCGGCGCTCCGGCCAGCCCCCCTGGCCGTGGGCGCTGCTCTGCTCTCCTCTCCACTTACCTTCCTCTTCCTGCTTCCTCCCGGCGCGCGCGGCCCCGCTGTGTTCTAGGGCGCGCGCGCGCCGGTCTTCTAAAATTTAAAGGGCCAGTGCACCATTGATTGGTGCCCGGTCCAATTACGGTTCCACTACCCAAAACCTATTTAAACCCACTTCCCCTTCCTGTCCTTGCCGGATCTTGTTGTCCTAGTACCTTGCGGAAGTATTTTGAGTTTACCTTGCCTGTGTACCTGACCTTCTGCCTTTGTCTCTGACCACGAACCATTGCCGCCTGCCCTGACCTTTGCTACGTCTGACCTTGCCTCTGCCTAGTCCTTTTTGTACCGCACCAGCCTCAGCCGCCAGAGAGGTGGAGTCGCTACTGGGGGACACGACCTGGTTGCTACCGCCGCAGCAAGTCCATCCTGCCTTGCGGCGGGCTCTGGTGAAAACCGGTAGCTGCTTAGAACCGGTCCCTCGGTGTGATTCGTACCATCCGCTCTCTGGTACAGTGGATCCACCTCCTGCCTCCTCTATAGTCGCCTGCCCGGCCCGTGACAGTAGATCCGGCCATGGATGCCGCTGAGGTGCCGCTGCCCAATCTCGCTGATCTCACTACCGTGGTTGCCCAGCAGTCGCAATTGATTGCCCAACAAGGACAGCAGCTGGCGCAGTTTACCGCCATGGTCCAGCAGCGTCTGCCGCGACAAGCTCCAGCATCTCCTCCTCTCCGAGCAGCCGCGTCTAGTTCAAAGATCCGCTTGTCTCTTCCGGAGAAATTTGACGGGGATTCTAAGATGTGCCAGGGATTCTTGTCTCAATGTGCCCTGCATCTTGAAATGATGTCAGACCAGTTTTCCACAGAACGCTCTAAGGTGGCATTTGTGGTCTGTCTGTTGTCTGGGAAGGCCTTGGCCTGGGCCACGCCACTCTGGGACCGCAATGACCCTGCTACGGCCACCGTTCAGTCCTTCTTTGCTGAGGTTCGTAGCGTTTTTGAGGAACCAGCCCGAGCATCATCCGCTGAAACCGCCCTGCTTAACCTGGTCCAAGGAAACTCCTCTGTGGGCGAATATGCCATACAGTTCCGCACACTGGCCTCAGAGCTAGCCTGGAATAATGAGGCTCTCTGCGCAACCTTCAAGAAAGGCTTATCCAGCCACATCAAGGACTCTCTGGCCGCACGAGACATACCCTCCACCCTGACAGAGCTTATTCACTTAGCTACCCGCATTGACATCCGCTACGTTGAAAGACGCCAAGAGCTTCGCCGGGAGAAAGATCTTGTTCGTACCAGGCGTTATCCGCGCCTGGCTCCTCTCTTCCTGAATCCTACGCATCCTGATACCATGCCTCCTGTCGAGGAGGCCATGCAAGTCGACCGATCTCGTCTGACCCTGCAAGAAAGGTCTCGCCGTAGGAATGAGAACTTATGCCTCTATTGTGCGAGCTCTGAACATTTCCTAAAGGACTGCCCCATTCGTCCTCCACGTCTGGGAAACGCTCGCACCTAGTGAGCGTGGGAGAGGCGTTACTAGGTGTGAATTCTTCCTCTCCACGTCTGACTATTCCTGTGCAGATCTCTCCTTCTGCCGGCTCCCCCTTCTCTGCGGTGGCCTTCCTGGACTCCGGTTCTGCAGGAAACTTTATTGAAGCCTCCTTCATCAACAGGTTCAACATTCCTGTTATCCGTCTCATCAGACCCTTCTTCATTTCCTCCGTAAATGGAGAGAATCTGGATTGTACCGTGCGTTACCGCACTGAACCCCTGCTCATGTCCGTTGGGGTCCTTCACCAAGAAAAGATTGAATTCTTTGTTTTGCCGAACTGTACTTCTGACATCCTTCTTGGCCTACCCTGGCTCCAGCGTCATTCTCCTACCCGCGACTGGACCACGGGAGACATCAAATCCTGGGGCTATTCCTGCCATAAGCATTGTCTTAAGTCTATACCTACCAGTCGAATTCCCGTTTCTACTCCTTTGCCTGGCCTTCCCAAGGCCTATCAGGACTTTTCCGATGTTTTTTGCAAAAAACAGGCGGAGGTCTTACCTCCACATAGACCCTACGACTGCCCCATTGACTTGCTCCCAGGTACTACACCACCCCGTGGCAGAATTTACCCTCTCTCCTCTCCCGAAACCAAGGCCATGTCCGATTACATACAGGAGAACCTCAAGAGAGGGTTTATTAGGAAATCATCCTCCCCAGCCGGAGCGGGGTTCTTCTTCGTTACCAAGAAGGATGGTTCACTACGCCCTTGCATAGACTATCGTGGTCTTAATAAGATCACTGTTAAAAATCGCTACCCTCTGCCTCTCATCTCGGAGCTCTTTGACCGTCTGCGCGGAGCAAAGGTTTTTTCAAAATTAGACCTCAGGGGCGCTTATAACCTCATCAGAATCCGTAAAGGAGATGAATGGAAAACCGCATTTAACACCAGAGACGGCCACTTCGAATATCTCGTCATGCCTTTTGGACTTTGCAACGCCCCTGCAGTCTTTCAGGATTTTGTCAATGAAATCTTTCGGGACATACTATATACCTGTGTGGTTGTCTATCTTGACGACATCCTAATTTTCTCTACCAACCTTGAGGAACATCGGCTCCATGTCCGTCAAGTACTCCAGCGCCTCCGTGTAAATCATCTTTACGCTAAATTTGAAAAATGCCTTTTTGAGTGTAGCAGCCTTCCTTTCCTAGGTTATCTGGTTTCAGGACAAGGTCTTCAAATGGATCCTGACAAGCTTTCTGCAGTCTTAGATTGGCCACGTCCCTCTGGACTCCGTGCTATCCAGCGCTTCCTTGGATTCGCCAACTACTATCGCCAGTTCATTCCCCACTTCTCCACCATCGTTGCACCGATAGTGGCGCTGACTAAGAAAAACGCGAATCCAAGGTCCTGGCCACCTCAGGCGGAAGAAGCCTTTACTCACCTAAAAACCGCCTTCTCTTCGGCACCTGTTCTATCTCGACCAGACCCCACTAAGCCGTTCTTCCTTGAAGTTGACGCCTCCTCGGTAGGAGCCGGAGCCGTTCTTCTTCAAAGAAATGCTAAAGGAGGAAACGTCACATGTGGTTTTTTCTCTAAAACCTTCTCCCCTCCTGAAAAGAACTATTCCATAGGTGACCGTGAACTGTTGGCCATCAAGTTGGCATTAGAAGAGTGGAGACATCTCCTGGAAGGTTCTCTTCACCCCATATCCATCTACACTGACCATAAGAATTTGTCCTACCTTCAGTCCGCTCAGCGCTTGAATCCTCGCCAGGCCAGGTGGTCATTGTTCTTTGCCCGGTTCAATTTTCAGATCCATTTTCGTCCCGCAGACAAGAATGTCAGGGCGGATGCCTTGTCCCGTTCCTCTGATGCCTCCGAAACCGGGAACCCCCCACAACACATCGTACCCCCTGAGTGCCTGATTTCCTCTGCTCCCGCTGCTCTGGTGCCAGTCCCTCCAGGAAAAACTTTCGTTCCTCCAGGCCTTCGTCTCCAGATACTTAGGTGGGGCCATTCCTCCCATCTAGCCGGCCATGCTGGGATCAAAAAATCCTTACAATTGTTGGCCAGACACTATTGGTGGCCTACCCAGGAAAGAGATATGACTGACTTTGTACGAGCCTGCACTATCTGTGCACGTGACAAAACTCCACGCCTGAAGCCTGCAGGTCTTCTCCTTCCTCTACCGGTGCCTGAACTACCATGGTCCCACATTGCCATGGATTTCATCACGGACCTTCCGTTGTCTCATGGTAACACTGTCATCTGGGTGGTCGTTGACCGCTTTTCGAAAATGGCTCATTTTGTCCCTCTTCCTGGTCTGCCTACTGCACCTCAGTTGGCGAAGCACTTTTTTCTTCAAATTTTCCGTCTCCATGGCCTTCCCTCACATATCGTCTCGGATAGAGGCGTTCAATTTATCTCAAAATTTTGGAGAGCTCTCTGTACTCAACTTAAGATTAAATTGAATTTTTCTTCTGCTTATCACCCGCAATCCAATGGACAGGTGGAGAGAGTTAACCAGGTCCTTGGTGACTACTTACGACATTTTGTCTCCGCCCGTCAAGACGATTGGGTCGACCTATTGCCCTGGGCGGAATTCTCATACAATTTCAAGAACTCTGAATTGTCCTCCAAATCACCTTTCTTTGTGGTCTACGGCCGCCACCCTTTGCCCCCCCTCCCCATTCCCACTTCTTCTGGAGTTCCTGCCGTGGATGAATTAACCCGGGACTTTTCCTCTATCTGGAAAGAGACTCAAAACTCGCTATCTCTGGCCTCTGCCCGCATGAAGAGACATGCAGATAAAAAGAGAAGAATTCCCCCTGTCTATCTCCCTGGTGACAAAGTGTGGCTCTCCTCCAAATATGTTCGGTTTCGGGTACCTAGCTACAAGCTGGGCCCTCGTTACCTCGGACCTTATAAAGTCAAAAACCAAATCAATTCTGTCTCTTACAAACTCCATCTTCCTCCTTCTCTTCGCATCCCCAACTCTTGTCACGTCTCTCTCCTTAAACCCCTCATTCTTAACCGATTTTCCCCCAAGGTCACCGCTCCTGCTCCGGTCTCTGGTTCCTCCGATGTCTTTTCGGTGAAAGATATCCTCGCCTCCAAGGTCGTCCGAGGTAAAAAATTATTTTTAGTTGATTGGGAGAACTGTGGTCCTGAAGAGAGATCCTGGGAGCCTGAGACCAACATTTTAGACAAAGAGCTCATCCGTAGTTTCTTGGGCTCCAAGAAAAGGGGGAGACCTAAGGGGGGGGTACTGTAACGCCGAGTGCTCCGGGTGTCCCATCCAGCCCGGAGCACTCACGGCGTCGTCCCCTCTGCGGCGCTCCGGCCAGCCCCCCTGGCCGTGGGCGCTGCTCCGCTCTCCTCTCCACTTACCTTCCTCTTCCTGCTTCCTCCCGGCGCGCGCGGCCCCGCTGTGTTCTAGGGCGCGCGCGCGCCGGTCTTCTAAAATTTAAAGGGCCAGTGCACCATTGATTGGTGCCCGGTCCAATTACGGTTCCACTACCCAAAACCTATTTAAACCCACTTCCCCTTCCTGTCCTTGCCGGATCTTGTTGTCCTAGTACCTTGCGGAAGTATTTTGAGTTTACCTTGCCTGTGTACCTGACCTTCTGCCTTTGTCTCTGACCACGAACCATTGCCGCTTGCCCTGACCTTTGCTACGTCTGACCTTGCCTCTGCCTAGTCCTTTTTGTACCGCACCAGCCTCAGCCGCCAGAGAGGTGGAGTCGCTACTGGGGGACACGACCTGGTTGCTACCGCCGCAGCAAGTCCATCCTGCCTTGCGGCGGGCTCT
Source organism: Rana muscosa (assembly GCA_029206835.1). Taxonomy (NCBI): domain Eukaryota; kingdom Metazoa; phylum Chordata; class Amphibia; order Anura; family Ranidae; genus Rana; species Rana muscosa. The sequence continues at coordinate 97,854,497 of JARGYO010005626.1, read as the reverse complement.
GGTGAAAACCGGTAGCTGCTTAGAACCGGTCCCTCGGTGTGATTCGTACCATCCCCTCTCTGGTACAGTGGATCCACCTCCTGCCTCCTCTATAGTCGCCTGCCCGGCCCGTGACAGCCATAATTGGCCAGAGGCAGGATGCCTGTGGCCAATTATAGCTCAGGGGGATTTAGTACACAATATAATACAAATGACGGCGCAAAGAAAAGAAACAGAACCTAACTGATAAATAAATCAAACAAAAATAAACTAAATTATTAATTTAGAGTCTCTGTATCAAATAGTCCATATGATGATGATACTAATAATGATAGTCTTTAAACATATGCACTGTTGGCAGCAATGTAGAGCGAAGCAAACTCTGTATGCAGTGAAAAGAAAAAGAAAAAACAATGCGCCTACTAAGTGCAGTATGTTAGTACAGTTTATTAAAAGAAGTTAAAATAACTGCCAAATGGCTACTCACAAGATGGAAATGGAGTACAAGCAAAGATATATGTATCTCTCTCTATGATGAGTCTGCAGAGGGCATGAGTCACTCCATGCGTCTGTGGTCTCCCAGTCGTGAGCTGCTGCCAAGATGAAAAAAGTAGCACTAATGTATGCTGCAGCAATGGGTAGATTGCAGGGAAGCGATGGATTAGGCAATGGATGGAGAATAGTGCACTGTCACCCACGATGTGAACAGTCTGTTGCCCACAGCGTGCGGCATGCGGTTCACGCTGGAACGCAGATGGCTTCGGCGACAGGACGTGACGTCAATGGCAGGCGATGACTGATGACGCGTTTCAATCCTCGGATCCGAGGAAAATGCGGAAGCATTGAAACGCGTCATCAGTCATCGCCTGCCATTGACGTCACGTCCTGTCGCCGAAGCCATCTGCGCTCCAGCGTGAACCGCATGCCGCACGCTGCGGGCAACAGACTGTTCACATCGTGGGTGACAGTGCAGTATTCTCCATCCACTGCCTAATCCATCGCTTCCCTGCAATCTACCCATTGCTGCAGCATACATTAGTGCTACTTTTTTCATCTTGGCAGCAGCTCACGACTGGGAGACCACAGACTCATGGAGTGACTCATGCCCTCTGCAGACTCATCATAGAGAGAGATACATATATCCTGGATTTAGTACACACCCCACACTATAAAAGGCCGCCAGCTCGGCGGCCTTGTGTAGTGTGTTCCGGTTCAGGGAGAGAGAAGGATAGGCAGGGACAGTGTCAGTGATATTCTTTGCTAAACCTTGTGTGCAGGGAGAGAGAAGGATAGGGCAGGGACAGTGTCAGTGATATTCTTTGCTAAACCTTGTGTGCAGGGAGAGAGGATAGGCAGGGACAGTGTCAGTGATATTCTTTGATAAGCCTCCTGCACAGTATACACCTGAAGCTAGCCCTTATTGCTATGTTTTCCTGTTGTGTAACACAGGCAGGCATCTGCAGCACTTACAGCGGGTGTAGTGTGCTTCCTGCAAAATATACACCTGAAGCTAGCCCTTATTGCTGTGTTTCCTGTTGTGTAACACAGGCAGGCATCTGCAGCACTTACAGCGGGCGTAGTGTGTCTCCTGCACATTATACACCTGAAGCTAGCCCTTATTGCTTGTGTTTTTTTTCTTTTGTGTTACACTAACAGGCATCTGCAGCACTTACAGTGGGCGTAGTGTGCTTCCTGCAAAATATACACCTGAAGCTAGCCCTTATTGCTGTGTTTTCCTGTTGTGTAACACAGGCAGGCATCTGCAGCACTTACAGCGGGCGTAGTGTGCCTCCTGCACATTATACACCTGAAGCTAGCCCTAAGTGCTCCTGGTTTTTTTATTTTGTGTTACACTAACAGGCATCTACAGCACTTACAGCGGGCGTAGTGTGCTTCCTGCAAAATATACACCTGAAGCTAGCCCTTATTGCTGTGTTTTCCTGTTGTGTAACACAGGCAGGCATCTGCAGCACTTACAGTGGGCGTAGTGTGCCTCCTGCACAGTATACACCTGAAGCTAGCCCTTATTGCTGTGTTTTCCTGTTGTGTAACACAGGCAGGCATCTGCAGCACTTACAGCGGGCATAGTGTGCCTCCTGCACATTATACACCTGAAGCTAGCCCTTATTGCTCGTGTTTTTTTTTGTGTTACACTAACAGGCATCTGCAGCACTTACAGCGGGCATAGTGTGCTTCCTGCAAAATATACACCTGAAGCTAGCCCTTATTGCTGTGTTTTCCTGTTGTGTAACACAGGCAGGCATCTGCAGCACTTACAGCGGGCGTAGTGTGCCTCCTGCACATTTACACCTGAAGCTAGCCCTTATTGCTCGTGTTTTTTTTTCTTTTGTGTTACACTAACAGGCATCTACAGCACTTACAGCGGGCGTAGTGTGCTTCCTGCAAAATATACACCTGAAGCTAGCCCTTATTGCTGTGTTTTCCTGTTGTGTAACACAGGCAGGCATCTGTAGCACTTACAGCGGGCGTAGTGTGCCTCCTGCACATTATACACCTGAAGCTAGCCCTTATTGCTGTGTTTTCCTGTTGTGTAACACAGGCAGGCATCTGCAGAACTTACAGCGGGCGTAGTGTGCCTCCTGCACATTATACACCTGAATATAACCCTTATTGCTCGTGTTTTTTTTTCTTTTGTGTTACACTAACAGGCATCTGCAGCACTTACAGCGGGCATAGTGTGCTTCCTGCAAAATATACACCTGAAGCTAGCCCTTATTGCTCGTGTTTTCCGGTTGTGTAACACAGGCAGGCATCTGCAGCACTTACAGTGGGCGTAGTGTGCCTCCTGCACAGTATACACCTGAAGCTAGCCCTTATTGCTGTGTTTTCCTGTTGTGTAACACAGGCAGGCATCTGCAGCACTTACAGCGGGCGTAGTGTGCCTCCTGCACATTATACACCTGAAGCTAGCCCTTATTGCTGTGTTTTCCTGTTGTGTAACACAGGCAGGCATCTGTAGCACTTACAGCGGGCGTAGTGTGCCTCCTGCACATTATACACCTGAAGCTAGCCCTTATTGCTGTGTTTTCCTGTTGTGTAACACAGGCAGGCATCTGCAGCACTTACAGCGGGCGTAGTGTGCCTCCTGCACATTATACACCTGAAGCTAACCCTTATTGCTCGTGTTTTTTTTTCTTTTGTGTTACACTAACAGGCATCTGCAGCACTTACAGCGGGCATAGTGTGCTTCCTGCAAAATATACACCTGAAGCTAGCCCTTATTGCTCGTGTTTTCCAGTTGTGTAACACAGGCAGGCATCTGCAGCACTTACAGTGGGCGTAGTGTGCCTCCTGCACAGTATACACCTGAAGCTAGCCCTTATTGCTGTGTTTTCCTGTTGTGTAACACAGGCAGGCATCTGCAGCACTTACAGCGGGCGTAGTGTGCCTCCTGCACATTATACACCTGAAGCTAGCCCTTAGTGCTCCTGTTTTTTTTTCTTTTGTGTTACACTAACAGGCATCTGCAGCACTTACAGCGGGCATAGTGTGTTTCCTGCAAAATATACACCTGAAGCTAGCCCTTATTGCTGTGTTTTCCTGTTGTGTAACACAGGCAGGCATCTGCAGTACTTACAGCGGGCGTAGTGTGCCTCCTGCACAGTATACACCTGAAGCTAGCCCTTATTGCTGTGTTTTCCTGTTGTGTAACACAGGCAGGCATCTGCAGCACTTACAGCGGGCATAGTGTGCCTCCTGCACATTATACACCTGAAGCTAGCCCTTATTGCTCGTGTTTTTTTTTGTGTTACACTAACAGGCATCTGCAGCACTTACAGCGGGCATAGTGTGCTTCCTGCAAAATATACACCTGAAGCTAGCCCTTATTGCTCGTGTTTTTTTTCTTTTGTGTTACACTAACAGGCATCTGCAGCACTTACAGCGGGCGTAGTGTGCTTCCTGCAAAATATACACCTGAAGCTAGCCCTTATTGCTCGTGTTTTTTTCCTGTTGTGTAACACAGGCAGGCATCTGCAGCACTTACAGCGGGCATAGTGTGCCTCCTGCACATTTACACCTGAAGCTAGCCCTTATTGCTCGTGTTTTTTTTCTTTTGTGTTACACTAACAGGCATCTGCAGCACTTACAGCGGGCGTAGTGTGCTTCCTGCAAAATATACACCTGAAGCTAGCCCTTATTGCTGTGTTTTCCTGTTGTGTAACACAGGCAGGCATCTGCAGCACTTACAGCGGGCGTAGTGTGCCTCCTGCACATTATACACCTGAAGCTAGCCCTTATTGCTGTGTTTTCCTGTTGTGTAACACAGGCAGGCATCTGCAGCACTTACAGCGGGCGTAGTGTGCCTCCTGCACAGTATACACCTGAAGCTACCCCTTATTGCTGGTTTTCCCATCTCCCTGCAGGCCATTAGAATGTCTGGAAGGCAAACAAGGAGAGGCAGACAGTCAGGAGCCAATAAAAGAGGGCAAGCAGGCTCTGTGTCTAGAGACAACAGTGCTGGTCGTGGATGGGGTGCATCGTCATCAGCACGTGGCCATGGGACACGCTTGTCCTTATTTTCGGCAGCTGTACCATAGTTGCCAACAGTCCCGAATTTCCCGGGACAATCCCGAATTTGGGACCCTCGTCCCGAATTAAGCTTGTCCCGATTATTTTCCCGGGATTTTGCTTTTGTCTCGGGAAAATCGGGAGTGTTTTACGGAAAAAAAAGCCGACGGGCTACAAAAAAATGGCCGCCGTCGCCTCTGCCAGTACATTTCCCCTTGTGTTCAGTGGAGAGAGGATGGGCATCCAATCAGCTTCTCTCTTCAGTGTACAAGTATACACTGAAGCCTAGAGGCCCCTCCTCTCTACACTTAACACACGTGGAAGCCAGGAACTGTGTAGCTGCCGCTGCACATGATGGCAGCCCGGGGAGTCAGAGGTCAGCTCTGTACTAGAGGAGATCACAAACAGTGAGTGTGCATGTGCTCGGTTATAGAGAGGAGGTGTATGAGATCGGCTCATCGTATTACACCTGACTGTCATCACACTGCTACTCCCCGAGGAGGACACCAGCACAGGAGAGAGAGAGAGAGAGAGAGAGAGAGAGAGAGCGCGCGCTGCTCAACAGTGAGTGTGTGTGCTGCCAGCTCCGGGGATAATGGGCACCAAGCATAGCATTTCCACCCCTACCTACACAACACAGGGCAACCTGCCATCAAGCGTGCTGGGACATGTAGTGCCACAGCTGATCCTCACTCACACCTTATTACCTGCTGCTGAGACATGTAGTGCCACATCTGATCTTCAATCATATTAATTTTCTTAGTTTTTGGACCATGTGCCACCCCAAGCTGCCCTGTGCCACCCCAGCCTGCCCTGTACCACCACAGCCTGCCCTGTATTACCCCAACCTGCCCTATACCACCCCAGCCTGCCCTATACCACCGCCTGCCTGCCCTGTATTACCCCAACCAGCCCTATACCACCCCAGCCTGCGCTATACCACCCAGCCTGCTCTGTGCCACCCAAGCCTGCCCTACACCACCCCATCCTGCCCTGTACCACTCCAAACTGCCCTATACCAACCCAGCCTGCCCTGTGCCACCCCAACCTGCCATGTGCCAACCTAACCTGCCCTATACCACCCCAACCTGCCCTATGCCACCCTAACTTGCCCTATACTACCCAACCTGCTCTGTGCCACCCTAACTTGCCCTGTACCACCCCAACCTGCCCTGTACCACCCCAGCCTGCCCTATACCACCACAGCCTGCGCTTTGCCATCCAAGCCTTCCCTGTGCCACTTCAATCTGCCCTGTGCCACTTCAACCTGCCCTGTGCCACCCTAACTTGCCCTATACCACCCCAATACCGCCCTAACCTGCCCTGTACCACCCTAACCTGTCATATACCACCTCAACCTGACACTATACCACCCTATTTTACCCTAATCTGCCACTATACCACCCTATACTATCATTTACAGGGGCTGGTTTGGGGTGCACCCTGTGACCGTGCGCTACCTGAAAGGAGCTGGGTAGCCTAGACGGACGGACGGGGGGGGGTGACACCATGTTTTACCCCACCAGATGACACCAACCCTAGTGACGCCACTGCCGTACACAAGAGAGTGGAGAGTTTGTAAGGATGGACTCTGCTGGGGGCACCTGATGTAAGGATGGACTCTGCTGGGGGCACCTGATGTAAGGACTGACTCTGCTGGGGGCACCTGATGTAAGGACGGACTCTGCTGGGGGCATTTGATGGCATCTGGTGGCAGGCGAAGTGGCAGGTGACACGCTTAGGGGTCCCACTGATTCAGCATTATGGTGAGTTGAATGATTTAATTTTATATTACAATGTAATAATAGAAATAATGCGCTTCAATCACCCTGACACCATAACAACCATGGTGCCTGGATGATTAAAGCGCCAACAACAGGTGTTGTGGAGTATCTTTATCTGCCGATTTTGTTAAACTTTCTGGAATACACATATTTCTATTGTAGTGTAGGATCTTCCTTCCTCTCTGACTCTAACCACACCCCTTCTGAACCACGCCCATTTAAGCCACGCCCACTATCACACGTAAACCCCCGCCCATTTTTTGCCGTGGCGGGCTTCGCGTGCCGCATTTTCATATTATTATGTGACACGCCGACAAATGAATGCCCCGCCCCCTACTTATAGCAAGGCTCCGCCTACAGGCAAAAAGTGTCCCGGATTTTTTTTTTGCAATGTTGGCAACTATGCTGGACGTGTTGAGCCGCATCATGCCGAAGACTTGGTAGAGTGGATAACCAAGCCCTCCTCATCCTCTCTCACCCAGGCTCAGGGTACTGGCAAAGCAGCTGCCAAAGCGTCCTCTTCCCTCGTATCAATGTCATCATCAGTCATGATGAGGAGTCCCCCGAACTGTTTGAGCACAGTGTTGGGTACATGCTCCAGGAGGATGCCCAGCGTTTCAAAGGGTCTGATGATGATACCCAGCTAGAGGAAGGCAGTAGCGTGAGAGCAGAGAGAGGGGATGCTCAAGAAGGACAGCAATCTGGCAGTCATGTTCCAGCAGCTGCAGCATACTGCCAGATTGGCTCCAGTGATGAGGAGGGAGGGGATGATGAGGTCACTGACTCCACGTGGGTGCCTGATAGGAGGATGAGGAGGAGGCACATCTTCAACGAAGCAGTATGCCCTCGGGGGGCCAGCGTAAGGGCAGCACACCGACTGAATCACACCGCAGAGCTCCGTCTGTGCAGGGCGCTGCCTCTGCCCGTTATTCCAAAAGTTTTTTGGTGTGGGCCTTTTTTGAGTCGAGTGCATCAGATTGCACCGCTGCTGTTTGCAACATATGTCTCAAGCGTATCTCGCGTGGCCAAAACATCAGCCGCTTGGGCACCACATGCTTGACCAGACATATGTTGACCTGCCATGCAGCTCGTTGGCAAGCGTATCTTAAAGACCCACACCAAAGAACAAAGCGGACCTCTCCTTGCTCCTCATCAGCTGGGATCTCCAACCCCACTGTACCTTCAGTTCTCTCTGAAACCTGCACTGAGAGGAATGAAGGTGTAGAATTAGGTGTGTCACAGCCAAGTACTTGCGGGCACTCTGCTAGCAGTACACAGACGTGCGATTCTCGCAGGTAAATTTCCCTGCCCCAGCTGCTGGACCGTCAAAAGAAGTTCACTCCCAGCCATCCACATGCCCAGCGGTTGAATGCTAGCTTGGCTAAATTGCTAGCAATTCAACTGCTGCCTTTTCAGTTGGTAGACTCGGCCCCCTTCCGTGAGTTTGTGCAATGTGCGGTTCCTCAGTCGCAGGTTCCCAAACGCCACTTTTTCTCACGGAAGGCGATTCCGGCTCTCTACCGGCATGTGGAAGGCAATGTCCATGCCTCGCTGGACAGGGCGGTCAGCGGTAAGGTGCATATTACCGCTGACTCATGGTCCAGCAGGCATGGACAGGGACGTTACCTTTCTTTCACGGCCCATTGGATCACTCTTTTGGCAGCTGGGAAGGATGCAGGACAAGGTGCAGTAGTGTTGGAGGTTGTTCTGCCGCCACACCTCCAAAATGCTACTACTGGTTGTGACACACCTCTCTCCTCCACCCCCTCCTCTTCTTCTTCCTCCATGGCCTCTTCCTGTGCTTTGTCCTCGGAACCAGCGGTGCTCCGTAGGCGTTCAAGGGGCTACGCAAGTACGCAGGCAAAAAGATGCCATGCCGTGCTTGCGCTGGTGTGTTTGGGGGACAGGAGCCACACTGGGGCAGAGGTTCTGTCTGCTCTGCAGGGGCAGGCCGAGAGGTGGTTGACGCCACGCCAGCTTAAGCCAGGAATGGTGGTTTGCGACAATGCGACTAGCCTCCTCTCCGCCCTCCGACAGGGACAACTGACCCATGTGTCCTGTGTGGCTCACGTCCTTAACCTGGTGGTGCAGCGGTTCTTGGGCAGGTACCCGGGCTTACAGGATGTCCTGAGGCAGGCCAGGAAAGTCTGTGTGCATTTCCGCAGATCATATAATGCCAGTGCTCGGCTGGCTGAGCTGCAAAAGGAGTTGAACCTACCCAAGAACCGCCTTATATGTGACATGCCCACCAGGTGGAACTCAACGTTGGCCATGCTGCAGCGGCTTCACACGCAGCAGAGGGCCATCAATGAGTACCTGTGCGACTACGGCACCAGGACAGGGTCAGGGGAGCTCTTTTTTTTTTCATCACGCCAGTGGGGCATGATCAGGGATGCATGCACTGTCCTGGCACCATTTGAGGAGGCCACAAGGATGGTGAGCAGTGACAGTGCATCCATCAGTGACACTGCACCTCTTGTCCACCTGTTGGAGCATACGCTGCATGGAATAATGGACAGGGCACTTGAGGCAGAACAGAGTTAGGAAGAGGAGGACTTCCTTGCCCCTCAAGGCCCCCTTTACCCAGACAGTGTTCCTTCTGTCCCACCCATCACACAGGAAGAGGACGAGGAGGAGGAGGATTGTGTCAGCATGGAGGTGGAGCCTGGCACTCAGCATCAACAGCAGCAGTCTTTTAGGGATGATTCACAGTCCCAAAAAACCCGTGGACTTGTACGTGGCTGGGAGGAGGTGGCTGCGGATCATGTCGTCCTTAGTGACCCAGAGGACTCCGGACCGAATTCCTCAGCTAACCTACGCTGCATGGCCTCCCTGATCCTGCAAAGTCTGCGGAAGGATCCTCGTATTCTTCTGATCAAGGAGAGGGACCATTACTGGCTGGCCACTCTCCTTGATCCATGGTACAAGGGTAAGGTTGCAGACCTTATCTTGCTGTCGCAGAGGGAGCAGAGGATGAGACATCTCCGGGAGGCCTTGCAGAAGGGTCTGTGCAACGCGTTCCCAGAGACTGGGAGGTTACAAACTCCTGGTCCTGGACAACGAGTTGCTGAGGCTTCGGTCAGTAGCAGAAGGAGCGGGGGAGAAGGTGGCCGTCTCACCGATGCGTTCAGACTATTTTTTAGTCCGCAGCCCCAAGGTATGATCGGTTCCAGCAACCATCGCCAGCGTCTGATATACATGGTGCAGGAATACCTAGGGGCAAGGTCAGACTTGGACACCTTTCCCACCGAAAATCCTCTGGCTTACTGGGTGTTGAGGATGGATCACTGGCCAGAGCTTGCACAGTATGCAATTGAGCTACTGGCCTGTCCTGCATCCAGCGTTCTTTCGGAACGCACATTCAGTGCTGCTGGAGGCTTTGTCACGGATCACAGGGTGCGCCTGTCCACCGACTCGGTTAATCGACTGACCTTCATAAAGATGAACCAGTCTTGGATCACCACCAGCTACCAAGCACCTGAAGCTGATATAACAGAATAATTTATTTTCAAATGTCACATCCCTTCAAGACTGATGCTGAGTGACTGTCCTGTTATGTTGACTGACTATCCTCCTCCTCCTCAATGATCTGATTCTTTATGATAGCTTGGAAGAACTTTTTTGTTTCTGGGTGCCGCCACCAGTGGCTAAGGCCCAATTTTTCAGCCCCTGTTTAACAGGGGCATGTAATTACAATTTTGATGCAATGCTTTGCAGCAGGGCTCATTCCTGCACTCCAACTAGAGTATCTGGGAGAGGTTGCAGTGTCGTGACACCAGCACCAGTGCCTAAGGCCCAATTTTTTTGCCCCTGTTTATCAGGGGCGTGTAATTAAAATTTTTGATGCAATACTTTGCAACAGGGCTCAGTGCTGTGCTCCAAGTTCAGTATCTGTGAGGGGTTGCAGTGTTGTTGCACCAGTGCCTAAGGCCCAATTTTTCTGCCCCTGTTTAACAGGGGCGTGTAATTACAATTTTTGATGCAATACTTTGCAACAGGGCTCATTGCTGTGCTCCAAGTTCAGTATCTGTGAGGGGTTGCAGTATTGTGGCACCAGTGCCTAAGGCCCAATTTTTCTGCCCCTGTTTAACAGGGGCATGTAATTACAATTCTTGATCTAATAATTCAGAGCAGGGCCCATTCATGCGCCCACCAAGAGTAACTGTGAGGGCTTACAGTTTTGTGGCACCAGCACCACCACCACCAAAGGCCCAATTTTTCCTACCACTGTTCAACAATGGCATGTAAATACAATTCCTGATATAATAGTTCACAGCAGGGCATTCCAGCGCCCACCAAGAATAACTGTGAGGGCTTACAGTGTTGTGGCAACACCAACATGTAAGGGGCAAATTTCAGCAGAGTATATACGGCAGGCCCCTACTTTCAAACATCCAACTTACAAATGACTCCTACTTGCAAACGGAAGGAGACAACAGGAAGTGAGAGGAAATCTACCCCTAGGAAGGGAAATTCTCTCCTGTAAAAGTTAATATGGGAAAAAGGTGTCTCCTCTCTCCTGATGCTTTATCACCAATCCTTGTTTCAATAAAAACCCCACTTTTCAAAAACAGTTGTCATTGGGACGGAAAGTGAGGTGAAATCTTCTGAACAGGGGCACAGACAGCAAAACAAATGTTACAGGGGTGATAACCCTTCCCTATGTTTTCCAAAAAGCTTAAAAATAGATTTTTGGGCTGGAGCTACACTTAAACAATGTACGTGTTCAAAATTACAAACAGATTCTACTTAAGAACAAACCTACAGTCCCTGTCTTGTTTGCACCGCCTGTATACTGCTGTTCAGAGTATATAGGGCCTTTTTTATTTTGTGTGCGGGGTTCCCCTTAATATGCATACAAGACCCAAAGGGGCTGGCAATGGGCTGGGGTGGGGGGGGGGGGGGGCTGGTGGGGTAGCCATGCTATTTTTCTCAAAGATTTTCATCCATATTACCGGGACCAGACATTACATTAAAGCCGCAAGCAGTTTTAAAGGGCTTTTTTTCCTTTAGAAATGTCATTTTTTGCAGGGACAGTTCTAAACACGGGAAACACGTGCCACTTCACAGACATACTTTAGACACCCCCCAGGTACGATATTTAAAGTAATATTTCACTTTTTTTTTTTCACTTTATGCATCATTAAAATTACTGCTTCCGAAAAACGGCCGTTTTTAAAACTTAGTTTTGCATTGATACATGTCCCCTGGGGCAGAACCCGGGTTCCCAAACCCTTTTTAGGACAATAACATGCATATTAGTCGTTATAATTAGCACTTTAGATTTCGAACGTTCGCGTCCATTGTATTTAATAGGGTTCTAACGTTCGCGCAAACTTTCGGTCCGTTCGAAGGTTCTGGTGCGAACTGAACCGGGGGGTGTTCGGCTCATCCCTGGTGGGGAATAGGGTTTTTTGTGCTGCTTATCAGAACCAGACCCAGTCAAACCCAGCTAATTATTTTAAGGTGTCAGATTAATGTTAATTTCCAACTTGATTTTTTACTTAATCTATTTTGGGGTTGTTGAACTAGAACCCCCGAATATGATAATATGATGTTTATTCTTAGAGTTGAAAATAATAAGTAATTGTGAAAAATCTAATAAAATAATTCTAATATTCATAAGATATATGGATAAATGTGCGTAAAGGTGCATTGTGCATGTAAATGGAATGGTGGAAAACATTCAAAACAATGTTTTATTACTATCTGTGACAGCCTGTTTTAGTGACAACCACTTTTCCTTCTTAAAAATATTCCCAGTGGGGTTACAGACAAAAATAAAAACCTTGTTCAAATTTTTACTTTTTCTCTGTCTTTCTGAAACTATCTGCAGGAGTTGGTCTTTAACCACTTCAGCTCCAGAAGGTTTACCCCCCATCCTGACCAGGCCATTTTTTTGCGATACTGCACTGATTTGCTTTAACTGACAATTGTCGTGCATCCCCAGATAAAATTAATGTAATTTTTTCCCACAAATAGGGCTTTCTTTTGGTGGTATTTATTTTGTGTGCTAAAAACAAAAAAAAGACCTAACATTTTGAAAAAAAAAAAGATTTTTTACTTTCTGCTATAACGCATCCAATAAAAAAAAAATAAAAAAAAAAATCTAATTTATAAAACATCAACATCAACAAAATTACAATAAGTGTATATTAATTAGTTTGCACAAAAGTTATAGCATCTACAAACTATGGGATAGATTTATGGACTTTTTTTTTTTTTTTTACTAATAATGGCGGAGCTCAGCGATTTTTTTTTTTTTTTTTGTGGGATTACAGCATTGCGGTGGACAAATCTGACACTAAGTGACACTTTTTGGGGACCAGTGACACCAATACAGTGATTAGTGCTAAAAAAAAAATGCACTGTCACTGCACTAATGACAATGGCAGGGAAGGGGTAAACATCAGGGGCAATCAAAGTTTTAAGTGTTTTCCTTGGATGTGCTTTCTTACTGTGTGGAGGATATTTTAACTGAAGAAAGACAAACATCTGTGTTCCTGCTTAGCAGAAACACAAGATCTATGTCTTTCTTACTAGCAGAACGACGATATGCCTTGTTTACATAGGCAGACTGCCGTTCTGCCCCTCTCGGAACGTTCGCCGGGTTTCCAGCAGACATCCGCCGGACCAGCTGATTGGCTCCCGCTGTGTCCAATCCCATAGCCGAAGAAAACAATCATGTACAGGTATGCTCTTTCGTTTTTTTTAAGGGCCACCCTGCCACAGTATATGTACATGCAGTGGTCCTTAAGCGGTTAACATGGTCAGCCATAATTTGAGGGATGCTTTGCTGCTCACCATGCACAATTAGGCCAAGTAATCAAAATATTGATTCAGAGAGCCCCACACGTCTCTATTCCCAGTTAAAGGGGTTGTAAAGGTTTGTTTTTTATTTTCTAAATAGGTTCCTTTAAGCTAGTGCATTGTTGGTTCACTTACCTTTTCCTTAGATTTCCCTTCTAAATATTTTTTTTTCTTTGTTTTCTTTGTCTGAATTTCTCACTTCCTGTTCCTCCTCAGTAAGCTGTTCAGTAAGCTGTTCTGGCTGACTCAACACCACTCGGATGATGGTGTGAAGTTTAGTGAGGAGAAACAGGAAGTGAGAAATTCAGATAAAGAAAAAAAAAAACATTTAGAAGGTAAATCAAAGGAAAAGGTAAGTGAACCAGCAATGCACTAGCTTAAAGGAACCTATTTAGAAAATAAAAAACAAACCTTTACAACCCCTTTAAGACTTGTTGACCAATTTGAATAAAAATATAATATGCCTTATATTGTTACTCCTCAATTAAAAGCTGATCATCAGGCAAGCAGCAAAATACACAGATAAATTACATATATGGAATGTTTTACCTGCCAAAGAATTATAATTCTGTTAAGCCAGTTTTGCAATCCAGATACCCCTGTTGGACAATATTGCTAGGTTGTCTGGGCAGTATGAGGTTGAGAAGGAAACACTGGAGGCACCAAAGCACCAACTGTATGTGAATGTGAATGTTAAGTCTAGAAGAGTGGAAAATATGATTTGGCCAGGCTTTTTAGGTCTTTGTTTTATGGAAACCAGACCAGAGAGAGGGTTCTTGACTGAGGTGTTCTGTCCATGGTGTTGCAGAGGTATCAGTACTCTTTATACACTATATTACAAAGAGGATTGAGACACCTGCTTTTCCACACACATGAACTTTAATGGTATCCCAGTCTTAGTCCATTGGATTCAATATTAAGTTGGTCCACCCTTTGCTGCTATAACAGCTTCAACTCTTCTGGGGTTGAAGTTGTTATAGCTGCAAAGGGTGCCTCACAAGGTATAGGAGTGTGTCTATGGGAATGTTTGAGCATTCTTCCAGAAGTGTATTTGTGAGGTCAGGCACTGATATTGGACGAGAAGACCTGGCTCACAGTCTCCGCTCTAATTCATCCCAAAGGTGTTCTATCGGGTTGTGTTCAGGACTCTGTGCAGGCCAGTCAAGTTCCTCCACCCAAAACTCGCTCATCTATGTCTGTTTGTGTCTATATGCTTAGAGTTCATCTTTAGGTATTTTCATGCATTCTATTTTTATTTACCCAACTCACGCCCGATGTATAGCCAAATGACGGCCGGTGAAGGTGCTCTCTTGTTCTGGGACAACGTCATATGTCGTTGTCCCACTCTCACCGTGCTTGCCCTGTGACACACCACCTATCCCGGTAAAGAGCAGATGACTAGACATGTGCATGACGAAAAATCAGTGCCGCCAATCAGTACTGCCTATCAGTGCCACCTATCAGTGCCCATCAGTGCAGCCTCATCAGCACACATCAGTGAAGGAGAAAATTACTTATTTACAACATTTCCTAACAGAAACTAAGAAAAAAAAATCCTTTTTAAAAATTTGGGTATTTTATTAGCAAAAAATAAAAAACCCAGTGGTGATTAAATGCCATCAAAAGAAAGCTCTATCTGTCTCCCAAAAAAATATAAAAAATGTAATTTGGGTACAGTGTTGAATAACCACGCAATTGTCATTCAAAGTGTCACAGCGCTGAAAGCTGAAAATTGGTCTGGGCAGGAGGGGGGTGGAAGTGCCCAGTATTGGAGTGGTTAAAAACTGATTTAGCTTTAAATGATATTTTATAGATCTTTTTGAAAGAGAAGAATTTTATCAAAGTGAAAAATAAATTGTAACAATTTAAGCATGTTCCTCGCAAAAATTCAATTTTCACAGTTCTTTCGTTCACCCCACCAACAAAATACATCTATTACTACTTACACAGAAATATTGCTTGCTTCCAATGTAATTATTTTGATGCTCTTGTCAGGGATAATAGGCATTTGGGAGACAGGCAGGGGACAGCAGAAAAAGGCATTAGACAATAAAGGGAGGAAAGTGAACAATGCAGGATCCGATCACTTCAATTTCTGAGATTCTAAATAGAATGTTTTGCAATTGGTTGCCTTTTAACAGATTTGACGCTCATACCTTTCATACCTATGACATTTAAGATGAAAGTGAGGACACAGGTGTGCACAGCATGCATTTTATTATTGGAAGGGCACTGTACATATTTTTATGGATGTGTTAGCAAAATGTAACCCTTCTGCTTTTTTTTTTAAATACCCTTTCAGATAACGAAATTAGATATTGTAAGCTACTACATAAATCAAATCAAATGTGTGGGCGGACAATAAGCACTTGGAGAAAACACAGCTATTCACTATTCCTTGAAAACTGTCAGATTATAAATAATGTAAGGGTTATACTGGTATGAAAACAATAGCTAGAGAAAAAAAACACAGAGGATAATTTTTAGATGCATAATACTAACATGTTGCTGCTTTCTGAAGTTAGGTAAATAATTGATACTGTCAGGAATCATCAATTAAATCATTGATTGATTAAAAGTGGAACCAAACCCTCCTATGCTGCTCAGTCAAGAAAGATGTCATTGTATCCTCTTTTACATAAGCAGTTGCCATAGTGCTACACATTTGGCCAGTTATGACACCAACCATTTGATGGCTTGACAGTTCAGTTGAGAGCACAAGCAACTGTAACAATTACCATTCAAGGCATACCATGAACATAACTGTTAGGGGAAACCAGCTAAATCAATGGGTTTAGTTACACTTAGCTGCCTTGTGCAGTCCCACCACACCTAATGGAATTGGGCCTTTAAAAAAAATCTTTAAAGAGTTAAGCCTCGTACACACGACCAGTTTTCTCGGCAAGAAAACTGCTGGGAGAGCTTTTTGCCAAGGAAAACCGTTCGTGTGTATGGTTTCTCGTCGGGAAAACTGCATGGAATCTCGATGAGAAAAATGGAGAACCTGCTCTCTATTATTCTCGTCGGGATTCTCGTCAGACTTTTCCTTCCGAGAAAACCGGTCGTCTGTATGCTTACCTGTTCCACGGTAAACCCGCGCATGCTCGAAAAGACTTTGACGCATGCGCGGTAGCATACAAGGTTAGTGTGGAGTGTAGCAAGATGACGGCGAGGGCATCGAATGTGACGAGCGCCGGCTCATCGTAGTCGATGACGTCACTGCGTTCTTGCCATTCAAAAGAACGGCGGTTCTTTTGAATGGCCGTCAGTACACAGAGCTTGGCAAGACAAGCTTGCCAGGAATCCCGTCGAGAAAACCAACGTTTTTTTTTCCCGACGGGATTCCCGCCCGTTTGTACAGGGCTTTACTGTTGTTACTATCTTATAAAAATATAGGTAAAAGCACAGAAAATTATTTTAAGTGCTTACTGTGATTTTCCTTTATATAAATAGTTTTTTATTCATTTTCAACATGCCTTTGAACTTGCTAGAAAACTTGACTAGTCAATTCCCTAGTACAGCCACCTGGGACAGATGGGACTGCTGACATCACATCCAAGACAGGGGTGCCTAACTTCGGTCTCAGGGCCTTTGGACGTCAACACAAAGAAGGACTTTTTACAGGTAAAAAACATGCCTAAAATATGTAAAATACACATATAATCTCATAAGAACATTTCTATTGAACAGCAAAGTTTCCTTATATAATAAATAAAATACTTTAACCAGTTGCCGACAGGGCCATAGCCGAATGGCAGCTACAGCGTGGTCTAAAAAACCTGGGAAGGGTGTACTATGACATCCTCCCAGAATCGCGCCCCCGGAAATGTCCGTGACCGTCAGGTCCTCCAGACCCGGCGCGACACAGAACTGGGTAAAGGGCCAATGACAGGGGCCCTTTACCACGTGATCCCCCATCCAATGATGGAGCGATTAGTTGTAAACAGACCGGAGCATGTCCGGTTCAGCTCCTCCCCTCTCCTTGCATCGATCAGTACAGTGTGCGAGGAGTGGAAGGAGCCGGGTTGAATCTGAAGTGCCCACAGTGCTGATCTCTGTCCATCCATGATCATCCATGCCCAGCCATGATCATCCATGCCCATTCATGCCTCATCCATGCCCAGCCATGCTCATCCATGCCCAGCCATGCTCATCCATGGCTCATCTATCCCCATCCATGTCCAACCATGCTCATCCGTGCCCATCCATGGCTCATCCATGCTCATCCGTGCCCATCCATGGCTCATCCATGCTCATCCGTGCCATATCCATTCCACATCAGTACTCATCCATGCCACATCAGTACTCATCCATGCCACATCAGTGCTCATCCGTGCCACATTCATGCTACTGTGATGGAGCTAATAAATTGACTATGTTATCTCTCTTTTTAACCACTCAAATATTGTTATTTTCTTTCCTTCTTTATGTTTTGGTAGTTGGTTCAGAGATTTGGTGCGAGTTAAATAGTTCTTATTTCAGCTACTCACATAGTTCACAGCCCCATCCTTAGGAATTTTAGAGTTTAAGGAGCTAGTGCTCTTTTAGCTTTTAGGGAGAGATGAGCTGACATGCACACACACACATTTGTAAAAAGGCTGATATAGCCAGACACACAAACACACACACACACACACTAAGATATATTTATACAATCTTTATTTCAAGAATAAGGAACTTATTGATGCTCATAATGGGAACCAGAAAGTTTAAGTATACTAGCTAAAAATATAAGTTAGAGTATTTTCATGTGTGTGTGTTTTGGTATTCATGTAACAAGATAAGAAATATTCTCCTTGACTAAAAATATGACAGAGGTATTCACTTCTTAAACGAGGAACAGATGTGAAGACACGTGGAAGAACAGGCTCGAGAGAAAGAAGACCATATACGGATGAACCAATGATATGCACACATTTGTGCTGACGTTTGCTTATGTCACTTTGTTTATATAAGGGGCTCTGACCCTGAATAAAGCCCCTGTTGGCCATTATTGATGAGAGAGAGCTCATACTGAACCACTGCGTCTCAGTGTGTAATCCTTTAGTATGCATGCATTCACATCACTTTGAATTTGGTACAGAGGCAGAATAGGACATACATCCTGGAAATGGACCAGGGGTACATCTATTACATTTTGGCTATCCAACGTGGGTTCTGGATTCCGTTCTCTGGACTAGCCAATCTAGTTATGTCTGTCAGCGAATCGAGGCATGTCTGACGGAACGAGACCTGATCAACTTCGCAACACGGTAAGTGAATAGTGTTATATTCCTTACCTGTGTTATTCCGGCTCGGTCACCCTCCCTTTCACTCACATTCAGTCTGCTCTTCCGAGATCGCCAAAGACGGGTAACTTCTTATCCAGAACCGATTTAATAAGAACCTGTCGACCTATTCTGCCGGCTGATATTTTTATGTTATGTTGTATGTTCTGTTTTGACTTGAATGTGGCTATTTCAGCGGATGTCTGTATGTGAAGGGGGAGACACGGTTTCCTTATCAGAAGTCTTTGTACAAAACTGATTTCGAGGTGGGTGTAATAGAGACACAGTTACCTGGTCAGCCCTTGTACTAAGATGTTGGTTTAAGATGGTGTCCGGGAATATATAGAGACACAGTTGCCTTGCCTGTCTTTGTACGAAAGCTGATTCAGACAGGGTGTAATAGTTACACAGTTACCTGGTCGGCCCCTGTACAAAGCTCATGGTTGAAAGAGGGTGTCACAAAATAAATAAATAAATATAGTGTGACAGCAGGAAGGTAAAGTCACCTGGTTGCATCCAGGGGGGTAGATATATTTCGCCCAGATTCAGGCTTTACGCCGACTTATACAACTAGGTGGAGAGTTGTATAAGGCTAGTGGGCTCATGGATGACTCATACCTCTAGGGAGAGTGTGGGGCGTCGTGCAGACAGAGATGAGGAGACCAGCTGAAGCTTGTCAGCTCATTTAGGCCTCCCAGCTTCATTAGATGTTAGCTCATGCCTGGAACCAGACCTGTGTGGACTGTCTAGGGAGAGTGAACCCCTGTGCGGTGAGGCAAAGCCTGTGTGGCTATTTGTTTGGACTTTTACTAAACCAGGGACTTAGGGACTAGGACAGCACTAGGCTGATCCCAGTTGTTAGTTAGGAAACCTGTATGTTTAGTCAGAGGTCAACTTGACCAGGATTTATTTTGGTTATGTTTCTTTTGCTTTGCTGTGTTTTGTCACTGTAAATAGAAAATAAACCGCACCTTTTTTTGATTTTGAAAACCGCAACCTCCGTTTGCTGGGCCTGTTTTGTGTGGGGAGCCCACCCCGGGGGTCACACACACCCGCTGCCGAGCTAACCCCCTCACAGTTGGTGGAGAACCAGTGGCAGTTTTTTTTAAGCCAGCATGGAGGAGATACTGAAGCAGCTGGCTCTAGCAAATGCCAATCAACAGCAGACAAATGCAGGTTTGCAAAGGAGCCTTGCAGCCCAGCAGCAGACAAACGCAACTTTGCAACAGAGTCTGGAGGCTCAGCAACGAGCCCAGCAGCAATCTGAGGCCCGCTTCATAGACCTGTTGCAGAAGCAAGAGCAGAGACTACAACAACAGATGGAAGCAGTAATGCAGCAACGTCCGCAGACCAGTGAGGAAAGCCGTCCCACTAATACCGCGTCCTTTGGGGTGAGTCGTTTATTGACAAAAATGACTGGAGAGGATGATCCAGAGGTATTTTTGACAACATTTGAAAGGACCGCTGAAAGAGAAAAGTGGCCTGAGGAGCAGTGGGCTGGACTGGTGGCTCCTCTGTTAACTGGTGAATCGCAAAAATAGGATTTTTATAACAGCTTACCTGTAAAATCCTTTTCTTGGAGTACATCACGGGACACAGAGCGACATAGTCATTACTAATGGGTTATATAGATACCGTCAGGTGCTGGCACTGGCAACTTCCAAAACCGGAAGTACCCTCCCCTATATAAGCCCCTCCCATCCGGGAGCACCTCAGTTTTGTAGCAAAGCAATAAGTGTCCCTAAAGAGGGGCGGGAGCTCTGTGTCCCGTGATGTACTCCAAGAAAAGGATTTTACAGGTAAGCTGTTATAAAAATCCTATTTTCTTTCTCGTACATCACGGGACACAGAGCGACATAGTCATTACTAATGGGATGTCCTAAAGCAATGCCAAATGAGGGGGGGGATACACCATATATAAGCTGAGCGCTATCAGACATGAGGATCTTTTGCGGCCTGCAACACACTGCGCCCAAAGGCGACATCCTCCTGACTTCTAACGTCCACCTGGTAGGACCTAGTAAACGTGTGTACCGAAGACCATGTTGCGGCCTTACAGATTTGAGCCAGGGAGGCCTGGTGATGCACTGCCCATGAAGTTCCAACTGCTCTCGTGGAGTGCGCTCTAACTTTGAACGGAGGCGGTCTCCTTCTCAAGCCATAAGCTTGCATAATGACCTGTCGAATCCACTTGGCTAAAGTAGATTTTGACGCTGCCTGACCCTTTCTGGGGCCTTCCGGCAGAATAAACAAAGCATCCGTTCTGCGAATCTGAGCAGTGGCTTTTAGATAAGCTTTAACTGCTCTTACTACATCCAAAGAATGCAATAACTTTTCCTCTACCGAAGTAGGTTTGGGGAAAAAAGGAAGAACCACATCTTGGTTCAAATGAAACCTCGATACCACCTTAGGAAGAAAGGCTGGATGAGGACGTAACACTACTCCTGTCCTTATGGATAACCAGATATGGCTCCCTACAGTACATAGCTGCTAATTCCGACACTTTTAGCCGAACAAATGGCTACTAGAAAAATCAATTTCCTGGTGAGAAGAACCAAAGAAATATGCTGTAATGGTTCAAATGGTTGTTTCTGTAGAACCGACAGAACCAAGTTTAGATCCCATGGACATATGGGAATATTAACCGGAGGACTAATACGCATCACTCCTTGTATAAAGGCTTTGACTAGTGAATGCGAAGCCAAGGGCCTTTGAAAAAATATTGACAAGGCCGAAATCTGACCCTTGATAGTACTCAAGGCAAGCTTCCTATCTACAGCCCATTGTAGGGAGTCCAGACTCCTACCTATTACGTACTTACGTGGATGCCATTTTTTGGCTTCACACCAGGCGATGTACGCCTTCCAGATTCTATAGTAGATCTGCCTGGATACCGGCTTCCTGGCATTGATCATGGTAGATACCACAGAATTAGAGAGCCCTCTCTTTTTTAGAATGTGGGCTTCAATAGCCAGGCCGTCAAACCTAGGGCTGGTAAGGAAGGGTGGTATATCGGTCCTTGCGAAAGCAGGTCCGGACGATGTGGGAGAGTCCAAGGACTCCCCACTGACATTTTACAATCTCCACGTACCACGCTCTTCGGGGCCACGCTGGAGCCACCAGAATCACTGGTTTCTTTTCTACCCTGATTCTGCAGAGTAATCGAGGTAACCATTGTGGCGGTGTGAATGCATATATCAGCTTGAACTGATCCCAAGGGAACACTAGGGCATCCGAGCCGCAAGCTAGGGGATCCCTTGTCCGAGAGACAAACCTGTCCCCCTTTGCGTTGAATCTGGATGCTAGAAGATCTACATCCGATGTTCGCCACCGCTGACATATTGTCCAGAAAACCTTGGGGTGAAGGGACCCTTCCTCTGGGCCTAATTGCTGGCGACTTAGAAAGTCCGCCTTCCAATTCTCCACTCCTGGAATGAATACCGCAGATATGGCTGGGACATATTTTTTCTGCCCATTTCAGGATGTAATTTACTTCCCTCTGGGCTGCACGACTCCTGGTGCCCCCCTGATGATTGATATATGCCACTGCTGTGGCATTGTCTGATTGAATTCTGACAGGGGACCCTTGGAGTTTGGATGTCCATGCTACTAGGGCATACCGGGCTGCTCGTATCTCTAAGAGATTGATGGGCAGGGCCTTTTCTGCATCCGACCATCTGCCCTGGAGAGACTATTGCTCCAGTACTGCTCCCCAGCCTATAAGGCTGGCATCTGTAATGACCACCTTCCAAGAAATCGGACTGAAGGATTTCCTTTTTTCCAGATTCTGGGGAACCAACCACCAACGGAGGCTCTTGCGAACGGAAGGGGACAAGGACATTGTAAGTCTAGGGCCTGAATTTTTTTGTTCCAGGCTGACAGTATGGCCCCTTGCAAATTCCTTGAATGGAATTGACCGTAGGGTACTGCTTCGAATGATGCCACCATTTTTCCCAGCAGCCTCATATACAGGCGTATGGACGGCTGTCTTTTTTGTACCCACTAAGTGGATCAAATCTTTCAAAGACAACACCTTTCCTTGAGGCAAGAATATTTTTCTCTGGCCTGAATCCAACCTTAGCCCCAAGTATTCCAGACTTTTGACTGGTTTTTAGGGCTGACTTGTCTCGGTTGATAATCCAACCGTGAGATTCCAGATACTTGATCGTCTTGTGAACGACCACGTCTAGTTTTTTCACTGAGTGGTCTATCAGCAACAAGTCATCCAGATATGCCATTATCATTACACCTTGTGTTCTTAGATTGGCCAATAAAGGGCCAGAATTTTTGTAAACACTCGTGGTGCTGTGGCCAAACCGAAGGGTAAGGCTCTGAACTGAAAATGGCGCCCTTCTACTGCAAAGCGTAGAAATTTTTGGTGGACTGGAAAGATGGGAATGTGCAAATAAGCATCTTTGATGTCGATCGTGGCTAACCAATCCTCCCCTTGTAGGGCAGTGGCCACCGATCGGATCGACTCCATCGGAAAGACCTGATATACAGGAATTTGTATAGCCCTTTTAGAATTAATATGGGCCTCCCGTCCGCGTTTGCTTCGGGACTGTAAAGAGGTTTGAGTAAAACCCGAACCCTCATTCTTCCAGGGGAACCTCCATAATTACTCCTTGGAGCAATAGTTGTTCTAGTGCCAACAGGAGGGACTCTCTCTTCCGGGGATCCCTTGGCACGTTTGACCTCAAAAATGGGAAGGAGGAGAGTCTTTTAACTCCAAACTGTATCCCAAACCTACTGCGGAGAGCACCTATCTGTCTTGATCGTGTCCCGCCAGGTCTCTTGCGAACAACTGGAGTCCTCCCCCCACCTGACTGAGTGGGGGCTTCAATGAATTTAACTTTGGGGGAGGTTTTGTACCTCCCCTGACCCAGGGTTTCTCATTACCCTGCTACTGTCCCTGTTTTTTACCCCCGGGATTTGACCGAGGAGGCCGTCGGAACTGTTACACAGCCGATGCCCCAGGGACTGGAGAAGCAGGCCTCTTAAAGAGGGACCTCTAACTCTGTTTTTAACCGGCAAGAGCGTATTTTTACCGCTGGAAATTTTCTGGATATATTTGTCCAGGTTTTCCCTGAATAAGCGTTCACCATGAAATGGGACGCTAACCAGCCATTCTTTACAGGGAGCTTCAGCAGACCAGTTTTTGAGCCATAGGAGCCTACGCATATGTACTATAGACAGCGTAAGGCGGGAGGCCTGATGGACTGAATCCTCTATGGCGTCAACCGCAAAGCCTAAGGCTCTAGGTAGATCAGCTAGGGCAAAGCCTGCTGATCTGTCAAGTCCCTCAAGACCTGTTTCAACTGATCCTTCACTGCTTAGCAGACCCCAATAGCTGCTACTGCTGGTTGTATCACCAAGCAGATTTTCATAAGGACTCCAATCTTTTATTTATTGGGTTCTTGAACATTTGGACATTATCCACTGGACATGTCAGTGATTTATACATACAAAAGATGGCTGCGTCCACTGTAGGGACCTTCCATTTTTTTTTTTTTTTTTTTTGATGAACTTATCCTCCATGGGATAGACCACCGGAAATCTCTTGGGGGAATAAATATTTTCTCAGGACGTTCCCAATCCTGGTAAATGAGCCCTTTCAGTAAAGGGTGAAGTGGAAAAGAACAAACAGTCTGGGGGCTTCTAGCGACCCCAACGAGGATACAGTAGTGGTTGATGGTTCCGCAAGGTGCATTTTTAAATGCTGATCGGACCATGTTAGTCAGAGACTGAACCCATAATCTTTCAGCTTGAGATGCTGAGAAAAGGTTCCCCCACTGTTGATTCCTCTATAACAGAATCAACCTCATCCTGATCCCCTTCAGGCAGGTCGATCCCTGTATGGGACTGTTGCTCTGCTAACAGGCACTCTGAAGGAGGAGACGGAGATCGGGCGTGCTTTCCCTGACAGGGAGGCAGCGATAAATGTTGACAATCTCTCTCTAATCCTCCCAGAGCTGAGGAAAAAACCTCCTCTGTTACATACACAGGAGCAGGTGACTGAGGACAGCCACAGTACCAAGTACCCCTGCGGGGTCTCTACGGTCACTTACCTCTGAACTTCAGGGGAGACTGGTGCAGCAGGAGTATGCCCAAGATCCTCCGAGCCCGATGAGACCCCCTTCGCTTCCTGGAAGATTCAGTTCCGGAGCTTCTGGACGGCATATTCCTAAGCCTAAAGCTGAGGTATTCCAGCCGTAATACACCACTTTTACTGAGAATAGTCTAGCACAATTGCTGCTATATCACAGTTGGTGTCTACTAATGTGCCTTTCTAGGGGATGCCTGTATCAACCGCTTGCTGTATGCCTTTAAATGTTGCCAGCTCTGTCTCTGTACTTCATAGCCAGCTCACTACAATATTGTGGTTTTTTTAAAACTGCTGGGACGCCCGCACATGCGCAGAAGCGCTGCGGCGCGCACAGAGCGTCATCCCCCAGGCTCCGCCCCCTTTCCCGGCTCACCTCTATATATAGAGGCGCGTGCACGCGCGCGGGCACGTGCGCCTTCGGCGCTAATTTCAAATATGTTAAATATATATATAAATTTTTTTTTTTTTTTTTTCTTGACCACCATTAAAAATTATTACATTTTTTTAGTAGTTACAGGCATGCACAGAATTTTGCGGGAATACCATTAGGTAACAGACAGAAAGACAAATTAGGCTTGGGGGTCCCCCAATAGAACCAAGTTCCTGGGGGCCCCCACTTACCTGTTCCCCGCCGCAGGACTTTGTTTGGTCCACAAAAGCCCAAACTTCACCTATCACGGCAGGCATTGTAATCAAACCTTCAGGGACCGGGTTCCCAAGGATTCCACTCCCCTGGACCTGTATAGCACCCTGCACAGAAAACATCTTGGTCGTGGGTATGACCAGAGCTCTGGATCCCAGGGTCCAGCTCTCCTAAGAGAAGCATTACAGGCAAAACCTTGCTCTTCTCTGCAAGGCCCGGGTACCGACCGTTTAGCTATGAAGCTTTTTTGGTCGGATCCGGAATAGCTTACTGAGGCCCAAAAGAACCTGTACGCAAGCTCAGTGAAAAACACATGTTTCTTCTTGGCCAACACCTTAGACACTGGCAAAAAACTGAGGTGCTCCCGGATGGGAGGGGCTTATATAGGGGAGGGTACTTCCGGTTTTGGAAGTTGCCAGTGCCAGCACCTGACGGTATCTATATAACCCATTAGTAATGACTATGTCGCTCTGTGTCCCGTGATGTACGAGAAAGAAAAGCTTACTATGACCTAGAGCCTAACCAAGCAAAAGACTATGTGATGCTAAAAGCTGAAATATTGGCAAGGCTGGGTGTCACCCAGGCTGTCCGGGCTCAGCGTGTGCATAACTGGACTTTCCAGCTTGGAAAACCCCCCAGGTCTCAAATGTATGATCTCATTCACCTGAGCAGAAAGTGGCTACAGCCAGAGACTTTGTCCGCACCAAAGATTGTGGAACGTGTTGTAATGGATCGGTTTTTGAGAGCTCTTCCTACTGCCATCCAAAAGTGGGTAAGCCATGGAGACCCAGAGACGGCCGATGGTCTTGTGGATCGTGTGGAGAAATACTTGGCTACAGAGAACCTGACGGCCTCTTCCAGAGACACTCGGACTTTCCACCCTAAGACCAGACCATCCCCAGGGGCGGATAAGAGGATTCCAAGGGGTGAGGGTGGAGAGAGTGAGAGGGTGGGAGCTCTACCCCAAGTTTGGCGAGAACAGCCTGGGAAATCAGCGGCTCAAGAGGCGGCAAGAAGGATCGTTTGCTACCGC
Organism: Rana muscosa; assembly: GCA_029206835.1. Lineage (NCBI taxonomy): Eukaryota > Metazoa > Chordata > Amphibia > Anura > Ranidae > Rana > Rana muscosa. Next base: position 97,828,345 of record JARGYO010005626.1, on the reverse strand, counting down.
TGCCGGCAAGCGGGACATATTGCAGCCAATTGCCCGGTTGTGGAGGAACCCATGCAGTGTGACTTTCTGACGGGCAGACGTCAGTCGCTGTGTGCGACAGTCGCATGCACTGCCATTCGAGGAACTGAGAAACATTTATGCAAAATGTGTGTTAATGGTAGAAATGTTGTGGTATTGCTGGATTCAGGTAGCCTTGTGACCCTGATAAAGGCTGAGTTAGTTAAAACAGAGGTCTCTGGGAATAGCAAGGTAGCTGTTATTTGTGTGCATGGGGACACCCGAGAGTATCCAGTGACTACAGTGTGTTTCGAGACCCCCAAAGGTACCCTCTCTCATCCAGTGGGCTTAGTATCTCAGTTACCGCATGACGCCATTGTGGGAAGGGATTTTCCGAAGTTCTGGGAACTGTGGGATGATCCTGAGCCCCTCACTGGTGCCCTTATGTACCAGGAATGTGATAGCCAGAACTCCCCTGAGAGTGGTGAGGACTCTCCGGAATTTCCCTTATCAGTATTGGCAGGGGAGACTCAAGAAACTGGAGAGGAGCCCACCTCCTCAGACGAAAACCTACCGTCTGTGGAGTTTTCTGATCTTGAGGTTCACAGGGAAAACTTTGCCACAGAACAGTTGAAAGACCCCGCCCTAATAAAGGCACGGGAAAACGTAGTGAAAATAGATGGTGAGTTAGTGAACCCAGATAATACCTGCACTTACCCATACTTCAGCGTAGAGAAGGACCTACTGTATCGGGTGGCAAAAAGGGCAGAAGAAACCGTTGAGCAGCTTGTGGTGCCCAAACCTTACAGGAAGTTGGTGTTGGAGTTGGCCCATGGGCACATTCTTGGAGGTCATCTGGGGACAGAGAAAACCCGAGAGAGGGTATTACAGAGATTCTATTGGCCGGGGGTGATGAAGGACGTAGAAAATTATTGTTCCTCCTGCCCTGTGTGTCAGAGGTTGGCCCCGATGCCACATTTCCGTAGCCCGCTGGTCCCTCTACCCATCATTGAGGTCCCGTTTGAGAGGATCGCCATGGATTTGGTAGGTCCTATAATCAAGTCCGCTAGGGGGCACCAGTACATATTAGTTATAATGGACTATGCCACCCGTTATCCAGAAGCGATCCCTCTCCGAAATACCTCGGCCAAAACCATAGCCAAAGAGCTATCTCTTGTTTTTAGCCGGGTGGGTATTTGTAAAGAACTGCTTACGGACCAAGGTACACCCTTTATGTCCCGGGTTATGAAAGAGCTGTGTAAATTGTTCAAAGTGACGCAATTGCGTACGTCTGTGTATCACCCCCAAACCGATGGGCTGGTTGAAAGATTCAACAAAACCCTAAAACAAATGTTGAAGAAAGTGGTGGATAGAGATGGAAAGGATTGGGACTGTTTACTTCCTTATTTGATGTTTGCTATTAGGGAGGTGCCCCAATCCTCTACGGGATTCTCCCCCTTTGAGTTACTGTATGGGAGACACCCAAGAGGGCTGTTGGATATTGCCAAGGAAACTTGGGAAAGTGAGAGTTCTCCCCACAGGAGTGTGATTGAGCATGTCGCCCTGATGCAAGATCGAATTGCACAGGTAATGCCCATCGTGAAGGAACATTTGGCCCAAGCGCAGTTGGCACAGCAGAGAGTGTACAACCGTGGAGCCAAGACCCGTACCTTTTCCCCGGGGGATAGGATATTGGTACTTGTCCCTACGGTTGAAAGTAAATTCCTTGCCAAATGGCAAGGCCCCTACGAGATAATGGAAAAAGTGAGCGAAGTGAATTACAAGGTCAGACAACCAGGAAGGCGAAAGCCCGAACAGATCTATCACGTTAATCTGTTGAAAGCCTGGAGGGATAGAGAGTCCCTAGTCGCAGACACTTGGTCACCAGCTCAAACTGGTTGCGTGATTCCTGAGGTTGGAATAGCAGCCACCTTGTCACAACCCCAACAACAGGAGGTTAAGGAGTTTGTGCTTCGCAACAAGGAGGTATTCTCTGAGCTGCCGGGACAAACATCTGGGGTAGAGCATGACATCATTACCCCGCCCGGTGAAAGGGTGAAGTTAAAACCCTATCGGATCCCAGAGGCTCGACGGGAGGCAATACGGGAGGAAGTACAGAAAATGCTGAACTTAGGGGTGATAGAGGAGTCCCAAAGTGATTGGTCTAGTCCCATCGTGTTGGTGCCTAAACCGGATGGGAGCTGGCGATTTTGTAACGATTTTCGTCAGTTGAACAAAGTTACAAAATTTGACACCTACCCCATGCCACGTATAGATGAGTTGATCGACCGGCTGGGAACAGCCCGATACATGACGACTCTTGACCTCACAAAAGGGTATTGGCAAATCCCCCTGGCCAAGTCGGCCAAAGAGAAAACCGCATTTGTAACCCCAGACGGGGCGTTCCAATATAAAAGAATGCCGTTCGGGTTACAGAATGCGCCGGCCACATTCCAGCGGAAAATGGACCAGATGCTGAGGCCCCATCGGAAGTATGCTGCGGCTTACCTGGATGACGTAATTGTCCATAGCACAGATTGGGCCTCACATCTGCCAAAAGTGCAAGCAGTCCTGGACTCTGTTCGGGAAGCGGGGTTTACGGCTAACCCCAAGAAGTGTACCATTGGGCAGGAGGAGGCCAAATATCTTGGGTACACCATTGGGAGGGGAGTAATAAAACCCCAACTCAACAAAGTCGAGGCCATCCAGAGTTGGCCACGTCCCAACAGCAAGAAGCAGGTACGAGCCTTTCTGGGAATCGCTGGGTATTATCGGCGATTCATTCCCCACTTTGCTTCTAAGGCTGTGCCCCTAACCAACCTGACGAAGGGGAAAGGGTCGGTCATGATTAAATGGACCCCCGAGGCTGAGGCAGCATTCCAATTCTTGAAACAAGCCTTATGTAGCCAGCCAGTGTTGTACTCACCCGACTTCTCTAAAGACTTTGTCGTACAAAGTGATGCGTCAGATGTGGGGTTAGGAGCAGTATTGTCCCAGGTCTGGAACGGGGAAGAGCACCCAGTCATTTACCTCAGCAGGAAGTTGAAGTCCCATGAGGTAAATTACGCCACCGTTGAAAAGGAGTGTTTAGCGGTGAAGTGGGCTCTAGATTCCCTTCGGTACTACCTGCTAGGTAGGCACTTTGACATGGTTACGGATCACGCTCCGTTAAAGTGGATGGCTCAAAACAAGGAAACAAATAGAAGAGTGAATAGGTGGTTCCTGGCCCTCCAGGAATTCAACTTCACAGTAAAGCATCGCCCTGGCGTTCAAATGGGGAATGTGGATGCTTTGTCTCGAGTACATGAATGCCTGATTGCTGGTGTTCCAACCCCGAGGTTAAAACAAGAGGGGGGGTATGTGACAGCAGGAAGGTAAAGTCACCTGGTTGCATCCAGGGGGGTAGATATATTTCGCCCAGATTCAGGCTTTACGCCGACTTATACAACTAGGTGGAGAGTTGTATAAGGCTAGTGGGCTCATGGATGACTCATACCTCTAGGGAGAGTGTGGGGCGTCGTGCAGACAGAGATGAGGAGACCAGCTGAAGCTTGTCAGCTCATTTAGGCCTCTATAAGAACTCCCAGCTTCATTAGATGTTAGCTCATGCCTGGAACCAGACCTGTGTGGACTGTCTAGGGAGAGTGAACCCCTGTGCGGTGAGGCAAAGCCTGTGTGGCTATTTGTTTGGACTTTTACTAAACCAGGGACTTAGGGACTAGGACAGCACTAGGCTGATCCCAGTTGTTAGTTAGGAAACCTGTATGTTTAGTCAGAGGTCAACTTGACCAGGATTTATTTTGGTTATGTTTCTTTTGCTTTGCTGTGTTTTGTCACTGTAAATAGAAAATAAACCGCACCTTTTTTTGATTTTGAAAACCACAACCTCCGTTTGCTGGGCCTGTTTTGTGTGGGGAGCCCATCCCGGGGGTCACACACACCCGCTGCCGAGCTAACCCCCTCACAATAGGCACAGGGAATCCTTGTGATTTATGATTAAGAGAGAGTGCCAGGTATGTATATATAAATTAATTATAAATACACCTCACTATAGTGAGTAAATATGACCTCCATACAGACAGCAGGGCTGAAATAGCGTGTCATATTCTAACTGTGTATGTGGTTTCATGTTTGTGCGTGTAGATGGATGGGGTTAATTTTGGGACGGGATAGGAGCAAGGAGCAGGCTAGACCCCCCCTCCTTTTTTGTTTTACTCTGAAAGAAATTCCTAAGCCTCGCTTTTCAGCTGTCTCCAGTCTACGCTGTGAAAAAAGAGTCAGACTCCCTCCCACCTTCTTGTAAGTGGGGGCTACTGCTCCTCCTGTGTAGGAAAAAAAAAGGAATGGTTTTTAAAAATGTGCCTGCTGTCGTTTCTTTTTCCAGACGTTTAAGTGTTTAACACCCCTGCTAGCCTACGACAGATTTTTAAACCTGAGTGTAACTTCTGATTATGAAGTCTGGAGTTTTTATATTTGCAGTTTATTTTTAAGTTGAGGCTTAGCTAAGTAGCTATTTAAAACTCTTCACAGGATAGAGTTGCAAGTTGGAGAGGGTGGATCCTGCCCCATAGCAGAGACTGAACAGAAATAAGGGAAGGGGTTGATGAAAGTGGGGTGGGTGGAACAGGAGGTACAGAACACAGGAGGGATTGATGTATGTATATCATAAAGGACAAAGCTTGCCCCCGCCCTATCATGGTGGCCCCAAGTGGGCATGTGAGGAATGTGGGAGGTCCAGACTCCCACACCCTGACTGCCCCAGGCTCTGCCCCCAATGCAGTTGAAAGTCAGAGGACCTTCTATGGAGGTCCCTCCCCTTGCAAACAGGCCTTCCTCCACCCTCATCCCAGCCATACCTACCCCTATACCCCCTGTGCCCAGTATTGAATGCAGATGGCAGATTTTACTGCCCATCGGTCATTGCCCCAGTGATGCCTTCAATACCAGGTTACATAACAAAGAGCATTATCGCATGCTATCAAGTGCTTTCGTAGCAGGTTTGAAAGAACAGATACGGATAGGGCTGATAGTGGCCCGACCAGAGTAGTACAGGACCTTAGAGCAGTGAACGAGGCCACCATTTTGGAGACACCACTTGTCCCCAATCCACGCACTCTTCTGTCAGGGGTGCCCCCGTCTGCAAAGTTTTTCGCTGTCATAGATTTAGCGAGTGCTGAAGTCATACAGGCCATTCCGCCCCCCCCCCCGGTAATGCTAAGGCCCTACATGCATTTTTGGGACTTATCTCTTACTGCAGAGCCTGGATACCTGCGGCTTCCCTTCTCATGCAACCCCTGTATGACAACCTGCAATGTGACCCCTTTGCGCTGTCCGAAGAAGCGCTCACTAACTTTCAAATTTTGAAAAAGACAATCAGCACTGCTCCTGCACTCGGTCTCCCTGATTATGGAAAGCCCTTTCGCCTGTTTATATCTGAGACACAGGGCCACGCCTCAGGGGTGTTGACACAAAGTCATGGACTCCTTCCCTGCCCCATCGGTTACTATTCAGCCCACCTGGACCCAGTTGCCAGAGGATGCCCATCATGTCTCCGAGCAGTTTTTGCTGCCCAGGCCCTGCTGGACAAAACTTCAGATATTGTCCTGGGCCATCCCCTTATGCTGCTAGCCCCTCTGCCATTCTGAATCAGGTGCAACCCAAGCATTTATCCTCTGCCGGCCACCCCCGGTTGCAATGCAACCTACTCATGCATGACAATGTGACTCTACTTCGATGCCAACAACTCAACCCTGTTACTCTCCTTCCTCTTGTCCAAGGGGGGTATCATGACATGTCTCTGGACAAACAGGAAGAAGAGAACGCAGACCTACCTGCTTCTACCCTAGATGAAGATGAACATGATTGCTTTAAACTCATGAAGGCGGAAACCAACCATCTACCCTCTGTCCTGGATGCCTCGATCCCATTGCCTCAACTCACCTTGTATGTTGATGGCTCCAGATTCACAGATTCATCCGGCAATTTCCATACAGGATATGCGGTTACCACAGAGACTACAGTTATGCAAGCCGCCTCGCTCCCAGCATCCATGTCTGCTCAAGAGGCTGAGCTCCATGCCCTTATAGTAGCCTGCCAGCTTGCAGAAGGACAAACAGCAAATATCTACACCGATTCCAGGTATGCACTGGGCGTGGCCCATGACTTTGGACTAATATGGAAGACAAGAGGCTTCTTGACTAAAGCCGGTACCTCAGTGAAGCATGGCAAGGCCATAGAAGCGCTCCTGACAGCACTCCAACTCCCAGAACAAGTAGCAATGCTCAAAATTAAAGCCTATGGGAAGATAACCACACCAGAAGCCAGAGGAAACCACCTGGCTGATGAAACAACAAAACAAGCAGCCATGACCCCCTTAGGGGCTGAAACCACAGAATTTGTGGGAATATATCACCCGCAGCCAAAATCGGTAAACAAAGCCCTACTACAAAAAACTCAAACAGATGCTGCAGACCAAGAGAAAGCAACATGGAGCAAGATGGGAGCAGTACGGGTGGATGATCTTTGGACTGTAGGAATCCGCCCATGTCTCCCCAGAGCTTTGTACCCAGCTGTGGTACAATGGGCCCATGGAGCAACCCATCTCTCAAAGACTTTGATGAACTCACTCATAAACAAACATTATGTAGCTCCAGGAATAACTACTTTAACTAATCAATACTGCAAGTTCTGCCACACTTGCCTAGCATGCAACCCCGGAAGGCTAGAGAAACCACCCCCGAAACACTCAGCTAGACCGCTCTACCCCTTCCAGAGAATACAGATTGGTCACATACAAATGCCAAAAAGAGTGGTAGATTTGAGTATGCCCTGGTGGTGGTAGACATGTTCTCAGGATGGTCAGAGGCTTATCCAGTCGCAAATCAGACAGCGAAAACCACGGCTAAAAAATTGCTTTTGGAGGTGGTTTGCAGATATGGGGTACCTGAGGTGATAGAGAGTGATCAAGGCCCTGCGTTCACTGCTACAGTCACAAAAGAAATATGGTTGGCCCTAGGTACAACATTGGCGTTTCACACACCTTATCACCCTCAGAATAGTGGGAAAGTGGAAAGAATGAACGAGACATTTAAAACCCAAATGCTAAAAATGGCCAAGGACACAAGTATGTCCTGGCCGGAAAGCCTGCCAGTAGCCTTATTCAGCGTACGGTATTCCCCAAGGGGAAGCATTCTTTATCCCCTTTTGAAATCTTGTTTGGAACAGCCCCTAGATTAGGTTGTTATTACCCACAACAGTTGCAATTGCAGTCTGATACTTTGATAGATTATGTGACTGCTCTTTCAAAAGAATTAACTAATATCCATGCACGAGTATTTTCTTCCATTCCAGGTTCTGATCTAGATACCGGTACTCACAGCATACTTCCTGGTGATTGGGTGATGGTTAAGAAGTTCCTCTGAAAGCATTCCCTGGAGCCAAGATATGATGGTCCATTCCAAGTGTTGCTAACAACAGCCACTTCAGTTAACTTTGGCCAGAAAGAACACTTGGATACACACTTTCCACTGCAAAAATGCTCCAGTTCCAGAATGAAACTATATATATTTTTTCTTATAGCAACTGTACACACACAGGAGGTGGCTATCAAACAAGTAGATGGAGTAACACAATTCTGGTATAATTCATCAGACAAACATGTAGCTACCTTCATATTTGATTTTTGTTCTATAATCTCCTTCCCTCCATTTGACTGGCAGTGTAACGTGTTACGGCCGCAGATTGCGTACGGAACCATATATATATATATATATATTTGACACAGCAAACTGTGACCACTGGGAATCTGTGGGTTGGAATACAGGGGATGGCTGGGGATATAGGCCACAGAGTGCCCTGAACAAGAAAGACAAATATGGAGAGTCATTACTCAGCAGACTGACCTTGTTAAAAACAGGCACATGGTCAAGTGATGGGAGGATGGGACATAGCACGAAACTCATCGTAACCATAAGGAATCCCAGTCCTACGGATACAGGCACATATGTTATGGGGGGTACGGTATGATGGGGAGAATAGGGGTCCAAGTGGACAGTTCCAACTTAGACATGTATAATTCATCTGAATGGGAGGCCCTTCAAACAGCAAGTGATCCCCTTAAACCACATGTACATATGTGCACCCTAGGAGATATGGTGGCCATAGCTAATCCCACATTCGAAGACACGATGGCAGCAGAGACTGGTTTCTCATATGTCAACCTGTGGCTCGAATGGATGCGGTATAATGCAGGGAAACATAACAGGTCCAACTGTTATGTGTTTGGTGGAGCTAAACCCCATTTGGGAACAGTGCCATTAAACATACCTCCCACTCAAGAGGAGTGCTTTCTGAGCCTGTTCACCAAAACTTCCACTGATTACTCCAAGTGCGAAACTTGGAAAAGAGAATATCCCACAGTAACCAAGACATCCAAACCCAGAGAGGATATCACTATATATCCCGGTAATTACACATGTTATGGGAACTACCAGGGAGCAGGGAAGTTCTTAGGGAACTTCTCTATGGGATACTGTGCCTCCTACAGCAGTGTATCCACAGATCTAGTTCAGAATCAAACTCAATCTTTGGGAGACGTGTATTGGATCTGTGGGGACATGAAGATTAGGACTAAGTTAACAGACCGATGGACAGGGGAATGTGCACTTGCCAAAGTCATAATGCCCCTGCACATCTTTTCGGGAGGTGACCTAGTAGCAAAAGGGGAGCACTCATCCAAATCCAGCAGGAAGCGCAGAAGTGCTCCAGCTGGTAGTTTTGACCCCCATGTATATATAGATGCCATAGGAGTACCAAGGGGGGTCCCAGATGAGTTTAAAGCCCGAGACCAAGTAAAATAGGATTTTTGTACTCACCATAAAATCCGTTTCTCTGACGTCCATGGACTGACACAGCTGTCATACTGATTACGTGTGGGTATATGTCCCTGCTTGCAGGAGAAGACCTAGGCAGAATGTTAGATGTTAAAACATTCTAGAACAAACCAGAGCTTAACAGCCCCGCCCAGGGGGGCGGTCCCTCCGGACATTACCCTCCCATCTGCAGCTAGCAGCCTCAGTTCGTAACAAAGCAGTACAAAACTTAAAAGGAAGGGTGGGTGCTGTGTCAGTCCATGGATGTCAGAGAAACAGATTTTACGGTGAGTACAAAAATCCTATTTTCTCTTATCGTCCATGGACTGACACAGCTGTCATACTGATTACGTGTGGGACGTCCCAAAGCAGTATTATAAAAGGGTGGGAGCAAAATAGTAAAGGAACAACCAAAACTTCACTCCAAACCAGCAGAGCTCCTCAACAAAGGAGGTGCAACATTAAACAGCGGCCTGCAACACTTTGCGGCCGAAGGAAGCATCCGAAGATGCAGCTAAATCAACCTTATAGAATTTTGAAAAGGCATGAACGGACGACCAGGTCGCCGCCTTGCACACTTGTGCAACCGACGCTTGATGTCGGAAAGCCCAGGAAGCATCAATTGCCCTGGTGGCATGCGCCATAACCGGAAAGGGAGGGGCCACCCCCTTAATGGCATAGGCCTGTATAACAGTCTGTCTGATCCATCTAGAAAAAATGGCAGACGACACTAGTGAGTCATATCACGTACCACAAAATATGTGAAGCGCAAACCCTCTGGAATGCGATGTGTGAGGACACAAGGACGGGAGGACAATGTCCACATGTAGGTGGAAAACCGAGACCACCTCATGCAAAAGGAAGGTCGCGGACGCAACACCGCCTTATCCTTATGGATGACCAAATAGGGCGACTTGCAGGACAAGGCCACCAATTTAGACACCCGTCTGACAGAAATAATGGCCACTAAGAAGGCCACCTCCTGAGACAAGGTCAAGAGGGGAATATCTCTGATATTTTCAAAGTGGGGTTCCTGGAGAACCGAGAGCACCAAATTCAAATCCCGAGAAGGTTTCAACAGGGGGGAGCACATGGCGAACTCCCTGCACAAAAGGTGCTACCAAGGAATGACCCGTTAGCGGTTGCTAAAGGAAGACGGCCAAGGCCGAAAACTGACCCCTAATGGTACTCAAAGCAAGCATTTGGGTCACACCACGCTGCAAGGACCGCAGGATACTGGGGACGGAATACGTCCGTAGACGCTAGTCCAGCTCATTGCACATAGCGATGTAAGCTTCCCAGGTACGGTGATATATCTTTCAAGCGGAAGACTTCCGTGCCCTGAACATGGTCGAAATTACCGAATCCGAGAGACCTCGGACTCTCAGCACCTGGCTTCCAATAGTTATGCCGTTAAGTCAGAGACTGCAAAACAGGATGAAAAATAGGACCTTGAAACAGAAGGTCCTCCCTTATTGGCAACCGCCAAGGAACGTCCGCGATGAGACGTACCAGATCAGCGTACCAATGACGCCGAGACCCATCCGGCGCAAGAGGATCACCGGTATCCCTTCGGCCAGGCGAGGAAGCAGCTGCAGCGGAGGATAACAGATATCAGGTGATATTGACCCCATGGGGCCCACCAACGGATCCGAGGCATCCGCCCAAGGATCCCTGGACCTTAGTATTGAGTCGAGAGGCCCTCAGGTCCACATCCGGTATGTCCAGGTGTAAGGACCACTCTCCTGGTCCAGCGTCTGGCGACTCCGATAGTCCGCCTGCCAATTGTCTACGCTTGAACATAGACGGCCGATAGAGACCACATGGGGAGGCATATTCTGATTGCTCGTATTTCCAGAACATTGATCGGTAAACGGGCTTCGTCCGGAGTCCAAAGCCCTGGGGCTGACAGGACTCCCCCGACTCCACCCCCGCCCATCAGGCTGGTGTCTGTCATGAACACCGTCCACTGGATGGGGAGGGACAACTCCCCGGACCGAAGAGCCGGGGACCCCAACCACTACGCCAGGGACGCCCCCTGAGTGGGTGACTCATCTGGATCTGAAGATCCAAAGACAACGGGGATTTGTCCCAAGTGGACAGGATCTCTTACTGTAATGCCCGTGTGTGTGATTGGGCATACGGAACAACCTCGAACGAGGCTCTCATGAGTCCCAGGACTCTCATGTAAAAAACGGGTTGACGACCATTTCCGAGACGTCAGGATCCACACTACAGACTGAAAAGTCAGTAACTTCTCCAGGGTTAGGAATACCTACGCCTCCATGGAGTCCAGGATCAGACCGAGATACTCCAAATGTTGAACCGGGACCAGGACCGACTTCTGAATGTTCGGGCGCCACCCAAAGTCCCTAAGGGTCTGACTGACATAGTCACACTTCTTATAATTCTGAGCCATTGTCTGCTCTTAGAAGAAGATCGTCCAGATAGCCCATAATAGCAATGCCTCGCTGTCTGAGCAAGGCTAGAATCGGAGCAAGCACCTTGGTAAAAAACCTTTGGTGACGAGGCTAGGCTGAAGGGAAGAGCCACAATTGATAGTGGTCTTCGCTGATCGCAAGCGCAGAAACTACTGTTGACATGCGCAGATCGGAACATGCAAGTAGGCGGTCTTGATGTCCAAGGATGCCAGAAAATCCCCTTGATGGAGTGTAGCGAACACCCCGCGAGTGGATTCCATGCGGAACTTTACACCATCACAAAAGCATCCAGGCCTTGAGGCCCAGGGTTGGCCAAACCCCCGTCCACCTTTTGGGACTACAGATTCGAGTAGAAACCCTGAACAACCTCTCTTGTGACGGAACCGGCACAATCCTCCGGACCTGATCAATCCTGTACGGCCCTTAAGAGGGCCACCCGACAGGCAGGAAGGAGAGGGAGAATTGAGGGAAAGAATCTGTCTGGGGACCAGGAACGGAATTCTATCCTGTATCCTGAGGTGACCACCTCGCACACCCACCGGTCGGAGATCCGGGAGGTCCACCGAACCGTGAACCTGCAAGGACGTCCCCCCACCCCAGAGTCGGGCAGGGACAAGACTCCATGTGGCGGTGGGCTTGGGAGCTTGCTTGGTAGGCTTACGCACCCAGGGACGCTTATGTCCCCCAGCCGCACTTTTCCCAGTCTGGGAGGGCTTACCCGCGGATTCTGACTGACAAGAAGAAACTCATTCTCCTTTGCCGGAAAGGAAGGGCCCGGCCTACGGTGGGGCTCCTTTGTCCGTAACAGACTGAGGAAGGAAGGTGCTCTTACCCCTTGTGATATCCATAATAATGGCATCCAGGGCGGCCCCAAACAGTCCACCACCCCTTTAAAGGGCAAGTCAGCCAGGAGCTATTTGGAAGCTAGGTCGGCCGACCAGCATTTCAGCCAGACAAGGTGACGCAGCACCACAGCAGATAGAGGCCCCAGAAATTAAAGAGACCGCATCCAAAGTGGCATCGCACACAGAGACTAAACCCTGCGCCAGTTGATGAGCCAGGGTAATGGTCTCAGGAGGGAGATTATGCTCCTAAACCGTCTTGGTAGATGGCGGCCGCAGCATCCGAGGACCGAGGGATGGGTCGGCCTCGGGTACCGACATCGCGGGCGCCCTGGACAGGTAAGTGTCCTTATTTTAAAAGTCAGCAGCTGCAGTATTTGTAGCTGCTGACTTTTAAAAAAAAAAAAAAATTTGGCGGACCTCCGCTTTAATAAAACAAGTTCACTGAAAAAAGCTTCTCTCTAAAGCAGTATGATGGTAGATAAGTGTTGGGTAAGAGTCATTTTGCCGCACACCATCCACTACATGTCCCACTAATCTTTCTTCCTGTATAATATAGTCTATCGCAGTCTTAATACACGCAAGAAAAAATTCAAACAAGGAAAAGTATAGGCCAAAACAGCAATGGTGAATTAAAGGGGAACTAAAAGGGATCTATACTAACCTTTCTTCCAATGGTCCCCACCTCTCACCGGTGCCATCATCTTCTTCTGTATGCCAGTTTTCAGCCATCCTCATTGGCCGGTGTGGGGTGACTCACTCCAGTGCGTCCATCATTCCATCATTCCAGCCCCAAGAGATCGGGCTGGCCACTGTATACTGAGCTGTGAATACGCAGCTCAATTTACATGCCGGGGGACATTGGATGTCTCTTCTGAAATAAAATAAAAAACCTGCAGGCTAGCAGTGAACAACAGCATAACTATAGTTCCACTTTAAGATGTACAAATTTAAAGCAGTAGTAAACCACATAAAAAAAAAAAAATGGGGCTCCCAGGCAGTTTAAGTCATAATGTGCTAGTATACATCACATGCTAGCATATTATGGCAGACTTACCTGAAAATCACACCTTCCAGCGGCGTGCAGGAGCCGCTGTTTACTGCACGGCTCTGAAGGAAGGGCACGGGTTTGCTGGTCTTGCAAAGCGCATGCATTGGTGATGTAACTGGCTGCATCTAAAGTAAATATATCCTAAACATTTAGGATGAATTTACTGTATGTAGCGGGTATGTACTTTCCCGGGTGTAAATTTGAATTTGGAAGTAACACCAGTGATGTGTAATTCACCACGGCCCATTGGGTGGCGCTGTCGCCCTGGGTTGGGTTGGATTATCGCTGTGTGCCGACCTCCTTTTTGTCCTCCCTCGGCAGCAGTATGGTGGGGCGAGGAACCCGCCGTGCTTGCTGGGAGAGGGTATAAAGGGGCCGGCCATCTTGGTCACGGGGTCGAAGTCCCAGGCACCTTCAGCTTGCGGACGGTGGGTCGTGTCGCTCCTCTGGGTGGCTTAGGCCTAGAGGACAGCGGAGATCGAGTTCCATCCCAGGCACCTTTAGCCTGGGGTGAGGTACTTGGATGGAGGTCTGGAGCTCAGTGCCCAACACTGGGTTCCGCGAGGGAAGGAGATCCTAGGGTACCCAGGGATTGGGTACCCGAATCCGGAAGGCGCAATGGACCGGGGGGAGCTCCTCATTTGAAGACCCGGTGCAGTATATTGCCGGTGCCAAGTGAGTCTCTCGTCGGAGACGGCCTGGAAGGAAATCTACCCTCGTGCGGAGACCAGGACACTTCTAGGAAGGGAAGTGGCAACCTGCATTATGTCTGGGCCTGTTCGCATCCACACCTCCTTTTCTGTTCTGTTCTATCAAGGGAGTTCAACTGTTTGTGTTCGGACAAGGAAAATAAAGGAGTGTTGAACTTTAATGGTGTGGAGCTCATTTTCTAACGGACATTGTTCACGGTGACTCTTGGAGGGAGGATCCAGGTGCACAGCACTGACCCGAAGGTAATACAAAACCGTTGCTTATACCGCACTAACACCTGTGGTGGAAGCCAGGCGTGGTGTCCCCGCTCCCTCCCCTCTAAGGTACCCCTAGACAAAAAAAAGAAACGAGACGAGAGAAAGAGGGGAGTGGAGGTGGCCGCTACATGTACATATAGGTAAGGCTTATTAAAGGCTTACCTATAAGTAAAAATCATACATGGGAGTTTACTCTCCACTTTAAACTAACAAAATAGGCACACGAGGGATACTATGCTTTAATATCAATATATCATCTTGCTCTGTATAGATATCAGGTCCTACACTAGTACAGCGCTTGCATAATAGGAAAAATACAAATAATATTCTTAAGAATATTCTTAAGAAGAAGAGAAACAAAAATTCAGTTATATCTACTCGAGTTTTTAAATCCCAATATTGATATTGGAGATTTGTATAAGTCCTTGTAAGCACTGTCTGATAAGTTGGTTCATTGGGTTAAAAAAGATTAATGGGTCGGGGAAGCAGCAGGTTTCCCTTGATAATCAATGGGCATGCTGTCAAATAATAACATTCACTGACAAACTCTTAAAAGGGAGGACAGTTAATTACTTTTTTTTACTTGTTTTTCATGTTTTTGTTTTATTTTTTTTTATTGTTATACTTTATAGTTTGCTGCAGTTTCTCTTTCTTACAAATTTCCTCTAAGGCTTCATTTACATTTGCGGAGTGTCAAAAATAGATGGAAGAGATTATGGATGATCCCGCGCAGCGGCGCAGATGGCTGTGTCTTAATATTTGGGAACTGCTGCCCCTACCAATACAAGCACCTAAGAGGAGTACAGAAATAAGATATGAAATTTAAAAGGTAGGTATGGCACTGTTCAGGTGACCCAACCCCTTATCAAGGGTCTGAGATATGCCAACCTCCTTCGCAGATGCAAAATCTAATAAAACTTTTTGTGTGATCAATATGTGGTGCTAAATGTAAACATAAATATGCTACACCGATATGACGTGCAAAAATGCAAATAAACATAAATCTGGAGCTGCTATACATATATGACATGCAATAGTGCTAATTATATACAAAGTGCCAAGTGCTGAGTGATTCCGTAATATAAAAAACAGTGCTGATTGCTATGCAATATTCCAAACTAAAAATAATTCCGTGCTATACAGTCCATTTACAAAAAATGAAAATATGTTGAGAGTATATAAATGTAAATTTCCAAAAACTGACAGGTGCTCTTCAAACGTGTTCCTTTGAGCTTCTTATAGTGCCTCCTATAGGAAATGCACTCACTGGAAGTACTCACCTCCCCAGGGGTATTACACTTTCACAGTATTTGCCACTGTGCAGCAATATCCAGATCCGCGCTCTTTAACCACTTGCCTACGGGGCACTTTCACCTCCTTCCTGCCCAAGCCATTTTTCATCTTTCAGCGCTGTCACACTTTGAATGACAATTGCACAATCATGCAACACTGTACCCAAATGAAATTTTTATCAGAAGAATTTACCCCCTGCCTGACCAGAGCATTTTTTGCGATTCGGCACTGCGTCGTTTTAGCTGACAATTGTGTGGTCGTGCGACGTTGTACCCAAACAAAATTGACGTCCTTTTTTTCCCCACGAATAGAGCTTTGTTTTGGTGGTATTTGATCACCTCTGCGGTTTTTATTTCCTGTGCTATAAACAAAAGAAGAGGGACAAGTTTGAAAAAAAAAAAATAATAACTTTTTGCTATAATAAATATCAAGTTTTTTTTTAAAAACAATTTTTTTCCTCAGTTTAGGTTGATATGTATTCTTCTACATATTTTTGGTAAAAAAATAAAAAAAAAAATCGCAATAAGCGTATATTGATTGGTTTGCGCAAAAGTTAAAGCGTCTACAAAATAGGGGATAGATTTATAGCATTTTTATTATTATTTTTTTTTTACTAGTAATGGCGGCGATCAGCGATTTTTATCGTGACCATTCACATTTATACAGTGATCCCTGCTATAAAAATGCATTGATTACTGTATAAATATGACTGGCAGGGAAGGGGTTAACACTAGGGGCGATCAAGGGGTTAAATGTGTTCCCTAGGGAGTGATTCTTACTGTGGGGGGAGGGGACTGACTGGGTGAGGTGACCGATGGTTGTCCCAAGGGACACACCATCGGTCTCCTCTCCCTGACAGGACGTGTTTACACACACAGATCCACGGTCCTGCTCAGTCACTGGGCAATCGCGGGCACGTGCATCGGGTCCCCAGTGATACGACGCACGCCCCCTAGTGGCTTGGGAAGGCGCAACGTCATATGACGTCCACCCAGAACAAGAGGGTCTTCCTCCCGTCGTCATTTGACGGTGGGCGGTGGACAAGGGGTTAAATATCAACATTTTCTTTACACTTTAGATGTTACTCCACATCACCCACCTCCTCGGCCGCCAGTTCCTGCAGTGTCTTCTCACTACGTCTTACTGGCAAGAATAGATGATTGGGATACGTTATTATCCTCCCCGCTTTAAACACTTGGACGGGGGGTATACATATGGCACGGCAGCAATGCAAAGCAAAAATTATCCCCCTGTCATGTTTGGCATGCAAACCACCACTGAATGCAACATATTCAAGTAAATGGGGCTGCAGTACAACTGCGAATGAAATAAAGTTCTTGGTTGTGGTTCTGTATTCCTATTCAAACAGCAGATTTGGCTGTAAAAAAAAAAAAAAAAAGACAGGCATTCAGGGGGTGGCAGCATTGCTTCCTGAATACCTGTCAGCCGTACCTGCACTGCTCTGTGAAAAGCCATCTAACACGGATCTCTCTTCACAGACCGACTCATGTGTAAATGAGCTCCTAAAGTGGTAGTAAACTCAGTTTTTTTTTTTTACCTACAGGTAAGCTTATAATAAAACCTAACTGTAAGTAAATTAATATCTCCTAAACATGCACTGTTTAAGAGATATTCTAGCCAGCAGCAGCCGATGATGCCACCGGCGCATGCGCTCTGAAGGAACGGCATACCTGTGCCGTTCCTTCAGAGCTGGGTGCCGTGGCTGAGACTCTCGCGCACATGTGTAGAACGTGTACCGGGGTGGGCTCCCCAGGATACAGCGAAGTCACGAACAAGGAAAACCACTCCACCAGCAGCTCTTGTTAAAACTGAATTTTACTTAGACGGGTATTGAACCCAACCGCCAATTCTGGGAACATACAATATATTTACAGACACCCAGCCCGAAGGCTGAGACCCTTATGCTGCACAGCGCGGCGCCACACATAGGATGCAGGAGTAATTTGCCTACTGGTGGGCACAACCAAACCGCCACACCTTACCTGTTAATACCCTAAAAACAACACAAGAATAACTGTATGGGTGTGTGGTGCGGGCTAGCCTGCCGTGCAGCACAACAGTTTACAAACTTGCAAAGCTCTACCATATTTCCCCCCCCCCCTTAACTGGTGTTGTATCATGCATCTGCGTGTTCCTCCTGAGTACAACGCCAGTCTATCTTGAGTTTGTAGAAAGTTCATCAGCTCTCCAATTGTGAAGTGTCACTTTAGGTTATGGAGTCCCTGTAGTGAACAGTAGCAACACTTGTGGCCTGACACAAACAGAGACCCTACTAACTATCTACAGGCCTGGTCTCAGTCTCTAGGCGGCAACAAAGTAATGGGGTGCGTGCACGATCTTACCGACCCGGGTCTGCTCTGCATCCGCTGGTGACTCTGACCGGAACAAAATGTCTCTCTAACAAGTATATGGTCCTGCAGTGTATATTGTTTTGTTCCTCAGGTCTCATCCGTCTTCCTGCAAGCAATTCCTCGTTCCTCTGGACAGGATCAGGATCTTGGACACAAGTAACTTCACTCAGCTGCAGTTCTGTTTCCACACCTGGATGTTGTAGGATTCTCTGCACAGTCCTCAGAACAAACTTCTTCTCAAAATGGCTGCCTGCTCGCTACACACTTTCTCTCTCTCTCTCTCTTTCTTGAATCTCTGTCCAAAACAGCCCGTTATTCTACAGTTCTCCTCTCACTTTCTTTCCTGTGTGTCACAGCACTGATTTGTGTACAGCGTCTCCATGGCTACAGCCCGTTATCTGTGTCAGGAAAAACCAGCGGCATCTTGTGGCCAAACAGCAGAATGACAGTTAAATATTTAATTGTAAACAAACAGTGTTCAGACAATGAGAGCTGCTTCCCATCTTACATGCCACCCCACTAGAGGTTGTCGTCCTCGGCAACCCTTCCCATACAAACTCATTCTGGGCATAGCGCTGTGGGGGCACACCAGCATTGGGCCTGGTTGACCTTCGAAGAGGGATAGGTTCAGAAGCACTGGGGACTTCAGACACATCTAATGGGGGAGGGGCTGCTGACTGCTCAACACTTTCCCCAGGTGGCAAACTCAGTGACCGGCCCCCAGCTCTCCTGTTGTACTAACCTGACCGCATTCGAACTCCGGGCGGAGACGCGCTATACCTCTCTGCCTGGGGTTCTCGGCTCTTGATTGGATAGATTGATAGCAGCACAGCCTGTGGCTCCCACTGCTGTCAATCAAATCCAATGACGCAGGTGCCAGAGGCGGGGCCGAGTTCTATATTCAGCGTCTATGGATGCCGAACGCTGGACTCTGCTGCTCTCCCGCAAGGTAACCCCTCCCCCCCAGGAGAGCACTTCTCCTAGGGGGTTATACAATGCAGGGAGGAGCCGAGAGAGCCGCCAGGGGACCCCAGAAGAGAAGGATCAGGGCCACTCTGTGCAAAACGAACTGCACAGTGGAGGCAAGTATGACATGTTTGTTATTTAAAAAAAAAAAAACACAAAGCCTTACAATCACTTTAACCACTTAAGCCCCGGACAATTTTGTAGCTAAAGGACCAGAGGTGTTTTCAGAATTTTGCACTGTGCTGCTTTAACTGGAAATTGTGTGAACATGCAATGTTGTACCCAAACAAAATTTGCATCCTTTTCTTCCCACAAATAGAGCTTTCTTTTAATGGTATTTGATTGCCTCTGTGATTTTTATTTTTTGCAATATAAATGGCAAAAGACTGAAAATGTAAAAAAAAAAATGATATTTTCTACTTTTTGTTATAAGAAAAATTGAATAAAAACTCAATTTTAGTCATACATTTAGGCCAAAATGTATTCAGCCACATGTCTTTAGTAAAAAAAATGACAATAAGCGTATATTTATTGGTTTGCGCAAAAGTTATAGCGTTTACAAACTAGGGTACATTTTCTGGAATTTACAAAGCTTTAAATTTATGACTGCCTATCTCATTTCTTGAGGTGCTAAAATGGCAGGGCAGTACAAAACCCCCCCCCCCCAAATGACCCCATTTTGGAAAGTAGACACCCCAAGGAAATTGCTGAGAGGCATGTTGAGCCAATTGAATATATATTTTTTTTTGTCCCAAGTGATTGAATAATGACAAAAAAATAAAAGATTACAAAAACTTGTCACTAAATGATATATTGCTCACACATGCCATAGTTATATGTGGAATTGCACCCCAAAATACATTCTGCTGCTTCTCCTGAGTACGGGGATACCACATGTGTGAGACTTTTTAGGAGCCTAGCCACGTACGGGACCCCGGAAACCAAGCACCGCCTTCAGGATTTCTAAGGGCGCAAATTATTGATTTCACTCCTCACTACCTATCACAGTTTCGAAGGCCATAAAATGCCAAAATAGCACAAAACCCCCCAAATGACCCCATTTTGGAAAGTAGACACCCCAAGGAAATTGCTGAGAGGCATGTTGAGCCCTTTGAATATTTTTTTTTTGTCCCAAGTGATTAAATAATGACACCCCAAGCTATTTACTGAGAGGCATGTTCAGTCCATGGAATATTTTATATTTTGCCACAAGTTGCGGGAATATGACAAACTTTTTTTTTTTTTTTGCACAGAGTTGTCACTAAATGATATATTGCTCACACATGCTATTAACTTTTTGGGAGCCTAGCCGCGTACGGGACTCCAGAAACCAAGCACCGCCTTCAAGATTTCTAAGGGCATAAATTTTTGATTTCACTCCTCACTACCTATCACTACCTATCACAGTTTTGAAGGCCATAAAATGCCAAGATGGCACAAAACGCCCCCAAATGACCCCATTTTGGAAAGTAGACACCCCAAGCTATTTGCTGAGAGGAATGTTGAGCCCATTGCATATTTTTTTTGTCCCAAATGATTGAATAATGACAAAAAGAAAAAAAAATAATGTACAAAAAGTTGTCACTAAATGATATATTGCTCACACATGCCATGGTTATATGTGGAATTGCACCCCAAAATACATTCTGATGCTTCTCCTGAGTACGGGGATACCACATGTGTGGGACTTTTTGGGAGCCTAGCCGCGTACGGGGCCCCAAAATCCAAGCACCGCCTTCAGGATTTCTAAGGGCGTAAATTTTTGATTTCACTCCTCACTACCTATCACAGTTTTGAAGGCCATAAAATGCCAAGATAGCACAAAAACCCCCAAAATGACCCCATTTTGGAAAGTAAACACCCCAAGGAAATTGCTGAGAGGCATGTTGAGCCCATTGAATATTTTTTTTTGTCCCAAGTGATTAAATAATGACAAAAAGAAAAAAAAAATGTACAAAAAGTTGTCACTAAATGATATATTGCTCAAACATTCCATGGTTATATGTGGAATTACACCCCAAAATACATTTTGCTGCTTCTCCTGAGTACAGGGATACCACATGTGTGGGCCTTTTTGAGAGCCTAGATGCGTACAGGGCCCCAAAAACAAAGCACCGCCTTCAGGATTTCTAAGGGCGTAAATTTTTGATTTCACTCCTCACTACCTATCACAGTTTCGAAGGCCATAAAATGCCAAAATAGCACAAAACCCCCCCAAATTACCCCATTTTGGAAAGTAGACACCCCAAGCTATTTGCTGAGAGGCATGGTGAGTATTTTACAGCTCTCATTTGTTTTTGAAAATGAAGAAAGACATTTTTTTTTTCTTTTTTCAATTTTCAAAACTTTGTGACAAAAAGCGAGATCTGCAAAATACTCAACATACCTCTCAGCAAATAGCTTGGGGTGTCTACTTTCCAAAATGGGGTCATTTGGGGGGATTTTGTGCCATCTGGGCATTCCATGGCCTCCGAAACTGTGATAGGCAGTGAGGAGTGAAATCAAAAATTTACACCCATAGAAATCCTGAAGGCGGTGCTTGGTTTTCGGGGTCCTGTACGCGGCTAGGCTAACAAAATGTCTCACACATGTGGTATCCCCGTACTCAGGAGAAGAAACAGAATGTATTTTGGGGTGCAATTCCACATATAACCATGGCATGTTTGAGCAATATATCATTTAGTGACAACTTTTTGTACATTTTTTTTTCTTTTTGTCATTATTCAATCACTTGGGACAAAAAAAAAATATTCAATGGGCTCAACATGCCTTTCAGCAAATAGCTTGGGGTGTCTACTTTCCAAAATGGGGTCATTTGGGGGGGTTTTGAACTGTCCTGGCATTTTATACACAACATTAGGAAGCTTACATCCACTCTTCTAACCACTTGAAGACAAAGCCCTTTCTGACACTTTTTGTTTACATGAAAAAAAAAATTTTTTTGCAAGAAAATTATGTTGAACCCCCAAACATTATATATTTTTTTAAAGCAAAGGTCCTACAGATTAAAATAGTGGATGTTGCAGTTTTTTTCCCACACAGTATTTGCGCAGCGATTTTTCAAACGCATTTTTTGGGGGAAAAACACACTTTTTTTATTTTTAATGCACTAAAAAATGTTTGATGAAATAAAAAAGATGATCTTAGGCCGAGTACATGGATACCAAACACGACATGCTTTAAAATTGCGCACAAACGCGCAGCGGCGACAAACTACATTCATTTTTAAAAGCATTTAAAAGCCTTTACAGGTTACCACGTTAGATTTACAGAGGAGGTCTACTGCTAAAATTACTGCCCTCGATCTGACCTTCGCGGTGATACCTCACATGCATGATGCAATTGCTGTTTACATATGACGCTAGACCGACGCTTGCGTTCGCCTTTGCGCAAGAGCAGGGGGGGACAGCGGTGCTTTTTTTTTTTATTATTAATTTTGCTTTTTTATTTTATTTTTAAACTGTTCCTTCCATATTTTTTTTTTTTTTACCATTTTTATTGTTATCTCAGGGAATGAAAATATCCCCTATGATAGCAATAGGTAGTGACAGGTACTCTTTTTTTGAAAAAAATTGGGGGGTTAGACCCTAGATCTTTCCTCTGCCCTCAAAGCATCTGACCACACCAAGATCGGTGTGATAAAATGCTTTCCCAATTTCCCAATGGCGCTGTTTATATCCGGGGGGGGGGGACATTCCCTCCCACTGCTTGTAAAAGCAGTCTAGAGGCTAATTATCTGCTAGAATTGCTTTTACATGAAAGCCGGCCACTGGCTGAAAAGAATGATACCAAGATGATACCTAAACCTGCAGGCATCATTCTGGTATAAACATTCAAAGTCCAGCAACATACCAGTACGTTGCTGGTCCTTGTTGGACATGTATTGTAATCTTTTTTTTCATGCAGCCTGTTGGCTGAACGAAAAAAAGAGATTGATCGGTGGGTATGCCCACCATTAGAATACCTCCCTTCATCCACCCACTTCTAATGATGGGCATACATGCACCATTTATATATGCCGAAGCATGGGGGCATCCTCCCGCAAAAAAGTTATGCCGCGTACACACGGTCGGACTTTTCCACGGGCAAGCCTCCGTCAGGAATTTCGACCGTATGTACGCGGCATAAAAGGTTATGCTGCGTACACATGGTCAGACTTTTCCACGGGCAAGCCTCCGTCGGAATTTCGACCGTATGTACGCGGCATTAGGAGCAAAATCGCTCCTCCGCCCCTGCTGCCTCCATGCTTCGGCATTTATGCTCTTTTTTTTAACTGTGGTGGTGAAATCACCTCCTACAGCGTTGGAGTCACGGCTTTATGTATCGTGGGAGCAAACGCTGTTGCTGTCAAGATAAATAGATCCGCGCTGCAACTGAATGGCGTACCTGCTAAGCAAATGATGGTTAACATTTAAACAAAGTAACATTACAGTACAACAGTAAGACCTTACCATACCATACCTGCAAAGCAAATACCAAAACAAAACCTAGTAAAAAAATAAAACATTTTTTTAACGCAACCTGTGCCTAAAATATATATATGCCGAAGCATGGGGGCATCCTCCCGCAAAAAAGCTATGCCGCATACACACGGTCGGACTTTTCCACGGGCAAGCCTCCGTCGGAATTTCGACCCTATGTACGCGGCATTAGGAGCAAAATCGCTCCTCCGCCTCTGCTGCCCCCATGCTTCGGCATATATGCTCTTTTTTTTTTTTAACTGTGGTGGTGAAATCACCTCCTACAGCACTGGAGTCACGGCTTTATGTATCGTGGGAGCAAACGCTGTTGCTGTCAAGATAAATAATTCCGTGCTGCAGTTGAATGGCGCACCTGAAAACAAAAAATGACATACCTGAAAAGCAAGCATGATAAAACATTGCAGAATAGAATACAGTAAAAAAGAGCAGAACAATAGAGAGAAAATAGAGAGAGAGAAAGAGAGAGAAAGAAAGAGAGAGAGAGAGAGAGAGAGAGAGAGAGAGAACAATAAAACGACAACTATTTTTGTTTTTTTTCTTTTATATTTTTTTTGTGTTTTGTTTTTTACGTTTTTTTTTTTCTTTTTTAAACTTTTTTTTTGTAACTTTAACAACTGTAATGGTTCGGGTCTCTCAAAATGTGATGGCATCTTGGGAGACCCTGTGTAAGTGTGTCCTAGTCTGTGAAATGCTGTACCCTACGCTAAAACTTCACTTTTGAGTGGTAGCGTTTAAAACATTCACCAAGGCAAAGACCAGGTTTGTCAGGACAGAGTGGACAAAAAACACGGGTGTCACGCCTAAATCCGCGCTTGCTACAGACACGACATCTTTTTTGGGGGGTTCGTTGGGTAGAGGTACTCTGGAGGGCATACGGATAATGCCTCTCATGCAGCCGGCTTACTGCATTTGGTTGGGGATGGCGAGGTGCAGAACCGCCTGGATACAGGAGTTCTGTGACTATCTCATTCTGGAATTTTAGAAGAGATAAAGTCCCGCCTGAAGCTCTGTATAGCACATGAGCATTCAGCAAAGCCAATTGGAATAAGGATAGAGACACTTTTTTGTACCAGCGTCTCACCTTACGGTCAATTAGATACGGCGCCAACAACTGGTCATTGAGGTCCACCCCTCCCATATTTTTGTTATATTCGTGGACACAGATGGGTTTCTCCACAACACCAGTCGCCGTACGAATTTGGACTGTCATGTCTGCATGAAGGGAGGTAAGAAGGAAAACATTCTTATTGTCCCTCCACTTCATAGCGAGCAAGTTATTACACTTCAAGCAGGCTCTGTCCCCCAGCCTAAGACGGGCATCTACAAGCCGCTGGGGAAAGCCCCGGCGATTAGGTCGCACGGTGCCACATGCTCCAATCTGATGATCAAACAAGTGACTAAACAGTGGCACGCTTGTGTAATAATTGTCCACATACAAGTGGTACCCCTTCCCGAATAAGGGTGACACCAAGTTCCACACTATCTTGCCAGCGCTCCCTATGTAATCCGGGCAGTTGACCGGCTCAACCTGACTATCTTTTCCCTCATAAACCGTAAAGCTCCATACATAGCCTGTTGCCCTGTCACAGAACTTATAGCGTTTGACCCCGTATCTGGCACGCTTGCTGGGAAGGTACTGCTTGAAAGACAAGCGGCCAGAAAATTGAATCAGGGACTCATCAACGCAGACAACTTGATCGGGAATAAACAAGGCTGCAAAACGTTCGTTGAAGTGGTTTATGAGGGGCCGAATTTTATAGAGCCGGTCGTATTCAGGGTCTCCACGTGGACGACAAAGTTCATTGTCATTGAAGTGCATGAACCGCAAAATCTGCTCGTATCGTGTCCTGGGCATGGAGGCAGAGAACACGGGCATGTGGTCAATTGGGTGCGTGGACCAATAAGCACGCAATGACGGGAATTTATGTGTGCCCATGTTGAGGGAAAGGCCCAGAAAGGTCTTAAATTCGGAAACCGTAATTGGTTTCCAATCTTTGGCAATGGAAGGCAACTGGGGGTTAGCGGCGATGAATTGACCAGCATATAAATTACTCTGGTCCACAATAGATCTATAGAGATCTTCCGTGAAAAACAGCGAATAAAAATCAATTGGCATAAAATCAGCTGTTTCCACCTGAATACCGGGTTGGGCAGTGAATGGGGGAAGTACGGGTTCTGCAGAAGTGGTGGGGACCCAATCAGGATAGGCAAATTCTGCAGGAAGGGCACTATGGGCACGACGGGCCTGCCTTTGTCTTCTTGGTGGCAGCGGGACACTACTTGTGCTTGCCACCTCGCCAGCTTGAACTGCACTTATGGGACTCGCCACGTCACCACGTGATACTGCAGTGCTGGATGTACGCCCAGGCTGTACTAGGCCGCTGGTGCTTGCCAATTCACCAGAAGGAATAGCGGCGCTAGTACTACTCTGCTCCATGATACGAGAGACCTGTGGTTCTTGCTCCTCAACAACCTCAGAAGATCGGGATCGGGTACGCCTGACCTTAGCAGGGACCTCACCTTCGTCGTCAGAGCTATCTGACGTGGGGCCGCTGACTTCACTGTCTTCTACGGGAAGATATTCTGAGCCTGAATCTGACAGATGCGTGACCTCCTCTTCACTATCTGTCATGCTCAGAATCTCGTAGGCCTCTTTACTAGTGTACCTTCGTCTTGCCATTTTGGGCTCTAAATTTAGGAGTACACTAGTAAGATTCACAGGTAAAAAAAGCACCTGACTGTCAGAAAATGTATCAAACACTTCCAAAAAAAACTGTTAGCGATTGCAGGGATCAGGACTGTCTCTGCGAATGCTGCAGATTTGTGTGTTGTGTTTGGTAAGTGACAGTGATCGATCGATACTGCACTTGGGTGGGCTGGGCTGGGCTGGGCTGGGCGGAGGGGCTAAACGCAGGTGCTAGAAGGTATCTGGGCTGATCCCGCTAACACTGCGATTTTGGGAACCCTAAACTGCTGGGGACACTAGTATAGATCTGATCAGATCAGATATTGATCTGTTCAGATACTATACCACTAAGGGAGGTGTATGCTTTGCGCGTGGGTGTTAGCGTTACTGGCACTAACCTAACGCTGCCTGGGGCGACGCAGACCCTCTCTGGCGCTAAAACCTAATTGATATCAGCCGCCGGGCGATCAGGGGGTTAAACCTTTATTGGGTTATATACGGTGGGTGCCCTGATGCTATAAAAAGCAAACTAACCAACCAGCGTCACCCGTAAAACGTATATGGTGATCACTGGTGAAAGGGTTAACTAGGGGCAATCAGGGGGTTAAAACCTTTATTAGGTTATATATGGGGGTACCTGAAACTATATAAAAACCTGACGGGTAACCTAAATAACTAACTGGCTAACCAGTGTCACCAGTAAAACTTATACGGTGATCACTGGTGAAAGGGTTAACTCTAGGGGCAATCAGGGGGTTAAAATAATATATGGGGGTATCTGACGCTATAAAAATCTGCGGCGAAACTAAAAATAAATAACTGGCTATCTAGGGCACCACCGGCACTAAATACAGCGATCGGAAATACGATCGCTTAGTGACGCTGGCGTTAGGGGGTAATAGGGTTACCTGGGGGGCGATCAAGGGGTTAAACCTTTATTAGGGGGGGTTAGGGGGCTACCCTGGACCTAAAGGGGCCTAAACCTAACTGCCCTGCAACTTTTTACTGTCACAAATGACACTGATTGCAGTGATCAGTAAAAAAATTACCACTGCAAACGGTGCACTGTGACTGGGGGTACTGGGGGTGATCTGGGGGGTGATCTGGGGGTGACTGGGGGGTGAAAAGTGTGCCTACGTGTACTGGTGTCAGTGGGCTGTTGGTGCACTTACTGTGAGATGTCTTCTCTCCTCGCGCCGGATCGAAAAGACCGACACGAGGAGAGATGACATCACTTCCTCTGCCTGTGTTTACATTACACAGGCAGAGGAAGGTTTTCATTCGCCAGGAACGATCGCGAGGGGGTGGCCGGAATCGAACGGCCGTCCCCTCATCCCAGATCGCTCCCGAACAAATAACCACCACTCTATGTATAAAAGGGGGGTCCGATCGGACCCCCCAACTATACGAATGCAATCACGTACCGGTACGTGACTTTGCCTGTCGGTGCCATTCTGCCGACGTATAATTACAGTGGGCGGTCGTTAAGTGGTTGAGCTTTGACAAAAAAAAACTTCAAGCTGATTGGTTTCTATGCAGAGCTGCACCAGATTTTGCACTCTCCAGTTTTAGTAAATCAACCCCATTGGAGCCTTTGGGTGCAGGTAGGGTTCATCTTCAGTGCAGAATATCCCAGGAGAGATGAGCATGTGAATAAGAGATAATGTTTTTTTTTTACTAAAACTGGAGAGTGCAAAATCTGGTGCAACTCTGCAAAGAAACCATTTAGCTTTCAGGTTTTATTGCCAAAGCTGAACTGAAGTTCAACTTAGAAGCTGATTGGCTACCAGGCACAGCTGCACAAGATTCTGAGTGTACCCGTTTTTGTAAATCTCTCCCAATGTTTATGTAGCGCCCTGCTCCTGTTGACCAGGCGCTATGATCTAAATTTAGTGGGATGTCTGAACTGTAGTGAGTTCAGATTCTATGTTTTGGCTAAATTGGCCTATGTTCCAGCCTTGGCTGAGTTGGTGTATTTGTCGCAGTTATCAGCAGGGGTCGCTGCCACCTCTGGTCCGTGTTGGAAGGTACAACGAGCCGAGGTGTATTGGGTGCTTTTTCCCCAGAGGCAACCTAGCGGGAGGTTGATACCACTGGGCATGCTGGAAGAGGGTACTTAAGGGGTGGACGCCATTTCTGGAGAGTCTCTCACCTCGTGGCCACCCTGGCCGGAGGGATGTGACAACTCTTCCTTCTACATCGGGGCCTGCTGGCCCGAGTTTTCGTTACTGGGTGTATGCCAAGGAGTTATCTGGGGCCTACTAGTTCGAGGGTGATCCTGTGCTGTCTGTCCTGCGGGAAGAAGCTGAGCAGTTGAAGGAACCAGGGGAGGACTCGTCTTGGAGAATACGCAGCGGAAGGCTGTTATCTCGAGAGGAGCCTGGGGCCTCAATTGGAGGATGCATCCAAACCCATCTGCCTCTAAGTATTGCCGGGTTGGCTTAACCACTTCCTTACTGGGCACTTAAACCCCCCTCCTGCCCAGACCAATTTTCAGCTTTCAGCGCTGACGCACTTTGAATGACAATTGCGCGGTCATACAACACTGCACCCAAATGAAATTTTTATAATTTTTTTCCCACAAATAGAGCTTTCTTTTGGTGGTATCTGATCATCTCTGCGGTTTTTATTTTTTGCGCTATAAACAAAAAAATTGCGACAATTTTGAAAAAAACCCAATATTTTTAACTTTTTGCTATAATAAATATCCCATTTTTTTTTACATTTTTTTTTCTTTTAGTTTAGTCCGATACGTATTCTTCTACATATTTTTGGTAAAAAAAAAAAAAAAAAAAAAAATCGCAATAAGCGTTTATTGATTGGTTTGCGCAAAAGTTATAGCGCCTACAAAATAGGGGATAGATTTATGACATTTTTTTTTCCACTAGTGTAGCGGGTCCTCACTCTCCCTCTCTGCTTCCTCACCTGAGTGGCTTGTGTCTAGGGGTACCTGGGAGAGGAGAGTGCAGGAACACTACGCCAAGCTCTCCCCTCGTATGTGTATGAGCAGAGCCGATCCGCCCTATACGCTCCCTATGCAAGCTGCGTAGGGCCCCACAACTGCCCGAGGGCCCCGTGGTGGGAGTCCGCCCATGGAGGTGCCCGCAGCTTAATAGGCAGAAAAAAAATTCTGGAAAAAGATACCCCCGAGGAATCAGTAAAACCCTTTAAATCCCGGTTGATGCAGCTATATGAGCTGGCCGGGATGGATCATCAGTCAGAGGTGCGGTGATGATTTTAGTAACAGGCGCTCCGACCACCTCTCCCCCTGGGGAATTCAGCCGAGGGGGCAGGGCCATTCGTCACTGCCGTGGGGGACAGATGGTAATGGAGCTGGAGGCTGCAGAGTGCACGCGGAGGTAGGGTTGCCACCCGTACGGGAATGACCCTTTGCTTCCCCCTGCAACTTGTCTGCTGTTTATCCCCCCCCCTCCCCCTAGTCAGTCAGCCAGCCTGTGAATCCTCGCCGCCGCCACTGCTGAGAGTGAGAGTTTCAGCAGCGCGGGGGACAGAGAGAGGAGTAAAAGCAGCGGTGACAGGCAACCCGCCCAGCCAGAGCTCCTTCACAGACATCGGAGCTGTACGGGGATTTCTTCCTTATCTGCTACGGTGAGTCACCCCCTCCCCCTCTGCACTGTGACCGGAGCTGTGTGTGTGTAAATCTCTGAATATCTTCACTCACTACCAGTGGCGGCTGGTGCTCAAAATTTTTGGGGGGGCGCAAACAAACTGAAAAAAAAAAAATCAATTGCCGCCACTGTGCCCATTAAACGCAGCCACTGTGCCCAAACGCCACCAGTTTGCCCCCTCAAATACAGCCAGTTTGTTTCCATATACAGCCAGTGTGCCCCCATATATATACAGCCAGTGTGCCCCCATATACAGCCAGTGTGCCCCCATATACAGCCAGTGTGCCCCCATATATATATATATATAGCCAGTGTGCCCCCATATACAGCCAGTTTGTCCCCATATATATACCCAGTGTGCCCCCATATACAGCCAGTGTGTCCCCATATATATAGCCAGTGTGCCCCCATATACAGCCAGTTTGTCCCCATATACAGCCAGTTCCCCCCAAATGCAGCCAGTTCCCCCCCATATACAGCCAGTTCCCCCCAAATGCAGCCAGTTTGTCCCCCATATACAGCCAGTTCCCCCAAATGCAGCCAGTTTGTCCCCCATATACAGCCAGTTCCCCCCAAATGCAGCCAGCGTGTCCCCCATATACAGCCAGTTCCCCCCAAATGCAGCCAGTTTGTCCCCCATATACAGCCAGTTCCCCCAAATGCAGCCAGTTTGTCCCCCATATACAGCCAGTTCCCCCCAAATGCAGCCAGCGTGTCCCCCATATACAGCCAGTTCCCCCCAAACGCAGCCAGTTTGTCCCCCATATACAGCCAGTTCCCCCCAAATGCAGCCAGCGTGTCCCCCATATTCAGCCAGTTTGTCCCCCATATTCAGCCAGTTTGTCCCCCATATTCAGCCAGTTCCCCCCAAATGCAGCCAGTTTGTGCCCCATATTCAGCCAGTTCCCCCCATATTCAGCCAGTTTGTCCCCCATTTTCAGCCAGTTCCCCCAAAATGCAGCCAGTTTGTCCCCCATATTCAGCCAGTTTGTGCCCCATATTCAGCCAGTTTGTCCCCCAAATGCAGCCTGTCCCCCCCCCCCAGCCCTGCACTTACCTTCCTCGGTCCGCGCCGTCCTCGATGTGTTCTCCCGCCCTCGATGTCGCTTCAGCCAATCAGGTTACCGGTAACCAGATCCGGTGAACCTGATTGGCTGAAACCTCCACACAGTCTTCTTCCAGGAACGCACCCCCGTGCGTACCTGGGAGGAGTTTTTGGAAGCCGAATACAGCGTGAGAGCTGTATTCGGAAAGCCTATCAGAGCCGCTGGCTCTGATAGGCACTTCCAAGTTACACCCACCGCCGGCCGCCGCTCTAATTCATATGGCCGGCGCTCACCAGGAGGCCGGCCATATGTATAGTGGGCAGCGCGGCAGCGGTGACAATACACAGATTCATGCAATGCATGAATCTGTGTATTGTCTTTCAGTGGCGGTGCGGGAGCGAGAGGGGGCGGCGCTCTGGCGCCCTCTATGAACGCACCGCCACTGCTCACTACACTGTCATTCACCTTTTTAAGAGGGGGGAGGGGCAGATGTCTGTATTCTTTCTAAAAGGTGGTCTCTTTCTACCAGAGGGGGGTTAGCAATGTCCCCTCCTATCACCCCTCACCTATTCCTGGATGGGGGTCCCCCTTATCACCCCCCTTCAGTCCTACTGGCTGGGGGGTCTTCTATAACTGGAGGGGGCAGGGAGGCAAATTCCTGTATATCTGGATGGGGGTCCCCTCTTATCACTCCCCCCCAGCTGGGGATCTTCTTTACTGGAGGGGGAGTCCTATGTTCCTGAATTGGGATCCCCTCTTACAGTGGCAGCTGGTGCTTGAAAAAATTTTTTTTGGGGGGGCGCAATAAAACTGGGAAAAAAACATCAATTGCAGCCAGTGTGCCCATCAAACGCAGCCAGTGTGTCCATCAAAACACAGCCAGTGTGTCCATCAAAATGCAGCCAGTGTGTCCATCAAAACGCAGCCAGTGTGTCCATCAAAACGCAGCCAGTGTGTCCATCAAAACGCAGCCAGTGTGTCCATCAAAACGCAGCCAGTGTGTCCATCAAAACGCAGCCAGTGTGTCCATCAAAACGCAGCCAGTGTGTCCATCAAACGCAGCCAGTGTGTCCATCAAACGCAGCCAGTGTGTCCATCAAACGCAGCCAGTGTGTCCATCAAACGCAGCCAGTGTGTCCATCAAACGCAGCCAGTGTATCCATCAAATGCTGCCAGTGTGCCCATCAAACGCTGCCAGTGTGCCCATCAATTGCCGCTACTGTGCCCATCAAATGCCAGTGTGCATCGCCTGCCCGGCACTTACCTTGTCACGGTGGGGCAGTGGTGTCCACGCTCCTCGATGTCTTCTCCCATTGTCTCTTCCCGTTGTCTGCGATAGGCGTCCAATCACAGCGCCTGTCGTTTCAGCCAATCAGGTGACAGGTAACAGACCTGAGCACCTTATTGGCTGAGAGGCGGTTCAGTTTTAGGAAAGCAAATATTCATTCGCTTTGCTAACACAACGCTGAGTGAACAGCGAGCGCCCAGCATGGACAGCCTTTGGACGCCTATTAGAGCCTATGGCTCTAATCAGGTGCTTTCAAAAAAATAGGATTTTTATAACAGCTTACCTGTAAAATCCTTTTCTTGGAGTACATCACGGGACACAGAGCGACATAGTCATTACTAATGGGTTATATAGATACCTTCAGGTGCTGGCACTGGCAACTTCCAAAACCGGAAGTACCCTCCCCTATATAAGCCCCTCCCATCCGGGAGCACCTCAGTTTTGTAGCAAAGCAATAAGTGTCCCTAAAGAGGGGTGGGAGCTCTGTGTCCCGTGATGTACTCCAAGAAAAGGATTTTACAGGTAAGCTGTTATAAAAATCCTATTTTCTTTCTCGTACATCACGGGACACAGAGCGACATAGTCATTACTAATGGGATGTCCTAAAGCAATGCCCAATGAGGGGGGGGATACACCATACATAAGCTGAGCGCTATCAGACATGAGGATCTTTTGCGGCCTGCAACACACTGCGCCCAAAGGCGACATCCTCCTGACTTCTAACGTCCACCTGGTAGAACCTAGTAAACGTGTGTACTGAAGACCATGTTGCGGCCTTACAGATTTGAGCCAGGGAGGCCTGGTGATGCACTGCCCATGAAGTTCCAACTGCTCTCGTGGAGTGCGCTCTAACTTTGAACGGAGGCGGTCTCCTTCTCAAGCCATAGGCTTGCATTATGACCTGTCGAATCCACTTGGCTAAAGTAGATTTTGACGCTGCCTGACCCTTTCTGGGGCCTTCCGGCAGAATAAACAAAGTATCCGTTCTGCGAATCTGAGCAGTGGCTTTTAGATAAGCTTTGACTGCTCTTACTACATCCAAAGAATGCAATAACTTTTCCTCTACCGAAGTAGGTTTGGGGGAAAAAAGAAGGAAGAACCACATCTTGGTTCAAATGAAACCTCGATACCACCTTAGGAAGAAAGGCTGGATGAGGACGTAATACTACTCTGTCCTTATGGATAACCAGATATGGCTCTTTACAGGACATAGCTGCTAATTCCGACACTCTTTTAGCCGAACAAATGGCTACTAGAAAAAACAATTTCCTGGTGAGAAGAACCAAAGAAATGTGCTGTAATGGTTCAAATGGTTGTTTCTGTAGAACCAACAGAACCAGGTTTAGATCCCATGGACATATGGGAATATTAACCGGAGGGCTAATACGCATCACTCCTTATCTAAAGGCTTTGACTAGTGAATGCGAAGCCAAGGGCCTTTGAAAAAATATTGACAAGGCCGAAAACTGACCTTTGATAGTACTCAAGGCAAGCTTCCTATCTACAGCCCACTGTAGGAAGTCCAGACTCCTACCTATTACGTACTTATGTGGATGCCATTTCTTGGCCTCACACCACGCGATGTACGCCTTCCAGATTCTATAGTAGATCTGCCTGGATACCGGCTTCCTGGCATTGATCATGGTAGATACCACAGGATTAGAGAGCCCTCTCTTTTTTAGAATGTGGGCTTCAATAGCCAGGCCGTCAAACCTAGGGCTGGTAAGGAAGGGTGGTATATCGGTCCTTGCGAAAGCAGGTCCGGACGACGTGGGAGAGTCCAAGGACTCCCCACTGACATTTTACAATCTCCGCGTACCATGCTCTTCGGGGCCACCAGAATCACTGGTTTCTTTTCTACCCTGATTCTGCGGAGTAATCGAGGTAACCATTGTGGCGGTGGGAATGCATATATCAGCTTGAACTGATCCCAAGGGAACACTAGGGCATCCGAGCCGCAAGCTAGGGGATCCCTTGTCCGAGAGACAAACCTGTCCACCTTTGCGTTGAATCTGGATGCTAGAAGATCTACATCCGGTGTTCCCCACCGCTGACATATTGTCCAGAAAACCTCGGGGTGAAGGGACCATTCCCCTGGGCATAATTGCTGGCGACTTAGAAAGTCCGCCTTCCAATTCTCCACTCCTGGAATGAATACCGCGGATATGGCTGGGACATATCTTTCTGCCCATTTCAGGATGTAATTTACTTCCCTCTGGGCTGCACGACTCCTGGTGCCCCCCTGATGATTGATATATGCCACTGCTGTGGCCTTGTCTGATTGAATTCTGACAGGGGACCCTTGGAGTTTGGATGTCCATGCTACTAGGGCATACCGGGCTGCTCGTATCTCTAAGAGATTGATGGGCAGGGCCTTTTCTGCATCCGACCATCTGCCCTGGAGAGACCATTGCTCCAGTACTGCTCCCCAGCCTATAAGGCTGGCATCTGTAGTGACCACCTTCCAAAAAATCGGACTGAAGGATTTCCCTTTTTCCAGATTCTGGGGAACCAACCACCAACGGAGGCTCTTGCGAACGGAAGGGGACAAGGACATTGTAAGTCTAAGGCCTGAACTTTTTTTGTTCCAGGCTGACAGTATGGCCCCTTGCAAATTCCTTGAATGGAATTGACCGTAGGATACTGCTTCGAATGATGCCACCATTTTTCCCAGCAGCCTCATGCACAGGCGTATGGACGGCTGTCTTTTTTGTACCCACTAAGTGGATCAACTCTTTCAAAGACAACACCTTTCCTCGAGGCAAGAATATTTTTCTCTGGCCTGAATCCAACCTTAGCCCCAAGTATTCCAGACTTTTGACTGTTTTTTAGGGCTGACTTGTCTCGGTTGATAATCCAACCGTGAGATTCCAGATACTTGATTGTCTTGTGAACGACCACGTCTAGTTTTTTCACTGAGTGGTCTATCAGCAACAAGTCATCTAGATATGCCATTATCATTACACCTTGTGTTCTTAGATTGGCCAATAAAGGGCCAGAATTTTTGTAAACACTCGTGGTGCTGTGGCCAGACCGAAGGGTAAGGCTCTGAACTGAAAATGGCGCCCTTCTACTGCAAAGCGTAGAAATTTTTGGTGGACTGGAAAGATGGGAATGTGCAAATAAGCATCTTTGATGTCGATCGCGGCTAACCAATCCTCCCCTTGTAGGGCAGTGGCCACCGATCGGATCGACTCCATCGGAAAGTCCTGATATACAGGAATTTGTCTAGCCCTTTTAGAATTAATATGGGCCTCCCGTCCCCGTTTGCTTCGGGACTGTAAAGAGGTTTGAGTAAAACCCGAACCCTCATTCTTCCAGGGGAACCTCCATAATTACTCCTTGGAGCAATAGTTGTTCTAGTGCCAACAGGAGGGACTCTCTCTTCCGGGGATCCCTTGGCACGTTTGACCTCAAAAATGGGAAGGAGGAGAGTCTTTTAACTCCAAACTGTATCCCAAACATACTGCGGAGAGCACCTATCTGTTTTGATCGTGTCCCGCCAGGTCTCTTGCGAACACCTAGAGTCCTCCCCCCACCCGACTGAGTGGGGGCAACCCTTTAATGAATTTAACTTTGGGGGAGGTTTTGTACCTCCCCTGACCCAGGGTTTCTCATTACCCTGCGATTGTCCCTGTTTTTTACCCCCGGGAATTGACCGAGGAGGCCGTCGGAACTGTTACACAGCCGATGCCCCAGGGACTGGAGAAGCAGGCCTCTTAAAGAGGGACCTCTAACTCTGTTTTTAACCGGCAAGAGCGTATTTTTACCGCTGGAAATTTTCTGGATATATTTGTCCAGGTTTTCCCTGAATAAGCGTTCACCATGAAATGGGACGCTAACCAGCCATTCTTTACAGGGAGCTTCAGCAGACCAGTTTTTTAGCCATAGAAGCCTACGCATATGTACTATAGACAGCGTAAGGCGGGAGGCCTGATGGATTGAATCCTTTATGGCGTCAACCGCAAAGCCTAAGGCTCTAGGTAGATCAGCTAGGGCAAGGGCCTGCTGATCTGTCAAGTCCCTCAAGACCTGTTTCAACTGATCCTTCACTGCTTAGCAGACCCCACTGCTGGTTGTGTCACCAAGCTTGCTGTAGAAAGAAGCAGACTTTCATAAGGACTCCAATCTTTTATCTATTGGGTTCTTGAACATTTGCACATTATCCACTGGACATGTCAGTGATTTATACACACAAGAGATGGCTGCGTCCACTGTAGGGACCTCCCATTTTTTGATGAACTTATCCTCCATGGGATAGACCACCGGAAATCTCTTGGGGGAATAATTATTTTCTCAGGATGTTCCCAATCCTGGTAAATGAGCCCTTTCAGTAAAGGGTGAAGTGGAAAAGAACAGACAGTCTGGGGGCTTCTAGCGACCCCAACGAGGATACAGTAGTGGTTGATGGTTCTGCAAGGTGCATTTTTAAATGCTGATCGGACCATGTTAGTCAGAGACTGAACCCGTAATCTTTCAGCTTGAGATGCTGAGAAAAGGTTCCCCCACTGTTGATTCCTCTATAACAGAATCAACCTCATCCTGATCCCCTTCAGGCAGGTCGATCCCTGTATGGGACTGTTGCTCTGCTAACAGGCACTCTGAAGGAGGAGACGGAGATCGGGCGTGCTTTCCCTGACAGGGAGGCAGCGATCAATGTTGACAATCTCTCTCTAATCCTCCCAGAGCTGAGGAAAAAAACCTCCTCTGTTACATACACAGGAGCAGGTGAACTGAGGACAGCCACAGTACCAAGTACCCCTGCGGGGTCTCTACGGTCACTTACCTCTGAACTTCAGGGGAGACTGGTGCAGCAGAAGCATGCCCAAGATCCTCAGAGCCCGATGAGACCCCCTTCGCTTCCTGGAAGATTCAGTTCCGGAGCTTCTGGACGGCATATTCCTAAGCCTAAAGCTGAGGTATTCCAGCCGTAATACACCACTTTTACTGAGAATAGTCTAGCACAATTGCTGCTATATAACAGTTGGTGTCTACTAAAGTGCCTTTCTAGGGGATGCCTGCATCAACCGCCTCTGTGTGCCTTTATACTGTTGCTAGCTCTGTCTGTGCACTTCAATAGCCAGCTATGATTGTGCTTTAAAACACACTGGACGCCCGCACATGCGCAGTAGCGCCGCGGTGCACACCGAGCGTCATCCACCCGCTCCGCCCCTTTTTCCAGATCGCCTCTATATATAGAGGCGCGTGCACGCGCGCGGGCACGTGCGTCTTCGGCGCCTTTTTTGAAAAAAATAAAATAAAAAATAAGGAGCTAGATGGGAGCCAGGGTCCCTGCCGCAGGGCCCGGGAATGGATGAGCGCAGCAACAGGGCAGAGGAGACAGCTTCCCAGCAGAGAACTTACCAACTGCCTGGATTTGATTTTGGAAGAAAAAAATCCACATTACAAGAAAAAGAACCATAGCGGCCTCTAGTGTCTAACACAGGTACCGCGGTCTTACATTTTTTTTTTTTTTTCTTGCCTACTATTAAAATTTTTACATTTTCTCAGTAGTAACAGGCATACACAGAATATTAGCGGGAATACCTTAGGTAACAGGCAGAAAGACAAAATAGGCTTGGGGGTCCCTCAATAGAACCAAGTTCCCGAGGGCCCCCACTTACCTTTTCCTCGCCGCAGGACTCTGTTTGGTCCACAGAAGCCCAAACTTCACCTATCACGGCAGGCATTGTAATCAAACCTTCAGGGACCGGGTTCCCAAGGATTCCACTCCCCTGGGCATGTATAGCACCCTGCACAGAAAACATCTTGGTCGTGGGTATGACCAGAGCTCTGGATCCCAGGGTCCAGCCCTCCTAAGAGAGGCATTACAGGCAAAACCTTGCTCTTCTCTTGCAAGGCCCGGGTACCGACCGTTTAGCTATGAAGCTTTTTTGGTCGGATCCGGAATAGCTTACTGAGGCCCAAAAGAACCTGTACGCAAGCTCAGTGAAAAACACATGTTACTTCTTGGCCAACACCTTAGACACTGGCAAAAAACTGAGGTGCTCCCGGATGGGAGGGGCTTATATAGGGGAGGGTACTTCCGGTTTTGGAAGTTGCCAGTGCCAGCACCTGAAGGTATCTATATAACCCATTAGTAATGACTATGTCGCTCTGTGTCCCGTGATGTACGAGAAAGAAATACCCGCCACTATAATTCAGGTGCCCGGCGCCCGACAAGGGGCTGGGCACCTGAATAGGGGGTATCAGCGGCGACCATAGATAGATTCATGCAATGCATGAATCTATCTATGGTGATAGAGAGGTGGCAGAAGAGAGGGGGCGGCGCCCGTGCGCCCTTTATATACGCACCGCCACTGCCCTCTTATCACCTCCCCGTAGTCCTCCTAGCTGGAGGTCTACTTTCACTGGAGGGGGGATGGAGGGGGATTTCCTGGATTGGGGTCTCCTCTCATCACCCCCCCTGCAGTGCTCTCCACCTGGGGATCTTCTTTAACTGGAGTGAGAAGGGAGTTCCTGGATGAGGGTCCCCTCTTATCCCCCCCTGCAGTCCTCCTAGCTGGGGGTCTTCTTTATCTGGAGGGGGGAGTATTTGTCAGTATTCCTGTATGGGTGGGAGGGAGTCCCTTCTAATCTAGGGTGACCAGACGTCCCCAGTTTTAGGGGACAGTCCCCGGATTGAGGACACTGTCCCCGGACCAAATCTGTCCCCGGTTTTGTCCCCGGATTGGATTTTAACAGGGGCTGGGGCAATTTCAAAGACAGTCAGTGCAGAATAAAAAAAAAAAACAGAATTACACACCCCCGCTCCACCGCTCCTACTAGCTTAGGGGGGTCTATTTCTTTCCATTATCTGTGCCCCTTTCTGATGATCATGTGCTGGTCGGAGCGGAGGGAATATTTCTTCAGTTTCGGGTGCATGCCCATTCAGCTCCGCTCGCATGTTCTTCCGTCTTGGCTCAAGTCCTGGGCAGCTGCCTGCCTGCTTTTCTCCTTGCCTTCCCAGGCGGAGTGATCTTCCTCCACTTCCCACCCAGTAGTAGCCGGGGCCCGGAGAGTAAGACTTGACAGGCTGTGAGGTGGGCGGCGACGGGGAGAGAGTCGCTGAGTGCCGCCATTACTAGTAAAAAATAAAATATGTCCCCGGATTTCATTTTAAAAATCTGGTCACCTTATTCTAATCACCCCCATGCACTCCTCCTGTTAGGGGTTCTCCTTCTCCTGGAGAGGGGTCAGTACGCCTGGAAGTGTGTTTGAATGACTCCATTTGGGATTCTCATATTACTTCTGCATGTGGCTCCCCAAAATACTCAGCTCTCATATTATTGCCCCTGGGCAGTTGTATAGAGTCCTTCCTGCCCCTTTCACGCCAACCTCTGTCAGCATTAGCTGACTGGGGGGGGGAGGTACTGGGGGACAGACTAACCTTGGGGGGGAATGTACTGGGAAACAGACCTACTTGAGGAGGATGTACTAGGCAACAGACTGACCGTGGGGGATTATACTGGGGGGCAGACCAACCATCTGGCCAAACCTAATGTTCATCACGGCATTACAATCTTGCTCTTCTCGGAGCACCCAAAGGTGTCCCAAGTCTTTTACAATTCTATAGTGTATACTGGAAAAAAAATGAAAAAATTGCTGTGCGCCGCTAAAGTGTTCGGGTTTGGCTTAATGAAAAGGTGGCAACCCTACGCGGAGGCTGGGCGGAGTCATCTTGGAATTTCCCTTCCCCAACGGCACCCACACTGACCTGCCTTGTGTGCAGCAGCAGGTCAGTGTGATACAAATACAGCAGCAGTTAGTGTGTGTCTGTGTTACAATAAGAAAAACGAGCCATGCTGCTGAGTGTTCCTTCTTGCCCTGTGCTGTGTCTATTTACCAGGTGGCAGGTGCTATTCACTGGTGCTCACTGACATCTGGTACATTGAATGCCACTCAGTGCATTCAGTGTCTAGATATCAGTGTTATATATAGGGAATAGCACTTAGTCCTGGTTCACATTGGAGCAATTTGCCATGCGATATAACATGTCAAATCAGTGGCAATGGCACTACCCGAATCGGTGCGATGCCGCATTTGTGGCGCCGCACTGATTCCCAAAAGTAGTTTCTGTACAACTTTTGGCGACTTCTGGGTACGATTTCCATTGACATCTGTGCAGCAACCCGCACAGATGTCTCTGAAATCGCTGCCAAACTCGCACTGACATGCGGGTATGAAATCGTGCGAATTTAGCTGAACTTGCACGCTTTCATTCCCGCTGTCAGTGGGAAGAATGTCTCTTACATTGGTGGTCAGTAGGGATGAGCTTCGTGTTCGAGTCGAACATACGTTCGACTCGAACATCGGCTGTTCGATCGTTCGACGAAGATCGAACGATTTGGGCCGTTCGCGCCAAATTCGAGTGACGCGAACGGCCCACAATGCACTACGCCATCGCAGTGTCATCCAGGCGCTGTGATTGGCCAAGCATGCACTGTGACCCCGCATGCTTGGCCAATCACAGCGCCGGCAGCGAGGAGAGCAATGATTGGCCACAGGCAGGATGCCTGTGGCCAATTATTGCTGAGGGTGTTTAGTACACGCCCCACACTATAAAAGGCCGCCAGCACGGCGGCCTAGTGTAGTGTGTTCCGGAGCAGGGATAGAGCAGCATAGGCAGGGACAGTGACTGTTATTTCTTTCTTGCTTAACCTGGATTCCTTTAGTTTAGGGAAAGAGAAGGATAGGTAGGGAGAGTGTCAGTGTGTTTTGTGCTTGTGCTATAGTGTGCTTAAAAAAAACATTTATTCTAGGGACAGAAAACTGTAGGTAGGGACAGTGTCAGTTTCTTTCACTCTGCAAGTCCTTGTTTCCAGGGACCTGGAAGGACAGTGAGTGAATTGTCCTTGTGCTATATTGTGCTTAAAAAAACATTTATTCTAGGGACAGAAAACTGTAGGTAGGGAGAGTGTCAGTTTCTTTCACTCTGCAAGTCCTTGTT
Source organism: Rana muscosa (assembly GCA_029206835.1). Taxonomy (NCBI): domain Eukaryota; kingdom Metazoa; phylum Chordata; class Amphibia; order Anura; family Ranidae; genus Rana; species Rana muscosa. Next base: position 97,787,465 of record JARGYO010005626.1, on the reverse strand, counting down.
TCCAGGGACCTGTAAGGACAGTGAGTGAATTGTCCTTGTGCTATATTGTGATTAAAAAAAACATTTTTTCTAGGGACAGAAAACTGTAGGTAGGGAGAGTGTTTTTTTTCTTTCACTCTGCAAGTCCTTGTTTCCAGGGACCTGGAAGGACAGTGAGTGAATTGTCCTTGTGCTATATTGTGCTTAAAAAAAAAAAAAATTTTTTCTAGGGACAGAAAACTGTAGGTAGGGAGAGTGTTTTTTTTCTTTCACTCTGCAAGTCCTTGTTTCCAGGGACCTGTAAGGACAGTGAGTGAATTGTCCTTGTGCTATATTGTGCTTAAAAAAAACATTTATTCTAGGGACAGAAAACTGTAGGTAGGGAGAGTGTCAGTTTATTTCACTCTGCAAGTCCTTGTTTCCAGGGACCTGTAAGGACAGTGAGTGAATTGTCCTTGTGCTATATTGTGATTAAAAAAAACATTTTTTCTAGGGACAGAAAACTGTAGGTAGGGAGAGTGTTTTTTTTCTTTCACTCTGCAAGTCCTTGTTTCCAGGGACCTGTAAGGACAGTGAGTGAATTGTCCTTGTGCTATATTGTGCTTAAAAAAAAACATTTATTCTAGGGACAGAAAACTGTAGGTAGGGAGAGTGTTTTTTTTCTTTCACTCTGCAAGTCCTTGTTTCCAGGGACCTGTAAGGACAGTGAGTGAATTGTCCTTGTGCTATATTGTGATTAAAAAAAACATTTTTTCTAGGGACAGAAAACTGTAGGTAGGGAGAGTGTTTTTTTTCTTTCACTCTGCAAGTCCTTGTTTCCAGGGACCTGTAAGGACAGTGAGTGAATTGTCCTTGTGCTATATTGTGATTAAAAAAAAACATTTTTTCTAGGGACAGAAAACTGTAGGTAGGGAGAGTGTTTTTTTTCTTTCACTCTGCAAGTCCTTGTTTCCAGGGACCTGTAAGGACAGTGAGTGAATTGTCCTTGTGCTATATTGTGCTTAAAAAAAACATTTATTCTAGGGACAGAAAACTGTAGGTAGGGAGAGTGTCAGTTTATTTCACTCTGCAAGTCCTTGTTTCCAGAGACCTGTAAGGACAGTGAGTGAATTGTCCTTGTGCTATATTGTGATTAAAAAAAACATTTTTTCTAGGGACAGAAAACTGTAGGTAGGGAGAGTGTTTTTTTTCTTTCACTCTGCAAGTCCTTGTTTCCAGGGACCTGGAAGGACAGTGAGTGAATTCTCCTTGTGCTATATTGTGCTTAAAAAAAACATTTATTCTAGGGACAGAAAACTGTAGGTAGGGAGAGTGTCAGTTTATTTCACTCTGCAAGTCCTTGTTTCCAGGGACGTGTAAGGACAGTGAGTGAATTGTCCTTGTGCTATATTGTGATTAAAAAAAACATTTTTTCTAGGGACAGAAAACTGTAGGTAGGGAGAGTGTTTTTTTTCTTTCACTCTGCAAGTCCTTGTTTCCAGGGACCTGTAAGGACAGTGAGTGAATTGTCCTTGTGCTATATTGTGCTTAAAAAAAACATTTATTCTAGGGACAGAAAACTGTAGGTAGGGAGAGTGTCAGTTTATTTCACTCTGCAAGTCCTTGTTTCCAGGGACCTGTAAGGACAGTGAGTGAATTGTCCTTGTGCTATATTGTGATTAAAAAAAACATTTTTTCTAGGGACAGAAAACTGTAGGTAGGGAGAGTGTTTTTTTTCTTTCACTCTGCAAGTCCTTGTTTCCAGGGACCTGTAAGGACAGTGAGTGAATTGTCCTTGTGCTATATTGTGATTAAAAAAAACATTTTTTCTAGGGACAGAAAACTGTAGGTAGGGAGAGTGTTTTTTTTCTTTCACTCTGCAAGTCCTTGTTTCCAGGGACCTGTAAGGACAGTGAGTGAATTGTCCTTGTGCTATATTGTGCTTAAAAAAAACATTTATTCTAGGGACAGAAAACTGTAGGTAGGGAGAGTGTCAGTTTATTTCACTCTGCAAGTCCTTGTTTCCAGGGACCTGTAAGGACAGTGAGTGAATTGTCCTTGTGCTATATTGTGATTAAAAAAAACATTTTTTCTAGGGACAGAAAACTGTAGGTAGGGAGAGTGTTTTTTTTCTTTCACTCTGCAAGTCCTTGTTTCCAGGGACCTGTAAGGACAGTGAGTGAATTGTCCTTGTGCTATATTGTGCTTAAAAAAAAACATTTATTCTAGGGACAGAAAACTGTAGGTAGGGAGAGTGTTTTTTTTCTTTCACTCTGCAAGTCCTTGTTTCCAGGGACCTGTAAGGACAGTGAGTGAATTGTCCTTGTGCTATATTGTGATTAAAAAAAACATTTTTTCTAGGGACAGAAAACTGTAGGTAGGGAGAGTGTTTTTTTTCTTTCACTCTGCAAGTCCTTGTTTCCAGGGACCTGTAAGGACAGTGAGTGAATTGTCCTTGTGCTATATTGTGCTTAAAAAAAACATTTATTCTAGGGACAGAAAACTGTAGGTAGGGAGAGTGTCAGTTTATTTCACTCTGCAAGTCCTTGTTTCCAGGGACCTGTAAGGACAGTGAGTGAATTGTCCTTGTGCTATATTGTGATTAAAAAAAACATTTTTTCTAGGGACAGAAAACTGTAGGTAGGGAGAGTGTTTTTTTTCTTTCACTCTGCAAGTCCTTGTTTCCAGGGACCTGTAAGGACAGTGAGTGAATTGTCCTTGTGCTATATTGTGATTAAAAAAAACATTTTTTCTAGGGACAGAAAACTGTAGGTAGGGAGAGTGTTTTTTTTCTTTCACTCTGCAAGTCCTTGTTTCCAGGGACCTGTAAGGACAGTGAGTGAATTGTCCTTGTGCTATATTGTGATTAAATAAAACATTTTTTCTAGGGACAGAAAACTGTAGGTAGGGAGAGTGTTTTTTTTCTTTCACTCTGCAAGTCCTTGTTTCCAGGGACCTGTAAGGACAGTGAGTGAATTGTCCTTGTGCTATATTGTGATTAAAAAAAAACATTTTTTCTAGGGACAGAAAACTGTAGGTAGGGAGAGTGTTTTTTTTCTTTCACTCTGCAAGTCCTTGTTTCCAGGGACCTGTAAGGACAGTGAGTGAATTGTTCTTGTGCTATATTGTGATTAAAAAAAACATTTTTTCTAGGGACAGAAAACTGTAGGTAGGGAGAGTGTTTTTTTTCTTTCACTCTGCAAGTCCTTGTTTCCAGGGACCTGTAAGGACAGTGAGTGAATTGTCCTTGTGCTATATTGTGCTTCAAAAAAACATTTATTCTAGGGACAGAAAACTGTAGGTAGGGAGAGTGTCAGTTTCTTTCACTGTGAAAGTCCTTGTTTCAAGGGACAGAGAAGGACACCTGAAGGTAGCCCTTATTGCTTTTTTCCCATCTCCCTGCAGGCCATCTATTAGAATGTCTGGAAGGCAAACAAGGAGAGGCAGACAGTCAGGAGGCAATAAAAGAGGGCAAGCAGGCTCTGTGTCTGGGGGCAACAGTGCTGGTCGTGGACGCGGTGCATTGTCATCAGCACATGGCCATGGGACACGCTTGTCCTTCTTTTCGGCAGCTGGACATGTTGAGCCACATCATGCCGAAGACTTGGTAGAGTGGATGACCAAGCCCTCCTCCTCCTCCTCATCCTCTCTCACCCAGGCTCAGGGTACTGGAAAAGCAGCTGCCAAAGCGTCGTCTTCCCTGGTATCAATGTCAGACAAATCATCAGTCACTCCTTCCCTAGACCCACCATGTCCTCCTCCTGAGGAGTCCCCCGAACTGTTTCAGCACAGTGTTGGGTACATGCTCCAGGAGGATGCCCAGCGTTTCGAAGGGTCTGATGATGAAACCCAGCTAGAGGAAGGCAGTAGCGTGAGAGCAGACAGAGGGGATGCTCAAGAAGGACACCAATCTGGCAGTCATGTTCCAGCAGCTGCAGCATACTGCCAGATTGGCTCCAGTGATGAGGAGGGAGGGGATGATGAGGTCACTGACTCCACGTGGGTGCCTAATAGGAGAGAGGAGGAGGAGGAGGATGAGGAGGAGGCACATCTCCAACGAGGCAGGATGCCCTTTGGTGGCCAGCGTAAGGGCAGTACACCGACGGAATCACACCGCAGAGCTCCGCCTGTGCAGGGCGCTGCCTCTGCCCGTCATTCAAAAAGTTCTTTGGTGTGGGCCTTTTTTGAGGCTAGTGCATCAGATCGCACAGCTGCTGTTTGCAACATATGTCTCAAGCGTATATCGCGTGGCCAAAACATCAGCCGCTTGGGTACCACATGCCTGACCAGACATATGTTGACCTGCCATGCAGCTCGTTGGCAAGCCTACCTCAAAGACCCACACCAAAGAACAAAGCGGACCTCTCCTTGCACCGCATCAGCTGGGATCTCCAACCCCACTATAACTTCAGTCCTCTCTGAAACATGCACTGAGAGGAATGAAGGTGTAGAATTAGGTGTGTCACAGCCAAGTACTTGCGCCCACTCTGCTAGCAGTACACCGACGTCCGATTCTAGCAGGCAAATTTCCCTGCCCCAGCTGCTGGACCGTCGAAAGAAGTTCACTCCCAGCCATCCACATGCCCAGCGGTTGAATGCTAGCTTGGCTAAATTGCTAGCGCTTCAACTGCTGCCTTTTCAGTTGGTAGACTCGGCCCCCTTCCGTGAGTTTGTGCAATGTGCGGTTCCTCAGTGGCAGGTTCCCAAACGCCACTTTTTCTCACGGAAGGCTATTCCGGCTCTCTACCGGCATGTGGAAGGCAATGTCTTGGCCTCGCTGGACAGGGCGGTCAGCGGTAATGTGCATATTACCGCTGACTCATGGTCCAGCAGGCATGGACAGGGACGTTACCTTTCTTTCACGGCCCATTGGGTCACTCTTTTGGCAGATGGGAAGGATTCAGGACAAGGTGCAGTAGTGTTGGAGGTTGTCCCACCGCCACGCCTCCAAAATGCTACTACTGGTTGTGACACACCTCTCTCCTCCACCCCCTCCTCTTCTTCTTCCTCCATGGCCTCTTCCTGCGGTTTGTCCTATGAACCAGCGGTGCTCCGTAGCCGTTCACGGGGCTACGCAAGTACGCAGGCAAAAAGATGCCATGCCGTGCTTGCGCTGGTGTGTTTGGGGGACAGAAGCCACACTGGGGCAGAGGTCCTGTCTGCTCTGCAGGGGCAGGCCGAGAGGTGGTTGACGCCACGCCAGCTTAAGCCAGGAATGGTGGTTTGCGACAATGGCACCAACCTCCTCTCCGCCCTCCGACAGGGACAACTGACCCATGTGCCCTGTGTGGCTCACGTCCTTAACCTGGTGGTGCAGCGCTTCTTGGGCAGGTACCCGGGCTTACAGGATGTCCTGAGGCAGGCCAGGAAAGTCTGTGTGCATTTCCGCAGATCTTATAATGCCAGTGCTCGCCTGGCTGAGCTGCAAAAGGAGTTGAACCTGCCCAAGAACCGCCTTATATGTGACATGCCCACCAGGTGGAACTCAACGTTGGCCATGCTGCAGCGGCTGCACACGCAGCAGAGGGCCATCAATGAGTACCTGTGCGACTACGGCACCAGGACAGGGTCAGGGGAGCTTGGTTTTTTTTCTCCACGCCAGTGGGGCATGATCAGGGATGCATGCACTGTCCTGGCACCATTTGAGGAGGCCACGAGGATGGTGAGCAGTGACAGTGCATGCATCAGTGACACTGTACCTCTTGTCCACCTGTTGGAGCACACGCTGCGTGGAATAATGGACAGGGCACTTGAGGCAGAACAGAGGCAGGAAGAGGAGGACTTCCTTGCCTCTCAAGGCCCCCTTTACCCAGACAGTGTTCCTTCTGTCCCACCCATCGCACAGGAAGAGGAGGAGGAGGAGGAGGAGGAGGATTGTGTCAGCATGGAGGTGGAGGCTGGCACTCAGCATCATCAGCAGCAGTCTTTTAGGGATGATTTACAGTCCCAAGAAACCAGTGGACTTGTACGTGGCTGGGAGGAGGTGGCTGCGGATCATGTCGTCCTTAGTGACCCAGAGGACTCCGGAGCGAATGCCTCAGCAAACCTACGCTGCATGGCCTCCCTGATCCTGCAAAGTCTGCGGAAGGATCCTCGTATTCTTCGGATCAAGGAGAGGGACCATTACTGGCTGGCCACTCTCCTTGATCCACGGTACAAGGGTAAGGTTGCGGACCTTATGTTACCGTCGCAGAGGGAGCAGAGGATGAGACAACTCCGGGAGGCCTTGCAGAAAGGTCTGTGCAACGCGTTCCCAGAGACTGGGAGGTTGCAAACTCCTGGTCCTGGACAACGAGTTGCTGAGGCTTCGGCCAGTCAAAGAAGGAGCGGTGGGGAAGGTGGCCGTCTGACCGATGCGTTCAGACAATTCTTTAGTCCGCAGCCCCAAAGTATGATAGGTTCCAGCAACCATCGCCAGCGTCTGATAAACATGGTGCAGGAATATCTAGGGGCAAGGTCAGACTTGGACACCTTCCCCACCGAAAATCCTCTGGCTTACTGGGTCTTGAGGATGGATCACTGGCCAGAGCTTGCACAGTATGCAATTGAGCTACTGGCCTGTCCTGCATCCAGCGTTCTTTCGGAACGCACATTCAGTGCTGCTGGAGGATTTGTCACGGATCACAGGGTGCGCCTGTCCACCGACTCGGTTGATCGACTGACTTTCATCAAGATGAACCAGTCTTGGATCACCACCAGCTACCACACACCTGATGCTGATATAACAGACTAATTGATTTTAACATGTCACATCCCTTCAAGACTGATGCTGATGCTGAGTGCCTGTGCTGTTATGTTGACTGGCTATCCTCCTCCTCCGAGTCCTCAATGATACGATTGATGATGATAGCTTGGAAGATCATTTTTGTTTATGGGTGCCGCCACCAGTGCCTAACGCCCAATTTTTCAGCCCCTGTTTAACAGGGGCGTGTAATTACAATTTTTGAAGCAATACTTTGCAACAGGGCTCATTGCTGTGCTCCAAGTACAGTATCTGTGAGGGGTTGCAGTGTTGTGCCACCAGTGCCTAAGGCCCAATTTTTCAGCCCCTGTTCAACAGGGGCATGTAATTACAATTCTTGATCTAATAATTCACAGCAGGGCCCATTGCTGCACCCACCAAGAGTAACTGTCAGGGCTTACAGTGTTGTGGCACCAGCACCACCATCAAAGGCCCAATTTTTACTACCACTGTTCAACAATTATATGTAATTAAAATTCCTGATATAATAGTTGACAGCAGGGCGTTCCAGCACCAACCAAGAGTAACTGTGAGTGCTTACAGTGTTGTGCCAACACCAACAACTAAGGGGCCTATTTCTGCAGAGTATATACGGCAGGTCCCTACTTTCAAACATCCAACTTACAAACGACTCCTACTTGCAAACGCAAGAAGACAACAGGAAGTGAGAGGAAATCTACCACTAGGAAGGAAAATTCTCTCCTGTAAGAATAAATATGGGAGAAAGGTGTCTCCTCTGTACTGATGCTTTATCAGCAATCCTTGTTTCAAGAAAAACACCACATTTCAAAAACAGTTGTCATTGGGACGGAAAGTGAGGTGAAATGTTCTGAACAGGGGCACAGACAGCAAAACAAATGTTACAGGGGTGATAACCCTTACCTATGTTTTCCAAAAAGTTTAAAAATAGATTTTTGGTCTGGAGCTACACTTCAACAATGTACCTGTTCAAAATTACAAACAGATTCTACATAAGAACAAACCTACAGTCCCTGTCTTGTATGCACCGCCTGTATAGGGCTGTTCAGAGTATATAGGGCCTTTTTTATTTTATGTGCGGGGTTCCCCTTAATATCCATACAAGACCCAAAGGGGCTGGTAATGGGCTGGGGTAGGGGGGGGGGGGGTGGTCATGGGGTAGCTATGCCATTTTTCTTAAAGAATTTCATCCATATTACCGGGACCAGACATTACATTAAAGCCGCAAGCAGTTTTAAATGGCTTTTTTTTCCTTTAGAAGTGTCATTTTGTGCAGGGACAGTTCTAAACACGGGAAACACGTGGCACTTCACAGGCATACTTTAGACACCCCCCAGGTACGATATTTAAAGGAATATTTGACTTTTTTTTTTTCACTTTATGCATCATTAAAATGACTGCTCCCGAAAAACGACCGTTTTTAAAACTTCTTTTTGCATTGATACATGTCCCCTGGTGCAGAACCCGGGTTCCCAAACCCTTTTTAGGACAATAACATGCATAATAGTTGTTATAATTAGCACTTTAGAATTCGAACGTTCGCATCCATTGTATTTAATAGGGTTCTAATGTTCGTTCGAACTTTCGGTCCGTTCGCGGGTTCTGGTGCGAACCGAACCCGGGGGTGTTCGGCTCATCACTAGTGGTCAGTGAAAAGAATGTCCCTTACATTGGTGATCAGTGGGAAGAATGCTTCTTACATTGGTGATCAGTGGGAAGAATGTCCCTTACATTGGTGATCAGTGGGAAGAATGTCCCTTACATTGGTGATCAGTGGGAAGAATGTCCCTTACATTGGTGATCAGTGGGAAGAATGTCCCTTACATTGGTGATCAGTGGGAAGAATGTCCCTTACATTGGTGGTCAGTGAGAAGAATGTTACTTACATTGGAGGTCAGTGAGAAGAATGTCCCTTACATTGGTGGTCAGTGAGAAGAATGTCCCTTACATTGGTGGTCAGTGAGAAGAATGTTCCTTACATTGGTGGTCAGTGGGAAGAATGTTCCTTACATTGGTGGTCAGTGGGAAGAAGGAGGAGGACACACCCAAAGAGCTCTCTGAGAGAACCAGCCTTTTTCAAGCCTGGGCCTTGCCTGCTAGCTTGGCTCAGGAATAATGCCTGATCCTGGGGGAGGCCCTGGGAGGGATCCCCCTGATGACACGGGGCCTAGTGAGGAGGAGGAGGAGGTGGAGGTGGAGGATCTGACTGTGGGTCCAGGCCCTGGTGAGCATGTTGATGTCTACAGACGGAAGATCATTGATCGTTTCCGGGCGATCGGAAGAGCTGAGGAGAAACTTAAATGTTTAAAATTTGAACATAAAAAATTCAGGGCCAAGTATTTCCAGGCCTGGAGTAAGAATCGTTCGGCCATGAAGCCTGAGTTACAGGAGATGGAGGAGAAGGTAAAGAAACAATCTTTTTTGTTGGAGAAATTGAAAGATAAAAGTGGAGCTTTGGCAGAAAAGTTTACCAATGAGACGAGATTTGCCAGCCAGACATCGGTGAGTTCTGTGGATCAGCAGCACCAGAGCAATGTGGATGGATCTGCATCATGCCCCCCGCACATGGATTTTGCTGCTACTGCTGGGACTTGTAGTTCCACAAGCAAGATGGCTGCCAGCTCCAAAGAGCCTGTTTCACCTTCACCTGGGCTGGTTGATGCAGGTGGGGGAGGGGAGCAGCACAGTGCAGCATGTGAAGTGGAAGCAGCCATGGAAGTCTCCTGCAATGAATCACCTGTTGCTGTATTAGAACAGCCTTCACTCTGCTTAGCTGACAATCCTGTCCTGATGGAGAAGAGTCTGCCTGGAGGTGAAGTATCTATGGGTACAGCAGTGAGTGTGGACACGGCAGGAACTATGAATGTGTCAGAAAATAATGACAGCAATAATATGGATAAGGCAATGGACGTGGTGGGTGGTGGTGAAAGGGGTAAATGTTGCTGCTTTAGGTAAAAATTACATTTCTCCTCCTGCTCAGCAGAGGAAAGACTCATCAGGTGTGCAATTGTCATCGGCCAGAGTTGTGTCAGACGTTTCTAAACGCACAACTGAATCCTCTGCAGGGAGGTCTCTGAGCACTGGCAGCTATGCGACAATTTTGGGGAGTCGCACCAAGGAGGGTGGGGGGTATGCTGCAAATGTTAGTGGTCACAATTTGGGGAGGTTTGGTGGTGGGATGGTTAGTGGGTAGGGATGAGCTTGGAGTTCGAGTCGAACTCATGTTCGACTCGAACATTGCCTGTTCGCCCGTTCGCTGAACAGCGAACAAATTGGGGTGTTCGCGGCAAATTCGAAAAATCTATGGGAGAAATCTAAAGTGTTAATTATAAAGGCTTATATGCAAGTTATTGTCCTAAAAAGTGTTTGGGGATCGGGGTCCTGCCCCAGGGGACATGTATCAATGCAAAAAGAAGTTTTAAAAACGGACGTTTTTTCGGGAGCAGTGATTTTAATAATGCTTAAAATGAAAAAATAAAAGTGAAATATTCCTTTAAATTTCGTACCTGGGGGGTGTGTATGATATGCATGTGAAGTGGCGCATGTTTCCCGTGCTTAGAACTGTCCCTGCAAAAAATGTCATTTTTGAAAGAAAAAAAGTCTTTTAAAACTGACTCACGGCTATTAATGAATTGTCGGCTCCCGGCAATACATACAAAAGTCATTGATAAAAAAAAAAAAAAGCGTGGGGGTTCCCCAGAATTCAATTACCAGGCCCTTCAGGTCTGGAATGGATATTAAGGGGAACCCCGCCGCAAATTAAAAAAAAATTGACGTGGGGTTCCCCCAAATATCCATTCCAGGCCCTTCAGATCTGGCATGGATTTTAAGGGGAACTCCACCCCAAATTTAAAAAAAAAATGGCGTGGAGTCCCCCTAAAAATCCATACCAGACCCCTTATCCGAGCACGCAACCTGGCCGGCCGCAGGGGAAAAGGGGGGGGACGAGAGAGCGGCCCCCCCTCCCTCCTGAACCGTACCAAGCCACATGCCCTCAACATGGGGAGGATGTCCCCATGTTGATGGGGACAAGGGCCTCATCCCCACAACCCTTGCCCGGTGGTTGTGGGGGTCTGCGGGCGGGGGGCTTATCGGAATCTGGAAGACCCCTTTAACAAAGGGGACCCCCAGATCCCGGCCCCCCCTATGTGAATTGGTAAGGGGTACGTTGTACCCCTACCATTTCACGAAGAAAGCGTAAAAAAATGTTTAAAAAAACACACAAACACCTTGAAAAAGTCCTTTATTTAAAAAAAACAAAAAAAACATTCCAGCGGTGAAATCCAGTGTCCCGCGGCGATCCCGATGTCCAGCGCTGTCCTTCATTGGTTGTGCCTGAGCGGACCTGATGGGGAACTCCCTCTCAGTATTTTAAATGTATAGACCCGCCCCTTCTAAAGTTCCCCATCAGGTCCGCTCCCTCGGTATGTCGGACCCGCCTACGTCATTGGCTTGAGCGGGGAACTTCCTTCACTGTGTAATTTAAATTTACATAGTGAAGGAAGTTCCCCGCTCAAGCCAATGACGTAGGCGGGTCTGACATACTGAGGGGGCGGACCTGATGGGGGACTGCTCTCACTTTGGTAATACATGTATAGACCCGCCCCTTCTCATGTTCCGCATCTGGTCCGCTGAGCGGACCTGATGGGGAACTTTAGAAGGGGCGGGTCTATACATTTAAAATACTGAGAGGGAGTTCCCCATCAGGTCCGCTCAGGCACAACCAATGAAGGACAGCGCTGGACATCGGGATCGCCGCGGGACACTGGATTTCACCGCTGGAATGTTTTTTTTTTTTTTTAAATAAAGGACTTTTTCAAGGTGTTTGTGTGTTTTTTTTAAACATTTTTTTACGCTTTCTTCGTGAAATGGTAGGGGTACAATGTACCCCTTACCAATTCACATAGGGGGGGTGGGATCTGGGGGTCCCCTTTGTTAAAGGGGTCTTCCAGATTCCGATAAGCCCCCCGCCCGCAGACCCCCACAACCACCGGGCAAGGGTTGTGGGGATGAGGCCCTTGTCCCCATCAACATGGGGACATCCTCCCCATGTTGAGGGCATGTGGCCTGGTACGGTTCAGGAGGGAGGGGGGGCCGCTCTCTCGTCCCCCCCTTTTCCCCTGCGGCCGGCCAGGTTGCGTGCTCGGATAAGGGGTCTGGTATGGATTTTTAGGGGGACTCCACGCCATTTTTTTTTTTAAATTTGGGGTGGAGTTCCCCTTAAAATCCATGCCAGATCTGAAGGGCCTGGAATGGATATTTGGGGGAACCCCACGTCAATTTTTTTTTAAATTTGCGGCAGGGTTCCCCTTAATATCCATTCCAGACCTGAAGGGCCTGGTAATTGAATTCTGGGGAACACCCACGCTTTTTTTTTTTTTTTTTTTTTTTTTTTTTTTTTTTTTTATCAATGACTTTTGTATGTATTGCCGGGAGCCGACAATTCATTAATAGCCGCGAGTCAGTTTTAAATGCATTTTTTTCTTTCAAAAATGACATTTTTTGCAGGGACAGTTCTAAGCACGGGAAACATGCACCACTTTACATGCATATCATACACACCCCCCAGGTACGAAATTTAAAGGAATATTTCACTTTTATTTTTTCATTTTAAGCATTATTAAAATCACTGCTCCCAAAAAAACGGCCGTTTTTAAAACTTCTTTTTGCATTGATACATGTCCCCTGGGGCAGGACCCGGGTCCCCAAACACTTTTTAGGACAATAACTTGCATATTAGCCTTTATAATTAACACTTTAGATTTCGAACGTTCGAGTCCATTGTATTTAATAGGGTTCTAAAGTTTACACGAACATTTTGTCTGTTCGCAGGTTCTAGTGCGAACCGAACAGGGGGGTGTTCGGCTCATCCCTGTTAGTGGGTACCAGAGAAGAAATGTGGTCCAATTGAAGTGGGAGGGGGAGGGGACCCCACCAGTAAGGGGGAGGGTGGCAGAGTTGGTTCTGGAAATGGGGTTTAAAGTTTCGGATATTTTTGCTTTGATTTGCCCGGTGGGGAGTTATGAGTTTGATTTGTCCTTTGTAAAGCCTGAGGGTCTGGATTTATTTTGGGAGCGATTTAGGAGGTGCGGGGGCCTTCCGCAGTGGAACGGTTGGGTGCCAAAGGTGATTTCCAGGCAGCCTCTGATAAAATCTGTGACGATCCTGGTGCGTAATGAATCTATACCTGAGGCTGATTTAATAGTATGGCTACGCCGATATGGTGAGGTCCTCGCTCCACTGCGGAAGGTCCTTGATCTGCATGGGATTTGGACAGGGGCCTGGACAGTGTCATTAAAATTAGGGGTATTGGGAAATGTAGTCCAACATCTGCCCTGTTCAGCCTTTCTGGGGAGGGATAGGCTGACCATTTTTTACCAAGGTCAGCCTAAAGTCTGTAACAAATGTGGTGAAAAGGGCCATTTTGCATCTACCTGCACCCGTAAAAAGTGTTCACTGTGCCAGGATCTGGACCATTTGGCTAAGGATTGTACCGATATTCGGTGCAATTTGTGCCAAAAGCTCGGTCATCCTTATAGTCAATGCCCGGAGGCATTACATAACTTGCCAGGATTGGAGGCTGAGCTGAAGAGGCTAGATAAGGAGGATGAGGCCGCTGAAACTGTTGTTGTCCCTCCTGTGTCTGTGACAGCTGATGTTTCTGTTCCCCCTAGTAATGTGATCCCTGAGTCTGTCCCTCCTGTGTCTGTGACATCTGATGTTTCTGTTCCCCCTAGTAATGTGGTCCCTGAGTCTGTCCCTCCTGTGGTACGTAGATCCTCCAGACTGGCAGAAGCTGCTGGTGGGGCAGGTTTAGCGGATCTTCCCACTCAGCCTCCAGTCCCTGCCCCTCGGCAGCGCAAGCGTGGTCAGGAGAATATGGGGGTGGGGCTGATGGAAGGGTGTCCATACCCCATGTCTCACGCTCGGTTTATGGGGATTCGGATGATGAGGGGTGGGAGAAGATTAGGAGGAAGAAAAAAAAGAAGAGGAAGACAAGAAAAGCGGTCATTTCTTCTTCAGAGTCGGACCCAGGAGGGGTTCCTCTTGGCAACACCTTTTCTGTTCTGTCGGGTGATGAAATGTCAGATGTGTCTTTCTCTTTATCATCTATGGATGAGGGGGAGTCACGCAGTCTGAAGAGAGCTGTTTCTGGGGATGAGAATGTGGTGAGGGTTAAGAAACGACTCCCCCAATCATCCTGATGGCATATCAGACCTGACTTTGGTGAACTGCTCATCTCTGGGTGAGGAGCTCTTTTCTTTTTCTGTGTTGGTGTGAGTTGTAGTAAGAGATTTATTTTCCAGTAATTAGATGATTTTTGCTTTTGCTGTAAAGTCTTTTTTGTTTGAGAGCAGATTTGCTATATTTATTTTCATTTTTATGTAAATATGTATATATATTGTTTTTATGCTTATTGATTGCAAGTCCTTTAATAAAGAAAAATTGGGAATAATGCTCCTTACATTGGTGATCAGTGAGAAGAATGTTCCTTACATTGGTGATCAGTGGGAAGAATGTTCCTTACATTGGTGATCAGCAGGGATGAGCCGAACACCCCCCTGTTTGGTTCGCACCAGAACCTGCGAACAGACAAAATGTTCGTGTAAACTTTAGAACCCTATTAACTACAATGGACTCGAACGTTCGAAATCTAAAGTGTTAATTCTAAAGGCTAATATGCAAGTTATTGTCCTAAAAAGTGTTTGGGGACCGGGGTCCTGCCCCAGGGGACATGTATCAATGCAAAAAAAAGTTTTAAAAACTGCCGTTTTTTCGGGAGCAGTGATTTTAATAATGCTTAAAATGAACAAATAAAAGTGAAATATTCCTTTAAATTTCGTACCTGGGGGGTGTGTATGATATGCATGTGAAGTGGCGCATGTTTCCCGTGCTTAGAACTGTCCCTGCAAAAAATGTCATTTTTGAAAGAAAAAAAGTCATTTAAAACTGACTCGCGGCTATTAATGAATTGTCTGCTCCCGGCAATACATTCAAAAGTCATTGATAAAAAAAAAAAAAAAGCGCGTGGGGGTTCCCCAGAATTCAATTACCAGGCCCTTCAGGTCTGGAATGGATATTAAGGGGAACCCTGCCGCAAATTTAAAAAAAAATTGACGTGGGGTTCCCCCAAATATCCATTCCAGGCCCTTCAGATCTGGCATGGATTTTAAGGGGAACTCCACCCCAAATGAAAAAAAAAATGGCGTGGAGTCCCCCTAAAAATCCATACCAGACCCCTTATCCGAGCACGCAACCTGGCTGGCTGCAGGGGAAAAGGGGGGGACGAGAGAGCGGCCCCCCCTCCCTCCTGAACCGTACCAGGCCACATGCCCTCAACATGGGGAGGATGTCCCCATGTTGATGGGGACAAGGGCCTCATCCCCACAACCCTTGCCCGGTGGTTGTGGGGGTCTGCGGGCGGGGGGCTTATCGGAATCTGGAAGACCCCTTTAACAAAGGGGACCCCCAGATCCCGGCCCCCCCCATGTGAATTGGTAAGGGGTACATTGTACCCCTACCATTTCACGAAGAAAGCGTAAAAAAATGTTTAAAAAAACCACACAAACACCTTGAAAAAGTCCTTTATTTAAAAAAAAAAAAAAAAAAAAAAAGGACTTTTTCAAGGTGTTTGTGTGTTTTTTTTTTACGCTTTCTTCGTGAAATGGTAGGGGTACAATGTACCCCTTACCAATTCACATGGGGGGGGCCGGGATCTGGGGGTCCCCTTTGTTAAAGGGGTCTTCCAGATTCAGATAAGCCCCCCGCCCGCAGACCCCCACAACCACCGGGCAAGGGTTGTGGGGATGAGGCCCTTGTCCCCATCAACATGGGGACATCCTCCCCATGTTGAGGGCATGTGGATTGGTACGGTTCAGGAGGGAGGGGGGCCGCTCTCTCGTCCCCCCCTTTTCCCCTGCGGCCGGCCAGGTTGCGTGCTCGGATAAGGGGTCTGGTATGGATTTTTAGGGGGACTCCACGCCATTTTTTTTAAAATTTGGGGTGGAGTTCCCCTTAAAATCCATGCCAGATCTGAAGGGCCTGGAATGGATATTTGGGGGAACCCCACGCCATTTTTTTTTCAGTTGCGGCGGGGTTCCCCTTAATATCCATTCCAGACCTGAAGGGCCTGGTAATTGAATTCTGGGGAACCCCCACGCTTTTTTTTTTTTTTTTTATCAATGACTTTTGTATGTATTGCCGGGAGCCGACAATTCATTAATAGCCGCGAGTCAGTTTTAAATGACTTTTTTTCTTTCAAAAATGACATTTTTTGCAGGGACAGTTCTAAGCACGGGAAACATGCGCCACTTTACATGCATATCATACACACCCCCCAGGTACGAAATTTAAAGGAATATTTCACTTTTATTTTTTCATTTTAAGCATTATTAAAATCACTGCTCCCGAAAAAACGGCCGTTTTTAAAACTTCTTTTTGCATTGATACATGTCCCCTGGGGCAGGACCCGGGTCCCCAAACACTTTTTAGGACAATACCTTGCATATAAGCCTTTATAATTAGCACTTTAGATTTCTCCCATAGATTTTTCGAATTTGCCGCGAACACCCCAATTTGTTCGCTGTTCGGCGAACGGGCGAACAGGCAATGTTCGAGTCGAACATGAGTTCGACTCAAACTCGAAGCTCATCCCTAGTGATCAGTGGGAAGAATGTTCCTTACATTGGTGATCAGTGGGAAGAATGTTCCTTACATTGGTGATCAGTGGGAAGAATGTTCCTTACATTGGTGATCAGTGGGAAGAATGTCCCTTACATTGGTGATCAGTGAGAAGAATGTTCCATACATTGGTGATCAGTGGGAAGAATGTTCCTTACATTGGTGATCAGTGGGAAGAATACTCCTTACATTGGTGGTCAGTGGCAAGAATGATCCTTACAATGGCAAATGGTTTACATAGCTCACGGCATCACAGGTCAGGTAGAGGGCCCCTTAGCAGAATTTTGCTTAGGGCCCCAGGGAGGTCAGGATCGGCACTGTGTATGAGGGTTGAGCAAAGTCACTTGAATTACCTCCGGGTCTGTTCACTGCATACGAAGCCTCTGCTTGTTCCGTGGAGATGTGTCTGCCAGTAATAGAGCCCCACACCAATCAAAAGTCACTCTTTTATTTCTCCATTGCCAGGGTGAACACAATTAGTTGAACTTTTAGTAACAGACAGACAGGGGTGTGGATACGATTAGGCCCAGGCACAAATGAACTCTCCTATTCCTTTACTAGCGAATAGGCCTGGCGCACGGTCTCTGCCACCGACCGTGAGATTGGTCGCTGCCACCGACCGTGATGAACTGTTGAGGCCCCTGCCACAGGCCCAATAGCATGTCTCTGCCACTGACCTGAGTTGACTAGTTGGACCGCTGCCACTGGTCATAGAACATGAACCACCTTCCTCTATGAACTTGGCCCCTGTTCGGGAAAGATATCCATCCGGGCGGTCTTCAGAGGTTCACCCGGCACTGACAATATGCTGCACCAGATCTTCGGATGAGTCCCTCCTCTGGTCCCTTACGCCTCTGGATTCGAGTGCCCAACACCCGGGGCCCCCTAGGACAATGCCTCCCTTGCGGGACCCAGTGGAAGGTACTGGGCCCCAGGCCTCCGGCTGAGTACCTCACCCCAGACTGAAGGTGTCTGGGATGGAACACGAACTCCAAGTGTCCAGGCCTAGGCCGCCTGGACACCGACCGCGGACAGCAGCCCTCAGGCTGAAGGTGCCTGGGACTCGACCCTCATGGCGAAGATGTCCGCCCCCTTTATACCCTCTCCCAGCAAGCACGGCGGGTTCCCTGCCCCGCCGTACAACCGCTGCAAGAGGTCACAAAGGGCGCGGCACTGCAGCGATGGTTCAACCCCGGCCCAAAGTGACAGCGCCACCTGCTGGGCCGCAGGTAACTATGCATCACTGGTGTCCTCACCAGAATTAAACACTCTGAAAGTACATACCCGCTACACTAGTAATATCGGTGATCTGCAATTTTTGCCAGGACTGCGATATTGCGGCGGACACATCAGACACTTTTGACACTATTTTGGGACCATTCACATTTATACAGCGAACAGTGCTATAAAAATGCACTGATTACTGTATAAATGTGACTGGCAGTGATAGGGTTAACCAATAGGGTTAAATATGTTCCCTCATGAGTGATTCTTACTGTGGGGGGAGGGGACTGACTGGGGGAGGTGACCGATGGTTGTCCCTATGTACAAGGGACACACCATCAGTCTCCTCTCCCTAGCAGGACGTGGATCTCTGTGTTTACACACAGAGATCCACGTCCATGGCTCTGTGACAGCCGATCGTGGGTACCCGGCGGACATCGCGGCCGCCAGGCACGCGCATCGGCACCCGCGTGACACAGCGGGCACAGCTCTTCCGCGGGCGCGCATTGCGGAAGTAAACAAGAGGACGTCCAGGGGACGTCCACCCAGCAGTTCAGGTCCGCGCTGCAGCCGTCTTTCGGCTATAGCGCGGATCTGAAGTGGTTAAAAGACTTTTCATACTGTGCAGTTGTTCTTGAACTTTGAAATTCTGATTACCAAGTCTGCGGCAGAGACATTTCATTTTTGTCCCTGCTAGGCCGGTGAGAGGGACCTGTCCGGGTGAGCAAGATCCAGTGGCGGTAAGTGTACCTGTCTCCAGGATCTCAAGTTTTCCTCAGTGATCAATCCATAATTCTGCCAGCGTTGTGGTTAATAAAAGCATTGAAAAAGAACTCAGTGACTGGCGACCATGTTTATGCAACTTTGACCCTAGATTTTGAGCCAACACGGAGAACAGTGGGGTAACGTCAGACCAAAACTAACCAGCAGCTCCTACGGGGGTAGTGCTACATTTACATTAGGAAGCATTGGAGTTATGTCCAGGTTTATAGGGAGGTTAAAGCTGACCATACATGGTTCAGTTATTGAACCAATTGAACCATTTACGCATTTGAGGTGGATGGGGGAATCTTCCCCACTGCGCTATTGTATTCTGAAGTGCACTCAACTCCTTTGGTGGACCATGGCAAGGTCTGTTCTGAGTGGAACCTGTCCTAGTAAACCGCTGTATGGTCCTGGCCACCATGCTGCAGCTCAGTTTCAGGGTCTTGGCAATCTTCTTATAGTCTAGGCCATCTCTATGTAGAGCAACAATTCTTTTTTTCAGATCCTCAGAGAGTTCTTTGCCATGAGGTGCCATGTTAAACTTCCAGTGACCAGTATGAGAGGGTGAGAGCAATAACACCAAATTGAACACACCTTCTCCCCATTTACACCTGAGACCTTGTAACACTAACAAGTCACATGACACCGGGAAGGGAAAATGGCTGATTGAGCCCGATTTGGACATTTTCACTTAGGGGTGTATTCACTTTTGATGCCAGTGCGTTTAGTTATTTTGAGGGGACAGCAAATTTACACTGTTATACAAGCTGTACACTCACTACTTTACATTGTACCAAATTGTTATTTCTTCTGTGTTGTCACATGAAAAGATATTATAAATTATTTACAAAAATGTGAGGGGTGTACTCACTTTTGTGAGATACTGTATATACACACTAATGACATAAAACAACGTAGCACAATGCAGTAGCCAATCATGTAAGCCAGTTATACTCAGTGTCATGAGATCAGTTAAAATAGTAAAAAGTTACATAATGGTCTAAATGGAAAATAACCGTATAATAGGGACATGGATCCCTCCAATAAAGCTTAACGCGTTTCGTGGATTTGGTCCACTTCCCCAGAAGCAGATGCACAACATATCTGCAAAAGACATATGTAGCGATACCTCTATGTCTCTCCTCAGACAGTATGGGCCGCTGTTTTTTTTCTCTTGGGTCCTGCAGCGAGTTACCTCTCTCCGTTGGAGTCTTCACCCTAGTGTGTAGGAAGAAGTCTATTTTCTTTCTTTTTGTCTAAGAAGGCCAATGTCCACACAGTAGATTAAACCCCAATAAAAGGTTTATTTTTATAGGTGCCCGAAACGCACGCACCCCAAGCCATGAGGGCCATCGAAGGTGAGGTACGTGCCGAACAGGACCAAGGGGTCCCCTGTATCTTTCTTCGCCCAATCGCGTCTGCCCCTTAAGTACCCTCTCCCAGCATGCACAGCGGGTTGACTACACCCACTGTACAGCTGCCGAGAGAGGACACCCAATGGTATTGCGATACCCCTGTGGTTCCACCTGAGCCAGAGATGACAGTGCCACCCACAGGGAACACTGCAGCCAGGCAATATCACACTGAGCAGAAGCAAGTTTTTAGGAAATTAATAGTCTGAGCCCTACTATGGGCTCAGACTAACCCCTAAATTTGAACATAGCGCCCCCTAAATTGGGGGGGGGCGCTACACACCCCCCCTCTAGAATAGACACTGTCCCCAGTGGCTGGAGAAAACTAAAGTCCTTCAATCCTGAAGGCTGGAATTTTTCCTAAAAGAAAGAGAGGAACAAAAATGGAGATAGAAAAGCAGAGGGAGAAATATACAAATGACATTACTTTTTTTTTTAATGACATAACATAACCTTTATAACATCCCACCCTTTCCTGCCCATCTTCCCCACCCCATTCTCCGGTAGAGTTGATAGCAGATCACACACCTGCAAAGGGAGAGAGGAAAAGAAAAAAAACAACATGCATAAAAATGAGCATCCTAAACTGTATAGAGAAGTGAACCACTTATTCGGAAAGAAATGATTTCCTTCTTTAAGTGTAGCACGCTAAGCCTAGCATTGCTTTTACTATATACTGGTATAATTTTTTTTTTTTTCTAAAAGTTCAGCAAACCGCTGCCACCTAGTGGCGGCAAAGCATTCAAATTGTCCATCCACTTTTGCTGAGCATGGCTTGAACGCAGTGAAGAAAAAAAAAAAAAACAAAGAGCACAATCCTAGCTAACTACCCCAAGGTCTTTTTCTTCAAACGGAGAAACAAAGAGGAGGGGAGAGAAAAAAAAAAAAGCTCTCCCTTGTTTTACTCTTTCAGTGCAGTAGGTATCCTCCGATGACAGAGGACAAAGTTATTTAGATCCAAGGTACAGTTAAAAAACACAAAACAACTTAAAGGTAGAACCTTGGATCTGGAAGGGTGAGCGTTTTCCACTGCTTGTCCAGGGTAGTTATTGAGTAAGTCACATCATCTCTCCCTAGTAGGGATGAGCTTCGTGTTCGAGTCGAACATACGTTCGACTCGAACATCGGCTGTTCGATCGTTCGACGAAGATCGAACGATTTGGGCTGTTCGCGCCAAATTCGAGTGACGCGAACGGCCCACAATGCACTACGCCATCGCAGTGTCATCCAGGCGATGTGATTGGCCAAGCATGCACTGTGACCCTGCATGCTTGGCCAATCACAGCGCCGGCAGCGAGGAGAGCAATGATTGGCCACAGGCAGGATGCCTGTGGCCAATTATTGCTGAGGGGGTTTAGTACACGCCCCACACTATAAAAGGCCGCCAGCGCGGCGGCCTTGTGTAGTGTGTTCCGGAGCAGGGAAAGAGAAGCATAGGCAGGGACAGTGTCATTTTTTTTCCTTTACTAATCCTGGATTCCTTGTGTTTAGGGACAAATAAGGATAGGTAGGGAGAGTGTCAGTGTGCTATTCTGTGCTAAATCTTGTTTGTAGGGACAGAGTAGGACAGTGAGTGAAACTGACAGTGTGCTATTCTGTTCTAAACCAATCTTGCTGAACCATATTTGAAATCCTTGAGTTTAGGGACAGAGAGGTACAGTGAGGGAAAGTGTCAGTGTGCTATTCTGTGCTAAATCTTGTTTGTAGGGACAGTGAGTGAAACTGACAGTGTGCTATTCTGTTCTAAACCAATCTTGCTGAACCATATTTGAAATCCTTGAGTTTAGGGACAGAGAGGTACAGTGAGGGAAAGTGTCAGTGTGCTATTCTGTGCTAAATCTTGTTTGTAGGGACAGTGAGTGAAACTGACAGTGTGCTATTCTGTTCTAAACCAATCTTGCTGAACCATATTTGAAATCCTTGAGTTTAGGGACAGAGAAGGACACTCGTGGAAACTATCAGTGTGCTATTCTGTGCTAAATCTTGTTTGTAGGGACAGAGTAGGACAGTGAGTGAAACTGACAGTGTGCTATTCTGTTCTAAACCAATCTTGCTGAACCATATTTGAAATCCTTGAGTTTAGGGACAGAGGGGTACAGTGAGGGAAAGTGTCAGTGTGCTATTCTGTGCTAAATCTTGTTTGTAGGGACAGAGAGGTACAGTGAGGGAAAGTGTCAGTGTGCTATTCTGTGCTAAATCTTGTTTGTAGGGACAGAGAGGTACAGTGAGGGAAAGTGTCAGTGTGTATCATTATCTTCATTAGTCAATCCTTCCCTAGACCCACCATGTCCTCCTCCTGAGGAGTCCCCCGAACTGTTTGAGCACAGTGTTGGGTACATGCTCCAGGAGGATGCCCAGCGTTTGGAAGGAGATGATGATGATGATGATGATGATGATGATGATGATCCACATATGTTGACCTGCCATGCAGCTCGTTGGCAAGCCTACCTTAAAGACCCACACCAAAGAACAAAGCAGACCTCTCCTTGCACCGCATCAGCTGGGATCTCAAAACCCACTATACCTTCAGTCCTCTCTGAAACCTGCACTGAGAGAAATGAAGGTGTAGAATTAGGTGTGTCACAGCCCAGTACTTGCGGCCACTCTGCTAGCAGTACACCGACGTCCGATTCTAGCAGGCAAATTTCCCTGCCCCAGCTGCTGGACCGTCGAAAGAAGTTCACTCCCAGCCATCCACATGCCCAGCGGTTGAATGCTAGCTTGGCTAAATTGCTAGCGCTTCAACTGCTGCCTTTTCAGTTGGTAGACTCGGCCCCCTTCCGTGAGTTTGTGCAATGTGCGGTTCCTCAGTGGCAGGTTCCCAAACGCCACTTTTTCTCACGGAAGGCGATTCCGGCTCTCTACAGGCATGTGGAAGGCAATGTCTTGGCCTCGCTGGACAGGGCGGTCAGCGGTAAGGTGCATATTACCGCTGACTCATGGTCCAGCAGGCATGGACAGGGACGTTACCTTTCTTTCACGGCCCATTGGGTCACTCTTTTGGCAGCTGGGAAAGATGCAGGACAAGGTGCAGTAGTGTTGGAGGTTGTTCCACCGCCACGCCTCCAAAATGCTACTACTGGTTGTGACACACCTCTCTCCTCCACCCCCTCCTCTTTTTCTTCCTCCATGGCCTCTTCCTGTGGTTTGTCCTCGGAACCAGCGGTGCTCCGTAGGCGTTCAAGGGGCTACGCAAGTACGCAGGCAAAAAGATGCCATGCCGTGCTTGCGCTGGTGTGTTTGGGGGACAGGAGCCACACTGGGGCAGAGGTCCTGTCTGCTCTGCAGGGGCAGGCCGAGAGGTGGTTGACGCCACGCTAGCTTAAGCCAGGAATGGTGGTTTGCGACAATGGCACCAACCTCCTCTCCGCCCTCCGACAGGGACAACTGACCCATGTGCCCTGTATGGCTCACGTCCTTAACCTGGTGGTGCAGCGGTTCTTGGGCAGGTACCCGGGCTTACAGGATGTCCTGAGGCAGGCCAGGAAAGTCTGTGTTCATTTCCGCAGATCTTATAATGCCAGTGCTCGCCTGGCTGAGCTGCAAAAGGAGTTGAACCTGCCCAAGAACCGCCTTATATGTGACATGCCCACCAGGTGGAACTCAACGTTGGCCATGCTGCAGCGGCTGCACACGCAGCAGAGGGCCATCAATGAGTACCTGTGCGACTACAGCACCAGGACAGGGTCAGGGGAGCTCGGGTTTTTTTCACCACGCCAGTGGGGCATGATCAGGGATGCATGCACTGTCCTGGCACCATTTGAGGAGGCCACGAGGATGGTGAGCAATGACACTGTACCTCTTGTCCACCTGTTGGAACATACGCTGCGTGGAATAATGGACAGGGCACTTGAGGCAGAACAGAGGCAGGAAGAGGAGGACTTCCTTGCCTCTCAAGGCCCCCTTTACCCAGACAGTGTTCCTTCTGTCCCACCCATCGCACAGGAAGAGGAGGAGGAGGAGGAGGAGGATTGTGTCAGCATGGAGGTGGAGGCTGGCACTCAGCATCATCAGCAGCAGTCTTTTAGGGATGATTTACAGTCCCAAGAAACCAGTGGACTTGTACGTGGCTGGGAGGAGGTGGCTGCGGATCATGTCGTCCTTAGTGACTCGGAGGACTCCGGACTGAATGCCTCAGCTAACCTACGCTGCATGGCCTCCCTGATCCTGCAAAGTCTGCGGAAGGATCCTCGTATTCTTCGGATCAAGGAGAGGGACCATTACTGGCTGGCCACTCTCCTTGATCCACGGTACAAGGGTAAGGTTGCGGACCTTATGTTACCGTCGCAGAGGGAGCTGAGGATGAGACAACTCCGGGAGGCCTTGCAGAAAGGTCTGTGCAACGCGTTCCCAGAGACTGGGAGGTTACAAACTCCTGGTCCTGGACAACGAGTTGCTGAGGCTTCGGGCAGTCAAAGAAGGAGCGGTGGGGAAGGTGGCCGTCTGACCGATGCGTTCAGACAATTCTTTAGTCCGCAGCCCCAAAGTATGATCGTTTCCAGCAACCATCGCCAGCGTCTGATATACATGGTGCAGGAATACCTAGGGGCAAGGTCAGACTTGGACACCTTCCCCACCGAAAATCCTCTGGCTTACTGGGTCTTGAGGATGGATCACTGGCCAGAGCTTGCACAGTATGCAATTGAGCTACTGGCCTGTCCTGCATCCAGCGTTCTTTCAGAACGCACATTCAGTGCTGCTGGAGGATTTGTCACGGATCACAGGGTGTGCCTGTCCACCGACTCGGTTGATCGACTGACTTTCATCAAGATGAACCAGTCTTGGATCACCACCAGCTACCACACACCTGATGCTGATATAACAGACTAATTGATTTTAAAATGTCACATCCCTTCAAGACTGATGCTGAGTTCCTGTGCTGTTATGTTGACTAGCTATCCTCCTCCTCCTCCTCCTCAATGATCCGATTAATGATGATAGCTTGGAAGATCATTTTGGTTTATGGGTGCCGCCACCAGTGGCTAAGGCCCAATTTTTCAGCCCCTGTTTAACAGGGGCGTGTAATTACAATTTTTGATGCAATACTTTGCAACAGGCCTCATTGCTGTGCTCCAAGTACAGTATCTGTGAGGGGTTGCAGTGTTGTGCCACCAGTGCCTAAGGCCCAATTTTTCAGCCCCTGTTCAACAGGGGCATGCAATTATAATTATTGATCTAATAATTCACAGCAGGGCCCATTGCTGCGCCCACCAAGAGTAACTGTCAGGCCTTACAGTGTTGTGTCAACACCACCACCACCACCACCACCAAAGGCCCAATTTTTCAGCCCCTGTTCAACAGGGGCATGCAATTATAATTATTGATCTAATATTTCACAGCAGGGCCCATTGCTGCGCCCACCAAGAGTAACTGTCAGGCCTTACAGTGTTGTGGCACCAGCACCACCATCAAAGGCCCAATTTTTACTAACACAATTATATGTTATTACAATTCCTGATATAATAGTTGACAGCAGGGCGTTCCAGCACCCACCAAGAGTAACTGTGAGTGCTTACAGTGTTGTGCCAACACCAACACCTAAGGGGCCAATTTCTGCAGAGTATATACGGCAGGTCCCTACTTTCAAACATCCAACTTACAAACGACTACTACTTGCAAACGGAAGAAGACAACAGGAAGTGAGAGGAAATCTACCCCTTGGAAGGAAAATTCTCTCCTGTAAGAATTAATATGGGAGAAAGGTGTCTCCTCTCTACTGATGCTTTATCACCAATCCTTGTTTCAATAAAAACACCACATTTCAAAATCAGTTGTCATTGGGACACAAAGTGTGAGGTGAAATGTTCTGAACAGGGGTACAGACAGCAAAACAAATGTTACAGGGGTGATAACCCTTCCCTATGTTTTCCAAAAAGCTTAAAAATAGGTATTTGGGCTGGAGCTACACTTAAACAATGTACCTGTTCAAAATTACAAACAGATTCTACATAAGAACAAACCTACAGTCCCTGTCTTGTATGCACCGCCTGTATACGGCTGTTCAGAGTATATAGGGCCTTTTTTATTTTGTGTGCGGGGTTCCCCTTAATATCCATACAAGACCCAAAGGGGCTGGTAATGGGCTGGGGTGGGGTGATGGGGTAGCTATGCCATTTTTCTTAAAGATTTTCATCCATATTACCGGGACCAGACATTACATTAAAACCGCAAGCAGTTTTAAATGGCTTTTTTTTCCTTTAGAAATGTAATTTTGTGCAGGGACAGTTCTAAACACGGGAAACACGTGGCACTTCACAGGCATACTTTAGACACCCCCCGGTACAATATTTAAAGGAATATTTGACTTTTTTTTTTTCACTTTATGCATCATTAAAATGACTGCTCCCGGAAAACGTCCGTTTTTAAAACTTCTTTTTGCATTGATACATATCCCCTGGTGCAGAACCCGGGTTCCCAAACTCTGTTTAGGACAATAACATGGATAATAGTCGTTATAATTAGCACTTTAGAATCCGAACGTTCGCATTCATTGTATTTAATAGGGTTCTAATGTTCGTGCGAACTTTCGGTCCGTTTGCGGG
Source organism: Rana muscosa (assembly GCA_029206835.1). Taxonomy (NCBI): domain Eukaryota; kingdom Metazoa; phylum Chordata; class Amphibia; order Anura; family Ranidae; genus Rana; species Rana muscosa. Next base: position 97,761,162 of record JARGYO010005626.1, on the reverse strand, counting down.
TTCTGGTGCGAACCGAACCCGGGGGTGTTCGGCTCATCACTACTCCCTAGTAGGGATGAGCTCGGTGTTCGAGTCGAACATAGGTTCGACTCGAACATCGGCTGTTCGGCGAACGATTTGGGCCGCTCACGCCAAATTCGAGTGACGCGAAAGGCCCACAATACACTGCGCCATCGCAGTGTAATCCCGGCGCTGTGATTGGCCAAGCATGCACTGTGACCCTGCATGCTTGGCCAATCACAGCGCCGGCAGCGAGGAGAGCAATGATTGGCCACAGGCAGGATGCCTGTGGCCAATTATAGCTGAGGGGGTTTAGTACACGCCCCACACTATAAAAGGCCGCCAGCGCGGCAGCCTCGTGTAGTGTGTTCCGGAGCAGGGAAAGTGAAGGATAGGCAGGGACAGTGTCAAATCTATTCTTTGCTAAACCTTGTGTGTAGGGACGGAGAAGGATAGGCAGGGAGAGTGTCAGTGTCATATACTTTGATAAACCTTGTGTGCAGGGAGAGAGAAGGATAGACAGGGGACAGTGTCAGTGTCATATACTTTGATAAACCTTGTGTGCAGGGAGAGAGAAGGATAGGCAGGGGACAGTGTCAGTGTCATTGTTGCTAAGCCTCCTGCACATTATACACCTGAAGTTAGCCTGTATTGCTGCTTTTTCCTGGTGTGTTACACCAACAGACTTTTGCAGCACCTACAGCAGGCGTAGTGTGATTCCTGCAAAATATACTCCTGAAGCTAGGCCTTATTGCTGGTTTTCCCATTTCCCTGCAGGCCATTAGAATGTCTGGAAGGCAAACAAGGAGAGGCAGACAGTCAGGAGCCAATAAAAGAGGGCAAGCAGGCTCTGTGTCTAGAGACAACAGTGCTGGTCGTGGACGTGGTGCATCGCCATCAGCACGTGGCCATGGGACACGCTTGTCCTTCTTTTCGGCAGCTGGACGTGTTGAGCCGCATCATGCCGAAGACTTGGTAGAGTGGATGACCAAGCCCTCCTCATCCTCTCTCACCCAGGCTCAGGGTACTGGCAAAGCAGCTGCCAAAGCGTCCTCATCCCTGGTATCAATGTCATCATCAGTCACTCCTTCCCTAGACCAACCATGTCCTCCTGAGGAGTCCCCCGAACTGTTTGAGCACAGTGTTGGGTACATGCTCCAGGAGGATGCCCAGCGTTTCGTAGGGTCTGATGATGATACTCAGCTAGAGGAAGGCAGTAGCGTGAGAGCAGAGAGAGGGGATGCTCAAGAAGGACACCAATCTGGCAGTCATGTTCCAGCAGCTGCAGCATACTGCCAGATTGGCTCCAGTGATGAGGAGGGAGGGGATGATGAGGTCACTGACTCCACGTGGGTGCCTAATAGGAGAGAGGGGAGATGAGGATGAGGATGAGGAGGAGGAGGATGTACATCTCCAACGAGGCAGGATGCCCTCGGGGGGCCAGCGTAAGGGCAGCACACCGACGGAATCACACCGCAGAGCTCCGCCTGTGAAGGGCGCTGCCTCTGCCCGTTATTCAAAAAGTTCTTTGGTGTGGGCCTTTTTTGAGTCGAGTGCATCAGATCGCACAGCTGCTGTTTGCAACATATGTCTCAAGCGTATATCGCGTGGCCAAAAAACATCACCCGCTTGGGCACCACATGCTTGACCAGACATATGTTGACCTGCCATGCAGCTTGTTGGCAAGCCTACCTTAAAGACCCACACCAAAGAACAAAGCGGACCTCTTCTTGCACCGCATCAGCTGGGATCTCCAACCCCACTATACCTTCAGTCCTCTCTGAAACCTGCTCTGAGAGGAATGAAGGTGTAGAATTAGGTGTGTCACAGCCAAGTACTTGCGGGCACTCTGCTAGCAGTACACCGACGTCCGATTCTAGCAGGCAAATTTCCCTGCCCCAGCTGCTGGACCGTCGAAAGAAGTTCACTCCCAGCCATCCACATGCCCAACGGTTGAATGCTAGCTTGGCTAAATTGCTAGCACTTCAACTGCTGCCTTTTCAGTTGGTAGACTCGGCCCCCTTCCGTGAGTTTGTGCAATGTGCGGTTCCTCAGTGGCAGGTTCCCAAACGCCACTTTTTCTCACGGAAGGCGATTCCGGCTCTCTACCGGCATGTGGAAGGCAATGTCTTGGCCTCGCTGGACAGGGAGGTCAGTGGTAAGGTGCATATTACCGCTGACTCATGGTCCAGCAGGCATGGACAGGGACGTTACCTTTCTTTCACGGCCCATTGGGTCACTCTTTTGGCAGCTGGGAAGGATGCAGGACAAGGTGCAGTAGTGTTGGAGGTTGTTTCACCGCCACGCCTCCAAAATGCTACTACTGGTTGTGACACACCCCTCTCCTCCACCCTCTCCTCTTCTTCTTCCTCCATGGCCTCTTCCTGTGCTTTGTCCTCGGAACAGGCAGTGCTCCATAGGCGTTCAAGGGGCTACGCAAGTACGCAGGCAAAAAGATGCCATGCCGTGCTTGCGCTGGTGTGTTTGGGGGACAGGAGCCACACTGGGGCAGAGGTTCTGTCTGCTCTGCAGGGGCAGGCCGAGAGGTGGTTGACGCCACGCCAGCATCAGCCAGGAATGGTAGTTTGCGACAATGGCACCAACCTCCTCTCCGCTCTCTGACAGGGACAACTGACCCATGTGCCCTGTGTGGCTCACGTCCTTAACCTGGTGGTGCAGCGGTTCTTGGGCAGGTACCCGGGCTTACAGGATGTCCTGAGGCAGGCCAGGAAAGTCTGTGTGCATTTCCGCAGATCTTATAATGCCAGTGCTCGCCTGGCTGAGCTGCAAAAGGAGTTGAACCTGCCCAAGAACCGCCTTATATGTGACATGCCCACCAGGTGGAACTCAACGTTGGCCATGCTGCAGCGGCTGCACACGCAGCAGAGGGCCATCAATGAGTACCTGTGCGACTACGGCACCAGGACAGGGTCAGGGGAGCTCGGGTTTTTTTCACCACGCCAGTGGGGCATGATCAGGGATGCATGCACTGTCCTGGCACCATTTGAGGAGGCCACGAGGATGGTGAGCAGTGACAGTGCATGCATCAGTGACACTGTACCTCTTGTCCACCTGTTGGAACATACGCTGCGTGGAATAATGGACAGGGCACTTGAGGCAGAACAGAGGCAGGAAGAGGAGGACTTCCTTGCCTCTCAAGGCCCCCTTTACCCAGACAGTGTTCCTTCTGTCCCACCCATCGCACAGGAAGAAGAGGAGGAGGATTGTGTCAGCATGGAGGTGGAGCCTGGCACTCAGCATCATCAGCAGCAGTCTTTTAGGGATGATTTACAGTCCCAAGAAACCAGTGGACTTGTACGTGGCTGGGAGGAGGTGGCTGCGGATCATGTCGTCCTTAGTGACCCAGAAGACTGCGGACCCAATGCCTCAGCTAACCTACGCTGCATGGCCTCCCTGATCCTGCAAAGTCAGCGGAAGGATCCTCATATTCTTCGGATCAAGGAGAGGGACCATTACTGGCTGGCCACTCTCCTTGATCCACGGTACAAGGGTAAGGTTGCGGACCTTATCTTACCGTCGCAGAGGGAGCAGAGGATGAGACAACTCCGGGAGGCCTTGCAGAAAGGTCTGTGCAGCGCGTTCCCAGAGACTGGGAGGTTACCAACTCCTGGTCCTGGACAACGAGTTGCTGAGGCTTCGGTCAGTTAAAGAAGGAGCGGTGGGGAAGGTGGCCGTCTGACCGATGCGTTCAGACAATTCTTTAGTCCGCAGCCCCAAGGTATGATCGGTTCCAGCAACCATTGCCAGCGTCTGATATACATGGTGCAGGAAAACCTAGGGGCAAGGTCAGACTTGGACACCTTCCCCACCGAAAATCCTCTGGCTTACTGGGTCTTGAGGATGGATCACTGGCCAGAGCTTGCACAGTATGCAATTGAGCTACTGGCCTGTCCTGCATCCAGCGTTCTTTCAGAATGCACATTCAGTGCTGCTGGAGGATTTGTCACGGATCACAGGGTGCGCCTGTCCACCGACTCTGTTGATCGACTGACCTTCATAAAGATGAACCAGTCTTGGCTCACCACCAGCTACCAAACACCTGAAGCTGATATAACAGACTAATTTATTTTCAAATGTCACATCCCTTCAAGACTGATGCTGAGAGACTGTCCTGTTATGTTGACTGACTATCCTCCTCCTCCTCAATGATCCGATATATGATGATAGCTTGGAAGAACATTTTTGTTTCTGGGTGCCGCCAAGGCCCAATTTTTCAGCCCCTGTTTAACAGGGGCATGCAATTACAATTCTTGATCTAATAATTCACAGCAGGGCCCATTCATGCGCCCACCAAGAGTAACTGTGAGGGCTCACAGTGTTGTGGCAACACCAACATGTAAGGGGCAAATTTCAGCTGAGTATATACGGCAGGCCCCTACTTTCAAACATCCAACTTACAAACGACGACTCCTTGCAAACGGAAGGATACAACAGGAAGTGAGAGGAAATCTACCCCTAGGAAGGGAAATTCTCTCCTGTAAGAGTTAACCACTTAAGCCCCGGACCATTTCGGGCCATTAGGACCAGGCCTGTTTTTGGGATTCGGCACTGCGCTGCTTTAACTGTAAATTGTGCGGACATGCAATGTTGTACCCAAATGAAATTTGCGTCCTTTTCTTCCCACAAATAGAGCTTTCTTTTAATGGTATTTGATTGCCTCTGCGATTTTTATTTTTTGCGATATAAACAGAAAAAGACCGAAAATTTTGAAAAAAAATTATATTTTCTACTTTTTGTTATAAGAAAAATCGAATAAACTCAATTTTAGTCATACATTTAGGCCAAAATGTATTCAGCCACATGTCTTTAGTAAAAACAATGTCAATAAGCGTATATTTATTGGTTTGCGCAAAAGTTATAGCGTTTACAAACTAGGGTACATTTTCTGAAATTTACACAGCTTTAAATTTATGACTGCCTATCTCATTTCTTGAGGTGCTAAAATGGCAGGGCAGTACAAAACCCCCCCAAATGACCCCATTTTGGAAAGTAGACACCCCAAGGAAATTGCTGAGAGGCATGTTGAGCCCATTGAATATTTTTTTTTTTGTCCCAAGTGATTGAATAATGACAAAAAAAAAAAAAAATTACAAAAAGTTGTCACTAAATGATATATTGCTCACACATGCCATGGTTATATGTGGAATTGCACCCCAAAATACATTCTGCTGCTTTTCCTGAGTACGGGGATACCACATGTGTGGGACTTTTTGGGAGCCTAGCCGCGTACAGGGCCCCAAAAACCAAGCACCGCCTTCAGGATTTCTAAGGGTGTAAATTTTTGATTTCACTCCTCACTACCTATCACAGTTTCGAAGGCCATAAAATGCCAAAATAGCACAAAACCCCCCCAAATGACCCATTTTGGAAAGTAGACACCCCAAGCTATTTGCTGAGAGGCATATTGAGTCCATGGAATATTTTATATTTTGCCACAGGTTGCGGGAATATGACAAACTTTTTTTTTTTTGCACAAAGTTGTCACTAAATGATATATTGCTCACACATGCCATGGGCATATGTGAAATTGCACCCCAAAATACATTCTGCTGCTTCTCCTGAGTACGGAGATACCACATGTGTGGGACTTTTTGGGAGCCTAGCCGCGTACGGGACCCCAAAAACCAAGCACCGCCTTCAAGGTTTCTAAGGGCATACATTTTTGATTTCACTCCTCACTACCTATCACAGTTTTGAAGGCCATAAAATGCCAAGATGGCACAAAACCCCCCCAAATGACCCCATTTTGGAAAGTAGACACCCCAAGCTATTTGCTGAGAGGCATGTTGAGCCCATTGAATATTTTTTTTTTTGTCCCAAATGATTGAATAATGACAAAAAGAAAAAAAAAATGTACAAAAAGTTGTCACTAAATGATATATTGCTCACACATGCCATGGTTATATGTGAAATTACACCCCAAAATACATTCTGCTGCTTCTCCTGAGTATGGGGATACCACATGTGTGGGACTTTTTGGGAGTCTAGCCACGTACGGGACCCCAAAAACCAAGCACCGCCTTCAAGGTTTCTAAGGGCATAAATTTTTGATTTCACTCCTCACTACCTATCACAGTTTTGAAGGCCATAAAATGTCAAAATAGCCCAAAACCCCCACAAATGACCCCATTTTGGAAAGTAGACACCCCAAGCTATTTGCTGAGAGGCATGGTGAGTATTTTACAGCTCTCATTTGTTTTTGAAAATTAAAGACATTTTTTTTTTCTTTTTTTACATTTTCAAAACTTTGTGACAAAAAGCGAGATCTGCAAAATACTCAACATACCTCTCAGCAAATAGCTTGGGGTGTCTACTTTCCAAAATGGGGTCATTTGGGGGGGTTTTGTGCCATCTGGGCATTCCATGGCCTCCGAAACTGTGATAGGCAGTGAGGAGTGAAATCAAAAATTTACACCCATAGAAATCCTGAAGGCGGTGCTTGGTTTTTGGGGTCCCGTACGCGACTAGGCTCCCAAAAAGTCCCACACATGTGGTATCCCCGTACTCAGGAGAAGCAACAGAATGTATTTTGGGGTGTAATTCCACATATGCCCATGGCATGTTTGAGCAATATATAATTTAGTGACAACTTTTTGTACATTTTTTTTTTTTTTTGGTCATTATTCAATCACTTGGGACAAAAAAAAAAAATATTCAATGGGCTCAACATGCCTCTCAGCAAATAGCTTGAGGTGTCTACTTTCCAAAATGGGGTCATTTGGGGGGGTTTTGAACTGTCCTGGCATTTTATGCACAACATTAGGAAGCTTATGTCACACATCATCCACTCTTCTAACCACTTGAAGACAAAGCCCTTTCTGACACTTTTTGTTTACATGAAAAAAAAAAAAATTTTGCAAGAAAATTATGTTGAACCCCCAAACATTATATATTTTTTTAAAGCAAAGGCCCTACAGATTAAAATAGTGGGTGTTGCATTTTTTTTTTCCACACAGTATTTGCGCAGCGATTTTTCAAACGCATTTTTTGGGGGAAAAACACACTTTTTTTATTTTTAATGCACTAAAAAACACTATATTGCCCAAATGTTTGATGAAATAAAAAAGATGATCATAGGCCGAGTACATGGATACCAAACACGACATGCTTTAAAATTGCGCAGAAACGCGCAGCGGCGACAAACTACATTCATTTTTAAAAGCATTTAAAAGCCTTTACAGGTTACCACGTTAGATTTACAGAGGAGGTCTACTGCTAAAATGACTGCCCTCGATCTGACCTTCGCGGTGATACCTCACATGCATGATGCAATTGCTGTTTACATATGACGCTAGACCGACGCTTGCGTTCGCCTTGCTCAAGAGCAGGGGGGGACAGCGGTGCTTTTTTTTTTTTTTTTTTTTTTTTTTTATTATTTATTTGGCTTTTTTATTTAATTTTTAAACTGTGCCTTCCATATTTTATTTTTTTACCATTTTTATCGTTATCTCAGGGAATGTAAATATCCCCTATGATAGCAATAGGTAGTGACAGGTACTCTTTTTTTAAAAAAAATTGGGGGGTTAGACCCTAGATCTTTCCTCTGCCCTCAAAGCATCTGACCACACCAAGATCGGTGTGATAAAATGCTTTCCCAATTTCCCAATGGCGCTTTTTATATCCGGGGGGGGGGGGGACATTCCCTCCCACTGCTTGTAAAAGCAGTCTAGAGGCTAATTATCTGCTAGAATTGCTTTTACATGAAAGCCGGCTGCTGGCTGAAAAGAATGATACCAAGATGATACCTAAACCCGCAGGCATCATTCTGGTATAAACATTCAAAGTCCAGCAACATACCAGTACGTTGCTGGTCCTTGTTGGACATGTATTGTAATCTTTTTTTTCATACAGCCTATTGGCTGAACGAAAAAAAGAGATTGATTGGTGGGTATGCCCACCATTAGAATACCTCCCTTCATCCACCCACTTCTAATGATGGGCATATATGCCGAAGCATGGGGGCATCCTCCCGCAAAAAAGTTATGCCGCGTACACACGGTCAAGCCTTCGTCGGAATTTCGACCGTATGTACGCGGCATAAAAGGTTATGCCGCGTACACACGGTCGGACTTTTCCACGGGCAAGCCTCCGTTGGAATTTCGACCGTATATACGCGGCATTAGGAGCAAAATCGCTCCTCCGCCCCTGCTGCCCCCATGCTTCGGCATATATGCTCTTTTTTTTAACTGTGGTGGTGAAATCACCTCCTACAGCGTTGGAGTCACGGCTTTATGTATCGTGGGAGCAAACGCTGTTGCTGTCAAGATAAATAGATCCGCGCTGCAACTGAATGGCGTACCTGCTAAGCAAATGGTGGTTAACATTAAAACAAAGTAACATTACAGTACAACAGTAAGACCTTACCATGCCATACCTGCAAAGCAAATACCAAAACAAAACCTAGTAAAAATTAAAAAAATGTTTTAACGCAACCTGTGCCTAAAATATATATATGCCGAAGCATGGGGGCATCCTCCCGCAAAAAAGTTATGCCGCGTACACACGGTCGGAATTTTCCACGGGCAGGCCTCCGTCGGAATTTCGACCGTATGTACGCGGCATTAGGAGCAAAATCGCTCCTCCGCCCCTGCTGCCCCCATGCTTCGGCATATATGCTCTTTTTTTTAACTGTGGTGGTGAAATCACCTCCTACAGCACTGGAGTCACGGCTTTATGTATCGTGGGAGCAAACGCTGTTGCTGTCAAGATAAATAATTCCGCGCTGCAGTTGAATGGCGCACCTGAAAACAAAAAATTACATACCTGAAAAGCAAGCATGATAAAACATTGCAGAATAGAATACAGTAAAAAAGAGCAGAACAATAGAGAGAAAATAGAGAGAGAGAGAACAATAAAACGACAACTATTTTTGGTTTTTTTATTTTATATATTTTTTTGTGTTTTGTTTTTTACGTTTTTTTTTTTTCTTTTTTACACTTTTTTTTGTAACTTTACAACTGTAATGGTTCGGGTCTCTCAAAATGTAATGGCATCTTGGGAGACCCTGTGTAAGTGTGTCCTTGTCTGTGAAATGCTGTACCCTACGCTAAAACTTCACTTTTGAGTGGTAGCGTTCAAAACATTCACCTTGGCAAAGACCAGGCTTGTCAGGACAGAGTGGACAAAAACTACGGGTGTCACGCCTAAATCCGCGCTTGCTACAGACACGACATCTTTTTTGGGGGTGGCTTTGGGTAGGGGTACTCGGGAGGACATACGAATAATGCCTCTCATGCAGCCGGCTTACTGCATTTGGTTGGGGATGGTGAGGTGCAGAACCGCCTGGATACAGGAGTTCTGTGACTATCTCATTCTGGAATTTTAGAAGAGATAACGTCCCGCCTAAAGCTCTGTATAGCACATGAGCGTTCAGCAAAGCCAATTGGAATAATGATAGAGACACTTTTTTGTACCAGCGTCTCGCCTTACGGTCAATTAGATACGGTGCCATCAACTGGCCGTTGAGGTCCACCCCTCCCATATTTTGGTTATATTCGTGGACACAGAGGGGTTTCTCCACAACACCAGTCGCCGTACGAATTTGGACTGTCGTGTCTGCATGAAGGGAGGTAAGAAGGAAAACATTCTTATTGTCCCTCCACTTCATAACGAGCAAGTTATTACACTTCAAGCAGGCTCTCTCCCCCAGCCTAAGACGGGCATCTACAAGCCGCTGGGGAAAGCCCCGGCGATTAGGTCGCACAGTGCCACATGCTCCAATCTGATGATCAAACAAGTGACTAAACAGTGGCACGCTCGTGTAATAATTGTCCACATACAAGTGGTACCCCTTTCCGAATAAGGGTGACACCAAGTTCCACACTATCTTGCCAGCGCTCCCTATGTAATCCGGGCAGTTGACCGACTCAATCTGACTGTCTTTTCCCTCATAAACCGTAAAGTTCACTACATAGCCTGTTGCCCTGTCACAGAACTTGTAGAGCTTGACCCCGTATCTGGCACGCTTGCTGGGAAGGTACTGCTTGAAAGACAAGCGGCCAGAAAATTTAATCAGGGACTCATCAACGCAGAGAACTTGATCGGGAGTAAACAAGGCTGCAAAACGTTCGTTGAAGTGGTTTATGAGGGGCCGAATTTTATAGAGCCGGTCGTATTCAGGGTCCCCACGTGGACGACAAAGTTCATTGTAGTTGAAGTGCATGAACCGCAAAATCTGCTCGTATCGTGCCCTGGACATGGAGGCAGAGAACACGGGCATGTGGTCAATTGGGTGCGTGGACCAATAAGCACGCAATGACGGAAATTTATGTGTGCCCATGTTGAGGGAAAGGCCCCGAAAGGTCTTAAATTCGGAAACCGTAATTGGTTTCCAATTTCTGGCAATTTTAGGCAACTGGGGGTTAGCGGCGATAAATTGACCAGCATATAAATTACTCTGGTCCACAATAGATCTATAGAGATCTTCCGTGAAAAACAGCGAATAAAAATCAATTGGAATAAAATCAGCTGTTTCCACCTGAATACCGGGTTGGGCAGTGAATGGGGGAAGTACGGGTTCTGCAGAAGTGGTGGGGACCCAATCAGGATAGGCGAATTCTGCAGGAAGGGCAGTATGGGCACGACGGGCCTGCCTTTGTCTTCTTGGTGGCAGCGGGACACTACTTGTGCTTGCCACCTCGCCAGCTTGAACTGCACTTATGGGACTCGCCACGTCACCAAGTGTTACTGCAGTGCTGGATGTACGTCCAGGCTGTACTAGGCCGCTGGTGCTTGCCAGTTCACCAGAAGGAATAGCGGCGCTAGTACTACTCTGCTCCATGATACGAGAGACCTGCGGTTCTTGCTCCTCAACAACCTCAGAAGATCGGGATCGGGTACACCTGACCTTAGCAGGGACCTCAACTTCGTCGTCAGAGCTATCTGACGTGGGGCCGCTGACGTCACTGTCTTCTACGGGAAGATATTCTGAGCCTGAATCTGACAGATACGTGACCTCCTCTTCACTATCTGTCATGCTCAGAATCTCGTAGGCCTCTTTACTAGTGTACCTTCGTCTTGCCATTTTGGGCTCTAAATTTAGGGGTACACTAGTAAGATTCACAGGAAAAAAAGCACCTGACTGTCGTCAGCAAATATATCAAACGCTACAAAAAAACTGTTAGCGATCGCAGGGATCAGGCCTGTCTCTGCGAACGCTGCAGTTATGTGTGTTGTGTTTGGTAAGTGACAGTGATCGATCGATACTGCACTTGGGTGGGCTGGGCTGGGCTGGGCTGGGCTGGGCGGAGGGGCTAAACGCAGGCGCTAGCAGGTATCTGGGCTGATCCCGCTAACACTGCGTTTTTGGGAACCCTAAACCGCTGGGGATGCTAGTATAGATCTGATCAGATACTATACCACTAAGGGGGGTGTATGCTTTGCGCGTGGGTGTTAGCGTTACTGGCACTAACCTAACACTGCCTGGGGCGACGCAGACCCTCTCTGGCGCTAAAACCTAATTGATCTCACCCGCCGGGCGATCAGGGGGGTTAAACCTTTATTGGGTTATATACGGCGGGTGCCCTGATGCTATAAAAAGCAAACTAATCAACCAGCGTCACCTGTAACCTTTATATGGTGATCACTGGTGAAAGGGTTAACTAGGGGCAATCAGGGGGTTAAAACCTTTATTAGGTTAAATATGGGGGTACCCGACGCTATATAAAAACCTGACGGGTTACCTAAATAACTAGATAACTTACTGGCTAACCAGTGACACCAGTGACGCTTATACGGCGATCACTGGTGAAAGGGTTAACTCTAGGGGCAATCAGGGGGTTAAAATAATATATGGGGGTACCTGACACTAATAAAAACCTGCGGCGAACCTAAAAAAAAATAACTGCCTATCTAAAACACCAGCGACACGAATACAGCGATCGGAAAAACAATCGCTTAGTGACGCTGAAGTTAGGGGGTGAAAGGGTTACCTGGGGGGTGATCAAGGGGTTAAACCTTTATTAGGGGGGGGGGGTTAGGGGGCTACCCTGGACCTAAAGGGGCCTAATCCTAACTGCCCTGCAACTTTTTACAATCACAGATGACACTAAATGCAGTGATCAGTAAAATAAATGATCACTGCAATCAGTGACACTGTGATTGGGGGCTTTGGGGTGACCTGGGGGGTGATCTGGGGGTGACTGGGGGGTGATTTGTGTGCCTATGTGTACCTACGTGTCAGTGGACTGTTGGAGCACTAACCTCTGTCTTCTCTCCTCGGCGCCGGGAACGAAAAGACCGTGGCGAGGGAGATGACATCACTTCCTCCAGCCTGTGTTTACATCACATGGCGGAGGAAGCATTTTCATTGGCCGGGAGCGATCGCGAGGGGGGGGGCGGAATCGAGCGGCCGCCCCCTCATGCCTGATCGCTCCCGAACACTTAACGGCCGCTCACTGCAGTGAAGGGGGGTCCGGATGGACCCCCCAACTGCACAAAGGCGATCACGTAGATCTACGTGATTCTGCCTGTCCGTGCCATTCTGCCGACGTAAATCGGCGGTGGGCGGTCGTTAAGTGGTTAATATGGGAAAAAAAGTGTCTCCTCTCCACTGATGCTTTATCACCAATTCTTGTTTCAATAAAAACCCCAAGTTTTCAAAACACATTTGTCATTAGGACGGAAAGTGAGGTGAACTGTTCTGAACAGGTGCACACTGCACAGACAGCAAAACAAATGTTACAGGGGTGATAACCCTTCCCTATGTTTTCCAAAAAGCTTAAAAATAGATTTTTGGGCTGGAGCTACGCTTAAACAATGTACCTGTTCGAAATTACAAACAGATTCTACATAAGAACAAACCTACAGTCCCTGTCTTGTATGCACCGCCTGTATACGGCTGTTCAGAGTATATAGGGCCTTTTTTATTTTGTGTGCGGGGTTCCCCTTAATATTCATACAAGACCCAAAGGGGCTGGTAATGGGCTGGGGTGGGGCTGTGATGGGGTAGCTATGCCATTTTTCTTAAAGATTTTCATCCATATTACCGGGACCAGACATTACATTAAAGCCGCAAGCAGTTTTAAATGGCTTTTTTTCCTTTAGAAATGTAATTTTGTGCAGGGACAGTTCTAAATATGGGAAACACGTGGCACTTCACAGGCATACTTTAGACCCCCCCCCCCCCCCCCGGTGCGATATTTAAAAGGAATATTTGACTTTTTTTTTGTTCACTTTATGCATCATTAAAATGACTGCTCCCGAAAAATGGCCGTTTTTAAAACTTTTTTTTGGATTGATACATGTCCCCTGGTGCAGAACCCGGGTTCCCAAACCCTTTTTAGGACAATAACATGCATATTAGTCATTTATAAATAGCACTTTAGATTTCGAATGTTCGCATCCATTGTATTTAATAGGGTTCTAAAGTTCGTGCGAACTTTCGGTCCGTTCGCGGGTTCTGGTGCGAACCGAACCCGGGTGTGTTCGGCTCATCACTACTCCCCAGACAACAAACCACAACACGGTCAGCATGAATGTGCCAACCGTAAATCCAGATCTTTCTGCATTGCTTAAAGTGTCCAGTCACTGTAGCCGAGCAAGAAAGGTACCTTTGTGGCTTGGGTACCTCGAGGCGGTCCCAGATGGCTTCCCTGTACCATCTTTCACGACAGGCCTCAACTTCAAACAACAAATCCTTAGGCAAATAGGTATATTCCAAGCCATACTCACTCACCACTCTTTTTATCAGAAGCCGCTGCAGGCGAGCCAATTTCGGTAACGTTGCAGGGTTCCCTTCTCCAGGCATAACGTAGGAATCTGGGGACCTTTTGACTAACACTGTATTAGACTTTAGCATAGGTGACCGCAACGGCAAACGTCCCACTGTAATGGCAAGCACGGGCGATGCAGGTGATGCGGGTGTGAGTACTGTAGGTGCGGGCAATGCAGGTGTGGGTACAACCTTTTCCTCCGGAATAGGGGCTTTCACTCGGGGTGTAGTTTCCCAAGAGTCCATCGGTGATCCCTCTCTGAGGTTGCGGATCGGGGCCACCGAAATCCTGTCCCAACCCTTCTTAACGACAATCTCGTCTATCTCAGCATCATCCCCATAATCTAAATATGAGTCCAAATCGAATGTGTCATATTCCTCAGCAGGCAGATATGCTCGAGTTCCCGTCACAGTACCCCCAGCCTCCTTACCGTCCCCTGACGTGGATTTTCCGGAGATCCCTCCGCTCTGAAGATCCGATTCAAGCAGGCGCTGGGACAGGCTTCTACCGCGACAGCGGGAGGCCTGTACATATTCCACTTTCCGTTTAGCGGGCGGGATGGAAGTTTCTGTAGTGACGGAGGCAGCGTCCTCTGCGGTGTCCGTCGCTGGTTCCGTAGTGGCCGGAACCTCATCCTTGATCCCATCCGTTGTGACCGCAGTGATGCGCGTGGGTTCGGCTGCAGAGGCGCAATTGTCTTCCTCAGAAGCAACGGCCCCTGTAATGCAATTGACCCGGTAGGCTCGGGGTGATTCGGTGGGCTGGTCCACCTCAAACAGGAATTCCCCACGAGTCAAGCACCTTCCGAACGGCCGTAGTTGCACAGCCAGACCACCGTATCTGGGACAGAGCACGCCCAGGGCCTCCGCATCTCGGCAAGTGTACAGTGCAAAACGGCCTCGAGGCTTGAGCCGGATCCCTGTAGCTGTAAGCGGGGCTGTAATAGGAGCAATGTCCATGGTAGTGGTAGTTGGGAACATCCGGGGTCCCGATAAATTGGAAGTCCATGGGGTAGCAGACATATTGCTTCTCTATATAGTCCAGGCTCTCTCTGTCACTTGGCGCCAAATGCACCACGTGCAACTCCCAAAAGGCGGGGGCTCCTCCCCCTTTTTCTCCTTCACACGCAGCTCGCAGGCTTTTCTTCTTCTAGGATACGCCCACGAACTACGCAGCTAGAAAAAAAAAAAAGAAAGAACAGTCCTGTACCTCCCTTTCTCTCTTTTTGAATAGTGATGCAGTACAATTTTCCTTAATGGCCGACTTCCACAAAACACATATACAAGAGAAAAAAATATAGTCCAACTTCGAGGGGTAGCTGTAAAAATCCTGGACTCGAGCCCCCACATGTAGCGATACCTCTATGCCTCTCCTCAGACAGTATGGGCCGCTGATTTCTCTCTCTTGGGTCCTGCACCTCTCTCCGTTGGAGTCTTTACCCTAGTGTGTAGGAAGAAGCCTATTTTCTTTTTTTTTGTCTAAGAAGGCTGATGTCCACGCAGTAGATTAAACCCCAATAAAAGAAGGTTTATTTTTATACGTTGCTTGAGGAACTTGACAGGAAAGTTAGAATGAGAGAATATGAACAGGGAGGTAGGTTCAGGCACGCAACACTTAAGCAACACTCGTCGCCACTCAAGCCTGAGTGGGTTTTTGCTCACCCGGCTAGTCCCTCTTACAGTGGTCCTAGCAGCCAGTGTGGAGCACGAAACAACTACTTGCAATTTCCAAGGGATACAATCAGGAGATCCTCTACCTCAGAATCCTTAAGTCCCGAACTTCCCAGCCTAGTAACAATAAGACCTTAGGTGCCGATGGGGCACGTTACCAGGCTTTTGGCGATAAGAAATCCTTCCCTCTGTCAGGTAGCCAGGCCTCTCCCGAGACACCGAATCTTTCACTAATCCCCTTGGGACCGATCCTCCCCTGGCTTCCTCTCCTTCAGAGTGGGTAACCCCTCACTTGGGTACCCTGGGACTCCTCTTCGGGTGTAGGCCTCAGCCAAAGGTGCTGGGCCTACCTGCAGCCTCAGGCTAAAGTTGCCCGAGACCGAAACACATGCACGCACCCCCGGCCATCGAAGGTGGGGTACGTGCCGAACAGGACCAAGGGGTCCCCTGGATCTCTCTTCGCCCAATCGCGTCTGCCCCTTAAGTACCCTCTCCCAGCAAGCACAGCGGGTTGACCACGCCCACTGTACAGCTGCCGAGAGAGGACACCCAATGGTGTTGCAATACCCCCTGGTGACCGTGCCACCCACAGGGAACACTGCAGCCAGGCAATATCACACCGGAGCAGAAGCAAGTTTAGGGCATTAATAGTCTGAGCCCAACTATGGGCTCAGACTAACCCCTAAATTTGAACATAGCGCCCCCTAAATTGGGGGGGGCGCTACACATATAAAAACCAAGACATTCTAATGTTTACCCCAAACAACCAGGAGGGAATGAGGACGAAAGGAAAGAGGATATCCAGTCCCAAAATACTTACATATCGGCTAAAGTTCAAAACATGCAGTACTGCAAACTGAGGGCTGCTATGAGTGTCTGTCCCAGGAGCTGTGGTGATAGAAACCCACGGAAGAATCGGGCGCACAAGTATATCTCCCCAGGAGGGTGATGGACTCCATGTATATGTCCACTCCGCTCGCTCCTGGGCTTAGGAGGACCTCAAAGATCCAAATGGCTTACGCGTTTCGAGGGTCGTGTTCTCTTCCCCGGGGTCAAAAGTGTTTGGATCTTAATCAGTTGCCTTTTATGCGAGTTCCTCTCACTCCTAGGGTGGGTCCAGTCCCTTGGGTCATGTGACACACCAATCAGAAAACAAATGATGGAAATACTGAAAAAACTGTCCAAACACATTAAAAAGCACACTAGTATGCATAGGCACTCTATATACAGTACATAAACACACTTAGGGCTTACCATATGTGTACATAGCTGATACTAAAAGTGGTCTCAAATTGAGAAATATTGGAGGAGAGCAGTCTAAGTTCCCAGCACAGCCAGAACGCTGACCACACTGTGCTCTCATGCCTAGTGTGGTTAGTTTTTAGGAACATCAGGGATTTCACACAAATGAAGCAATACAAAGAGAACAGGATACTTTCTCATACAAGTACATGGTACAACAGGCACATATCAGAAATATGAAATGTTGGAGTACCATATTCTTTAAAGGACAGTTTTACTACAGGTAAAAACAATAAAACAGTATTTTTATATTTATATGGCATATTGCATCCAAAACACCGTAAAGGTGTTTTCACTAAAACATATTCTGATGCAATAAAATTCATGCATGTTGCAATCACAACACAGCACAGAGATACTAATGGGCCTCATAGATTTGTATGGAATGCTGTGTCTCCGAGGGCGGCAGCTGACTGCATTATGCCATGGGGCACTGTCCTCATGTGAGAACAGCTTTTTAGCTTCTCTTAACAAAGTACTACAAAGCTGTATGTAATTCATTTAGGCTGTTGAAGAAGAGAAGACGTGTAATTAAATGGCCCTTAGTAATAATAAAGTAGAACTGTGCCATGCAGCTCCCATGTACCGCTCTTCTCTCCACACTCATAGATTTGATTCAGTGTGATTACAGTTGCTAAGGGGCCAGAATTAACATTGGAGAAAGTCTGCTTTAATTACTGAACTGCGGAATTATGAGCTAATTGAGGGCACCAAAGAAGATCTGCGGAGCATTTGTTATTTTATCTGTCACATTGCAGAATTATTGTGTAATATGCAAAGCCCAGATTACTTAGTAAATCCTAATGCCTAGCTCTGTCTATTGCTGATAACGGGTACTTTGTACACCTAGGGATGGATGAAAGGTTGGATGCATGGATAAATGGACATGACTATTGTACAACAGATGTACTCTTTACTGCATACCCCACATTATACTCCATTTCCTTACCTACATCTAAGTAACGAGACCACACATCCGTTTTGGAATAAAACATAGGCCGTAGCAGCCTTATTTTTTATTTAAAATAAATCATTTATCAAAATCAACATAAAAACATCATAAACAACTGTTATCAGAAAAACCATTACATCCTAGCGTTGGTCTTTGCAGGAACCTCAAATTACCATATTGTACAAACCTGGCACTGCTGTACCTCTCCATCTGGTCTTAGACCTCAAGCTGGCTCAGAGACGACCACTGACCGCAGTGCCCCCATTATCAAAATATTCCAGCTAAACCTTGGTTAACTGGAATACACCCTCAGGACCCATACCACCGATAGGTCCTGACCACTTGCTTTGAGCCACAATCTCGGACCACACAATTATGTCTGGGAAAGCCATACGAAGGCGCAAGAAATCAAACTTGATATCTCTGGTGACATCCAACATCGACCTCACCCCCAAATCATTACCACCAACGTGCAAGACTAAAACGTCAGGTGGCCTGTCCAAACATCCAAAACGGTGCACCTACAGAACCATTCTGCTCCACAGCATACCAGGAACTCCCAGCCAGCGAACGCAGGCCCCCTGTCTTGGGAACCCCAGCTGCCGACCTTCAGGCCTAACATCAGCCCTCTTACCCCCCCAAAACACAAAAGAATGGCCCAGTATCCAGACCAATCCTTGCGCCATACCTGATAGAAAAGAAAGACAAATGTAGCACTACCCCCGTAGGAGCTGCTGGTTAGTTTTTGGTTTTGCACGTTACCTCTTCAGCTTCGTTGTCTGGGTAGGAAAGTCTGTAGTAATGCAATGTCCACACAGATGTAAAACCTTCAACAGTCAGGCTTTATTTTCTTATGCAGTAAACGTTGAGAAAGTAGAAGGTAAAGAAGAGCAGGGGAAGGTTCAGGCACTCGCCACAACTATGCAAAGCAGGGGCGTACCTAGAGCATTTGGCACCCGGGGCGGATCCTATATCTGGCACCCCCCCACCTTAAAATGGAAAAACACCCCACTGTGCCCCCTGCATACCTCTGCATCCTTCAATATCTCTTTGTCACTACTGTGTACCCCCTCTCCACAACTGCACATCTGGACCCCTTTACATTACACTGCACCCTGCACCTCTGGACCCCTTTACATTACACAGCCCTTGTACCTCTGGACCCCTTTACATTACACGGCACCCTGCACCCCTTTACATTACACAGCACCTTTGGACCCCTTTACATTACCCTGCACCCCTTTACATTTCACAACCCTTGTACCTCTGGACCCCTTTACATTACACTGCACCCCTTTACATTTCACAACCCTTGTACCTCTGGACCCCTTCACATTACACTGCACCCTGCACCTCTGGACCCCTTTACATTACACAGCCCTTGTACCTCTGCACCCCTTTACATTACACAGCCCTTGCACCTCTGGACCCCTTTACATTACACGGCACCCTGCACCTCTAGACCCCCTTCACATTACACAGCCCCCCCACAACTCTGGACCCCTTTACATTACACAGCACCCTGCACCTCTGGACCCCTTTACATTACACAGCCCTTGTACCTCTGGACCCCTTTACATTACACGACACCCTGCACCCCTTTACATTACACAGCACCTTTGGACCCCTTTACATTACACTGCACCCTGCACCCCTTTACATTTCACAACCCTTGTACCTCTGGACCCCTTTACATTACACTGCACCCTGCACCCCTTTACATTTCACAACCCTTGTACCTCTGGACCCCTTTACATTACACTGCACCCTGCACCTCTGGACCCCTTTACATTACACAGCCCTTGTACCTCTGCACCCCTTTACATTACACAGCCCTTGCACCTCTGGACCCCTTTACATTACACGGCACCCTGCACCTCTAGACCCCTTTACATTACACAGCCCCCCCACAACTCTGGACCCCTTTACATTACACAGTACCCTGCACCTCTAGATGCCTGCCCTGTATGTTACACAGACACCCCCTCAACAGTTCTGGACCCCCTGCATGTTACACAGACCCCCGCTACAGTGCAGACCCCCGCTACAGTGCAGACCCCAGCTACAGTGCAGACCCCCCACAGTGCACAGTCCCCCTAACAATACAGACCCCCCAACAATACAGACCCCCCTACAGTCCCATAATGTACCTCAGAACTGACAGAGAGCCCGAGGTAGGGGCTTTGCAGGGAGGGGGGGTGCGAGCCACACCCGAGCCAGTCGAGACATCTGGGACGGGCACAACAATCCCCTTCTCTCAAGGCTCTGATCAGTCTCGGCAGCGGCTGTCAGCCGACAAGTATGAAGCCGCCTCCCACTCCTCCTGCATGCACAGCACTGTCTAGACATAAAGGAGGGGGAGGCGGCTTCATACTGCTCGGCTTACAGCCGCTGCCCGAGACTGAGCCGTGAGAGAAGATGTGCTCGCACCCCCCCTGCAAAGCCACTACCTTCTCCCCCCCCCCCCCCCCCCCTCCGTGACTGAAAGGAGACAGCGCCGCGGGTTAAACAGCAGCATCGCGCAGTGACAGAACAGACATGTTCTGTCACCGCGCAATCTGCTGTTAAACCCGCGGCGGCGGCGCTGTCTGACACCCCCCAGTCTGTGGCACCTGGTGCGGCACGCCACCCCCTTAGTACGCCACTGATGCAAAAGGTGTCAATTTAAAGTCACTCACTACTCTCAATGTTAGAGTGGGTATTGGTCACCCGGATAGTCCTCTCTCACATGGCCTAGCAGCCGGAGTGACACACGAACCAGCAACAGGGCAGTCTCTGCCACAGACTGCCCAAGATGAAATAGGTCTCTGCCACAGACCTTTTGAAATGAACAAAGTCTCTGCCACAGACCTTCTGAAATTGAGCAAATGGATAGTTCAAGAATCCTCTGCCACAGGATTTCAAAGTCCCAAACTTCCAGCCGTGCAGTGAAAAGAGCCTTTAAGCCAATCCGGCGAACTGCAGGGCTTGTGATCTGATGGATCCCTCCTCAATAAAGTTACCAGGAGTCACCCAAGACATCAACACTCTGCCGGTCTCCTCCAGGGCAGGTCCTCCCCATTTGGACGGACAGCTTGGGATCCCCTCTCAGTATGCAGGCCCCAGCCAGACTAGCTGGACCTACTATGTAGCGATGCAGCCTCGGGCCAACGTGGCCCCGAGACCACACACACACACACCTCGCACCCAGAGGGCCACGAGGCGAAAAACGACCCCTAGTAATGGCGTCTGCCCCTTAAGTATCCCCCCCCAGCAAGCACAGCGGGGCGACCACTCCCATTGTACCGTTGCCGCGAAAGGTTACTCAATGCACCATGGTCTGCCCGTGTTCCAACAGGTGCCTGAGGTGGTAACGCCACCTTCAGGCAAATAGGGAAACTACCATCGGGCGAACCACAGCTAGAACAGAAGCAAATTTCAATATAATTCAACAGTCTGAGCCCAGCTACTGGCTCAGACATCCCTCTAAATTTTAGATAGCATCCCAACCTTTTGGGGAGGGCGCTACACAAACAACCTCCATGACCTCCAGAAGCCCAAACAAACATAGCTATTTACACCCCCCTCAGCTCCCTTCATGCCAACCCCACCAGCAACGGAGGGCGAACGTACAGCCCGAATCTTCTAGACTCCCACCTGCCAATACGCTTAACCACCTCCGCATCCATCCCACACCTGGCCGCTTCTGTAGCCGCCCCTATCCGGAATGAGTGAGAGGAGAATTCCTTCTCCCACAACCCCAATGCCCGCAAGCACTTCCTGAATACATCAAACTGATATCTAGATAAAGGAGCCCCATCTGAGTGTAGCAAAAAGGAACCCGAGACTGCAGGGCGAACCTCCAAGTAACCCCTCACTGCCCCCACTGGACACAACAACGAGCCCTGGATGGGGAAAACCTGTACCAACTTACCCACCTGATCAGTCTTGGATCTCCTGAGCACCAATGAAACCCCATCCTCTGTACACACCAATTCACTGGCCCAGATACCCTCATGCACCCGTGTTGACGGGCTAACCAACTCACCAATCCTAAAGGCTCCAAAAAAATGCCAACGAAAAAGCCACCCTGAACAAGGTGACCTCGTACCCCGAACACAAGCCTATTAACTGCCCCAAGACCCCTTCTAGAATATCAAATTAGACTGGGCGACTGCCATCCTTGTGCTGTCACACATGGCGGTACCCTTTGAACGCCTGTCGCACCCAAAAAAGTATTTTGTAAAATCCGGACACCCTTGCCACTTAAATAGAAACGCCAACCCCGCCAAGTTTTTTCTTAACGCGGACCTAGACACCCCGGCCTCCATGTTCCTGGAAAGAAAATATAATACCAGTAACCGGACATCTGAGCTCACCGGGTCAACTCCTGCCTCCCGCACCAACTCCTGCCATTCCAGCCACACCTTCTCGTAGGTTGCCCATGTAGCCCTACTCACTGATTTTTTTGATCCAACCGGAGATTATTCCAACGGAATGTTCCACAGCCAACTCCCGGAATCTGTCCCACTGAAAGCGAGACAGCACATCAGCTATGACATTTTCCACCCCCAGAAGATGCACCGAATACACAAAGACATTAAGTTGCAAGCATCTCAAAACCAGGTGTCAGAGGAGCCGAACTACCGGAGGGGACGACACAGACACTTAGTTAATCACCTGAAACACACGCCCCACAGTTCCACAGCTAGCACCACCGGAAACAGTACCAGCAGCACCAAGTTCTTTGTAAAGCCAACGTCAATCCACGACTGTGGCCAGGGGCCCGCACTCCACCTGCCCTGAAAGAAAGCCCCAAAACCAGACCCTCCGGCCGCACAGTGTAAAGTTCCAAATCAAAATTGCTGACTGGGCCGGACATCCACAATGCCCTCCCATTAAAGGACTCCAAGAAGGAATGCCAAACCTGAAAATCCTCCCTGTGTGCTTTAACCAAACGCACAAAGTGCTTATGCGGTCGGATCCCCGCCATGCTAGCCGACAATCGTCTGCAAAACACCCTGCCCGTTGGAAGTATGCGGCACGCAAAGTTAAGCTTCCCGAATAGCGACTGTAGCGCCCGAAGCTGCACCTTGCACAGTCCCAGAATGCCCGTAATCTCCAGTTTGAGAGCCTCCAACTTGTCCAATTGCAGCAGACACTCCATTGCATCTGAGCCCAGGACAATGCCCAAAAACGTGATAACCGTACTAGGTCCCTCAGTTTTCTCAGGCGCCAATGGAATCCCAAACCGTTCTGCGATGTGTTCCAAGGTAGCTAGGAGCACCGCCCAGAGCCTGAACGAGGCCGGACCCATACAAAGGAAGTCATCAAGATAGTGAATAATGGAAATCACTCGCGACACGTCCCTGACAACCCATTCCACAAAGGAGCTGAATTGTTCAAACAGAGCAACCCATCGGAAGACACGTAAACATAAAACTCTCCATTCCAGTGACACCCTAGTAAGCGAAAGCTGTCTGGGTGAACCGGCAACAGCCAAAAAGCCGCTTCAATAATCGGCTTTTCGCCATCAACGCCCCTTGCCAATACCGACCACCCAACCCACTGCAGCATCGAAGGAAGTGTAGCCCACTGTACACTCCTCCGGATCAATCGCGTCATTGGCTGACCCAAAAGGAAAGGTGGTGGATAAGCCGGAATTTCTTGGTTGGGCTCCTTCTTGGGCACGACCCCCAGCAGGTAGACCATCAAATCCACAAGTGGGGGGGGGTTGGAAAGGGCTACCCATGCGGCCCAGAGCAACTTCCTTGCGCAATTTCTCAGAAACTACGTCCGAATGTTGCAGAGCTGACCGTAGATTCCGCTACACTGGGGGGATAACCTCCAATAAACACGGTATGTGAAACCCCTCCGAAACACCCCCCTCCAACAAACAAGCCGCCCCCCTGTCAGGATACCTACCTAGAAGTGGCCGCATCCTTTCCACCTTCACCGGCGTCCTCCCTTTAATGCGCAGACTCTCCGGGACGACATTTTCCCTGCTTAAAACATCTGGACTGCGGGTGAGAACCTCCGCAACTGGTACACTCATGCTTGTAGCGGCATGACCCCCCCAAACTTGCATGTACCCTCATTGTACTGGCAGCAAACCCCCTTTTTCTTACCAGTGGATTGTCCAGGGGGAAGAAGATCCACCGGCCCCTCCTTGAAAAAACTGACTAGGTGCCCTCGCTGAGGTCATAAGCCGCATCCACAGACTTGTATCTTTATGATCCCACCGCAGGTCCGGTCGAACTGCTCTCCGTCTGAACTGTTCATCGTATCGGAGCCACCCTGTGCCCCATAGACCCTGTATGCCTCTCCGATTGCGTCCTGGTAGCAAAAGGAGCGCTGAACAATGTTCAGGGTTCTTTTGCCCTATCAACTCGCCATAATGGCGAACGCCTGCAACCAAACCTCCTTTTTTCCTCGTCCTTTTTTGAATCGTCCGGCTTCACCCTATCCAGGTTGAACTTCTCCAACGGCAACAGCGAGAACATCTCCACGTACTCACCTTTCCATATTTTCTCCCTCACCTCTGGTTTCAGGTGAGCCCCTAGAGGTCCCTCATAACACACATAAACCTTGCATTTTTCTGAATCAGCCAACCTAACGACATCCTGTTTCGCAGCGGGGTCTCCAGTACCCCCCGCCTTCGTGGCTCTCTGTAGCCCTTGACTTGCTACTGCGCCCCCTACCGCCGGATTCGCAGCTGCAGGTGGAGGAGCCCCGTTCCCAGGAGCAGGGGCCCCAACCGGCCCCCCTCCCGGCGTAACCCACGCCACTGCTAGACTGGCAGCCACAGCGTCCCCCTTTTCAAACTGGCTGACCAAGCTTTTGAGCCCCGCAAGGAACCCCTGCAAGCTATCCTTCCCCACACTAACATCAATGGGCGCCTCGCTCCCCCCAGCCTGCCCACTCCCAGAGTTCCCTGCCACTGCAGCCCCCCCATCACTACCATTAGACACACGTTCCCGGCCATTACCCCCAGTCTGACCCTGTGGAGGTATGCAATTAGCTGACCTACCGGGCTGCCTGGAAGAAGTCCTACCAGCCGATCGCCCTGACTCCACCGTCGCCACCGACCTCCTGGGTCCCCGATCGTCCCCGATCATCCTCTGAGCTGGCCAGCTCCCCCTCCGACAGCCGACCGGACCGCTCCTCCTCTCCAGATGAAAGCTCACCAGGCGACCTGTCCCTGGAAGCCAAGGGTCCGGCGCTCAATCGATTCTTCCTCTGCGCATTGGACCCGCCCACCGATTTCTCGGCCGCCTTTCGCCCGCGCTGCTGGTGCTGACCTGCCTCACTGTCGTCATGCCGCCTTGGTACACCTAGCGGCCGCTCCGGAGCTCCCGGAATGCCCCCCCCGCCGAGCTCCGTACTTGTGGGGGATTCCTCCCGGGACCCCCCCACCGTAGGCAAGGCAGTGCGCTTGGCAGGGGGGCCCTAGGGGGACTCCCATGATTCCACTGAGCTTGAGAGGAGGGGCCCAGTAAATAGCGCTCCGGAGGCCGGGACCTCCGAGCTTGCACGGCCTCTCTCCCTGCGGTAACCGCCTCTGCCGCCGGACCCGACAGCATTGGCCCCAGGGTCTCCTGGAGCCAATCCGCGCCCCGTGTCTCGGCCTCTGCCCGAAGCTGGGCCAGAAGTATCTCCACGGCTGACATGGTTCTCCCTCCCTGAACTTTCCCCCGCGCTGTGTTTGCCTTGGGGGAGACTACTAATTATATTAACTCCTATCCTCTCCCCTTGTAACTACTACCCAATCACACACCCTTTAACATTTTCACTACATATCCTGTTAACTCAGTCATGCCAGCCCTCCGCCTATTGCATTCTTTCTTTTTGCTCCGGGCTTTTCTGGATGACGGACGGACAGATGGATAAATGAACATGCAGATGGACAGATGTATTGACAGATGAGAAGAGGAAAAAAGCAGCGCCTTCTAAGCGTAGTAGTATCAGAAATTTATTAGAGCAATATATAATACAGCGGCAAGAGATACACTCACAAACGAGTATAGTAAGAGGCTTATCTTTAAAGGTTGTCATCCGCTCGACCCGGGAGCTGCGAATCCTGATGTTACAAGCTGGAGTCCCACGTAGTGGTTAGCGGTGGTAAAAGGAACTTCACTCTCGCGGCCGCAGAGATGGGGAAGAATCCTCACTGGAACACAGCTAGTGGAATCGTCACTTCCGGGTATGATGTCAGCGGGGGATGCGCGCGTTCGAAGCATGCGTGCTTCTTCATCAGGCTCATAGGGGCCATCTTGGAGTGGGGCAATTTATACCACACCACAATGCAAATGAATTAGCATAGTTAGTTGCCAAGGAGATGGATACAGGACGCGGCTAAAGGACATAACATGGCGCTTACAATATGGATTTAGATAGCACTAATAGGAGTGTTATCAAGTAATGAACATAGGGAGGGGGAAAAAACAAAAAGGAGAAAGAAGAAAGCACCACCCAAATACAATAAATGGATACAAAATAGGGAGTACAATAAAAGTATATAAATATATATACACATGCATGTATATATACATACACACACATGCACAATCATATGCACACATACATATGGGCAAGATATATAATAAAAACATTATGAAGATAATGTATAATCAAGCACTCTAGGTGCAGTATTAAAATATATTGTATTATATAACATTATATTATAAATGCTACAAATACAATATATATAAATTATTAATGAATTAAAAAATATTAATAAAATTGGGAATCCGAAGTTTACTATAATTTCCCCCAAAAATCACTTTTAGGATCCTTCAATACCTCATAAAAAATAATAAATAATAAATAAAAAATATATAAATAAATAAAATAGAATAAAAATAAATATTAAAAATAGATTGGAATAAAGTTAATTGGTTGGTATAATAGGCATCATTATGCTTAAGCTGACGCGTGCGCACCTGATACCTTAGCTATTTATCAATCAGCTCAAAAAGGTCACCCTAATGTGCCATATAAAATGTGCCACAAGAAATAAATGTGGCAAACCTATACTCAATGCACTGAATAACACAATATTATAAGAGTATGTTTATTTCAATACCCTCATTAAGGCCCCCAGGAGAGAGGCTATCTAAAGTGTAGATCCAGTAATTTTCCCTCTCACATAGCCTCTTATAACGTTCTGCCTTGGGCAAATGTTTGGAAACGGCCTCTATGACCCAAACACGTAGCCCCTCCGAAGACTGCTGGTGAAATTCTTTAAAGTGCCTTGCAACACTATATTTTTCTAGGCCCTTCTCCACAAAATTACGGTGCTCCCCAAACCTTTTGCGGAGGGTACGAATAGTGCGGCCTACATAAAGTAGGCCACAAGGGCACGTAAGACAATAGACGACATACTCGGAAGAGCACGTGAAAGAATCAGGTATGGTGTATATTTTGTCCTTACACGTAAACTCTTTTTGTCTGTGAGTGACATGTTTACAGGTGAGACATAGGGCTTTCCTGCATTGATACATCCCCTTTACATTAAAAAATGTCAGAGAGGTGCTAGCAGTAGGCCCTAATTGTGTAATTTTACTTGGGGCTATGCGTGCCTTCAGGTTTTTGGCTCTTCTATAGCTGACTATTGGTCTTTCAGGGAGTGTTGATTTGAGGTGGGGATCCTCACTCAAGACTGACCAATGTTTAACCAAGATCCTTTCCATTCGTCTAAACTGACTATGGAATTGGGTAACAAACCTGACCTGTTGTAAGTTGTCATCTGTGGTGGTAATTTTGTCACTCCTAGCCTCAGTGTTGAGGTAATGTTGAAAGGCTCCCTCCACTAACTGATCGGGGTAACCCTTTTCTAAAAACTTAGTCTTCAGGTTTAAGCCATGAGTGGTATAGTCCTGTAGCTTAGTGCAGTTGTGTCTAAGTCTACAAAATTGGCTTTTGGGTATATTATTCACCCAACGTGGATGATGGCAACTCTCGTACTGCAAAAAGGAGTTACCTGCTAATGGCTTGGTATAGTTCTGGGCATGTATAGTATGATCATCATGAGACAATTCCAAATCAAGAAAAGCTAGAGTGTTCTCGTCAGTAACAGAAGTAAATGATAGACCCATGGTGTTAGAGTTACGTCTATTCCAGACTTTTTACATTACTGTATCTGGGTTATTATGCCAAATATGAAAATGTTCCCAGTAGCCCATTGTGAGGTTCGCATAACTGGGGGCAAAATTGGCCCCCATCGCTGTACCCTGAATCTGTATATAGAACTCACCATTCGTTTCGAAATAATTATGGGTGAGACAGTATTCTAACATATCGAGGAGGAAATGTATTTGTCTAGGATTAAGTAAGGGGTCCTCATTTAAATAGTATTGTGTGGCTAACAAGCCCACATTATGGGGAATCGACGTATAAAGAGAAACTACGTCTAGTGAGAGCCAACGATATGAGGGCTCCCATCTATAAGACTGTAACATTTTTAAAAGTTGTATACCATCTTTGATATATGAAGGGAGATTTTGAACTAAAGGCTGTAGAAAGTGGTCTATATAAATAGAAAAATAACTTGTCACACTTTCCATGGCCGCCACAATCGGTCTCCCGGGCGGGTTGGTCAGATCTTTGTGAACTTTCGGGAGATGATAAAATTGGGTCTTTTGTAAAAATCATGTAACAGAAACGCGACTTCTGTTTTGGTAACAAGTCCCTCTGTCTTGGCCTGATTGACAAGGTCATGGGCCTCCTTAGAAAACCCAGGTAATGGGTCACCGGGAAGTTTTTGGTATATAGTGCTGTCTGAGAGCAACCGAGAGGCCTCCAACTGGTAATCAACAAGATTTTGGACTACTATGCCACCTCCTTTGTCAGCTGATCTAATAATGAGCTGTTTATTCTCTGCTAGCTGTTTAAGGGCAATGGTTTCGGCCTTTGAAAGGTTGGAAGATGATTTGTATATTGGCGATTGTTGGCACATGCGTAATATTTCAGTGTATACCACCTGGTAGAAACTTTGAATATAAGGGCCCTTGGCAAAGGTGGGGTAAAATATGGATTTAGGATGAAATTTAGTCTGTAGGATGGGAGGGGAGGTGGGTAGGTGTTGGGTGAGTAACTCAACATAGTCATCAGGATCTTCGGTATATAAAAGTTCCAGATGATCGAGGGCTATACGTTCCAGAGCACTGTTTTCTTGGGTATTATCTATAGATAGATCAGTGTTATCAAGGTCATCTGGTGAACCGCCCCCGGACCAGAATCTTTTTTGGCTTGTAGGTTAAAGAATCTCTTAATGGTAATATTTCTAATGAATCTATTTAGGTCCAAAAATAAAGTAAATGGATTTGGGGGTGCTCTGGGAGCAAACGTAAGACCTCGGGCAAGGAGTGACTCCTCTGGTCTAGACAAAGTGTGATTGGACAAATTAAAAATCTTTACAGTCTGCGGGATTTCCCCTTTCTTTCTGTGTCTACATCGTCCCCCTCTCCTGCCTCTATGACAAGCTTTCTTTTTGGGCCGGGGAGGGGGGCAACCGCTAAAAAAGAAGTGGAAGAGGGCAATGGGGAACCTATAGAACCTGGCCCTTCAGCATGCGTCCCAATGATCACACTTCCAAGGGGCGGTACTGGTTCCCCCAATATAACTGCACTATCAGGGTTAGTAATAGTGCCATCAGGGATCTTCACGGAACTGGGAACAATCTCAGAGGGAACAAGGACTCCGGAATCAGGATAGGAGGACAAAGGACAATTAACAAGAGTAGTGTCACTGGATATGATATTTGCTAATGCATTGAAGTTAATAATATGTGTAGATGTAGTCTTATTTGTCATACTAATTGGTAGAGGTTCAATGAGAGGGGATTTATCACTGGAGGGGTGAGACCCTGAAGGAAGAACTCGGTGAAGATTGGTTCGAGTAGTGGAATGGGATACGGGCCTAGGGAGGGGGGGTCTATGTTTATTCACACTAGACCCAGATGGAAATGGGAGCGGTCTGATGGTAGGCCTGGGAACACACTCCATTAGGGGTATAAGGCCAATAGACCCCACCTGACCCTGATCCCCATGATCAGGGCTAGAAGGGTGTATATGAGGGGCCCTAGGTTTTTTCCAACAGAAAACTCTGTTGGTATTATAGTCTTCAAAGTCTCTCCGGATTTTATGTAATTTCATTCCAATGAGTGAATCCTCTTGAAATTTGGTATTTAATTTAAGTTTCTTAAACCATGACAGAGGTAATGATGTAATTTCTAATTGAAGAGATCGAATAAGATCGGATGACGGACGGACAGATGGATAAATGAACATGCAGATGGACAGACGTATTGACAGATGAATGGATAGATGAAAGGATGGACAGATAGAGAGAGAGAGAGAGACATATGGACAGACAAATTTATGTATGGCAAGACCAGTAAAATATAAAATTGTAAAATAAAAGTGCACGTAAAGGCATGTTTTAATGTTTTGGATAGAGCAGTGAAGGTTAGACTCGTAAAGTTTTTATTGCTGTCTGTATCCCTGCAGAACTTTTCACCCCCTTGTCCTGGAGACCAGAATTTAGAGTGGTCCCCAGAGCAAGAAACAAGGGAAGAGCCTTCAATGGGGACACTTGTTCCTCTGACAGCTCCCTAAAGCCCTGTACACACGATCGGATTTCCGATGGATTCTTCCATCGGAAATCCGATGAAGCTGACTTCCATCAGTTTTGCCTACACACCATCAGTCAAAAATCCGACCGTCCCAAACGCCGTGACGTAAAACACTCCGACAAGCCGAGAAAAATTAAGTTCAATGCTTCTGAGCATGCGTCGACTTGATTCTGAGCATGCGTGGGTTTTTTGTCCGATGGAGTTCCACACAGACGATCGGAATTTGCTATCGTTTTTTTTTCCCCATCGGATAAATTTAAAACATGTTCTATTTTTTCTCACCAATGGAAAATAGACTGATGGGGCCCATACACGATCAGTTTGTCCGATGAGAAAAGTCCATCGGACTGTTTTCATCGGTAAAACAAATCGTTTGTACACGGCATAACACAACCTCTCATTTCTGTTGCATCTCCACTGCAGGAAGTAAAGAGAAATCTCCCCAGTTGGACACACGCAACAAAATATAAATTAATAGGGCTTTTAAACCCACAATAAGTGAAATTTGAGATCCACCATTGCTTACCTCCTTTTTAAAATACTAGTTCCCTGGTGATAAATTGATGTTTCAAGCCACTGACGTGGGACAGGTATGTACAGTGGATATAAAAAGTCTACACACCCCTGTTAACATGTCAGGTTTCTGTGATGTAAAAAAAATGAGACAAAGATAAATCATTTCAGAACTTTTCACCTTTAATGCGACGTACAACTCAGTTGAACAACAAACTGAAATCTTTTAGGTGGAGGAAAGTAAAAATAATAAAATATGGTTGCATAAGTGTGTGCACACCCTTAAGCCTCGTACACACGATCGGTTTTCTCGGCAAGAAAACTCCTGGGAGAGCTTTCTTGCTGAGAAAACCGTGCATGTGTACGAGGCTTTGAGGTTTCTTGTCGGGAAATCTGCCCAGAATCTCGACGAGAAAAATAGAGATCCTGCTCTCTATTTTCTCGTCGGGATTCTTGTCGGCCTGTTTCCCGACGAGAAACCCGAGCGTGTGTATACTTACCTGCCTTCATGGAAACCCGCGCATGCTCGAAATGACTTTGACGCATGCGCAGTAGCTTCCAAGGCATAGGTAGGGTGAGGCAAGATGGCGGCGACGGCATAAAATGTGACGTCACCACGTTCGTGCCATTCAAAAGAACGGCGGTTCTTTTGAATTGTACGTGTGTACACTCGGCCGGCAAGAAAGCTTGCCAGGAATCTCTTCAGGAAAACCAACGGGTTTTTTCCTGACGAGAATCCCGGCCGTGTGTACTAGGCTTCAAACTAATACTTTGTTGAAGCACCTTTTGATTTTAGTACAGCGATCAGTCTTTCTGGATATGAGTCTATCAGCATGGCATATCTTGACTTGGCAATATTTGCCCACTCTTTGCAAAAACACTCCAAAACCTGTCCGATTGCGAGGACATCTCCTGTGCACAGCCCTCTTCAGACCACCCAACAGATTTTCAATGGAATTCAGGTCTGGGCTCTGGCTGGGCCATTCTAAAACTTTAATCTTCTTCTGGTGAAACCATTTCTTTGTTGAATTGGATGTATGCTTTGGGTTGTTGTCATCCTGAAAGATGAAGTTCCTGTTCATGTTCAGATTTCTAGCAGAAGCCTGATAGGTTTTGTGCTAATATTGACTGGTATTCGGAACTGTTCATAACTCCCTCTACCTTGACTAAGGCCCCTATTCCAGCTGAAGAAAAACAGCCCCAAAACATGATGCTGCCACCACCATGCTTCACGGTGGGTATGGTGTTTTTTTGTGATGTGTAGTGTTTTTGCGCCAAGCATATCTTTTGGAATTATGGACAAAAAGTTCAACCTTGGTTTCATCAGATCATAACACATTTTCCCTCATGCTTTTGGGAGACTTCAGATGTGTTTTTGCACAATTTAGCCGGGATTGGATGTTTTTCTTGGTAAGAAAATGCTTCCGTCTTGCAACTCTACCCTATAGCCCAGACATATGAAGAATACGGGAGATTGTTGTCACCTGTACCACACAGCCAGTACTTGGCAGATATTCCTGCAGCTCCTTTAATGTTGCTCTAGGCCTCTTGGCAGCCTCCCTGGCCAGTTTTCTTCCTGTCTATTCATCAACTTTGGAGGGAGGTCCACTTCTTGGTAATGTTACTGTTGTGCCATATTTTCTCCACTCGATGAGGACTGTCTTCACTGTGTTCCATGGTATATCTAATGCCTTGGAAATTCTTTTGTACCCTTCTCCTGACTGATAACTTTTAACAATGAGATCCATGGGTGTCCGCTGAAATCTTTTCAGGGGGGGCCCTTCGGCAGCGGCGATACACAGTCGCATTTTACCCTTTCTTCGACTGCTAGCGGGGGTTAAAAGCGACCCCCCACGTTAAAATGTGCCCCCTGCATCTTTAAATATCTCTTTGTCACTACAATGTACCCCTTTCAACTGTACCTCTGGACCCCTTTACATTACACAGCATCCTGCATCGCTGGACCCCTTTACATTACACAGCACCCTGCACTCATTTACACACACACACACACACACACACACGTGTTCTAGGACATCTCCTCCTCCCTCCACACCGCACACACAGCCCAGCTCTCCTTCCTGCTCACCTTCAGCAGGTCCAGCGGGTGTGTGCAGCAGGCCGCCCTACAGGAGGCCAGGCCCCCGAGGTAATACCACCACCGACTCGAGACACCCTCCGCTTCGCCACCTCCCCCCGGCTTTTTTTCTTCTTATCTCCCCGGGCGCGCTGCACAGTCCAAGGGCCAGGGGCGGAGCCGGTCTGTGCCCGGGAGAACGAGAAGAACCAGGCCAATCGGGTTGCAGCCCGAGGCCCCGCCCAGCCAGCGCTGCTAAACCACAAGACGCGGACGCCTTAAAGCGGCGACAGGGAGGTGTGGTGGGCCCGTGGGGAGGAGGAGGGAGTACATGTTCTGCGGTGCAGCTCTGTGCGGGGCTGAAAGTAGGTGTAAGGGCGGCGGAGGGTGTAGAACACTGCCAATTTGGCCAACACCTTCACGATTCCAGGGGGGGGCAAACGACCCACCTTGCCCTTTGGAGCGGACGCCCATGATGAGAACCCTCTGATGCTTTGGAAGCGCTCTGTGGATGTGGACCTTTGCTTTTGCTTTTTTTGGGGTTATGGCACTGTAAATGATGGGAGGTGTGTACTGACTCCTATGTAACATGAGTTTGAATGTGATTGCCTAATTCTAAACACAGTTACATCCCCAGTTATAAGAGGGTGTGTACACTTATGCAACCACATTTTATTTTTACTTCCCTCCACCTAAAAGATTTTAGTTCGTTTTTCAATTGAGTTGCACAGTTTATAGGTCACATTAACCACTTCAGCCTGGAAGAATTTACCCCCTTCCTGACCAGAGCATTTTTTGCGATTCGGCACTGCGTCGTTTTAGCTGACAATTGCGCGGTCGTACGACGTTGTACCCAAACAAAATTGACGTCCTTTTTTTCCCCCACACATAGAGCTTTCTTTTGGTGCTATTTGATCATCCCTGTGGTTTTGATTTTTTGCGCTATGAACAAAAAAAGAGTGACAATTTTGAAAAAAAAAAAAAAGCAATTTTTTACTTTTTTCTATAATAAATATCCCCCAAAAATATATAAAAAACTATTTTGTTCCTCAGTTTAAGCCGATATGTATTCTTCTAAATATTTTTCACAAAGCTGCTGCAGCTGCTAAAGATAAACCTGCATGCCTCTAGGAACCTTCCACATATAGGGGGATTGCTGGGACCAGCAGTCCACCCAAAAGAACACTAGCTGCTGGATGCTGCCAAGATGAGCTCAACCAGTTATGGACTATCCTGTGTGGGTACACTGGGAGCCACAAGCCTGAGTTAGGGACTAGGAATGTTAGGAAAAGACTATGCACTTTGTTTTGGAACTGTTATGCTGAGAGTTTTCAGTGAAGATTTTGAAACTTTGTCTACTCTGAAGTTATTAAGGCCTGGTTCACACCTATCATTATTATTATACAAGATTTATATAGTGCCAACAGTTTACACAGCGCTTCACAAATTAAGGGATAGACAGTACAAATACAATACACTGTATTACAGTAGGAATCAGAGGGCCCTGCTCCTTAGAACTTACAACCTATGCATTTTTAGCATAGTCCATTTAACATGGTTTCCTATGGAACGTGTTCTGTAGTGCAAATATGCAAAATGCAAAAACACTAAAAATGCATGGGTGTGAACCAGGCCCAAAGGAGTGTATCTAATAACCGGCACACATAGCCTACAGTGTGGGTCAGTTGAAACATTGAGGTATGAAGACAGCAGTACAAGAGTTAACAGCAAAAAAAATAAAAATGCCATAAATATTTCCCATAGTTTGTAGACACTATAACTTTTGCGCAAACCAATAAAATAAAACGCGTCTTGTGATTTTTTGTAGAAGAATATATATTGATGAAGAAATTTTTGGGGATATTTATTATAGCAAAAGATGTTTTAATTTTTTTTCAAAATTGTCGCATTTTTTTGTTTATAGCGCAAAAAATAAAAACTGCAGAGGTAATCAAATACCACAAAAAAAAGCTCTATTTGTGGGGGGAAAAAAAGACGCAAATTTTGTTTGGGTACAGCATTGCTTAACCGTGCAATTGTCAGTTAAAACGTTGCACTGCCAAATTGTAAAGAGTGCTCTGGTCAGGAAAAGGGTAAAATTATTTAACAGATAAGGTGAGCTGACAGGTTCACTTTAAAGTAAACTGTGCTCCATTTTAGTAGTCTTGATATATTTGTTAGACTGATGAGATTGTTAGTACTGGCACAGCAAGAACCTGGCAGACCCAACATCATTTTGTATTCTGTTTGAACAGACAGAGAGAAGGGATGCATGAATGAACTATGAATTTTTTAATAGGCTCATTTTATTTCCGCCACTGATGTTTAAAACTTAAAGTTGTCTTTCAAATCATTCTGGAAAGTGTCGGTCCCTTCACAGAAAACAGACTTGGTTACTGTGAATTGTAAAATGGTTGAGCCGTTCCAAGAGTAGAGAAAGCCAACAGAAGATCTCCACGTGTGTTCCTAGGACAATCTGTTCATACTGGAAATGGTGCTGATTGCACCATCCTTCTCACTTGGATTCTAAACAATAATTATGCTCCAGCAAATATGTGAAAGCCTAATTATCTAGTCATTTGAATAATTTCCCAGTGCTTTCAAGAGGTGTAATTAATTAGCTGAACTCTATTTACACAGAGACAATGTCGTTGGGCCTTTGATTAAAGCTGGCTGTAGACATAAGATGGCAGTTGTCTAATAAAACCTTTTTCGGATAGTTAATTGAGAAAGGCAAGGACCAGACAGGGCTTAAAGTTTATGTGTTCAGCTTCAGATTTAGGCTATTTAAGGCATTGAAATACATTCTGTAAGGGCTTACCTTGGTTGGAGTCCATAATGCAGAGTTGTATGCTCACCCTTGCAAATACACACAGCCCACGGTAACAAGGTAAGAAGCTACCTGGGCTGTGAGTCTGTACACGGGGGCTTGATAGGATTTTTCCAAAGAATAGTCGAGGCAAGCCATAGTCAGGGATTCCAGAAGTCAGAATAAACGATCAACAAAGCCAGGGTCAGAAGCCGGAGTCAGTCTTGTAGCTGTAACTAGAACCAGTGGCGTCACTAGGGTTGGTGTCACCTGGTGCGGTATAACATGGTGTCACCCCCCCCCCCCAATAATTTTTTTCACCCTAATAACACTGCATATATTGGCAACAGTAGTGCCGTTAATAACTATCAATCAACTAGCAAATTTGAATAACAAAATCATATGAAAATAATAGAAATCAAAGCTTAAACTGTTAAAGAACTGTATTTATTTTAACTTTAAACTTTACTGAATTAATAAATAAATAACACAAAAACAGGAACAAATATGAAAGCATTTAGTTAACATCTAAATCAAAACTTTGCTTTTCTAGCCTTGACAGCTACAAAATTGTGAACAACATCATCAAAATCAATACATTTCGCTAGTTCACTTTCAACTGATAATATTGCAAGATCAGAAAGCCTTGCCTGTCCCATCGTTGAACGCAAATAGTTTTTTATCAGCTTCAACTTTGAAAAGCTCCTCTCACATGAAGCCACAGACACACAGATTGTCAGAAATATTTTTAGACATAGTGAAAGGGTTGGAAGAGATTCAATGAAGTCCCATTCTGCTATGAAGGTCAAAACTTGTAAAGCCGACCAATCTTTGACTTCTTCTAGGTTGATCTTGGCTGCTTTGAGATGTCTCCTCAGTCTGGGTATTTCCATTAACAGCTCACTCTCAGATATTTCATCATAAAAAGTGGTCAGTTTTGGAATGGACACCTTTAATGTTTCTTCAGTTTCATATATGAGACTCTTTGCTTGAACAGCCTCAAACATGGCTGCAACTTCCATGATGGCTCTTAATCTGATCTGGAGTTCAGAATGGAAGCGATCAATGCACTCAAGCATTGCCCTCTTGTTCTCGTCTTGTAGACTTATGCCTCCAGCATCACGTGCCTGTTCCCCTGCCATCCTCTTCTTAAACCTGGCTCTTCTCTCTACGGCAATTCCATATTCTTTAGATTTTAAATGTGCCTGCTTAATTGCATGTTCCACTAGGTGACTGCGCTCTTCAAACAGAAAAAGTCTTAGTGACTCTAGCTTTGTCACCACCTTGTCCAGACTTAAGCCTTTGGTCTGCAGGTACTGTTGTGTAACATCAACTTCTTGAAGTACATCACCCCAGAAGTATAGGTAGCACAAAAACGTAAAATCACAGACAGCAGGCAGTAGACATTCTGCTGCTCCTCTTGTGTCCATATTTTCAGAAGGATCACAAAGCGCTTCGATTGCAGACACAAACATATTCAATTTTTCTTTTACTGGCTTAACTGCAGCATGATGAGCACTCCAGCGTGTTGTTGATAATCTTTTCACTGACACTCCAGTATGGTGAATTAACACATCCCATCGATGGGTGGAAGCAGCAAAAAAAGAAAACATTGACTGAAGTGTTCCAAAAAATGTCACACATGAAGCATTCTCAGCAAAAGAGTGCTGACCGCACAAGTTCAGTGAATGGTCCACACAGCCATTAAAAATCGCTTTTTTGTTTTTTCCCTAATAATGGATTGTACACCTCCATGAATTCCAGCCATAGTAGCAGCATTATCATAACCCTGAGCACGACACATCATTATGTCCAGTCCATCACTCTCTAATTTTTTAAAGATATCCACACTGAGATCAGCAGCTTTTTTCCCCTTTAAAGGGAAAAATCCTAGAAACACTTCTTTTACTTCAACTTTCCTATTCTTGATGTTCACATATCTGATCACTTCGGACATCTGGTCAGTATGTGATATGTCGGGTGTGCTATCAAACATGATTCCAAAGTACTTTGCAGACTTTATGTCCATGACAATCTTCTCCTTCACGTGATTTGCCAGGACACTTATAAACTCATTCTGAGTTTGTGGAGAAAGATATGAGACCGATACTTTAAGTTTACAGGTGCTCCGCTTCAATCTAATTAGGTGTTCTTTGAGTACTGAATCATATTTTGATAGCATTTCAACCATCTCAAGAAAGTTCCCTTTATTAAATGAGCACTCATCTTCCTTGTGGCCACGGAATGCTAGGTTCTGCTTGGCAAGAAACAATG
Source organism: Rana muscosa (assembly GCA_029206835.1). Lineage (NCBI taxonomy): Eukaryota > Metazoa > Chordata > Amphibia > Anura > Ranidae > Rana > Rana muscosa. The sequence goes on along the minus strand of JARGYO010005626.1, from coordinate 97,723,219 downwards.
TGATGTCAAGCAATCTGTGTAAGATATCCCTCCACTTTTTCTTCTCATTCTCCATCACAGTAATAGCTCCAGCATCAATAGTTTGGTGCAGCCTAAGTCCTGCTGCCAAGGTTTTACATTTTTCAAGGCAGTTTAGGTGTTCTTCGGAGGTCTCGTGATTGTGTACTTTCGGGCTTAGCTTCCACCATTTTTGAAACCCAGTCACAAATTTGGATGTTGTATCTAGAGTACAAATGGCAAACAGTCGGCAGCAAAAACAATATAAATTCTCACTGACAGGTGAATAAACCATCCATGACCGCAAAATTTTTTCACCATTTGGCATCACCTTGTAAAACCACTCTTTTGAAAGTTGCCGCACGTGTCCCTTTGTTGCAGCTTTTGTATCTTGCCTTTTTGCAACACTGAAAGGGCCCTCCTTGTTCTGGAAAGAAGCACTTCCCTGTTTGATTATTTCAACCCGAACATGATCTTGAACTGGTATCTCCCAGAAAGAAACATCAGATAACATTTGGAAATCTTTCTTCTGAATGGCACTCATCTCCTTTACAGTATCATGACTGTGGCTAGAGTCACTCTCAGAACTCTCTTCTGCTTCAGATTCTGCCATTTCCATTTCTTGCACTTCTGCATCAGATTCTGCCATTTCCACTTCTTGCTCTTCTGCAGAATGCATGCTAGCAAAAGCATCAGAAGAATCAGCTTCAAGTGGAGACTGACAAGCAGGGTCTTTTGATGAACCCTGCCCATCATCTGGTCTTTTCACATATTGAAGCATGGATCCCGCAAGTGTTTTTATCGATTTCATTTTTGCCTCCTTTGCTTTCCTTTGCTGGTATCCACTTTGTCTCTTTGACTTGTGTACTCCATGTGGCATTCCTGCTGTAAATATCAACATATTCTGTTCAGATATATATTCTGTATTTCAGATTATGCCTGAGAAGACCCAGTGTCATTAACCAGGCTATATGCCCTATGGCCTGCCTTGTCAATCTCAGCGATGTGATTACAATAAAGTATGATATACTCACTGGCCACTCTATTAGGTACACTTGTTCAATTTCTTGGTAACACAAATTGCTAATCAGCCAATCACATGGTAGCAACTCAATGCATTTAGGCATCTAGACGTGGTGAAGATGAATTGTTGAAGTTCAAACTGAGCATCAGAATTGGGAAGAAAAGGAATTTAAGTGTCTTTGAACGTGACACGGTTGTTGGTGCCAGATGGGCTGGTCTAAATATTTTTTTTAAACTGCTGATCAGCTGGGATTTTCATGCACAACATCTCTCCGGTTTACAGAGAATGGTGGGAAAGAGAAAATATCCAGTGAGCAGCAGTTGTTTGGAGGAAAATGCCTTGGTGATGTCAGAGGTGAATGGGTAGACCTTGAACCTTGAAGCAGATGGGCTACAGCAGCAGAAGACCACACTAGGTGCTACTCCTCTCAGCTAAGAACAGGAAACTTAGGCTACAATTTGCACAGGCTCACCAAAATTGGACAATAAAAGACTGGAAAAACGTTGCCTGGTCTGATAAGTCTCAATTTCATCTGCGACATTCAGATGGTGGGGTCAGAATTTGGCGCATTAATCCTTCCTGCCTTGTATCACTGGTTCAGGCTGGTGGTGTAATGGTGTGGGTGGGTATTTTCTTGGCACACTTTGGGACCCTTAGTGCCAATTTAGCATTGTTTAAACACCACGGCCTACCTGAGTATTGTTGCTGACCATGTCCATCCTTTTATGACTACAGTGTCCCCATCTTCTGATGGCTCCTTCCAGCAGGATAATGCACCATGTCACAAAGCTCCTATCATCTCACCACTGGACAATGAGGTCACTGTACTCCAATAGACTCCACACTCACCACATCTCATCCAATAGAGACCCTTTGGGATGTGACCGGGAGATTTGCATCATGACCACATTTTCTTGGTGAAAATAAATAACCCAAAACAGAGTATATTATTTAGTCTGTGAAAAGTTATAGTCCACAATCTATGGAATTTATGTAAAAATTGATCAATCCTGATGTATTGTCGGCCTATTTCATTTCTTGAGACCCGAAAACACCAGGACAGTCCAAATACCCCCCAAATGACCTTTTTGTAAAGTAGAAAGTCTGATGTATTTAGTAAGAGTATAATTATATATAACAATTTTAGCGTAATCAATTCCAGTGAGCTGAGTGACAGGCCTAGACACTGCTACTGGAATTGCTTACAATAAAATATTATATATAATACATTTTGGCTACACATTAGTACATATCATAAGCAAACTATAATATATTATGGCTAATTATTAAAGTGCACGGAATTTTTTCACACATCCTTTTTGGATGGTCCCATTACACATTGAATGTATGAAAAAAAATGTCTGCACTGTGTAATTTAATCATGTGTGATGAATGTGTAGCCATAATTTCTTATTTATAATATTTTACTGTAATCAATCCCAGTGGCAATTATATAATACACAAATTAGGTTGCACTAAGGTTACCTAAAATTCAACTTAGTAAAGCTGCTGACACAATATTGCTGGAAAACAATATAAGATATAACATTTTAAAGATAAAAAACAGTGCAGTACTAAAGAAAGGGAGCCTAGTAAAGACCGCTTTGTGATTTTTACCTACAGGTAAGCCTATAATAAAGCTTACCTGTAGGTAAAATGAATATCTCCTAAACGGGCACCGACGCACCAACTGCCCCAGTGTAAAAGGGGCTTAACCGAGGGCTCCAACACGATGAGTGACTTCATCGCAGCTCTGCCCCCACACTTTTCATTATCTGCTGTCCCCAGGGACAGATCCAATCCAGAGATCCCACTGTATGGTGATCTCTGGATCGGATCTGTCCCTGGGGACAGCAGATAATGGCATCATTGGCATGATTTGGATTTTGGAACTGACCTGCTGAAACGGTGTGTTGTTTGCTGGACCGGATCTGATGGCTGCAGAGAAGATGAGAAGATGCTGTAATCTGCTGACAACAAGGCGTGTTGCTTGCTTGGACCGGTTCTGATGGCCGCAGAGAAGACGAGAAGATGCTGTAATCTGCTGACAACAAGGCGTGTTGCTTGCTTGGACCGGATCTGATGGCCGCAGAGAAGACGAGAAGATGCTGTGACCTGCTGACAACAAGGCGTGTTGCTTGCTTGGACTGGATCTGATGGCCACAGAGAAGACGAGAAGATGCTGCTGTGACCTTCTGCTTGCTGGATGGATCTGATGTGGGTGTGGGTCACTGTCTGCCTACACCTGTGCTGTGGTCTGTGGACACCCCCCCCTTATCAGGCCAGATTAGGGCGGCTCCGCTCAGCTATCATACCTGGTGACACAGAGCACCCCCCCCCCCATGAGACCAGCTTGCTCAGGGTGGGTAGGTGTGTCACTCAGCTACTGTGCCTATATCTAATATAATATATCTGTGGCCAGCAGCATTTCCCCCCCCCCCATCATCATCATCATCAGACCAGCTCAGGCTGGGGGTGTCTCAGTCAGCTAATATAAATTATATTGTGAGTGTTGGCTGTCTGATAATGGGGGGGGGCTGCTGGACACAGATATATTATATTACATATAATAGGCACAGTAGCACAGGAGTTAGCTGGTCTGGTGGGGGGAGGGGTGGCTGGACCAGCTATATTACATAGTGTGTATATATATATATATATATATATATATATATATATATATATATATATATATATATATAAAATCTATAGCTGTGTCTAGCAGCAGACCACCTTGCATCCCCCCCCTTCCTTATCATATCATATACAGGCCGTCAGGGGCAGGGCGCCAGACACTGAAACTGAGTCCTCCCACTGTCCCACACTAGCTCTCTTACAAAGGCAACCCCCCCCCCCATACACACACCTCATCTTGTGCTCCGGCGGGCCGACGGTGGAGAACCCCCCCCCCCACCTGTTCTTATTCTGTGCGCCGCGCCGCCGCCAGCTGGAGTCTCAGACAGTCTGTACTCTTGGAGAGTGGAGAGGAGGAGGGCTGGGCACTGTGGGCAGCGACCGTCACACACAGCAGCCGCGCCGCCCGGGCGGAGAAAGTTGTGTGTGTGCTGCAGTGACGTGTCGTCACATCATCACAGTGCAGTGTGATGATGTGACAGGCTGAGTCGCTCGCTGGCTCTGTAGGGTAGGGAGGAGGATTGGAATTTAGGAATAGGAAGAATAAGGAGCCGGAGGACACACACCAGGCGCGGCCGCGGCGCTGGTGGTGTTGTTCCAGGCTTCCAGCCCAGCGGGGTGAAATTAATCAATGAATGGGTCAGCTGTAAAAAAAAAAAAAAAAAGGGAGGGTGTCACCCCTCTAGTGGGTGTCACCCGGGGGCGGACCGCACCCCCCGCACCCCCCTAGCAACGCCTCTGACTAGAACACAGGACTACAGGAACTCAGGAACCTTTGGCAATGATAAAGACAGAAGAATGAACTGACAAATCCCTCAGAGTGAGGCAGTGTTTTATACCCTAGTTGATTAGGTAACCTGCCTGAGCTGAACCAGGAGAGACAGGTGCAGATTGCAAGGAGATCCAGAGAAAGGCTTTCAGCACCATGCAGAACTAGGCTCAGCTGGAAAACAGGCAGAATACTGAACTGAGGAGTGGCTCAGAGGTAAATGAACAGAAGCAGTAACATACAGTCCTGGGTTCAATACCACCTAGAGCCACATGGGGCCTGGCCGTCTGCTTGGCACGGTAGGGACCGTGACAGTTCCACCCCCCCCCCCCCCCAGAAACGACCTCTGGGAGTGAACAGGTGGCTCCCCATAGGCAATAGTCCTCAAAGTCCAAACCACTCTCCTCACCAGAGTAGCCAAACACGTTGTCGTTAGACAGGAGAAATGTTTTGCCATGGGCATCTATGCCATACATACAGTTCTCATCAAACCCACTGGGAAACAAGGCACCAACAGCAGAGCCAGAAGACTTTTTCTTTTTCCTTTTGGCCTTTGTTGTCCTTGGAGTTCTAAAAGGGGTTGCATTCGCCACTTGCAAAGCTTATTCAAACCTTACCAAATCCTGCTTACGAACCATGGTGCCATTTGAGGCATACGTACAGTCAGGTGGTAGAACTTCTGTTGGGGACACAGGAATTGGAACTTCTGTAGGGGACACAGGAATTGGAACTTCTGTAGGGGACACAGGAATGTGAACTTCTGTAGGGGACACAGGAATGTGAACTTCTGTAGGGGACACAGGAATCGGAACTTCAGACTGGAAGACTGGCACATCAGATTGGAAGCCAGGTACATCAGACTGGAAAGCGGGTGCATCCGACTGGAAGGCTGGTACAGCAAGCTGAAGAGCAGGTGCATCGGACTGGACAGTAGTCACTGGAATGTCAAACTGGAGCACAGGAGCTTCAAGTTGGAGAGCAGGCAGAGATTCTGGGGAAGCAGGAAGGATCCCAATAGTACCCACTTGAAGAACCTTTGGCCGAGATGGGCGAGTTGGGGGAGTTGGGCAGAGAGAGATAAAGTGCCCTCTTACTCCACAGTAAAAACAAAGTCCATAGCCTCTCCTCCGCTCTCTTTCAACTTTAGATAGCTTGGACCGGATGGCCCCAATTTCCATGGGTTCCACTTCTTCCGGGGTTGGTGTGTGTATATCCACAGGAACGTCAAGGCTTTGTGGTGCTAGGGCTTCATGGCTTGGCACATACTGAGTTTCATAGCTTGGCACATACTGAGATGGCTTGGTGTCATATCTGTACTGGGAATTCCTGGCCCTGGATACCCGTAGGCCACGAGAACAGACTTGGGAACACTAGTTTTCTTAGAAACAGGAATGTGAGAGTCCAGAGCAAACATAAATTCGTCCCAGCTGTCCAAGACTGGACTCCTTTCCTGTAACAGCTGATGAGCCCATGATTTGATTTGCCCTGTGAGCAGGTTGATGGAAGCGCAAACCTTAATATAGTCCGTGGCATAGATCCTAGGTTTAAGAGCAAACAACAGCTCACAATCCATCTTAAAACACAAGAAGGATGCACGGCTACCGTCAAACCTCTCAGGCATCACAACAAATGGCTCAGGACATGCTGGTTCCGGGGCTGGGTGTACTGTCCCCTTAAGTAATTGAACTTCTTGCTGTAGTTCCAAAACGGTCTGGCCCAGGCTGGAGACTTGCAGAGCCAGGGAGGTGAGCATTTTGTACATCTCTGCGGACTCCATGTTGGTTAGTTCATTATGTAAGGGCTTACCTTGGTTGGAGTCCATAATGCAGAGTTGTATGCTCACCCTTGCAAATACACACAGCCCACGATAACAAGGTAAGAAGCTACCTGGGCTGTGAGTCTGTACACGGGGGCTTGATAGGATTTTTCCAAAGAATAGTTGAGGCAAGCCATAGTCAGGGATTCCAGAAGTCAGAATAAACGATCAACAAAGCCAGGATCAGAAGCCGGAGTCAGTTTTGTAGCTGTAACTAGAATACAGAAATAGAGGCACCTTCGGCAATGATAAAGACAGAACAATGAACTGACAAATCCCTCAGAGTGAGGCAGTGTTTTATACCCTAGTTGTTTAGGTAACCTGCCTCAGCTGAACCAGGAGAGACAGGTGCAGATTGCAAGGAGATCCAGAGAAAGGCTTTCAGCACCATGCAGAACTAGGCTCAGCTGGAAAGCAGGCAGAATATCGAACTGAGGAGTGGCTCAGAGGTAAATCAGTCAGAAGTGCAACCAAACCTACCCCAACTCCCACAGAGGTCAATTCCAACAGGGATGCCCACAGGGTAGACCAGACACTGCCCTAGTGTGGCTGCAGGGGACTAAATGATCAATACTGCAAAAAAGCCAAACAGCAAACTGTTAGAGAGGGACAAAAAGCTCCAAGGCTAGTGATTGTTCCTATAGGGGCTATCAAAGCCTTCATACCTACCATGTTTAAACAAGGAATTCTATTTCTTGTGAAAAAAAACAAAAAAAAAAAACAAGGAATTCAAACAATAAAGATGTTGGAATTGACCTCTGTGGGAGTTGGGGTAGGTTTGGTTGCACTTCTGACTGATTTTATGCTTGGAGGCCACTTTTATGGCTGGACCATACTTAGGACCTCCAACACCCTTATATGTTAAACCCTCAGCTTGTTATATGATATGCATTGTAAAGTATAGCTCCATTTTATGCATAATCATACATTTTTTGTCTCTCTTTGTAGAACTAAAAACATTATATTGAATGTACTTTATCCCCTGAAGAAGCCAATGCTTTGGTGAAACATGTTGAGAACAGTTTATGTACAATTCTAATTTATTGGATGTTGTATTGATCAATATAATTATATCAAATTTTATCTAAATAAAAATTATGTTTTTTAATTACAAATTTATGGTTTAACTTGTTGGCACCGTTATAACCCTCTTACCCCCCTTTCCCCACTTTGCTACCATTACTCAGGGATGAGGTGCCGTATCTGACTGAGGACACACTAGCCGCTTCCACATTTTTTCCGGTTCAATAAAAACCGGCCAACATTTGGCCTGTGATAAAATTCGGTCCATAAAGATGAGTTTAGAGGCGAGATGAGCGAGTTTAGGGTGGAGAAACTTGACTGGGCTGCACAGAGTCCTGGCCTCAACACCTTTGGGGTGATATAGAGCAGAGACTGCAAGCCAGGCCACATCAGTGCCTGACCTCCCCAATGCGCTTCTGGAAGAAAGGTCAAACATTCCCATAGACACACTGCAGCACGGTGGCCTGGCTGCGTGAAACAACTTACCTGTACTATGTTCGCGACTTCCGAGTCTGGGGCGCGCACGCCGGGTCTGGCGGCCACCTGCGATCATTCGGGGGAATGACAGAACGGCAGTCTGCCTATGTAAACAAGGCAGACCGTCGTTCTGTCAGGCAGGGAGAGAGATCTTGTGTTCCTGCTAATCAGTCACACAGATGTCTCTCTTCCTGCAGGCAGTCCATCCCCCACACAGTAAGAAAGCACACCAAGGGAGCACACTTAACCCTTTGATTGCCCCTGATGTTAACCCCTTTCCTGCCAGTGTAATTTTTTTAGCACTGATCATTGTACTGGTGTCACTGGTTCCCAAAAAGTGACACTTATGCCGCGTACACACGATCGGTTTTCCCGTCGGAAAAAGTCCGATGTGAGCTTTTGAACGGAAATTCCGACCGTGTGTATGCTCCATCTGACTTTTTCTGTCGGAATTCCAAAAGTTTTATAGCAGGTTCTCTATTTTTGCAGACGGGAAAAATTCCTATCGGAAAAACCATTCGTCTGTATGCAATTCCGACGGGAAAAAAACACGCATGCTCGGAAACAATTTAACGCATGCTCGGAAGCATTGAACTTCTTTTTCTCGCCTCGTCGTAGTGTTCTTAACGCTTGAAAGTTCAGAGAACTTTTGTGTGACCGTGTGTATGCAAGACAAGCTTGAGTGGAATTCCGTCAGAAAAACCATCCAAGTGTGTACGTGGCATTAGGACACTTTCACACTGGGTTGGGCGTCGGCGGTAAAGTGCCACAATTTTTAGCGGCGCTTTAACGTCATTTTTGCAGCGCTTTTCGGACACTATTGCTTTTAACCCCCGCTAACGGACGGAAAAGGGTTAAAAGCTCCCGCAAAGCACCGCTTCAACGGCGCTGGCCATTGTATACACCACTCCTACAGCGCCTCAAAGATGCTGCTTACAGGACTTTTTTGAGCGTTCTGCCAGCGCACCGCTCCAGTGTAAAAGCACTTGGGTGACTTGGGTGACTTTCACACTGGAGTGAGAGGAGAGGCGCTTTACAGGCACTATAGCACCTGTAAAGCGCCTCAGTGTGAAAGTAGCCTTAGTGTCCAATTTGTACGCCGCAATGTCGCAGTCCCGCTAAAAAAAAGATCGTAGATATTACTAGTAAAAATAAAAATGGCATAAATCTATCCCATAGTTTGTAGACGTGATAACTTTTGCGCAAACTAATCAATATATGCTAGTTGTGATTTTTTTTTACCAAAATATGTAGCAGAATACAAATTGGCTTAAATTGATGAAGAAATTAGATTTTTTACATATTGATATTGGGTATGTTTTATAGCAGAGAGTAAAAAAAAATTTTCATTGAAGCTTACTCTAATGCCGCGTACACACGATCGTTTTTCATGCCGTTAAAAATGCCATTTTTAAAAATGGCCATTAAAACCGATCGTGTGTATGCTCCAGAGCATTTTTAACGACGTGAAAAACGGGCATTAAGAATTTCGAACATGCTCTATTTTTTCACTTCGTTTTTCATGTAATTTTTTTTTAACGATGTGAAAAACGATGGTGTGTATGCTTTGACGAGGTGAAAAAAAACGCGCATGCTCAGAATCAAGTATGAGACGGGAGCGCACGTTCTGGTAAAACTAGCATTTGTACTGGAGATAGCCCATTCGTCACGCTGTAACGGACTGAAAAGCAGGAGGCTGAAAAGCGCGAATCGTCGCTCAACAAAGTTTACTAACATGAAGGGTGGCACCATCTGAACGGAACTTCCCCTTTATAGTGCCGTCGTACGTGTTGTACGTCACTGCGCTTTGCTTGAACGTTTTTTAAAATGATCGTGTGTACGCAAGACAGGCTTTAGAGGAAACATGGAAAAAAACGACGAGAAAAACGTTGGTTTAAAAAATTGCATGAAAAACGATCGTGTGTACGCCGCATAAGGCTGGGTTCACACATGTGCGGTGTAAATTGCAGCTCCGGTTTCCCTGCGAAGATAAAAATGATTCATTCAGCGGTACCGCTCCATTGTAGCTGCGGATCAGCTGACTGGGGAGAGGGGGGGAGGTGTAGTAAGGAGGGGTAGAGAGTTTGTGTTCACAACGGAACGTATCTGCGAATCAGATGTGTTCCCATTGAAGATTATGTGCCTCCAATTCGCACCGCACTGTCTAGAAAACATACATGTTTTTTGTACAGTGCCTGGGACAAGGTCATCAAGCGCCTAGGGCAAAGATGCCAAACTGCGCCCCCTTTTCCTTTAGGGTTAGGGTCTGGGTGCCCCCCCATCCCTGCAATAAACCATTGCGCCAGGGGCAGCCTCCCCTCCTGCCCACCCCTTGTCCCGGCCCTGTTTTTGTGCAATGCGGAGTGCGTATGCAACGAACATACTGTATGTGGACCAGACCCATTGAAAAGAACAGATTTTCAAATTTTCTGTGAATGGGATGCGGTATAAGTATCCAGTTCGCATATGTGTGAACCTAGCCTAATGCCGCGTACACACGACCGTTTTTCCCGTCGAGAAAAATGACATTTTTTCCTTTGGACGAGAAAAACGATCGTCTGTGGGCTTTTTGTAATTTTTCTCGACGGGAAAAACGGCATTAATCACGATGAGAAAAATTAGAACATGCTCCAATTTTTCTCGTCGTGATTCCCGTCGTTTTTTTCCGTGGCAGTTTTCCCACAGGGAAACACTGCCGCGGAGCCCACACACGGTCGTTTATTTCGACCAAAAAAAAAATGTCATTTAAAACGGCCGTGTGTGGGGGGAACAAGCTGTTCCTCGTTTTTCACGTCGATTTTCTCGACGGTGTTTTCACCGTCGAAAAAAATCGATCGTGTGTACGTGGCATTAGGGTTTCGGTACATGTGCGTCTTTATTTTACTTAGAGTTTAAAGGGGTTCATAGCATGGTGGTTGAATTATGACATATGGTGCCATGTTCACCTGGATTTACGACTTTGTTGTATTTCATAGTAAGGTAAAGAAAATTGTTCTGTGCACATTTGAGCTGTGCCTCTTTCCCAGAGACATGTAATTAAAATCAAACCCGATTCAAAAAGTTGGTTGGATTTAGCTTTTTAAAAAAAGGAGCACACTTCATTCAGAGCCGCTGACGAGAACAGTTCAACTAAGGGGAAGGAGCACAGTTCAGGCAGAGCTGCTGAAGGGGAGGAGCACAGTTCAGGCAGAGCTGCTGAGGGGGAGGAGCACAGTTCAGGCAGAGCTGCTGAGGGGAAGGGGCACAGTTGAGGTAGAGCTGCTGAGGGGCACAGTTGAGACAGAGCTGCTGAGGAGGAGGAGCACAGTTCAGGCAGAGCTGCTGAGGGGGAGGAGCACAGTTCAGGCAGAGCTGCTGAGGGGGAGGAGCACAGTTCAGGCAGAGCTGCTGAGGGGGAGGAGCACAGTTCAGGCAGAGCTGCTGAGGGGGAGGCGCACAGTTCAGGTAGAGCTGATGAGGGGAAGGAGCACAGTTGAGGTAGAGCTGCTGAGAAGAAGGAGCACAGATCAGGCAGAGCTGCTGAGGAGGAGGAGCACAGATCAGGCAGAGCTGCTGAGGAGGAAGGTCACAGCGCAGGCTGAGATATTGAGAAGGAGCCCACATCAGGTAGAGCTGTTGAGGAGAAGAGGAATGCTTCAGATAGACCTGCTAAGGAGGAGGAGCACAGTTCAGGCAGAGCTGCTGAGGGGGAGGAGCACAGTTCAGGCAGGACTGCTGTGGAGGAGGAGCACAGCTCATGTAGAGCCACTGAGTGGGAGGAGCACTGCTCAGGTAGAGATGCTGAGGAGGAGCAGTACAATGCAGACATGGGCAGGAGCACAGTTCAGGTTCAGACTGGCTGGTTCTGCCTAAACATTAGTTCCATAATATCCTCTGGCAAGGACTGTGTGTTACTTATGTGACCTACAATTATTAATTTCAATAATAAAATAAAGATGGTGTGAATCTTAAATGTGCTAAATATTTATTGAAATGGGAATCTTAAAATTGGGGGTCTTCTTAAAAATGTCCATGTCACCAAAATGACAAGATACTTCCAAACCTTGCCAGATTTGCGCATACCACTCCTATCCAATTCCCCTTCATGCTATGCTAACCGTTTTCTGAGTTCAATCGTTGAGTTTGTCTGCACAAAACTAGGGGCAATGCATGGGGGTCAGTGGCGAAGTGTGGGGGTGCCGTAGCCCCGGGCGCGACATTTAGGGGGGCGAAATTTCATACCAGTAGTTTCACTACTGGCTGCCTCCTCATTTTTATATTTCCTGTGTTACCCGAGCTCCGGCCACCATGTTCAGTTTTTGGCGCCCTGTGATTGGGCGTATGGGGGTCATGTGTGGCGTGGGGCTGGCCTGTCCGTGATCGTGGTTACTCCTGAAGTCCTACCTTCATACATGACCCCCATACGCCCAATCACAGTGCGTCGGGAAACACTGAACATGGCGGACGGTGTCGGGCATTATCCGACGGGGTCATCGGGGACTCTTCTCGTCAGAACACCGGAGCACGGGGGAGACGAGCACTGGAAAGTGTGACCTGCCGGGGCCGCTGTCTCCCCCTCCTCCGGAGTCCGGACCGATGCAGGACAAGAAGGTGAGGAATGGATGGACTGGGGGGGGGGGGGGGGAGAGGCACCGTATATGTAGTGTCAGTATAGGAAGAGTATAGTGGTCAGTGTAGTGTAGTGGTCAGTATAGTGGTTAGTGTAGTGGTCAGTATAGTGGACAGTGTAGTATTGTGGTCAGTGTAGTGTAGTATAGTGGTCAGTATTGTGGTCAGTGTAGTGTAGTGTAGTATAGTGGTCAGTGTAGTATAGTGGTCAGTGTAGTATAGTGGTCAGAGTAGTATAGTGGTCAGAGTAGTATAGTGGTCAGAGTAGTGTAGTGGTCAGTGTAGTGTAGTATAGTCGTCAGCATTGTGGTCAGTGTAGTATAGTGGTCAGTGTAGTGTAGTGGTCAGTATTGTTGTCAGTATAGTGGTCAGTGTAGTATAGTGGTCAGTATTGTGGTCAGTGTAGTGTAGTATAGTGGTCAGTGTAGTATAGTGGTCAGTGTAGTGTAGTATAGTGGTCAGTATTGTGGTCAGTGGAGTGTAGTATAGTGGTCAGTGTAGTATAGTGGTCAGTGTAGTGTAGTATAGTGGTCAGTATTGTGGTCAGTGGAGTGTAGTATAGTGGTCAGTATTGTGGTCAGTATTGTGGTCATTGTAGTGTAGTATAGTGGTCAGTGTAGTGTAGTGGTCAGTATAGTGGACAGTGTAGTGTAGTATAGTGGTCAGTATTGTGGTCAGTGTAGTGTAGTGTAGTGGTCAGTATTGTGGTCAGTGTAGTGTAGTGTAGTATAGTGGTCAGTATTGTATTGTGGTCAGTGTAGTATAGTGGTCAGTGTAGTATAGTTGGCAGTATTGTGGTCAGAGTAGTATAGTGGTCAGTGTAGTGTAGTGGTCAGTATAGTGGACAGTGTAGTGTAGTATAGTGGTCAGTATTGTGGACAGTGTAGTATAGTGGTCAGAGTAGTATAGTGGTCAGTATTGTGGTCAGTGTAGTATAGTGGTCAGAGTAGTATAGTGGTCAGAGTAGTATAGTGGTCAGTGTAGTATAGTGATCAAAGTAGTATAGTGGTAGTGTCACTACTGGCTGCCTCCTCATTTTTATATTTCCTGTGTCACCCGAGCTCCGGCCGCCATGTTCAGTTTTTGGCGCCCTGTGATTGGGCGTATGGGGGTCATGTGTGGCGTGGGGCTGGCCTGTCCGTGATCGTGGTTACTCCTGAAGTCCCACCTCCATACATGACCCCCATACGCCCAATCACAGTGCGTCGGGAAACACTGAACATGGCGGCCGGTGTCAGGCATTATCCGACGGGGTCACGGGGGACCCTTCTCGTCAGAACACCGGAGCACGGGGGAGACGAGCACTGGAAACTGTGACCTGCCGAGGCCGCTGTCTCCTTCTCCTCCTCCTCCTCCGGAGTCCGGACCGATGCAGGACAAGAAGGTAAGGAATGGATGGACTGGGGGGGGAGAGAGAGAGGCACCGTATATGTAGTGTCAGTATAGGAAGAGTATAGTGGTCAGTGTAGTGTAGTGGTCAGTATAGTGGTCAGTGTAGTATTGTGGTCAGTGTAGTGTAGTATAGTGGTCAGTATTGTGGTCAGTGTAGTGTAGTATAGTGGTCAGTGTAGTATAGTGGTCAGTATTGTACAGTGATCAGTATTGTACAGTGGTCAGTATTGTATAGTGGTCAGTGTAGTATAGTGGTCAGAGTAGTATAGTGGTCAGTATTGTGGTCAGTGTAGTATAGTGGTCAGTGTAGTATAGTGGTCAGTGTAGTGTAGTGGTCAGTGTAGTGTAGTATAGTGGTCAGCATTGTGGTCAGTGTAGTATAGTGGTCAGTATAGTGGTCAGTGTAGTATAGTGGTCAGTATTGTGGTCAGTGTAGTGTAGTATAGTATAGTGGTCAGTGTAGTATAGTGGTCAGTGTAGTGGTCAGTGTAGTGTAGTATAGTGGTCAGTATTGTGGTCAGTGGAGTGTAGTATAGTGGTCAGTATTGTATAGTGGTCAGTATTGTATAGTGGTCAGTGTAGTATAGTGGTCAGTGTAGTATAGTTGGCAGTATTGTGGTCAGAGTAGTATAGTGGTCAGTGTAGTGTAGTGGTCAGTATAGTGGACAGTGTAGTGTAGTATAGTGGTCAGTGTAGTGTAGTATAGTGGTCAGTATTGTGGTCAGTGTAGTATAGTGGTCAGAGTAGTATAGTGGTCAGTATAGTGGTCAGTGTGGTATAGTGGTCAGAGTAGTATAGTGGTCAGTATAGTGGTCAGTGTAGTATAGTGATCAAAGTAGTATAGTGGTCAGTGTAGTGTAGTATAGTGGTCAGTATTGTGGTCAGTGTAGTATAGTGGTCAGTATTGTGGTCAGTGTAGTGTAGTATAGTGGTCAGAGTAGTATTGTGGTCAGTGTAGTGTAGTGGGTGGTGTAGTGTAGTGGGCAGTGTAGTATAGTGGTCAGTATAGTGGTCAGTGTAGTATAGTGTAGACAAAAAACACAAAATATCCAAGCTCAACTTACCAACCAATCAGCAACCAAACGAATTCACCTGTCTAACAGTGCGTTTAAAAACAGGGGTTTAGTTGCACGCATTTGCAAATACATGTGTAAGCTGCAGGCCCCGTCAAGGCTCCCTGTGTACTGCAGTCCTAACTCTAAAATTTAAGGTCTCCTCAGTGGAAGCACATGTATGCTGATGGATAGATGAAGGGCAGATGACTGGAGGGAGCCCCACCCTCCTTAAGTCAGTGTAGTGTAGTATAGTGGTCAGTATTGTGGTCAGTGGAGTGTAGTATAGTGGTCAGTATTGTATAGTGGTCAGTATTGTATTGTGGTCAGTGTAGTATAGTGGTCAGTGTAGTATAGTTGGCAGTATTGTGGTCAGAGTAGTATAGTGGTCAGTGTAGTGTAGTGGTCAGTATAGTGGACAGTGTAGTGTAGTATAGTGGTCAGTGTAGTGTAGTATAGTGGTCAGTATTGTGGTCAGTGTAGTATAGTGGTCAGAGTAGTATAGTGGTCAGTATAGTGGTCAGTGTAGTATAGTGATCAAAGTAGTATAGTGGTCAGTGTAGTGTAGTATAGTGGTCAGTATTGTGGTCAGTGTAGTATAGTGGTCAGTATTGTGGTCAGTGTAGTGTAGTATAGTGGTCAGAGTAGTATTGTGGTCAGTATAGTGGTCAGTGTAGTATAGTGGTCAGTGTAGTGTAGTGGGTGGTGTAGTGTAGTGGGCAGTGTAGTATAGTGGTCAGTATAGTGGTCAGTGTAGTGTAGTGGACAGTATAGTTTAGTGGACAGTATAGTGGTCAGTGTAGTGCAGTGGTCAGTATAGTGGACAGTATAGTGTAGTGGACAGTATAGTGTAGTGGACAGTGTAGTGTAGTGGACAATATAGTGGACAGTGTAGTGGTCAGTATAGTGGACAATATAGTGGTCAGTGTAGTGGTCAGTGTATTGGTTAGTATAGTGTAGTGGACAGTATAGTATAGTGGTCAGTAGGGATGAGCCGAACACCCCCCGGTTCGGTTCGCACCAGAACCTGCGAACGGACAGAAAGTTTGCGCGAACTTTAGAACCCTATTAAATACAATGGACGCGAACGTTCGAAATCGAAAGTGCTAATTATAACGGCTAATATGCATGTTATTGTCCTAAAAAGGGTTTGGGAACCCGGGTTCTGCCCCAGGGGACATGTATCAATGCAAAAAGAGGTTTTAAAAACGGCAGTTTTTTCGGGAGCAGTCATTTTAATGATGCATAAAGTGAAAAAAAATAAAAAGTCAAATATTCCTTTAAATAACGTACCTGGGGGATGTCTAAAGTATGCCTGTGAAGTGCCACGTGTTTCCCGTGTTTAGAAATGTCCCTGCACAAAATTACATTTCTAAAGGAAAAAAAGTCATTTAAAACTGCTTGCGGCTTTAATGTAATGTCTGGTCCCGGCAATATGAATGAAAATCATTGAGAAAAATGGCATAGCTACCCCCCCCCCCCCCCCCAGCCCACTACCAGCCACTTTGGGTCTTGTACGGATATTAAGGGGAACCCCGCACCCAAATTTAAAAAAGGCCCTATATACTCTGAACAGCAGTATGTATACAGGCGGTGCAAACAAGACAGGGACTGTAGGTTTGTTCTTAAGTAGAATCTGTTTATAATTTGGAACAGGTACATTTTTTAAATGTAGCTCCAGCCCAAAAAATCTATTTTTAAGCTTTTTGGAAAACATAGGGAAGGGTTATCACCCCTGTAACATTTGTTTTGCTGTCTGTGCACCTGTTCAGAACATTTCACCTCACTTTCCGTCCCAATGACAAATGTTTTTAAAAAATTTGGGGTTTTTATTGAAACAAGGATTGATGATAAAGCATCAGTTGAGAGGAGACACCTTTTTCCCATACTAACTCTTATGCCGCGTATACACGATCATTTTTCCCGTCGAGAAAAATGACATTTTTCCCTTTTGACGAGAAAAACGATTGTCTGTGGGCTTTTTGTCGTTTTTCTCGACGGGAAAAACGGCATTAATCACGACGAGAAAAATTAGAACATGCTCTAATTTTTCTCGTCGTGATTCCTGTCGTTTTTTGCCGCGGCAGTTTTCCCATAGGGAAACACTGCCGGGGAGCCCACACACAGTCGTTTTTTTCGACCAAAAAAAAATGTCATTTAAAACAGCCGTGTGTGGGGGGAACAAGCTGTTCCTCGTTTTTCACGTCGATTTTCTCGATCGTGTGTACGCGCCATTACAGGAGATAATTTCCCTTCCTAGGGGTAGATTTCCTTTCACTTCCTGTTGTCTCCTTCCGTTTGCAAGTAGGAGTCATTTGTAAGTTGGATGTTTGAAAGTAGGGGCCTGCCGTATATACTCTGCTGAAATTTGCCCCTTAGATGTTGGTGTTGCCACAACACTGTGAGCCCTCACAGTTACTCTTGGTGGGCGCTGGAACGCCCTGCTGTGAACTATTATATCAGGAATTGTAATTACATGCCATTGTTGAACAGTGGTAGGAAAAATTAGGCCTTTGGTGGTGGTGCTGGTGCCACAACACTGTAAGCCCTCACAGTTACTCTTGGTGGGCGCATGAATTGGCCCTGCTGTGAATTATTATGCCGCGTACACACGATCGTTTTTAATGATGAGAAAAATTAAATTTTTTAAAATGGTCATTAAAAATGATCGTGTGTGGGCTCTCCAGCATTTTTCCCGACGAGAAAAACGGCGAGAATCACGACGAGAAAAATTGGAACATGCTCTAATTTTTCACGTCGTTTTTACATTGTCGTTTTTCTCGTCATAAAAAACGGCCGTGTGTGGTCTTTAACGACGTGAAAAAAAATGCGCATGCTCAGAATCAAGTATGAGACGGGAGCGCTCGTTCTGGAAAAACTAGCGTTCGCAATGGAGATAGCACATTCGTCACGCTGTAACGAACTGAAAAGCACGAGGCTGAAAAGCGCGAATCGTCTCTCAACAAACTTTACTAACATGAAGGGTGGCGCCATCCGAATGGAACTTCCCCTTTATAGTGCCGTCGTACGTGTTGTACGTCACCGCGCTTTACTCAAACATTTTTTTCCACGATAGTGTATAGGCACGGCAGGCTGTTGAACAGGGGCTGAAAAATTGGGCCTTTGGTGGTGGCGGTGGTGCCACAAGACTGTAAGTCCTCACAGTTACTCTTGGTGGGCAAAGGAATGGGCCCAGCTGTGAAATATTAGATCAAGAATTGTAATTACATGCCCCTGTTTAACAGGGGCAGAAAAATTGGGCCTTTGGTGCTGGTGCCATAAGACTGTAAGTCCTCACAGTTACTCTTGGTGGGCACAGGAATGGGCCCAGCTGTGAAATATTAGATCAAGAATTGTAATTACATGCCCCTGTTGAACAGGGGCAGAAAAATTGGGCCTTTGGTGGTGGTGCCACAACACTGTAAGTCCTCACAGTTACTCTTGGTGGGTGCAGGAATGGGCCCAGCTGTGAAATATTAGATCAAGAATTGTAATTATATGCCCCTGTTAAACAGGGGCAAAAAAATTGGGCCTTAGGCACTGGTGCCACAACACTTCAACCCCTCACAGATACTGTACTTGGAGCGCAGCAATGAGCCCTGCTGCAAAGCATTGCATAAAAAATTGTAAATACACGCCCCTGTTAAACAGGGGCTGAAAAATTGGGCCTTAGCCACTGGTGGCGGTGCCCAGAACCAAACATGTTCTTTCAAGCTATCAGCATGATTATTGAGGAGGAAGAGGATAGTCACTCAGCATAACAGCATAGTCACCCTGCATCAGCATAGGCAGTCTTGAAGGGATCTGACATTTCAAAGAAAATTATTCATTTACATCAGCATCAGGTGCTTGGTAGCTGGTGGTGATCCAAGATTCATTCATTTTTATGAAAGTCAGTCGATCGACCAAGTCGGTTGACAGGCGCACCCTGTGATCGGTTACAAGGCCTCCAGCAGCACTGAATGTGCGTTCTGATAGAACGCTGGATGCAGGACAGGCCAGTATCTCAATTGCATACTGTGCAAGCTCTGGCCAGTAATCCATCCTCAAGACCCAGTAACCCAGAGGATTTTGGGTGGGAAAGGTGTCCAAGTCTGATCTTGCCCCTAGGTATTCCTGCACCATGTAAACCAGATGCTGGCGATGGTTGCTGGAACCGATCATACCTTGGGGCTGCGGACTAAAAAATTGTCTGAACACATCGGTCAGACGGCCACCTTCTCCACTACTCCTTCTTTGACTGACCGAAGCCTCAGCAACAAGTTGTCCAGGACCAGGAATTTGTAACCTCCCAGTCACTGGGAACGCGTTTCACAGACCTTTCTGCAAGGCCTCCCGAAGATGCCTCATCCTCTGCTCCCTCTGCGACGGCAAGATAAGGTCCGCAACCTTACCCTTGTACCGTGGATCAAGGAGGGTTGCCAGCCAGTAATGATCCCTCTCCTTGATCGCACGAATACGAGGATCCTTACGCAGGCTTTGCAGGATTAGGGAGGCCATCTGAGGCATTCGGTGTGGAGTCCTCTGGGTCACTGAGGACGACATGATCCGCAGCCACCTCCTTCCAGCCACGTACAAGTCCATGGGTGTCTTGGGATTGTAATTGATCCCTTGAAGACTGCTGCTGATGCTGAGTGCTAGTCTCCACCTCCATGCTGACACAATCCTCTTTCTCCTCCTCCTCGTCCTCTTCCTGTGTGATAGCCGGGCCAGCAGGAACACTGTCTGGATAAAGGGGGCCTTGAGAAGTAAGGAAGTCCTCCTCTTCCTGCCTCTGTTCTGCCTCAAGTGCCCTGTCCATTATTCCATGCAGCGTGTGCTCCAACAGGTGGACAAGAGGGACAGTGTCACTGATGCATGCACTGTCACTGCTCACCATCCTCGTGGCCTCCTCAAATGGTGCCTGGACAGTGCATGCATCCCTGATCATGGCCCACTGGCGTGGGAAAAAAAATCCAAGCTCCCCTGACCCTGTCCCGGTGCCATATTGCAACAGATACTCATTGATGGCCCTCTGCTGCCTGTGCAGCCGCTGAAACATGGCCAACGTAGAGTTCCTCCTGGTGGGCATGTTACAGATTAGGCGGTCCTTGGGCAGGTTGTAATCCTTTTGCAGTTCAGCCAGCCGAGCACTGGCATTATATGACCGGCGGAAATTCCCACAGAGTTTCCTGGCCTGCTTCAGGACCTCCTGTAAGCCCGGGTACCTGCCCAAGAACCGCTGAACCACCAAGTTAAGGACATGGGCCAAACAGGGCACATGGGTCAGTTGTCCATTGTCGGAAACCACCTTTTCTGGCTTAAGCTGGCGTGGCGTCGACCACCTCTGAGCCTGCCCCTGCAGAGCTGACAGAATCTCTGCCCCAGTGTGGCTCCTGTCCCCCAAGCACACCAGCTCAAGCACCGCATGGCATCTTTTTGCCTGCGTACTGGCGTAGCCCCTTGAACGCCTACGGAGCACCGCTGGTTCCGAGGACAAATCAGCACAGGAAGAGGCCATGGAGGAAGAAGAAGAGGAGGGGGTGGAGGTGAGAGGTGTGTCAGAATCACCAGTAGTAACATTTTGGAGGCGTGGTGGTGGAACAGCCTCCAACACTACTGCACCTTGTCCTGCATCCTTCCCAGCTGCCAGCAGAGTCACCCAATGCGCAGTGAAAGATAGGTAACGTCCCTGTCCATGCCTGCTGGACCATGAGTCAGCGGTAATATGCACCTTACCACTGAATGCTCTGTCCAGCGAGGCCAAGACATTGCCTTCCACATGCCGGTAGAGAGCCGGAATCGCCTTCCGTGAGAAAAAGTGGTGTTTGGGAACCTGCTACTGAGGAACCGCACATTCCACAAACTCACGGAAGGGGGCAAAGTCTACCAACTGAAAAGGCAGCAGTTGAAGTGCTAGCAATTTAGTCAAGCTAGCATTCAACCGCTGGGCATGTGGATGGCTGGGAGCGAACTTCTTTCGGCGGTGCAGCAGCTGGGGCAGGGAAATTTGCCTGGTACAATCGGACGTCGGTGTACCGATAGCAGATTGCTCGCAAGTACTTGGCTGTGACACACCTAATTCTACACCTTCATTCCTCTCAGTGCAGGTTTCAGAGAGGACTGAAGGTATAGTGGGGTTGGAGATCCCAGCTGATGAGGAGCAAGGAGAGGTCAGCCTTGTTCTTTGGTGTGGGTCTTTTAGGTGTGCTTTCCAACGGACTGCATGGTAGGTCGACATATGTCTGGTCAAGCACGTGGTGCCCAAGCGACTGATGTTTTGGCCACGCGAGATACGCTTTAGACATATGTTGCAAATGGCAACGGTGCGATCTGCTGCACACGTCTGAAAAAAGGCCCACACCAAAGAACTTTTGGAATAACGCGCAGAGACAGCAGCGCCCTGCACATGCGGAGCTCTGCGGTGTGATGCAGTCGGTGTGCTGCCCTTAAGCTGGCCCCTGGAGGGCATCCTGCCTCATTGGCCGGTGGTGGGTGGGGCTATAGACATGTGACCACTCACACCCTCTTTACACATGGATAAAAGAGAGTCCAGAGGTACAGGGGGGTCAAGGCACTATAAATTTTTGGCTCTGAAGAAGGGGGCTCGCTCCCGCAACGCGTCAGCCGTAGCTGTAAAAATATATATCATCTTGATTCTTTGATCACCTGCTCATTCGGTTCCAGAAAAAGGCTACCTTTCTGGATGGAATGTTATGTGCTTTTTATTTGCCTTCGTTTGTGAGTATTCATGATCTTTTAATTATACTTTCAATAAACCAGCCATTGGTAATGCACGAGGTCGGTGCGCCCTCTCTTTTCTCTTTTACTTTCCAGTCCTAAAGAATACGAAATATTCTGAGGAGGGCAGCAAGATCTTTGGACATTTTCCTTTTAAACGGAACACTCTGGTTGTGTCACCAAGAGATCAGACTTCTGAGCGCAGGAGACTGTCTTTTCTTGCCTCTAGACACAGAGCCTGCTTTCCCTCTTTTATTGCCTCGTGACGGTCTACCTCTCATTGTTTGCCTTCCAGACATACTAATGGCCTGCTGTGGTGTTAGTATGGGAAAAGCAGCAATTGTTTTCAGTTAGTTTTAGGTGAAAACTGTGCAGAGGACACAGTACACTGAAAATACTTTCAGCTCTCTGCTTGTGGTTTTATTATGAGAACACCACTATAATAGTCACTAACTGTATTCAGGTAGGCTTTAGGTGAATGCTATGCAAAGCACACAGTAGTACACTTAAGTGAAACACTGACTGTCTGCAGCTAGCACAATCACCGGCCTGCCTGTCACAGTATAGAGAATAACAGGAACGGATCTAGCTAAACTCAATACAGTGTATAAATATATATACACAACACCTAGGATGCATATATATCCTCTACACACTGTAACTACAGCTAACTGACTCGCCTGCCTGCTCTATCTAACTCAATATAAATGACACTGTCTGTCTCTGTAAACTCTCATTTCACAACTCCAACACAGTACACAAGGCCGCCGAGCTGGCGGCCTTACCTTATATAGTGTGGGGCGTGTACAAAACCCCCTGAGCCATAATTGGCCAAAGCCACCCTGGCTTTGGCCAATTACGGCTCTCCGTTTTTTCTGCTCTGTGATTGGCCAAGCATGCGGGTCATAGTGCATGCTTGGCCAATCATCAGCCAGCAATGCACTGCGTTGCCGCAGTGAATTATGGGCCGTGACGCGCCACTCGAATTTGGCGTGAACGGCTCATAATGTTCGATCTTCGTCGAACAATCGAACAGCCGATGTTCGAGTCGAACATGGGTTTGACTCGAACACGAATCTCATCCCTAGTGGTCAGTGTAGTGTAGTGGACAGTATAGTATAGTGGTCAGTGTAGTATAGTGGACAGTATAGTATAGTGGTCAGTGTAGTGTAGTGGACAGTATAGTTCTCAGTGTAGTGGACAGTATAGTATAGTGGTCAGTGTAGTGGACAGTATAGTATAGTGGTCAGTGTAGTATAGTGGTCAGTGTAGTATAGTGGACAGTATAGTATAGTGGTCAATGTAGTGGACAGTATAGTATAGTGGTCAGTGTAGTATAGTGGACAGTATAGTATAGTGGTCAGTGTAGTGTAGTGGACAGTATAGTTCTCAGTGTAGTGGACAGTATAGTATAGTGGTCAGTGTAGTATAGTGGTCAGTGTAGTATAGTGGACAGTATAGTATAGTGGTCAGTGTAGTGTAGTGGACAGTATAGTTCTCAGTGTAGTGGACAGTATAGTATAGTGGTCAGTGTAGTGTGTAATGGTCAGTAAAGGAATCAGGTTGGTCAGTGTTGAAATCAAGTAGGTTAGTGTAGTGGTCAGTATAGGAATCAGGTAGGTCAGTACTATCGTATTTGAAGGGACACAGGGAGTGCTAAAAGTCTGCAGGTTAGGGGGGCTAAAATTGCTTGCCTTGCCCCGGGTGCTGACAACCCACGCTACGCCACTGATGGGGGTGACAGATAATTATTAATATCTATTCAGACTCTGCAGCTAAGCAGACGTGGACACACTGGTAAGTTCGGCTTACTCAGTTTCACGAGATGGAATATGTTTTCTATTTCCTGGCCCAGCTTTCTATTCTGAAACTAGGGGGTTGCTAAATATCATTGTAAAAATCACTCATTATCAAAGTTTAGAAATGTTGCTTATCTCTCCTGAACTACTAATTTTTTTTTCATTATATTAATAACTAGGTTAAAAAATTATTCCATGAAAGGCAAAGTGACAGTGCCTGCAGATAGCCCACTTCCCCCAGGCTTTAATACATACAGTCCTAAACCATGTTCCCTTGCTGCCTCATTATTTCCTAAGCTCCTGTGATGGCTGGTGTTGGATCATAGACAGGGGGATGATGTGACAGGTCCCTCATGTCCTGAAAGCACTTCTCTATGTCAAGGGCTCCAGCAGTGCAGGCAGGAAGCATGGGAGTGTGGTTCAGGAAGTATACATTCCTTTGGGAAAAGTGATGTTTGCTTTGCAAAACTATTTCCATGTATTCACATTTTATAAATGGATTTGTTCAGCTATAATACAGTCTTTGCAGAAATTTAAAATCCTTTTTTTCTACACAACTCCAGAATTTCTGTCAAATACTGCTTATGGAGATCAATAGTATCCACTGGACCACACTGGCTCGGACGCAGCCGGCGGTGACTGGCGAAACCGGTTAGGCTCTCTTTTTTCCTTTTCCACCTTGCCCTTGTGACTGAAGGATATGAACACTTGCTTATGCTTGATGGGCCTCATTGGAAATCGGCAATGGTACTGGCACTGAAGATTTGTTTTTCCATTACAACCTGATAAGTATCCATTTACTCTCTTTCTACTTTGGACTATATGCTTTGATCCATGTATGGTCTCCCATTGACCAGGACCAGAGGCGTACTGTAGCTTGAAGCTTGTGGGCCCGATGCAAAAGTTGACCTGGGCCCCCCCTTCACTACCACCCACAACTTTCACTGTGCGTGCAGATGCACACACCGCACGCCAAGATACTCACAGTGGCTTAAGAGTTTTGAGTTCCCAGAGTTCCTCCTTACATCAGAGGACAGGAATCACCGCTGGGGAATCAGAGGACAGGGGTCACCGCTGGAGAATCAGAGGACAGGGATCACCGCTGGAGAATCAGAGGACAGGGATCACCGCTGGAGAATCAGAGGACAGGGGTCACCGCTGGAGAATCAGAGGACAGGGGTCACCGCTGGAGAATCAGAGGACAGGGGTCACCGCTGGAGAATCAGAGGACAGGGGTCACCGCTGGAGAATCAGAGGACAGGGGTCACCGCTGGAGAATCAGAGGACAGGGGTCACCACTGGAGAATCAGAGGACAGGGGTCACCACTGGAGAATCAGAGGACAGGGGTCACCGCTGGAGAATCAGAGGACAGGAGTCACCGCTGGAGAATTTAGAGGACAGGGGTCACCGCTGGAGAATCAGAGGACAGGGGTCACTGCTGGAGAATCAGAGGACAGGGGTCACCGCTGGAGAATCAGAGGACAGGGATCACCACTGGAGAATTTAGAGGACAGGGATCACCACTGGAGAATTTAGAGGACAGGGGTCACCGCTGGAGAATCAGAGGACAGGGATCACCACTGGAGAATCAGAGGACAGGAATCACCGCTGGATAATCAAAGGACATGGACCCCTGGCAGGTCACTTGGCAGAGCTCCTTTCCCATCCCAGCACTGTATACAGCTCCTCCCCCCACACTACACAGGGCTGAAATCACATTCCTTTACACACAGTTTGTCAGAATTCACAGGGTGTATCTGGCTTTTATGTTGACGTTCTGACCTGTGAAATTCTCTGGTCGTTACGGCAGTGTAGTTGCAGTAGGCAGATACACACTGTGCAGATCGTGTTGAAAAAGAATGTGACTTTAGCCCTAGGGAGAGGAGCAGTATAGAGTGCTGTAATGGGAAAGAAGCTCAGCAGCTGGGCATAGCATCCAGGGGGGTGGAGGGTGTGGTCAGTGTGGTCAGGGGGCTTTGGGGGGGCGCAACTTAGATCTGGGGGGGCAAAGCCATGTGACACAAAATCTAAAGCCTGCAGCCCCTCAGGGGCCCCTCAAGAGGTGTTAAGGGATTTGTTTTAGCAATTTCTGAAGGTTTCTCTGTCAGTGTTGGCGAGTGTTGGGGGAAGGTCACCTTCCAGAGGTGTGTGTCTTTTCCCCAGTTGTCAGGGAAGTAGGGTAAGTGGACATCCTCGGGTGGGAAGGGGGGGTTAAAGAGAATCACAGTTTGTGACTAGGAGACACTGAGCGGTGTCTTACCTCACCAGTGACATCGGTCCCATCGTGGCTACAGGACGGCACTCTCCTCCTTTTAACTCGCTGCGCTCGGTTACCATTCCATGTTGCCAGCATAAAGCACAGACAATTCCCCATCCTGGGCTGTTCTCACCCCATGCTTCTCTCCATTCATGAAATGGCTCACAGCTTCTCCCCAGCCAATGAGAACAGAGGGGTTTGGACTGTGGAGGGCAAAGTGGAAGCCTAGTACTGGAGCATGGCTGTCTGGCTCTAGGGCAGATCGGAGCTGGACTTTGTGGAGGATATGATAATATGACAAGGAGGTTGCAGGGGCCCCCTGGAGCTAGGGGCAGGGTTTCGATTGTGACCCCTGCAACCCCTTATGCTACGCCCATGACCAGGGCTGTCAACCTGTATGCACACTCTGGATATCAAATTATGGTTTGCAACAGTGAGAGGGAGGTTACAGGACATTGTTTTGCATTCAAATCTCTGGCCTTTCATGCCACATACATACTGTGACTGTACCTTTCAATTCCATATACCTCCTCTAGACCACTGTTGACCCAGGGTGTCGTCCTTTTCCCCTTTTCATATCTCAGAAATTCCCCCCTTTTGGATACATCAAGGTATTAACAATATGCAGCACAATATGTTAGCATGCCTCTTTCCCAGGATCCAGGTCTGATCTTCCTAGGATCCATTTTCCGTTGGGAGCCAACTTAGCTGTACATCCTATCCGCTCCACTCAATTACTTTGATTAGATTACTGGCTAATTTCCCAGGAAGGGAATTGCCATTGCTCATAAAGGCCCTGTCCTGGATGGAGGCATTGCTAAATGTATTATCAAACCCACTCTTCCACTTAGCAAAGGTTTTGGTTCTCTTATTTACCTACAAGTTTAGTGCAGTATTGAGTTTGGGGGGGGGGGGCATTTCTCATAACCCTCCAAAAGGGGGTTACATTATGATTGTGTAGAAAAATGAATTGCAGCTAAAGTAATTTAAAGAAGTTTCTGGGAGAACAAATGTTATGTTGAAGTTAGGGTTAGGGGTAGGGTTAGGGGTTAGGGTTAGAGTTAGGGGTTAGGGTTGGGGTTAGGGTTTAGGGTTAGGGGTTAGGGTTGGGGTTAGGGTTTAGGGTTAGGGGTTAGGGTTAGGGTTTAGGGGTTAGGGTTAGGGTGTTAGGGTTAGAGGGTTAGGCGGTACACTTTGGTGGGGGTCAGCCACGCCCAGTGACCTTTGACCTCTGGGGAGGTCCCTGTTCAAGAGCCTGGGTCCTAGCCTTGTTCTTAAAGGGAGAACCCTAACCCCTAACCCTAACCCCCTAACCCTAACCCTCAACATTAAGGAGGGGTGCCTTGCCTAGTCCCCCCTGGCAAAGTAACTTGTCACCATGATGAAGACATCTTGTCACCTTGATAATGGCAAGGGCCTCTTCCCCACAACCCTAGCTGGTGGTTGAGGGAGTTTGTGGGCAGGGGGCTTATCGTAATCTGGAAGCTCCCTTTTAATAATGAGGAGCCCCCAGATACCGCCTCCCCACAACAATGAGTGTGAAGTCCTTTATTTAAAAAAAAAAAATTACTTGTCAAAAAATCAAAAAGCAAAAAAACAACCCAGGGCACACGACCGATCGCAATGCTAAACATAGCCCAATGACAGCTCCCTGAACTGTCATCAGCTATATAAGAGAAGGTGAGTATAGCAGTGACATGATTGTCAAAATATGGCCATGAGCATATTTAGCCAATAATGTAAGCCCTTCAATCCTGGTCCATTTGCTTATGTGCTCAGCCAGGTAAATGAATCGGAAGTAAGCGGTTGGTAAGGACACAGTAGGTGCAAACACCCGCTGCTTCCTTATCAGCCATTGATAGTTGGAAGCTGTCACATTCATCCACACCAAACACCCTAAACACTGAGCCCATCCCTAGTTGGGAGAAATCTCATGTAATATGTTTCCATCATATGTGTCTCATGCAATGTGTCTCCATCCTACCTGTCTCATGTAAAGTATCTCCATCCTATGTGGCTACTGAAGCATGTCCCCATTTTACAACTCCCATATCGTGTTTGCTGTTTTCTGTGGCATATCTGCAATCTCTAAAATCTATCCAAAACATCATACTCACTGAATATTATGTGTGGCCCTTCAATAATGTCGGAGGCAGCACTTTAGACCCCCTATATCAAGTAAATTGACCACTCCAGCCATAACAGGCCTTCAGAGGTACCAACAGGTGCAAGCAATAACAATGAATATATTAACATGTACTTTTAAAGGTCACAACACTGTTAAAAATATATACAAAATAGACAATTAATTTACTCTCAAGCTCAATAGACCAAATTGGATAAAGTCAATAAAACACTTTCCCAAGGAGATCCCCTTTCCTCCACTATGCTATCTGAGTTTATAGATATTTTCTCAAATTAATGGCAATCAATGCATATTCGAGTGGTGGAAGTGGAACTGGAACCACCTCTGGAATATGTATTAAAGAAAGCTGCCATTCCCTGACTTCAAGGCTGTACATACTAGTTCCAGGCCAATGACACTTAAGATGAGAAGGCTCAACTCCAGAGGCCTGGAAATAGCAAGCAAGCAAAACGATTGTCTCTACTGAAAAAGTATTTTACTATTATTATTATGCTACCACACTGTGGTTCCTGTGTAAATTAATTGCCAGCCTGTGGAATGTGGCATTGGCATTCTGAGCCCTGAGCATTGCTGTTACATTGCTCCTGGAAGATATGAAACAATAAGGAATACAATGCGGGAATTCAAATGTGGGAATCTCTCAGAATCTCATGAACCAATTGGTACAGTGAATTGCTTTTGAGACTGAAGTCATTCTAAACAATAGAGTCGTGCATTGAAGACACACACTTTAACCCTAAATTGTTTCAGAAATGTTAGCATTAGAAGGCTTAGCACTGGTCTGAGAAGATGTAAAATCCTAAGATTTACTTTTGAACTTGTTTAAAAACAGATAATGTTAAGGTGAAAGCTATTTTAAAGTGATTGCAGATAGTAAAAAACCCTATGAGATCTGCCCATCTATGATCTAGATTTTGTTTCATATTTAATTCGGCAGATCAACATAATAAATAGTGTATGAAATCAGAGTTTAGGATTGCAGCATTGTGGCCCCCTGCTCCTAGGGTTAGCAGATGAAACCTACCTACCTGTCCTCTCCACTCTCCATTCCTATCACCTTGATCAAGTGTACAACTAAACTGCTTGTCCTGGTGGAGTAGAGAGTGATGTGGTGTGGAGTGGATTGGTGGTAAAGTATGGTCAGTAGAGATGTGAGCGACAGGAGCCAATAGAATGGGCATGTTCGATACAGGGGGTATCATAAGGATTTGAAATGGAAATTTTGAACATTTTATGGACCTTGTTTTATGTTTTATTATGAGGTCCAAGTGTGTCAAGCAATAGAACCAACAAAACTCTGTAGTGTGTTGACCTACCTATACAATCTATCCAAATTATATCCAGTCAGTTGGACTCTAAGGGCCGGTTCACACTTGTGCGATGCGAAAACCCTGCGAATCCACTGCGGGTTCCCGCATCGCACAGACTCGCACTGCCGTTCACACTGCCATATGTGAACTTCTGGGAAGTATCATTATATCTTAACGACACCCCCATTTTAGCTTGCGTATCGCACTGCGACTGACAGTTCGGACATGAATCGGATCGCATATGTGTGAACACACATGCGATCCGATTCTGGTCCGAACAGAAAAAAGGGTCCTGTGCGTGTTTGGACCGAATGCGCTGAAATCGCACCGTACAGACATCGCATGTAATGTGAACAGCAGTGTGCTGCGAATTACATGCGATGTCTGGCATTACACAAGTGTGAACCGGCACTAACACAACAGTTTTCTAGACATTAAAAATTTGTGCGAACACTGTTATGGGACACGAACGTGAAAAAAATCAAAAGTGCTAATTTCAAAGGCTTATATGCATGCTCTTGTCATAAACAGTGTTTGGGGACCCGAGTCCTGCCCCAGGGGACATGTATCAATGCAAAAAAAAAGTTTTAAAAACAGCTGTTTTTTCAGGAGCAGTGATTTTAATAATGCTTAAAATGAAACAATAAAAATGAAATATTCCTTTAAATATCGTGCCTGGGGGGTGTCCTTAGTTTGCCTGTAAAGTAGCGCAATTTTCCCATGTTTAGAACAGTATCACAGCAAAATGAAATTTCTAAAGGAAAAAATGTAATTTAAAACTGCTCGCAGCTGTAATGAATTGTCGGGTCCCGGCAATATAGATAAATATCATTGGAAAAAACAGCATAGGTTCCTCCCCAGTCCATTACCAGGCCCTTTGGGTCTGGTATAATTATTAAGGGAAGCCCCGCACCAAAATTTAAAAAAAATTGCGTGGGGTCCCCCAAAAATCCATACCAGACCCTCCAGGTCTGGTATGGATTTTAAGGGGAACCCCGCGCCAAAATAAAAAAATGGCGTGGGGGTCCCCCAAAAATCCATACCAGACCCTTATCCGAGCACGCAACCTGGCAGGCCGCAGGAAAAGAGGGGGGACGAGAGAGTGCGCCCCCTCCTGAACAGTACCAGGCCACATGCCCTCAACATGGGGAGGGTGTTTTGGGGTCCCCCCAAAACACCTTGTCCCCATGTTGATGGGGACAATGGCCTTTTCCCCACAACCCTTGCCCGGTGGTTGTGGGGGTCTACGAGCGGGGGGCTTATCGGATCTGGAAGACCCCCAGATCACATTGTACCCCTACACATTCACCAAAAAAAGTGTCAAAATGGTACAAATGACAGTAGACAGTTTGGGACAAGTCCTTTATTACAAAAAAAAAAGTGTTTCTTGTAAC
Organism: Rana muscosa; assembly: GCA_029206835.1. NCBI lineage: Eukaryota > Metazoa > Chordata > Amphibia > Anura > Ranidae > Rana > Rana muscosa. Next base: position 97,692,800 of record JARGYO010005626.1, on the reverse strand, counting down.
TTCATCTTCGATGACAGCGCAGATGACCCGACTGCAGGCTTTTTGCAATGAGAGCTGATATATAGCTGAGGGCGGGGCCATCCGGTGATGTAAACAGGTGACCCCCCCATTCTGGCGTCACGTAATGTCAGAGGGGGCAGGGTTTTTAATTTTTGGTGCCGGGTTCCCCTTAAAATCCATACCAGACCTGAAGGGCCTGGTATGGATTTTGGGGGGGGGCCACATAATTTTTTTTATTTTGGCACAGGGTTCCCCTAATATCCATACCAGACCCAAAGGGCCTGGAAATGGACTGGGGGGAACCCATGCCATTTTTTTCAATGATTTTTATGTATATTGCCAGGATTCGGCAATATATTACAGCCGCGAGCAGTTAAATGACATTTTTTCCTTTACAAATGTCATTCATAAAACTATATACGGCTGCCGTATAAGCAGCCTTACATAGTGTGGGGCATGGACTCTGCCTTTGGCCAATCATGGGTCTCACAGCAGAGCGCGCTGTGATTGGCCAAAGCATACATGTCAGGTGCATGCTTTGGCCAATCAGCAGCTGTCAATGCACAGCGATCTCGCAGTGCATTGACAATCTCGCAGTTTATTATGGGGCGTTCCGTGGGGCACTCGAATTTCCCACGAACGCCCCATAATGTTCGGTGTTCGGCGAACGGGCGAACATTGGACTCATCCCTACTAGACTTATTAAATCTTAAACTAAAACTGATTCTGAATTTAACAAAACAAAGAGTCTGTAGTTCTTATATTAGATTTCTAATTTCTAGAGACTGCTGAATGGAAAATTTGAAATTCAGAAAAAAAGTAACATTATAAGCTTCTTGTTTTCTTCCAGTGATGACTGGATTCACATTCGACTCGCATGCTAAAATATGTCTACTTTTCGTCAGAATTTTAATGAAGAAATGTCTAGGCCAGGTTGCTGAACTGCTTCACTGAATTGTGTGTTCACTCCAAGAATTCTAAATGTGGAGAAGAATCACCAGGAAATAAGGAAGTAGCTGATTTTGCTACTTGGCAATATTTATTCCGTCATATGCATTGACTGAACTGAGAGCACAACTGTTACTTGGTCCAACAAGAATGGGCTTGGCCTTAACCATCCAGGCTTTTAAAATGAAGGGAGAAGCATATACTGGTTGAAAAGGTAGAAATTGCTCAACAGCTTATCAGCCAGTGTTTTTGCCATTTAACAACAGGTAGCCAACATTATATGGATATATATATGCTCTCATTGGCCGATTCACCCCCCATTTTACAGTTTCTCTCCATTTTTACCTTCTCTATGTTCTCCCCGTGCTCCACTCACTACAAGGCTCTCTATTTTCATGTCTACGTTATACAGTCAGGTCTATAAATATTGGGACATCGACACAATTCTAATCTTTTTGGCTCTATACACCACCACAATGGATTTGAAATGAAACAAATAAGATGTGCTTTAACTGCAGACTTCCAGCTTTAATTTGAGAGTATTTACATACAAATCAGGTGAACGGTGTAGGAATTACAACAGTTTGTATATGTGCCTCCCACTTTTTAAGGGACCAAAAGTAATGGGACAATTGGCTGCTTAGCTGTTCCATGGCCAGGTGTGTGTTATTCCCTCATTATCCCATTTACAAGGAGCAGATAAAAGGTCCAGAGTTAATTTCAAGTGTGCTATTTGCATTTGGAATCTGTTGCTGTCAACTCTCAATATGAGATACAAAGAGCTGTCACTATCAGTGAAGCAAGCCATTATTAGGCAGAAAAAAAAAAAACAAACCCATCAGAGAGATAGCAAAAACATTAGGTGTGGCCAAATCAACTGTTTGGAACATCCTTAAAAAGAAAGAACGCACGGGTGGGCTCAGCAACACCAAAAGACCCGGAAGATCATGGAAAACAACTGTGGTGGATGACCGAAGAATTCTTTCCCTGGTGAAGAAAACACCCTTCACAACAGTTGGCCAGATCAAGAACACTCTCCAGGAGGTAGGTGTATGTGTGTCAAAGTCAACAATCAAGAGAAGACTTCACCAGAGTGAATACAGAGGGTTCACTACAAGATGTAAACCACTGGTGAGCCTCAAAAACAGGAAGGCCAGATTAGAGTTTGCCAAACAACATCTAAAAAAGCCTTCACAGTTCTGGAACAACATCCTATGGACAGATGAGACCAAGATCAACTTATACCAGAGTGATGGGAAGAGAAGAGTATGGAGAAGGAAAGGAACTGCTCATGATCCAAAGCATACCACTTCATCAGTGAAGCATGGTGGTGGTAGTGTCATGGCGTGGGCATGTATGGCTGCCAATGGAACTGGTTCTCTTGTATTTATTGATGATGTGACTGCTGACAAAAGCAGCAGGATAAATTCTGAAGTGTTTTGTGCTATTTTATCTGCTCATATTCAGCCAACTGCTTCAGAACTCATTGGACGGCGCTTCACAGTGCAGATGGACAATGACCCGAAGCATACTGCGAAAGCAACCAAAGAGTTTTTTAAGGGAAAGAAGTGGAATGTTATGCAATGGCCAAGTCAATCACCTGACCTTAATCCGATTGAGCATGCATTTCACTTGCTGAAGACAAAACTGAAGGGATAATGCACCAAGAACAAGCAGGAACTGAAGACAGTTGCAGTAGAGGCCTGGCAGAGCATCACCAGGGATAAAACCCAGCGTCTGGTGATGTCTATGCATTCCAAACTTCAGTCTGTAATTGACTGCAAAGGATTTGCAACCAAGTATTAAAAAGTGAAAGTTTGATTTATGATTGTTAATCTGTCCCATTACTTTTGGTCCCTTAAAAAGTGGGAGGCACATATACAAACTTGTAATTTCTACACCGTTCACCTGATATGGATGTAAATATATAAAACAAAACAGTTATGCGCTTCCTAAATACAAAATAACTCCCCATAAATCCTTAAATGAGAATAAGTGATTAACTTGCAATATAGCAAGATACTGAGTGCACAATCAAATATTCGTGTTCCCTGACTGGGAATAGTAAACCCAAAATGAAAAATAGGTGTTCCCTGAATGGGAATAGTGAACAATAAACAAAACGATAACGTCCACACACTAAAAAGAAATTAAGAGTCCAAATGCACAAGTATAGTCCTCAGAGTCTTCTGCATAAAAACGCACAACACACCACTAGTGCCTGAATGTTGAAAATGCAAGTGCTTTCCTCCACCTCTATATCTTAGCCGCTCACCTCACATTCTGACCCCTGTTTCACCAGAAGGTCAGAAAAAGCAGATTCCCTCTCAGGGATATAAACGGACCAACTGGTCATGGAGCTCCTATTCCTTTTGTGCTGCCTCTGGCTGATTAGATGGATATTAGCCAGTACAGATTCCCTCAATGGGGTAAACACAGCACTTAAGCAGTGCGGGCTCAGGATGCATAGAAAAGACAAGATGCTTGTGGGATGACGTAGCCACTGCGACTCCTTCCCCCCTATACGCGTTACGTCGAATGACTTCTTCAGCAAGGGGTAGAGATTGGATGTCTCACCGCTGTTTAAATAGACTCATACTCTCTACTCAGGTGCACTGCATCATCACTCCCCGGTCCCGCCCACCATGCTGAGCCAGGCCTCATGGCACACCCATTTGGGCTGACACAGGAAACAGGAAGTGGTGAAAACTGGCACCAATACACATAGGGACATCTGACAAATGGGAAAAAATTCTTCCTAAATCAGATTTTATGGAAAAAACGTTTGTGTATATGACCATTACTTAACCTACCACTGGCGACCCCATCCTGCAAGCATCCTGATCACATTTAATATAATACAATTACATAAATACATTAAAAAAACTATAAAAATCATGTTAATAAAAAATAAAAAAATAAATATTTACTGTATATACTCGAGTATAAGCCAAGTTTTTCCGCACCGCCACGGAGCCCAGGCCAGCCACTTTTGTTGACCTTCCATCAGACCAGGCTGCCACCCCTGAGGGGCTTTCCCAAGTCCTGTCAGCTTGGCAGGGAGTGCACCAGCCTGGATGCAGAGTAAGAGGCCCAGCCGCTACCCCTAAAAGGCTAGTGGGGTCAGAGAGGAGGACGCTGGGCTCTGAAATCACTCTTAGGCAGAACCCATAAAAAGTAGAGGAAGGCGAGGATTTGGGATTTTCCGATACCAGAAAGGTGTAGATATGAACAGTATACAACAGAAATCACTCTGTCTTAAAGAAGACGGGGGGGCTCATCCGGGATCCACGGACATGCCTGAGATGTTTGGGGATTACCCTGACTTTAGACTCTGGTTTCAAATCAATGCTGGGGTTGGGGCAGATCCAACGGCCTTAAGGGGGCATTAAGTTTCTCACCCCCTGCTGGCCTAAGCCTCCTGTAATGCCAACTGGCGGAGGAGGACGGGAGACCCCTGAGTACCCCCAAGAGAGACAGCTGCCTGCCTTTCCCCTCTGTTTGGGAAAGAGACAAACGCTTGGCTCAAGGGATGACTTTTATTAGATTGCAGTGCTATGCATGAAACCCAGAATAAGGTCGTCTATGAATGACTTAGCACGCAGTTTCCAACAAACATGCGATGCGCTCCAGAAGAGAGGTGGCCCACTTCCGTCCACACTCTGGTCTCGAGGGGAGTGGCATTATGTGACGGCCCACACCCGACAAAGAGGTGGGGGGAGCCGGCTATCCCAGGTCAACCTGAGCTCCGCGACAAAATAATCTAGAGTGGGTGACTGGGGACAAAGAGAAGGCTAATTTATTAAATACTTTCTTCAGCTCTGTGTATACAAAGGAGCATGGGGGAGCTCATGTCCATAATGGGGGTGGTAGTGACACAGCTCCAAATCCACAATGGCTCAAAAGTGATATGGTCCAGAAATATTTAGACAGAATAAAGGTGGATAAAGCACCTGGACCAGATGGCATACCGATGGCATACACCCACGGATCCTAAAAGAATTGAGCTCTGTAATTTCAAAGTCATTGTATCTAATTTTTAGGGACTCATGAATGACAGGAATAGTACCACTGGATTGGCACAGGGCCAATGTGGTGCCTGTATTTAAAAGGGGAACAGTCTTTACCAAGTAACTATAGACCTGTTAGTTTAACTTCTATAGTTGGGAAGATACTGGAGAGATTAATAAAAGACCACATAGACGAGTTCTTGCTGGAAAAAATTTTTTTAACCACTTCCCGCCCGGTCAATAGCAGATTGACGTCTGGGAAGTGGTTCTGTTATCCTGACTGGATGTTTATTGACATCCTGCAGGATAACAGCCGCCCGCGCGCCCACGGGGGCGCGCATCGCGGCGATCGGTAGTGCGGTGTGTCAGTCTGACACACCGCTACACCAATCTCGGTAAAGAGCCTCCGACGTCCAATCACGGCTGATCACAATGTAAACAGGAAAAGCCGCTGATCGGCTTTTTCTCACTCGTGTCTGACAGACGCAAGTAGAGGAGAGCCGATCGGCTGCTCTCCTGACAGGGGGGGTCTGTGCTGATAGTTTATCAGCGCAGTCCCCACTCGGATCCCGCCCAGGACCACCAGGGAAGCCGCCCAAGCCCGCCAGGATGGCCACCCCACTGGACCACCAGGTATGCCCCCCTAGACCACCAGGCAATGCCAATCTGTGCTCACCCACAATGCCTACCACTGCCAGTGCCACCAGGGATATGCATCAGTGCCACATGTCAGTGCCGCATGTCAGTGCCCATCAGTGCCATGTATCAGTGCCCAGCAGTGCCGCCTATCAGTGCCCAGCAGTGCCGCCTATCAGTGCCACCCATAAGTACCCATCATTGACCATCAGTGTCGCCTATAAGTGCCAATCAGTGCCCACCAGTGCCACCCATGAGTGCCTATCAGTGCCGCCTATCAATGCCTATCAGTGCTGCATATCAGTGCCACCCATCAGTGCCGCCTACCAGTGCCCATCAGTGCCGCATATCAGTGCCCATCGTCGGTGCCTGTCAGTGTCCATAAGTGCCACTTCATTGGAGCCGCCCCATTGGTGGCGCCTTATCAGTGCCCGTCAGTGCCGCCTTATCAGTGCCCATCAGTGAAGGAGAAAACTTACTTATTTACAAAATTTTATAACATATATTTTTTTCAACATTTTCGGTCTTTTTTTATTTGTATAGCAAAAAATAAAAACCGCAGAGGTTATCAAATACCACAAAAAGAAAGCTCTATTTGTGAGAACAAAATGATAAAAATTCTCTTTGGGTACAGTGTAGCATGACCGCGCAATTGTCATTTAAACAGCGACAGCGCAGAAAGCTGAAAATTGGCTTGGGCAGGAAGGGGGTGTAAGTGCATGGTATTGAAGTGGTTAAGCAACAGACAGCATGCATTCATGAAAGACAGGAGTTGTCAGACAAACCTGATTTATTTTTATGAAGAGGTAAGTAAAAGCTTGGACAGAGGGGTGGCGGTGGGCGTGGTATACTTGGATTTTGCAAAAGCGTTCGATACAGTTCCCCACACACGGCTCATGTGTAAGGTAAAGTCTACAGGATTGGAAATATCAGTTTGTAAATGGATAGAAAACTGGCTAAAAGACAGAATTCAGAGAGTAGTAGTTAATGATTCTTACTCTGAATGGTCTAAGGTTATCAGTGGTGTACCCCAAGGTTCAGTGCTGGGACCCTTACTTTTTAATATCTTTATAAATGATATTGGGTCTGAGATCAAAAGTAACATTTCTGTCTTTGCAGATGACACTAAGCTATGCAGTGGAATAACGTTCTTACAGGATGTCTCCAATTTACAAGCCAACCTCAATGCTCTGTCTAATTGAGCGACTATGTGGCAGATGAGGTTTAATGTTGATAATGTAAAATTATGCACTTGGGGGCTAAGAATATGAATGCATCATACATACTAGGGGGAGTACAACTGGGGGGACCCATAGTGGAGAAGGATCTGGGGGTTTTGGTAAATCATAAGCTCAATAATGGCATGCAATGCCAAGCTGTGGTTTCCAAAGCGAGCAAAGTCCTTTCTTGTATTAAGAGAGGTATGGACTCCAGAGAGAGAGATATCATTTTGCCCCTGTTCAAATCATTAGTAAGACCTCATCTGGAATATGCAGTTCAGTTTTGGGCACCAGTTCTCAAAATGGATATGGGGGAACTGGAGAAAATGCAGAGAAGGGCAACCAAACTGATAAAGAGGCATGGAGGAGCTCAGCTATGAGGAAAGATTAGAGGAACTGAATTTATTCACTCTTGAGAAGAGGAGATTAAGGGGGGGATATGATCAACATGTACAAATATATAAGGGGTTCATCTAGTGAACTTGGTGTTGAGTTATTCACTTTACGGTCAACACAAAGGACACGGGGGCACTCTTTACGTCTAGAGTAAAAGAGATTTCATCTCCAAATACGAAAGGTTTCTTCACAGTAAGAGCTCTGAAAATGTGGAATAGACTCCCTGCAGAGGTGGTTCTGGCCAGCTCAGTAGATTGCTTTTATAGGTAAAGTTGATCCAGGGAAAATCCGATTGCCTCTCGGGGGATCAGGAAGGAATTTTTTCCCCTGCTGTAGCAAATTGGATCATCTTCTGCTGGGGTTTTTCGCCTTCCTCTGGATCAACTGTGGGTATAGAATTGGGTATATGGGATTGTATGATATTATTATATATTATTTTTTTATGGTTGAACTGGATGGACTTGTGTCTTTTTTCAACCTGACTAACTATGTAACTATGTAACTGCGATATCACCACCTTCAGGGGGGATTCTGACTTAGAGGAGTTCACACTAACTGTCTGAACCTGCGGTTCCTCTTGTACTGAGCAGGATTATTATTGTGGCAACACATCATCAGTATGGTAAAACTTACCTGTCTCACGATCGTCTAAACCCAGCTCATGTTTCCTATTAGTGAAAGGGGCCTAACAGTTCTTTTAAAGGAATGGAGGGGTATTCTATTATTTATATCCAATACACCATGGGCTTACATTCTAAAGGGGCAGAGACTGTTCACTGAGCAAAGTCAATGTCACTTAGATTGGGGTGGAGCTTTGTTGACTTTGAATAACCAAACATTTGCAAGAGAAATTTAAAAAAAGATTTTTGCTTTCATGTGATTGAATGACTGAGATGAACAAAACTTTTATATATTGAACAAAGTGAACATTCATATTAATTTTTTTTCTATTACTTTTGCAAATATATCAAATGAGTCTACAAAGTGGATTGTAAGGGTGGTGGGGTGGGTTTTACTTAATTTCAAATGGGGGAAGAACCAGGCAGACATAAGTGGATCATAGTTAAAGGGAATCTAAATAAAGCACAGGGACTCACCTCACCTGCAACATTGATACATTCTTTTAGTAGTTTCTGAGAATTTCATGCATGAACTCCACGTGCTAATTTATAAAATTTATCGTCAATCACCTTACAGGTCACTGGATATCTGTATAAAAGGCATTATATAACATTGCGGAAGTGTTTTCCCATCTAGTGTGTAGCCCCATGCATAATGCTGGAAACAAGGTAGGCATTAAAATGACAGTACTGTTGAATGATGCGCTTTAGCTTTATTTATAAGTAACGTGATGACTAAGCTAAGATGTTCTCATAAAACATTTAAACTCATCTTTCAGAACATGTTATTTTGTTTAAACAAAATTGTTAAGACAAGTGAAAATTGGTGGAAAATGTACTGCTGTACAATATCTTAAATATGGAGTATACAGTGGGTCAAAAAAGTATTTAGTCAGCCACCAATTGTGCAAGTTCTCCCACTTAAAAAGATGAGAGAGGCCTGTAATTGTCATCATAGATATACCTCAACTATGAGAGACAAAATGTGGAAACAAATCCAGACAATCACATTGTCTGATTTGAAAAGAATTGATTTGCAAATAGTGGTGGAAAAAATGAGTATTTGGTCAATATCAAAAGTTCATCTCAATACTTTGTTATATATCCTTTGTTGGCAATGACAGAGGTCAAACGTTTTCTGTAAGTCTTCACAAGGTTGTCACACACTGTTGCTGGTATGTTGGCCCATTCCTCCATGCAGATCTCCTCTAGAGCAGTGATGTTTTGGGGCTGTCGCTGGGCAACACGGACTTTCAACTCCCTCCAAAGGTTTTCTATGGGGTTGACATCTGGAGACTGGCTAGGCCACTCCAGGACCTTGAAATGCTTCTTACGAAGCCACTCCATTATTGCCCGGGCGGTGTGTTTGGGATCATTGTCATGCTGAAAGACCCAGCCACGTTTCATCTTCAATGCCCTTGCTGATGGGAGGAGGTTTGCACTCAAAATCTCACGATACATGGCCCCATTCATTCTTTCATGTACACGGATCAGTCGTCCTGTTCCCTTTGCAGAGAAACAGTCCCAAAGCATGATGTTGCTACCCCAATGCTTCACAGTAGGTATGGTGTTCTTTGGTTGCAACTCAGCATTCTCTCTCCTCCAAACATGAAGAGTTGTGGTTCTACCAAACAGTTCTACTTTGGTTTCATCTGACCATATGACATTCTCCCAATCCTCTTCTGGATCATCCAAATGCTCTCTAACAAACCTCAGACGGGCCTGGACATGTACTGGCTTAAGCAGGGGGACACGTCTGGGACTGCAGGATCTGAGTCCCTGGCGGCGTAGTGTTTTACTGATGGTAGCCTTTGTTATGTTGTTCCCAGCTCTCTGCAGGTCATTCACTAGGTCCCCCCGTGTGGTTCTGGGATTTTTGCTTAACGTTCTTGTGATCATTTTGACCCCATGGGGTGAGATCTTGCGTGGAGCCCCAGATCGAGGGAGATTATCAGTGGTCTTGTATGTCTTCCATTTTTTAACTATTGCTCCCACAGTTGATTTCTTCACACCAAGCTGCTTGCCTATTGCAGATTCAGTCTTCCCAGCCTGGTGTAGGTCTACAATTTTGTTTCTGGTGTCCTTCGACAGCTCTTTGGTCTTCACCATAGTGGAGTTTGGAGTGTGACTGTTTGAGGTTGTGGACCGGTGTCTTTTATACTGATAACAAGATCAAACAGGTACCATTAATACAGGTAATGAGTGGAGGACAGAGGAGCCTCTTAAAGAAGAAGATACAGGTCTGCGAGAGCCAGAAATCTTGCTTGTTTGTAGGTGACCAAATACTTATTTTCCACCATAATTTGCAAATAAATTCTTTCCAAATCAGACAATGTGATTGTTTGGATTTGTTTCCAGATTTTGTCTCTCATAGTTGAGGTATACGTATGAGGACAATTACAGGCGTCTCTCATTTTTTTAAGTGGGAGAACTTGCACAATTGGTGGCTGACTAAATACTTTTTTGCCCTACTGTATACTTTTACAAGTACTAGAGATGCCTGGGTTCGATTTGCAGAGGTGGTTTGTTGACTCCTGCTAGAAATGCACAAAACCCAAATTAAAGTGTATGGGGGTGAATCTAAATTCTGGTCAGTATTAAAGCGGTTCTAAAGACTGAAGGTTTTTTACTTTCATGCATGAAGTGTAGCAACCACCCCCCCCCCTAATACTTACCTAAGCCCCCTCTCGATCCAGCGATGTCCACAAGAGCCACGGTTCTACAGGGAATCTCACTCCTGATTGGCTGAGGTAGCAGTGGGGGTCATTGGCTCCTGCTGCTGTCAATTACAGTCTGTAAGCCAATCATGATAGGGAGGGGGCGTGGCAAGCAATGGACACACAGAGCCGCAGCTTGGAAACAAGCTGCCTGCTCTGGGGGCACTCAGCAGGAGGGAGGCACCAGGAAGACTGGCAGGGGACCCAAGAAGAGGAGGATCTAGGCTTTTTTAACATTTACAATTAGCTTGCCATAAATACAGCAGCGGAACCCCAATCTGAATAATTTCAACATGAAAAAAAAGCCTTTTTTTACATGGTTTTTATCTAGCGATTATAGGCCTGACTTGAACAGTGGGAGTAGCAGCCACAACAGTTTACACAAATTGGCCGGTGGCACCACAGTTTATTGGTATGGTTTGTGAGCTTCTTTTTTTGCAGTACCGCACTGAGTTGTTTTATTAGTTTAACCACTTGCCGACCAAGTAACATACATGTACTGTGGCAAAGTGGCTCTATTGCGCAAAATCACATACCTGTACGTCATTTCGTGCAATAGCCTTTAGAGGGTGCGTGCTCGCCGCTGGAGACCCAATCGCGTGCTGATTGGACATAGGGAGAGCCAATCAGCGGGTCCGGCGGACCCGATGTTCCCCGGCCACCTGCAATCGTTCCTGAGAGAGGATGAACAGCGGTCTGCCTATGTAAACAAGGCAGATCGCCGTTCTGACAGGGGAAAAGATGGAGATCTTATGTTTCTGCTAAGCAGGAACACGGATTTCTGTCTTCACCCAGTCAGAGCATCCCCCACATAGTTAGCAAGCACTCCCAGGGAACACATTTAACCCTTTGATCGCCCCTGATGTTAACCCCTTCCCTGCCAGTGTCAGTACATTAAGAGTGCATTTTTTTTTAGCACTGAAACTGTATTGGTGTCACTGGTCCGCAACAAGTGTCAGATTTGTCCGCCACAATGTCACAGTCCCGCTAAAAATCGCTGATCGCTGCCTTTACTACTAAAAAATAAATAAAACAATTCCATAAATCTATCCCATAGTTTGTAGATGCAATAAATTTTACGCAAACGAATCAATATAGGATTATTGGGATTTTTTTACCAAAAATATGTAGCAGAATGCATATTGGCCTAAATTGATGAAGAAATTAGATTAAAAAAAATATATATATTGGATGTGTTTTATAGCAGATAGTAAAAAATCGTAATTGTTTTTCAAAATTGTCATTCTTTTGTTGTTTATAACGCAAAATCTAAAAACCACAGAGGTGATTAAATACCACCAAAAGAAGGCTCTACTTGTGGGAAAAAGAGGACATCAATTATATTTGGGTACAGCGTCTCACAACTGCATAATTGTCAGTTAAAATAACGCAGTGCCATATCGCAAAAAATGGCCTGATCATTAAGCGGATAAAATCTTTCCAGGGCTGAAGTGGTTAATCAGCTGTGAAAATTGCACAGAAAACACTTCAAAGCAACAACCCCACATTCCCTGAGACCCCCCCCCCCCCATCCCCACATCCCCAATTATTCCCAAAATAATAAAAATGTAGACGTCAGGTCTGTGTTTGGGTAGAATTTGGCTAGTGTCATTACATTATGAATGAGTTTGAAAAGGCAGCAAAAGGAAATAGAAAAGGCAGGTTGCAGAATAAAAATATTAATGAAATGCTCTTAAAATTGGGGGTTCTGTGTGAAAGAACCATCAGGTTTTCAAATTTTAAGAATGACATTGTGTGGGGGGCAAGGGATGTGTTTCCTAGCAAGCAATGTACCTGGACAATTAGCTTGGGTGTGAAGTTTTGAGTCCAGCGAAGGCTGTCTAGGCAGTAAGGCAAATGTTAAGTTCCAGTCTAACAGGTTCAACTTTTACTTCTAAGGTCAAGGTGATGGTTTTGTTTGCTTGATTTCATTAAGTCAGATAAGGCTAGCTATTTTAGTTTAATGAGCACTTTGGCATTTTTTTTCAACCAAATTGCTATTTGGATGAAAACTCCTCTAATAGTGGCCTTGTGAGCCACCCAATTATATATAGTTGAGCTATCTCCTTGATTATCATGACTGAAAAATAATTTTATTTTCTGTTCTATATGGAAGCATACTGAAGTGTTGCTAAGAAGTGCTTCATTATTTCTCCAAGAAAATGAGCTAACAAAGAATAGCTGCTCATCCTTATAATTGGTCAATCCATTCTATTTGTTCTTCCCTTGGGACTTTAATGCAGCCAAACGCAAGTATAACACCATCATATTTATAAAAAATGTTTAGCAGTAACTTTATTTATACAATATCATATTAAAACATATTAGTACATCCTAAATCATGGGTGCTCAACCTGTGGCCCTCCAGCTGTTGCAGAACTACAAGTTCCATGATGCCTCTGCCTTTGGAAGGCATGCTTGTAACTGTCAGCCGTGCAATGCCTCATGGGATTTGTAGTTCTGCAACAGCTGGAGGGCCACAGGTTGAGCACCCATGTCCTAAATTGTACATAAGCCCTTGTATGGAAACAATTCCCATATACTGCATACTAAAGCCCCTATATGTAATAGGCAGGCACTTTAAAGAATAATTTACAAAAGGATTTCTCAAATATTAAATCCTGCCAGAATAGGTTCCAACGCGTTTCAATTGCTTCAATCCAAATCTTGCTTCGGGGGGCAAAATAGGAGCTATCTAGAGAATAAAAAAGACAAAAAAGATAATCTACTTGTCTTTCGCCATGAGGATGTAATCGTGTGATGTGGGAGTTATCCCAGGTGGAAACGCAGGGTTGCGGGTCCTGTATTGGCTGCCCTTAGCATATAACAGCTGGAATGCTGCAGAGCTGAACTCTCACATGTCCACCATGATCAGCCGCGTGCATGCACCCCAAAAGGTGCTTTTATTTTTATATCTACTGCCATTTCTGGATGTTGCAAAATGTTTCTTAATTCTTTGTCTCACTTTCCAATTCTCCATTCAACAGCTTAAAAATATTCTCCTTAAAGCGACTATACAAGAAATATCCAACAAAGCCATACCTGTGAAAGATAGTAAATACTTACTTTTCCTGCTGCCTGCTCCACCAAACATTACTCCAATGCTGTAAAATGCACTAGAAAACTGACACTTACGAACGTGTTGGTCTCTTGTGTCCCCTGCAGCGATCAGTGTTTCTTTCTGCTGACCTTGATGCATTACATCTAGTGATGCGGAAGGCCAGGAGGAGGAATCAGTAAGAGCTGCGGGGGACACAAGGGTTGGACACTGCCACAGGACAGTTTCACAGCATCTGAGCACTGTATGGTGGTGCAGGCAGTTGGAAAGGTAACTATTTATAGTCTGTGGTCCTATATGTTTCAATTATGGTATCCAATCACTGTGTGATGCAATCAAAACGATTCATTCAGAAATCAATCAAATATCCATAACTTCCCTTCTGATCGATTTAGACCTGGTTTAAAAAGGATTCAATCAAGCTGAGCTATTGATAAATTCAATAGCATTTCGGTCAACTGGATTATTAGATTTCCACTTCACTATGTGTGGCATATCAATTGATTGTGTTGATTATTCCTATCAGGTGAGATCAATCGGAAAAGGAAATCAATCATTTATCAGAGTGTGTATGACCACCGGCACCAAGTAAATCTTTGCATATTGGCAGGGTCACTTCAGAAATATATAATTTGTTCACCTAAACAGATTTACAGGTTTTTTAGGGCCATGTAAGGCTTTAATTTGACACATTGTTTTATTTACTACCATGCTGATGTTTTTATTATAAGCAAACAAATGGACACAAAAATGCATTTGTGGTTGTTTTAGACTAAACTTCTTTAAATTAAAGTGTAAATCCAGATTAGAGCTTTGGATACAGACAGAAAGGATTAAATATATGCTGTGAAATGTTATTGCTAAATCTAAAGCCCTGAACACACGATCGGATTTCCTATGGTTTTTAAACCAATGGATTTTTCCATCGGAAAACCGATGAAGCTGACTTCCATCAGTCTTGCCTACACACTATCAGTCAAAAACCGACCGTTCCAAACGCGGTGACTTAAAAAACTCAGATGAGCCGAGAAAAATGAAGTTCAATGCTTCTGAGCATGCGTCGACTTGATTCTGAGCATGCGTGGGTTTTTTATCCGATGGACTTGCCCATAGACGATCGGAATTTGCTATCGGTTTTTTAACCATCAGATACATTTAAAACATGTTCTATTTTTAAACACCGATGGACAAAAGACCGATGGGGCCCATACACGATTGGATTGTCCGATAAAAAAAGTCCATCGGACTGTTTTCATCGGTAAAACCTATCGTGTGTACACAGCTTTGCTGTAGCGTTACCCACGCAGGAGCCGCTGGTTACTGGTTCCCCCCCATTTCTGCACAGACAGGCAACACAGATTTCCAACTTGCATCCAGAAACAAGCAATCAACCCATGGGCTTGTTTTTGTTGTTTTATTGGGGAAAACAACTTGGACAGGATATAGGGATTATGGGATGCCCATCTTGATTTGAAGAACAGAGATGAGGACAACTTATTTCCTATGTACAGAGAAAAGATCATAGACTGCTCTCCTTGCTAGAAACATCCAGTCTCTTGAATCAGTGGCAAAGTCCCTTATGGACCAGGAGCTTTCAGCCCCCTTTAGAAAATGGCACAAAATGTTGAAAAACTGCGTGCAGGAGTATATCCTCTCCTCTTGTAGAGAAGCTCAACTCCACTGCCTGCAGGTACTACCAGTCCACCTGGCTGCTTGCCTACCAGCCCGCCTGGCTCCTCTGAAGATATCAAGGGATAAAAGGGTTAAGCACAGTGCTGTCCTTTGAAAGCTTGCTACCTGTATACGTTTCTCACCTTGTGTATCCCGGGGTGTGCTCATATACTCACTCTGCTCCCCTTGCTCCCTGATGCTCTTAGGCAAGATTCCTTCTCAAACCACACACAGAAAGGATTCTTCCAAGCCAGCCCAAGCCCTAGCCTGGAGTCAGAGCCCCCCGTAGTCCTAGGAGCCCCTTTCTAGGTCACCGACAGCCTCGTCATCACTCTATCTTCCACCCGACTCCCCTGCTGGCTAGGCTCTCCCATATTTAAGGGCTGATCCATCCACCCTGCCGGGACAATTTTTCCTGGGGATTGGTTAGACACCTCTAAGGCTGCATTCACACTACAGCATTTTTAATCGCAGGCAGATTTGCAGCGGATCTGCCTGTGATTTGACAGCGCTGAGGTGTGAATGACAAAATGCGGGACTCGCTTTTGAGATGCTATTTATTTAAATGGCACCTCAAATCACTGTGCGGATCTGCCGCGATTTTACTGTTGTGGGTTACTAACACTTAAATTTGCCTACACTAATGCCGCGTACACACAACCGTTTTTAATGTCAAAGAAAAAAACAAAGTTTTTCTCGACGTGATTCTTCTCAAGCCTGCCTTGCATACACACTATCGTGAAAAAAAATGCTTGAGCAAAGCACGTACGACGGCACTATAAAGGGGAAGTTCCATTCGGATGGCGCCAACCTTTGGGCTGCTTTTGCTGATTTCGTGTTACCGCGTGTTAGTAAATGTTTGGTGAAAGACAATTCGCACTTTTCAGTCTCCGTGCTTTTCAGTCCGTTACATCATGACGAATGTGCTATCTCCATTACGAACGCTAGTTTTACCAGAACGAGCGCTCCCATCTCATAACTTCTGAGCATGCACGTTTTTTTCCCATCATTAAAGCGTACACACGGCCATTTTTCATGATGAGAAAAACGACGACGTGAAAAACTACGAGAAAAAATAGAGCATGTTCTAAATTTTTAATGCCCATTTTTCTCGTCGAGAAAAATGCTCTGGAGCCTACACACGATCGTTTTTAATGACCAATTTAAAAAATGGCATTTTTCTCGTCATGAAAAACGGTCGTGTGTACGCGGCATAACACTAGTAGTACACAAGAGGGTGCTGTACTACATTAGAGAAATTTTCTCTTTCACATTCTGTTCTGCTGTCAAGTGAGAGAAAATCTCCAACAGGGACACAGAAAGAAAAAAAAATACTCTCAGGTGCCCTAGCCTTCCCCTAAAATCCTAAAAAAAAAAAGAAAGAAAGAAAGAAAAATTTTGTTATTATGTTGCTTTTGAAGAATTCCTGTAAAGTAAGTCAGGTAGTGGAGTTGAGCTTGTAGAGAAGCTCAAATCCACTGCCTGCAGGTACTACCAGTCCACCTGGCTGCTTGTCTACCAGCCCGCCTGGCTCCTCTGAAGATCTCAAGGGATAAAAGGGTTAAGCACAGTGCTGTCCTTTGAAAGCTAGCTACCTGTATACGTTTCTCACCTTGTGTATCCCGGGGTGTGCTCATATACTCACTCTGCTCCCCTTGCTCCCTGCTGCTCTTAGGCAAGATTCCTTCTCAAACCACACACAGAAAGGATTCTTCCAAGCCAGCCCAAGCCCTAGCCTGGAGTCAGAGCCCCCCATAGTCCTAGGAGCCCCTTTCTAGGTCACCGATAGTGATGAGCCGAACACCCCCGGGTTCGGTTCGCACCAGAACCCGCGAATGGACCGAAAGTTTGCACGAACATTAGAACCCTATTAAATACAATGGATGCGAACGTTCGGATTCTAAAGTGCTAATTATAACGACTATTATCCATGTTATTGTCCTAAACAGAGTTTGGGAACCCGAGTTCTGCACCAGGGGACATGTATCAATGCAAAAAGAAGTTTTAAAAACGGACGTTTTCCAGGAGCAGTCATTTTAATGATGCATAAAGTGAAAAAAAAAAAGTCAAATATTCCTTTAAATATTGTACCTGGGGGGTGTCTAAAGTATGCCTGTGAAGTGCCACGTGTTTCCCGTGTTTAGAACTGTCCCTGCACAAAATTACATTTCTAAAGAAAAAAAAAGCCATTTAAAACTGCTTGCGGCTTTAATGTAATGTCTGGTCCCGGTAATATGGATGAAAATCTTTAAGAAAAATGGCATAGCTACCCCATCACCCCCCCCCTACCCCAGCCCATTACCAGCCCCTTTGGGTCTTGTATGGATATTAAGGGGAACCCCGCACACAAAATAAAAAAGGCAATATATACTCTGAACAGCCGTATACAGGCGGTGCATACAAGACAGGGACTGTAGGTTTGTTCTTATGTAGAATCTGTTTGTAATTTTGAACAGCTACATTGTTTAAGTGTAGCTCCAGCCCAAATACCTATTTTTAAGCTTTTTGGAAAACATAGGGAAGGGTTATCACCCCTGTAACATTTGTTTTGCTGTCTGTGCCCCTGTTCAGAACATTTCACCTCACTTTGCGTCCCAATGACAACTGATTTTGAAATGTGGTGTTTTTATTGAAACAAGGATTGGTGATAAAGCATCAGTAGAGAGGAGACACCTTTCTCCCATATTAATTCTTACAGGAGAGAATTTTCCTTCCAAGGGGTAGATTTCCTCTCACTTCCTGTTGTCTTCTTCCGTTTGCAAGTAGTAGTCGTTTGTAAGTTGGATGTTTGAAAGTAGGGACCTGCCGTACATACTCTGCAGAAATTGGCCCCTTAGGTGTTGGTGTTGGCACAACACTGTAAGCACTCACAGTTACTCTTGGTGGGTGCTGGAACGCCCTGCTGTCAACTATTATATCAGGAATTGTAATAACATATAATTGTTGAACAGTGGTAGTAAAAATTGGGCCTTTGATGGTGGTGCTGGTGCCACAACACTGTAAGGCCTGACAGTTACTCTTGGTGGGCGCAGCAATGGGCCCTGCTGTGAATTATTAGATCAATAATTATAATTGCATGCCCCTGTTGAACAGGGGCTGAAAAATTGGGCCTTTGGTGGTGGTGGTGGTGGTGGTGGTGTTGACACAACACTGTAAGGCCTGACAGTTACTCTTGGTGGGCGCAGCAATGGGCCCTGCTGTGAATTATTAGATCAATAATTATAATTGCATGCCCCTGTTGAACAGGGGCTGAAAAATTTGGCCTTTGGTGGTGGTGGTGGTGGTGGTGGTGGTGGTGGTGTTGACACAACACTGTAAGGCCTGACAGTTACTCTTGGTGGGCGCAGCAATGGGCCCTGCTGTGAATTATTAGATCAATAATTATAATTGCATGCCCCTGTTGAACAGGGGCTGAAAAATTGGGCCTTAGGCACTGGTGGCACAACACTGCAACCCCTCACAGATACTGTACTTGGAGCACAGCAATGAGGCCTGTTGCAAAGTATTGCATCAAAAATTGTAATTACACGCCCCTGTTAAACAGGGGCTGAAAAATTGGGCCTTAGCCACTGGTGGCGGCACCCATAAACCAAAATGATCTTCCAAGCTATCATCATTAATCGGATCATTGAGGAGGAGGAGGAGGATAGCTAGTCAACATAACAGCACAGGAACTCAGCATCAGCATCAGTCTTGAAGGGATGTGACATTTTAAATTCAATTAGTCTGTTATATCAGCATCAGGTGTGTGGTAGCTGGTGGTGATCCAAGACTGGTTCATCTTGATGAAAGTCAGTCGATCAACCGAGTCGGTGGACAGGCGCACCCTGTGATCCGTGACAAATCCTCCAGCAGCACTGAATGTGCGTTCTGAAAGAACGCTGGATGCAGGACAGGCCAGTAGCTCAATTGCATACTGTGCAAGCTCTGGCCAGTGATCCATCCTCAAGACCCAGTAAGCCAGAGGATTTTCGGTGGGGAAGGTGTCCAAGTCTGACCTTGCCCCTAGGTATTCCTGCACCATGTATATCAGACGCTGGCGATGGTTGCTGGAAACGATCATACTTTGGGGCTGCGGACTAAAGAATTGTCTGAACGCATCGGTCAGACGGCCACCTTCCCCACCGCTCCTTCTTTGACTGCCCGAAGCCTCAGCAACTCGTTGGCCAGGACCAGGAGTTTGTAACCTCCCAGTCTTTGGGAACGCGTTGCACAGACCTTTCTGCAAGGCCTCCCGAAGTTGTCTCATCCTCTGCTCCCTCTGCGACGGTAACATAAGGTCTGCAACCTTACCCTTGTACCGTGGATCAAGGAGAGTGGCCAGCCAGTAATGGTCCCTCTCCTTGATCCGAAGAATACGAGGATCCTTCCGCAGACTTTGCAGGATCAGGGAGGCCATGCAGCGTAGGTTAGCTGAGGCATTCAGTCCGGAGTCCTCTGGGTCACTAAGGACGACATGATCCGCAGCCACCTCCTCCCAGCCACGTACAAGTCCACTGGTTTCTTGGGACTGTAAATCATCCCTAAAAGACTGCTGCTGATGATGCTGAGTGCCAGCCTCCACCTCCATGCTGACACAATCCTCCTCCTCCTCCTCTTCCTGTGCGATGGGTGGGACAGAAGGAACACTGTCAGGGTAAAGGGGGCCTTGAGAGGCAAGGAAGTCCTCCTCTTCCTGCCTCTGTTCTGCCTCAAATGCCCTGTCCATTATTCCACGCAGCGTGTGCTCCAACAGGTGGACAAGAGGTACAGTGTCACTGATGCATGCACTGTCACTGCTCACCATCCTCGTGGCCTCCTCAAATGGTGCCAGGACAGTGCATGCATCCCTGATCATGCCCCACTGGCGTGGTGAAAAAAACCCGAGCTCCCCTGACCCTGTCCTGGTGCCGTAGTCGCACAGGTACTCATTGATGGCCCTCTGCTGCGTGTGCAGCCGCTGCAGCATGGCCAACGTTGAGTTCCACCTGGTGGGCATGTCACATATAAGGCGGTTCTTGGGCAGGTTCAACTCCTTTTGCAGCTCAGCCAGGCGAGCACTGGCATTATAAGATCTGCGGAAATGAACACAGACTTTCCTGGCCTGCCTCAGGACATCCTGTAAGCCCGGGTACCTGCCCAAGAACCGCTGCACCACCAGGTTAAGGACGTGAGCCATACAGGGCACATGGGTCAGTTGTCCCTGTCGGAGGGCGGAGAGGTGGTTGGTGCCATTGTCGCAAACCACCATTCCTGGCTTAAGCTGGCGTGGCGTCAACCACCTCTCGGCCTGCCCCTGCAGAGCAGACAGGACCTCTGCCCCAGTGTGGCTCCTGTCCCCCAAACACACCAGCGCAAGCACGGCATGGCATCTTTTTGCCTGCGTACTTGCGTAGCCCCTTGAACGCCTACGGAGCACCGCTGGTTCCGAGGACAAACCACAGGAAGAGGCCATGGAGGAAGAAGAAGAGGAGGGGGTGGAGGAGAGAGGTGTGTCACAACCAGTAGTAGCATTTTGGAGGCGTGGCGGTGGAACAACCTCCAACACTACTGCACCTTGTCCTGCATCTTTCCCAGCTGCCAAAAGAGTGACCCAATGGGCCGTGAAAGAAAGGTAACGTCCCTGTCCATGCCTGCTGGACCATGAGTCAGCGGTAATATGCACCTTACCGCTGACCGCCCTGTCCAGCGAGGCCAAGACATTGCCTTCCACATGCCTGTAGAGAGCCGGAATCGCCTTCCGTGAGAAAAAGTGGCGTTTGGGAACCTGCCACTGAGGAACCGCACATTGCACAAACTCACGGAAGGGGGCCGAGTCTACCAACTGAAAAGGCAGCAGTTGAAGCGCTAGCAATTTAGCCAAGCTAGCATTCAACCGCTGGGCATGTGGATGGCTGGGAGTGAACTTCTTTCGACGGTCCATCAGCTGGGGCAGGGAAATTTGCCTGCTAGAATCGGACGTCGGTGTACTGCTTGCAGAGTGGCCGCAAGTACTGGGCTGTGACACACCTAATTCTACACCTTCATTCCTCTCAGTGCAGGTTTCAGAGAGGACTGAAGGTATAGTGGGTTTTGAGATCCCAGCTGATGCGGTGCAAGGAGAGGTCCGCTTTGTTCTTTGGTGTGGGTCTTTAAGGTAGGCTTGCCAATGAGCTGCATGGCAGGTCAACATATGTCTGATCAAGCATGTGGTGCCCAAGCGGCTGATGTTTTGGCCACGTGATATACGCTTGAGACATATGTTGCAAACAGCAGCTGTGCGATCTGATGCACTCGCCTCAAAAAAGGCCCACACCAAAGAACTTTTTGAATGACGGGCAGAGGCAGCGCCCTGCACAGGCGGAGCTCTGCGGTGTGATTCCGTCGGTGTGCTGCCCATACGCTGGCCACTCAAGGGCATCCTGCCTCGTTGGAGATATGCCTCCTCCTCATCCTCCTCCTCCTCCTCTCTCCTATTAGGCACCCACGTGGAGTCAGTGACCTCATCATCCCCTCCCTCCTCATCACTGGAGCCAATCTGGCAGTATGCTGCAGCTGCTGGAGCATGACTGCCAGATTGGTGTCCTTCTTGAGCATCCCCTCTCTCTGCTCTCACGCTACTGCCTTCCTCTAGCTGGGTATCATCATCAGATCCTTCGAAACGCTGGGCATCCTCCTGGAGCATGTACCCAACACTGTGCTCAAACAGTTCGGGGGACTCCTCAGGAGGAGGACATGGTGGGTCTAGGGAAGGATTGACTAATGAAGATAATGATACCAGAGAAGAGGACGCTTTGGCAGCTGCTTTGCCAGTACCCTGAGCCTGGGTGAGAGAGGATGAGGAGGATGAGGTGGGCTTGGTCATCCACTCTACCAAGTCTTCGGCATGATGTGGCTCAACATGTCCAGCTGCCGAAAAGAAGGACAAGCGTGTCCCATGGCCATGTGTTGATGACAATGCACCGCGTCCACGACCAGCACTGTTGCCCCCAGACACAGAGCCTGCTTGCCCTCTTTTTTTGCCTCCTGACTGTCTGCCTCTCCTTGTTTGCCTTCCAGACATTTTAATGGATGGCCTGCAGGGAGATGGGAAAAACAGCAATAAGGGCTACCTTCAGGTGTATACTGTGCAGGAGGCTTAGCAACAATGACACTGACACTGTCCCCTGCCTATCCTTCTCTGTCCCTAAACACAAGGATTTGCAATATGCTTCAGCAAGATTGGTTTAGCACAGAATAGCACACTGACAGTTTCCCTCACTGTCCTTCTCTGTCCCTACAAACAAGATTTAGCACAGAATAGCACACTGATAGTTTCCACGAGTGTCCTTCTCTGTCCCTAAACTCAAGGATTTCAAATATGGTTCAGCAAGATTGGTTTAGAACAGAATAGCACACTGTCAGTTTCACTCACTGTCCTACTCTGTCCCTACAAACAAGATTTAGCACAGAATAGCACACTGATAGTTTCCACGAGTGTCCTTCTCTGTCCCTAAACTCAAGGATTTCAAATATGGTTCAGCAAGATTGGTTTAGAACAGAATAGCACACTGACACTTTCCCTCACTGTACCTCTCTGTTCCTAAACTCAAGGATTTCAAATATGGTTCAGCAAGATTGGTTTAGAACAGAATAGCACACTGTCAGTTTCACTCACTGTCCTACTCTGTCCCTACAAACAAGATTTAGCACAGAATAGCACACTGATAGTTTCCACGAGTGTCCTTCTCTGTCCCTAAACTCAAGGATTTCAAATATGGTTCAGCAAGATTGGTTTAGAACAGAATAGCACACTGTCAGTTTCACTCACTGTCCTACTCTGTCCCTACAAACAAGATTTAGCACAGAATAGCACACTGATAGTTTCCACGAGTGTCCTTCTCTGTCCCTAAACTCAAGGATTTCAAATATGGTTCAGCAAGATTGGTTTAGAACAGAATAGCACACTGTCAGTTTCACTCACTGTCCTACTCTGTCCCTACAAACAAGATTTAGCACAGAATAGCACACTGATAGTTTCCACGAGTGTCCTTCTCTGTCCCTAAACTCAAGGATTTCAAATATGGTTCAGCAAGATTGGTTTAGAACAGAATAGCACACTGACACTTTCCCTCACTGTACCTCTCTGTCACTAAACTCAAGGATTTCAAATATGGTTCAGCAAGATTGGTTTAGAACAGAATAGCACACTGTCAGTTTCACTCACTGTACCTCTCTGTCCCTACAAACAAGATTTAGCACAGAATAGCACACTGATAGTTTCCACGAGTGTCCTTCTCTGTCCCTAAACTCAAGGATTTCAAATATGGTTCAGCAAGATTGGTTTAGAACAGAATAGCACACTGTCAGTTTCACTCACTGTCCTACTCTGTCCCTACAAACAAGATTTAGCACAGAATAGCACACTGATAGTTTCCACGAGTGTCCTTCTCTGTCCCTAAACTCAAGGATTTCAAATATGGTTCAGCAAGATTGGTTTAGAACAGAATAGCACACTGTCAGTTTCACTCACTGTCCTACTCTGTCCCTACAAACAAGATTTAGCACAGAATAGCACACTGATAGTTTCCACGAGTGTCCTTCTCTGTCCCTAAACTCAAGGATTTCAAATATGGTTCAGCAAGATTGGTTTAGAACAGAATAGCACACTGACACTTTCCCTCACTGTACCTCTCTGTCCCTACAAACAAGGTTTAGCACAGAATAACACACTGACACTCTCCCTACCTATCCTTATTTGTCCCTAAACACAAGGAATCCAGGATTAGTAAAGGAAAAAAATGACACTGTCCCTGCCTATGCTTCTCTTTCCCTGCTCCGGAACACACTACACAAGGCCGCCGCGCTGTGGTCAATCATTGCTGTCCTCGCTGCCGGCGCTGTGATTGGCCAAGCATGCGGGGTCACAGTGCATGCTTGGCCAATCACAGCGCCTGGATGACACTGCGATGGCGTAGTGCATTGTGGGCCGTTCGCGTCACTCGAATTTGGCGCGAACGGCCCAAATCGTTCGATCTTCGTCGAACGATCGAACAGCCGATGTTCGAGTCGAACGTATGTTCGACTCTAACACGAAGCTCATCCCTAGTCACCGACAGCCTCGTCGTCACTCTATCTTCCACCCGACTCCCCTGCTGGCTAGGCTCTCCCATATTTAAGGGCTGATCCATCCACCCTGCCGGGACAATTTTGCCTGGGGATTGGTTAGACACCTCTAAGGCTGCATTCACACTACAGCATTTTTAATCGCAGGCAGATTTGCAGCGGATCTGCCTGTGATTTGACAGCGCCGAGGTGTGAATGACAAAATGCGGGACTCGCTTTTCAGATGCCATTTATTTAAATGGCACCTCAAATCACTGTGCGGATCTGCCGCGATTATCACGCGATAAAACATACTGCAATCGCAGCAACACTCATCATCGGACACATGTCGATCAAAAAATTGTTTAGGAGCTACTTTGGGGCGACATGGGTTGCCGCGATTGCATCGCGTTTTATCGCACGAAAATTGCGGCAGATCAAACGATTGGCATCTCAAATGTGTTTCCCGCATTTTGTCATTCCCACCTCGGCACTGTCAAATCGCAGGCAGATCTGCAGCAAATCTGCCCGCAATTTAAAAACGCTGTAGTGTGAATGCAGCCATAGTATGCAGATCAGGACCTCCTGGCCTCTGCCCACTAACTTCCAGAAGCTTCTACAAGCTTCTATATCCAGGGGGAGGTAGAAGAGACCTGCACTGTAGAGCAATCCAGCCTGACCTGCAGTAACCCGACCCAATTTCAGACTCCCATAACTTACCATGAGTCATAAACTTAAAGTGTTACTAAACCCAGGACCCTGCATTCATTATATCTACTCTTCCACAGTACACAGAACATGGAAATGCAATTATTTTAGTAAATATAAACTGCTAAATATTCTCATCAGCAGTTGGAGCAGTCTTGTGAATTCTATCAGTGTCCAGCCAAGCACTGGTTAAAGCTTGTAGGAGAAGTTTTCTGACTGTCCTATGAGACTGCAAGATCCCTGACCCTCTGTCTGGACAGTGCAGATTGGCCCTGTGCTGATCACATGCATTCTCCCAAGAAAAAAAAAACCCTCTAGCAATACACACCAAACTGAGCATGTGCAGCCTGACTCCGTAGACTCTGTGTAATTAGGAAATTATTAGGGGACAGTGGAAGGAGGGAAAGATCAGAGGGGCCAGGATCAAACAGCCTTTTTTACACAATGCAGAGGATTAACCCCTTAGGATCCACAGTGAGTATAATAAGCATGCTTTACTACATATACAGACTGATTTTACTGTTGTGGGTTACTAACACTTAAATTTGCCTACACTAATGCCGCGTACACACAACCGTTTTTAATGTCATGGAAAAAAACAACGTTTTTCTTGACGTCATTCTTCTCAAGCCTGCCTTGCATACACACTATCGTGAAAAAAAATGCTTAAGCAAAGCACGTACGACGGCACTATAAAGGGGAAGTTCCATTCGGATGGCGCCAACCTTCGGGCTGCTTTTGCTGATTTCGTGTTACCGCGTGTTAGTAAATGTTTGGTGAGAGACAATTCGCACTTTTCAGTCTCCGTGCTTTTCAGTCCGTTACAGCATGACGAATGTGCTATCTCTATTACGAACGCTAGTTTTACCAGAACGAGCGCTCCCATCTCATAACTTCTGAGCATGCACGTTTTTTTCCCGTCATTAAAGCGTACACACGGCCGTTTTTCACGACGAGAAAAACGACGACGTGAAAAACTACGAGAAAAAATAGAGCATGTTCTAAATTTTTAATGCCCATTTTTCTCGTCGAGAAAAATGCTCTGGAGCCCACACACGATCGTTTTTAATGACCAATTTAAAAAATGCAATTTTTCTCGTCATGAAAAATGGTCGTGTGTACGCGGCATAACACTAGTAGTACACAAGAGGGTGCTGTACTACATTAGAGAAATTTTCTCTTTCACATTCTGTTCTGCTGTCAAGTGAGAGAAAATCTCCAACAGGGACACAGAAAGAAAAAAAAAAATACTCTCAGGTGCCCTAGCCTTCCCCTAAAATCCTAAAAAAAAAAAAAGAAAGAAAGAAAAATGTTGTTATTATGTTGCTTTTGAAGAATTCCTGTAAAGTAAGTCAGGAAAATCTCTCCCTTTTTCTTTTTCGTGCTCTGTCCAAAGCTTAAAAAAGACCAATTTTGTCTGAATATACACTTTATTTATTTTTTGGAAAAATGCATTTACAGTTCAGTTGAGCATCTTTGTTTTTGTTTTTTTACAGGCTATTTTAAAATTATAATTAGCCAATGGAAAGCTAGGTACTAGGGAATAAATGGATGATATGTGCATTTTCCTTCTTTTTTCCCACACATGTTCATTTTTTACGACTCTATCATTCTTCGAGCTGCAAGTATGCTTAGGGGTGAACAGGCAAAAGTGAAAACCATTTGATTTTCAATGTTGGCATTTTGGAGCTTTGAGTATCTCGCTACAAAATGCTCAGGTGTGAATGGAGCCTATTCCCTCTAGCATTTTTTTGTATTTTATTTACTTCTTTAGAAAACAGCAACTCGTGGGGGTTATTTACGAAAGGCAAATCCACTTTGCACTACAAGTGCAAACTACAAGTGCAAAGTGCACTTGAAATTGCACTGAAAGTGCACCTGGAAGTGCAGTGGCTGTAGATCCGAGGGGGACATGCAAGGAAAATAAAAAACAGCATTTTAGCTTGCACATGATTGTATAATAAAATCAGCAGAGCCTCCCCTCATTTCAGATCTACCCCTCAGATTTACAGCGACTGCACTTCCAAGTGCACTTTCAGTGCAATTTCAAGTGCACTTTACACTTGTAGTTTGCACTTGTAGTGCAAAGTGGATTTGCCTTTGGTAAATAACCCCCTATGTGCGGTGACCTCCATTTAACCACACTGTCAAATGCCAGTCCCTGCTAGGACACACAGAAAATAATTGTTTTCTGTGTGTCATATTCACAATGTAACACAGCCCAGAGCTGCACTGCAGTAGGTAGTGATTAAAATACAGGATGGCATGTCATTGTACAGCAAAATGACATGCAATTTGACCTATACCTCAAACTACTCCATAGAGGCAGCATGAGATTAGGGAACTTAACAAGTGGCTGAGGAACTGGTGCAGGAAGGAGGGGTTTGGCTAAAAAGTTGGAGGGACTTTTAAACTAGGTGGTGGTGGTGGTGGGATCAGAGGAAGCTATAGCCAGCAGAGACTGAAGGTCAGAGGGTACTACTGGGGGCAATAGCGGTAGTGTAACTAGTATACCTAAACTCAAGGTGAGTAAGTCAACAAAATCCAATTGCAGTCTCAGAACAACTAAGCAGGAAATAATATGCACCTGTACAAAATTAAAAGGCTAAAAGTCTAGCTCAGGGGTCTCCAAACTTTTCAAACAAAGGGCCACTTTAATTGTCCTTCAGACTTTAGGAGGGCCGGATTGTGACCAGCAGCGATATAAAATGTTACGGGCCCAGCATCAGTGAGAATAAATATGGGCTCAGGGTTGGTGGTCAATAGGAGGAGGAGTAGTGCCCCTACTAGTAGTAGGAATAGTATCCCATCATTGGTATCGGTGGAAGATATAGTGCCCCATTGTTGGTGTCAGTGGGATGAATAGTGCCTCGTATCAGTGGAAGGAATTGTGCCCCAATGGCCGGATAAAGGCTGGCAAAGGGCCACATCTGGCCCTCAGGCCGCAGTTTGGAGACCCATGATCTAGCTAGTAAAATGGATGAATGGGAATATCAGAAACTTGGTTTGACAGCTTACGTGACTGGCTTGTGATTGTCATGGGGTACTCCTTGTATCAGGAGCACAGGGAGGGTAGAATGGGGGAGGGCTATGCCTGTATGTCAAGAATGATTCGTTAGTGAACATGAGGAACGATGCTGTTAATGGGGCAAGGGAGGAGGTGGAATCCTTGTGGCTGGAGCTTAAAAACTAAGAAACAAATAGGAAATTAATAGTGAGTGTACGCTACAGGCCCCATAACCCGAAGGATGAGGAGGAGTTAGATCTCCTGTCAAAGTTAGGAATGGCAATGAGCCAGGGCAATGGCATTATAATGGTGTACTTCAATTATCCAGATATCGACTGGGCATATTGAACTTCTCACTCATCTAAGGCTCGTCATTTCTCAAATCTCTTGCACACCTTCATGTGTCAATTGGTGGATAGTGATTAAAATACAGGATGGCAACATAGGAAACATTGATCACAGAGTAACTAGGGCGGTGCAAGAACACTACATTTAAAAAAATAAAAACTTTTCTAAACTGCACACACTATAGGGTATAAATGAGAAACAATGAACACAGATAAAAATAGGAGTGCTTTAGGAACATATTAAATAATGGCATTAGCCAATGTATTTCAATAGGCAACAAATATAATAGAGCTAAGGTTAAACCTGGGTGGATAAACTTTAACGTAAAAAGGCATATAAAAGAAAGAAAAAAATGGCCTTTAAAAAATTTAAGGCAGAGGGATCATTGTCAGCATTCCAACACAACAAGGAATGCAATAAGAAATTAAGGAGTGCAATCAGGGCAGCTAAAATAGACCACAAGAGACCTATAGCAGAGGAGGGTAAAAAAAATCCCCCCATTAAAAAAAAAAAAAAGATGTATAGTAAGAAAGTGAGGTCAAAGCATATAGGCCCAATAAAGATGATCAGGGGAAATTGGTTACAAATGAC
This sequence comes from Rana muscosa, assembly GCA_029206835.1. Lineage (NCBI taxonomy): Eukaryota > Metazoa > Chordata > Amphibia > Anura > Ranidae > Rana > Rana muscosa. The sequence goes on along the minus strand of JARGYO010005626.1, from coordinate 97,663,828 downwards.
AAGGAGAAGGCAACTGTACTAATTGCATTTATCTCTTCAGTTTTTACAAAGGAAAAGGAGGGGTATAGTAATCAGGACTGTATCATTAGTAACACAACATGAAATATACCCCTGTGGCTAACAGAAGCCAGTGTCCAAAAAATACTTTAAAACATGACGCAAGTAAATCACCAGGACCAGATGACTTACACCTGAGAGTCCTCAAAGAACTTAGCCAGGTTATAGCCAGACTGTCATTCCTAATTTTTATGGACAGCTTAGTAAATGGAATGGTACCAGCTGATTAGGGAAAAGCTAATGTGGTACCAATATTTAAAAAAGGGCCAAGATATACAGTATATCTGGTAACTACAGGCCAGTCAGTCTAATCGATTGTATGTAAACTATTAAAGGGGATTATAAGGTGCTATATCCAAGAATTTGCTTTTGAAAATAGTATCATTAGTAGCAAATAGCATGGATTCATAAAAAATCGTTCTTGCCAATCTGTTAATATTCTACAAGGAAGTGAGCTGCCATCTAGATAACAGAAGGCATGTGGACGTAGCGTATCTTCATTTTGCAAAAGCATTTAATACAGTTCCCCATAAACCCTTAATCTACAAATAATGTATGTACCTGGACAGAAAACTGGTTACAAGGGCAGGTCCAAAGAGTAGTGATTAAAAGTGTGTACTCAGAATGGTCTTAAGTGGTAAGTGGGTACCCCAGGGCTTTGTCATGGGACAAATTATATTCATCTATTCATACATGATATAGAGATTGCCATAAATAGTTCAATCTCAGTGTTTGCTGGTGATACAAAGCTAAGCAGGGCAATAACTTCACAGAAGGATACAGGAACACGTTAATAAAAAAACATGGATGACAACTACTGTATATGGCAATTGAGATTTAATGTTGGGGGCTAAAAATATGAAGGTGAGTTACTTGCTTAAAGTGGTTCTAAACCTTCTATTTAAAAAAAAAACAAAAAAAAACATGCCTTTACTTACCTGCAGCCCTGATCCTCTATTTCTGGGGTCCCCCGCTGGCACTTCAAGCCCCCTCCTCTTCATCGGGTGCCCCAACAGAAAGACGATTTACCCCATCCCTTTTTTTTTCTAAATTTTTTTGTTTGTTTTTCCTTCCAGTAATTATAGGGTCCACCTTAGTTCCAGATACATTCAGTTATCCCCCCTGTTACATAGGAATGTTTAGCTTTAAAGCTCTTACCTCCTATTTGTTGTTTATCCCATGCATGGGACCCACCCATGGATCCCCTAGGTTGCTTATTGCTCTCTCCTCTTATCTAATTTACTGCTTTGTCACAACTATTGATATGTGAAAATACATTACTTTTTTTCTGCTGTTATAATCTGTATGATTTTTACCTTTCAATAAAATCTATTTAAAAAAAAAGAAAGACGATTTCCCTAGGGGCACCCGATGAAGAGAAGGAAGGGGCTTGGATTTAGCTCTGCCCCCACCCTCTCCCATGTCACAGGATGTGATTGACAGCAGCGGGAGCCAATGAATCCTGTTATAAATCTGTCCAACGAGGAGAGAGACAGCGGCTGGAGCCACTGCTCTTGTGCATGTTGCTGGATCATATTGGGCTAAAAAAAGGGGGGGGGGTGGGTCTGGGGGTGAGCTCCAGCACAGAAAGTTTTTCACCTTAATGCATAGAATGCATTAAGGTTAAAAGCTTTAAGGCTTTAAAACCACTTTAACTCTTAGATGGTGTCAGGACCTGGACATGAACTTTGGTCCTCAGCTGTGTCTGGCAATGAATCTTCTCACTGAGCTATCTGAGATGCTGGACAGCGCCTTGTCAGATCCTTTGGACAACCCTGCCTTGTACCTTGATTTCAGCTGAACCTTGAACTCTTTGCTCCTCCCACGAACTTCCTGATATAAGCCATGTCTCAGCACAATATTCTGGCATGGAGGAAGTGCAATCTCAAGCCTGTATCTCGCTCCTGTCTTCCCTGCTGCCGTCCATATTTGCTGCTGCTCGTTATCGACCCTTGGCTTGTTCCTCGACTACGCTTATGCCTGATCCCAACCAGCAACTACTCGTTACTGACCTTTTTGCTTGTTTACTGACCACGCTTCTGTTTGATGCTTATCCGCTTGCTCACCTCCTGGTGGGGGGATCCTGAGGACCGCGACCTGGTACTAACATGCAGAAAAATCCATCTCCACCATCAGGAGCTCTGTTGAACACTGGTTAGTACTTAGACTCCGCACCTCAGGCGAGCATGTGTCAACTGCCAGGATGACTGCCTGTGGTGGTAGTCCTGCAACTGCTATAGCAATTGGTCTTTGAGCCTGACCCCTGATCGTGACAGATGGGCATCTCGACAAACGCAATATACAAGGATATGGGAAATGGTCTTGACCTAAACACACCCACACAGAATGAACTGGTGTCTTTATTCAGCCTTACCAAGTATGTAACTATGTAAAGTTCATTGAAATTGTCTTATTACACTTCCATGTTACACCGATTTCTGTGAATAGGTGGAGAAAATGCTGTCGCTCATCTCCTCCTTTTAATTCACAGTCTATGCATGCTTTTTAATTAATAGTGTATGGCGCAGTAGAAGATGGGAGCAGTTTGGGAGGCCATAGCTTCTAGGCTTACATGATGTATCCAGTGAACTCATTTGTCACCGTCATTCTACCCACTCAATATGTTTTTCACATATTTTGACATCTGACTATTCCACTATTCCTCTGAGAATGATCTAAAAGGATGGTTTTTAAATGTTAAAGACGTGGAAGACGAGTGAATGCCTGATGGCATACATAAGGTAATTTCAGAGAAAGGGAGCAACGTGAGAAAATGACAAAGATATACATAAGGTGAGGGCAGTGAAGGTTCTAAATGAATATTTACCATAAGTACAATGGGAAAAAGTTACAACACTCACAAAGAGTCAAAAGACATAAAAGTCAGCTGCCACCTAAACAAATGTGTAGCTACTCTTTCACTTACAGATTTACACATTATTATTAATATTATACAGGATTTATATAGCGCCAACAGTTTGCACATTAATGTCATTGTCAATCTACTATATACAGTCAGGAACACATATGTTCTGTACATATGTGCTTTATGTGGGAGGCTTCCTATGCCTCCTGTTTAGTATAAAAATTGTAAAAAAAAAAAAAATGAAAAAAGAACACGGTAGATACAGTGGGGCAAAAAAGTATTTAGTCAGCCACCAATTGTGCAAGTTCTCCCACTTAAAAATGTGGAAACAAATCCAGACAATCACATTGTCTGATTTGGAAAGAATTTGTTTTGCAAATTATGGTGGAAAATAAGTATTTGGTCAATATCAAAAGTTCATCTCAATACTTTGTTATATATCCTTTGTTGGCAATGACAGAGGTCAAACATTTTCTGTAAGTCTTCACAAGGTTGTCACACACTGTTGCTGGTATGTTGACCCATTCCTCCATGCAGATCTCCTCTAGAGCAGTGATGTTTTGGGGCTGTTGCTTGGCAACACGGACTTTCAACTCCCTCCAAAGGTTTTCTATGGGGTTGAGATCTGGAGACTGGCTAGGCCACTCCAGGACCTTGAAATGCTTCTTACGAAGCCACTCCTTCATTGCCCGGGCGATGTGTTTGGGATCATTGTCATGCTGAAAGACCCAGCCACGTTTCATCTTCAATGCCCTTGCTGATGGGAGGAGGTTTGCACTCAAAATCTCACGATACATGGCCCCATTCATTCTTTCATGTACATGGATCAGTTATCCTGTTCCCTTTGCAGAGAAACAGCCACAAAGCATGATGTTGCCACCCCCATGCTTCATAGTAGGTATGGTGTTCTTTGGTTGCAATTCAGCATTCTCTCTCCTCCTCCAAACACGACAAGTTGTATTTCTACCAAACAGTTCTAATTTGGTTTCATCTGACCATATGACATTCTCCCAATCCTCTTCTGGATCATCCAAATGCTCTCTAGCAAACCTCAGACGGGCCCAGACATGTACTGGCTTAAGCAGGGGGACACGTCTGGCACTGTAGGATCTGAGTCCCTGGCGGCGTAGTGTGTTACTGATGGTAGCCTTTCTTACGTTGGTCCCAACTCTCTGCAGGTCATTCACTAGGTCCCCCTGTGTGGTTCTGGGATTTTTGCGCACAGTTCTTGTGATCATTTTGACCCCACGGGGTAAGATCTTGCGTGGAGCCCCAAATCGAGGGAGATTATCAGTGGTCTTGTATGTCTTCCATTTTCTAATTATTGCTCCCACAGTTGATTTCTTCACACCAAGCTGCTTGCCTATGGCAGATTCAGTCTTCCCAGCCTGGTGCAGGTCTACAATTTTGTTTCTGGTGTCCTTCGACAGCTCTTTGGTCTTCCCCATAGTGGAGCTTGTAGTGTGACTGTTTGAGGTTGTGGACAGGTGTCTTTTGTACTGATAACAAGTTCAAACAGATGCCATTAATACAGGTAATGAGTGGAGGACAGAGGAGCCTCTTAAAGAAGAAGCTACAGGTCTGTGAGAGCCAGAAATCTTGCTTGTTTGAAGGTGACCAAATACTTATTTTCCACCATAATTTGCAAAAAAAAATCTTTCCAAATCAGACAATGTGATTGTCTGGATTTGTTTCCACATTTTGTCTCTCATAGTTGAGGTATACCTATGATGACAATTACAGGCCTCTCTCATCTTTTTAAGTGGGAGAACTTGCACAATTGGTGGCTGACTAAATACTTTTTTGCCCCACTGTATAAATATGTGGATTTGTATATGAATCTTAAAAATTAGACTGATAAAATACAACTTGTCATGAGTGAATTATGTACACATATGTGTCATTGAAAGCCACTCCTGAAAATGATGTTTTTTTTTCTTCCCGCCAAGCATTCAACTTTCAGTTACTGTTCTGGAACAAGTTTGCAGATAAGGACTTCTGACTTTTCTTTGACTTTCCCAATTTGCATACTTTCTGTTTCTGGTCAGCGATATCTGTGATCAAACTTAACTGGAGGGTTCAAATAAAACTTGACATAAGAGTTTTAAGAAAAAAGAAGACAACCTGCGCTGCCCACAAATACCCTGACTGTCAAGGATGTATACTATATGTCCTGGAGGTCAAAGGGTGGAAACAAGCTCAAGGCTCAGCTCATCTATGGAGTATTTCTGGGAAAAACACTTTCCTCATTACTGATTTTGCATTGAAAACATCATTTCCTCCCATCCCTAACTCAGTACAGCCCAAATGCCACTGCCCCCCTTCATCCCTGGAACATCAGTAAGACATCCCTTAAATTATCTCTCCCTGTCCTGGCTGAACTCTCCCAGCGCTGATAAATAACATTATTCTTTCTAGATCTTGGCTTTCTATTAAACAAAAGAGAATTAACAAAGCAGAGCAATAAAAACGCAGTAGCACATGGCAACAGGCGACAAATCCTTGTTTGTATTTGTAGACTTTATTTTATAGATCTAAATATGTTTTAAAATATAGTGACTTGCGGTCAATGGTGGAGCACTTGCTAAAAGGCCTGCTGAAGAACTCAACCAAATCCTGGTGAGAAGCAAAACTTATTCACAAATACATAAATAAATATGTAGCACACGGACCCTTTTCTCCTGCCTACCTTCACTTTGAAGAGATAAAGGCACACCGTGCCACATGCCCGTATCCTCCTGGTATAAGAGGTTGAGCGGTGTTCTTAAAATTTTGGGTCCTGCAGCGAGTTACCTCCCTCCATTGGTTCTCGTCCCTAGAATATAGGGAAAAGTCTGTTCTTTTCCCCGAAAGAAGGCCAATGTCCAGACAGTGTTTAAATTCCAAACAGACAAGTTTATTTTATCTTGCTTGAAACAGATTTGGGAAAAGGTTGAATATAGTACAAAAGCAGGTAGGGAGACAGGTTCAGGCATGCGGCACCCAGTTACCCTATTCTTCACTCAAGCCTGAGTGTGAATTGCTCACCCGGATAGATCCCTCTCACAGTTCTAGCAGCCGGAGTGAAGCACAAACAGATTCTTTAATTTAGTCCCCTTCACGGACAAGTCTAAGAGATCCTCTACCACAGAATCCTTTAGTTACTGAGTTAGAACTTTGAAACTCCCATAGATTAATAGAGACCATAGGTGTCACTGGGACACACTACAGGAGCTATACTACAACTCACGAATCCTTCCCTCTGATAGGTAACCAGGCCTCTCCTTCACCGTGAATTTCTCCACCGATCCATCGGACAGGTTCTCCCCCGGTTTCCTCTCCTTCAGAGCGGGCCACCCTCACACGGGTTCCCTGGGACTCCAGTGTGTTGATTGTAGACCCAGTTGAAGGTACTGGGCCTACCTGGAACTCCGTAGCCCCGGGCTAAAGGTGCCCGAGACTCCTCGACCAGTTCACGCACCCCAGGCCAGCAAGGCCAATAGGCGCGACTTCGCCAACAGGGGTCCTCATGGGAATCCCCCCGGCACCACCACCCCCATGGGGCACACTCCTGCCACCTTTCAGCGGTTGATGGAGAAGACAGTGGGGGACATGAACCTCATTTAAGTCTTAGTATACCTGGATGACATCATCGTCTTTGGGAAGACTCTGGAGGAGCATGAGGAGAGGTTGGAGAAGGTCTTGAAGAGACTCAGTGATGAGGGGCTCAAGCTTTCCAGGGTGAAGTGTCAGTTCTATCAGTCTTCAGTCCATTACCTGGGACACATAGTGTCTGAAGAAGGAGTATCCACAGATCCCGCCAAGTTGGAGGCAGTTACCTCCTGGCCCCGGCCCACCACAGTGACTGAGCTTAGGTCATTCTTGGGGTTCTGCTCCTACTATCGCAGATTTGTGGAGGGGTTTGCAAAAATTGCCAAGCCTCTGAATGAGCTGTTGAAGACAGATGGAGAGGAGGATGACTTGGGTCCCAGGAAGCCGGGAGAGTCAGTGGAAGACCAGTGGACTGGAAAGTGTGAAGAGGCTTTCATTAAGCTGAAAGAGAGTTTGACCACTGTCCCTGTTTTGGCCTATGCGGACACCCAACGGCCCTATGAATTACACGTGGATGCCAGTCATGATGGTTTGGGAGGAGTACTGTATCAAGAGTATGAAGAGCAGCTAAGACCCGTTGCCTATGTGAGTAGGAGTTTAACCCCAGCTGAAAAGAATTACCCCACCCACAAGTTGGAGTTTCTGGCTCTAAAGTGGGCAGTGGTAGACAAATTGAAGGACTACTTATATGGAGCTGACTTTGTGGTTAAGACAGACAATGACCCACTCACTTACCTTTTAACCACCGCAAAACTAAATGCCACCGGACACTGTTGGTTGGCAGCCCTTTCAGGGTTCAATTTCACCCTGATGTACAGGCCTGGGACTGGAATCCGGGATGCTGATGCCTTGTCCCGAAGATCTCATGCTCCCCCTTGCATGGCAGAAGACTGGACCCAGGTAACCCCAGAGGGGGTACAGGCTTTGTGTCAGGGGGCAGAGCTCCAAACTAGTGGAGGATGCAGGGCAGAATAAATTGGAGTCTCAGCTGTTGGAGTGCCTAAATACTATTGTGATGTCACTCAGATTGGTTAAGAGGACTTGCCAAAATTATCCAAGAAGGATATAAGACAGGACCAGCTGGAAGACCCATTGGGGAAATTGGCTTTGGAAGCTCTGGAAGATCAGGATCCGGACAGACTCTTACATGATCCCTCAAAGGAGGCCCGCTTACTGCGCAAGGAATGGGACAGGTTGCAGGTGCATCAAGGGGTGGTCTAGCGAAGGGGCCCCTCTGATGACCTGGAAGACAAGTGGCAACTATTCCTGCCAGAAAAACACGAAAGACTGTTATGATGACCCTACATGACAACCATGGCCACCATGGAGCTGAGAGAACCTTTCAGTTTATAAGGAGCAGATTCTATTGGCCCTGCATGCAGGCTGAAGTGGAAGAATACTGTCACTCATGTGCTCGCTGCATACAAAGGAAAACATTGCCTCATCAAGCCGCCCCAATGGGCCACCTGCAAAGCCAAGGACCTTTGGACTTGGTATGCATTGATTTTCTTTGTCTGGAACCTGACTTGGGGGGACATGGAAATGTTCTGGTGATAACCGACCATTTCACCCGTTACGCCCAGGCCTTTCCAACTAAAGACCAGAAGGCTTCCACTGTGGCCAAGATACTTGTAGAGAAGTACTTCGTACATTACGGATTGCCTCAACGCCTTCATTCGGATCAAGGGAGGGACTTTGAAAGTCGACTAATCCGGAAATTACTGGATTCCCTAGGGATAAAGAAGACCCGCACAACCCCCTATCATCCACAAGGAGATGCCCAACCGGAAAGGTTTAACAGGACTTTGTTGAATATGCTGGGAACCCTGAGCAGTAAGGAAAAGCAGCATTGGAGCAAGCATATAGCTGCCATCATGCATGCCTATAACAGCACCACTAGTGATGTCACTGGGTACTCCCCTTACAGATTAATGTTTGGCAGAGAAGCAAGACTAACTGTAGATCTGGCCTTTGGTACCTCGATAGACCATACATCGGCTGCTTTCCACAAGGGATATGTGGACCGGCTACGGAGAAGCTTGCGACTGGCTTATGAGAAGGCACAAGCCACCTCTGACCAGAGAGGGGCCCGGAATAAACAGAATTTTGACCTCAGAGTTCGGACCCATGACTTGCAACCAGGAGACAGAGTGTTGTTGCGGAATCTTAGTGTTCCAGGGAAGCATAAGCTTGCTGATAGATGGAAATCACAGCCATACGTGATCTGTAAGAAATTGCCTGGCCTGCCAGTGTACCAGCTGAAACTTGAAGGCCAAGTGGGACGTCTGAAAACCTGGCACAGGAACCACTTATTGCCTCTCTCCGAAGCAGTCCGGATACCTTCTACTCCGGATTCTCCTGAATCACCTTCAACCTCCAATACTCCCAGACCCAACACCAGATCTCAGACCACTCAGTCAGGAGAGATGAATGCCTTGAATCAGAGTGAAGACGAGGAAATGGAACTGAGCTGGCTGTGGCCCACTCCGACAACTGAACCCACGGTCATGGATCCTGCCCCCTGTGATGTTACCATTGAAGGCACCTTGAATGCTGAAGCTGCTGAGTTCATTACATCATGTACTCTAACTGAGGAGTAGGAAGATGCTCTGGAGTCAATCCCAGCCGAAGATCCAAGAGATTCTTTGTACACCTCTGCACCAGAATTGGATGCCCCTGAAGCAGCAGGAGCCATTACACCTGACCAAGTGGAAGGAAGAATGGAAGGGCCCAGTGTACCTGATGCCTCAATTCCCAGGGAACAAAGAGTGAAGAGAGCTATTTGTCCTCCCCGGAAACTAACCTACACTCAGATGGGAGAATGTTCTGAGGATACAGTTGTAACTGCAAGAAGGACAATAGAGAAACCTGGCCCCTTCACCCCAGCTCACTCTCTGGCACAGTTAGGCAGGTCACTTCCACTAGTATGACCTGTGGGCAGGACAATCTTCCTCACCAATTTTGGTGGAAGGTTCCCCTGCCCAGTTTTTTTGCTACTGTAAATTTCATTGTTTGCAATTAATGTTCATATTATCTTTGGGGACCAAAGATTTTAAGTGGCGGGCATGTGTAACGGGTGTTTGCTTTAAGGCCCAGAGACTACCATACCCAGGATGCATTTCCCCGCACAAGGACTGCTGGGGCGGGGTATTTAACCAGGGGGCGGGCCGGAGGACTTTCTCTTTGGACACCGCCCGCCCAGCAAGTGGAACTCTGTGCTGAGTCTGCTGAGAATACAGGGCCTGAAGCCTAGGCCTGTATTATTCTAAAGAGTCTTCCGTACCCACTGAGGAGCCTGAGGGACGTTGCATCCTGCTGCTATTCTGCTACTACCAGGAGGACCGAAGACCCGGGTGTCGTGGAATCTGTGTACCAAGACACAGCAACGGAAGATACGGACACGGACTGTTCCGGTTGGGTGAGAGAGCACTTGCTCATGAGAATAATACAGGATCTTTAGACCCAGTAACTGTTGTTCGGAACTAACGTTAGTGTTACAGTTGCACGCCGGAGGGACAGTGCATTGAATAACGCTAGTAGATTTATTCTGGGTTCACCACGTTATCAAATTCCTTTATTCTTGTGGATTACAAATTGTTCCAGAAGTGCACCACCGTTTGCTAGCAAAGATCTTTCTCTGCAGAACTTTCACATAGTACAGTCAGGCCTGACTTGGTAGTAGTGACATTGCTGGGCACCATGTTGCCCACGAGGGAGAAGAGCTGCAGCGGGGTCCATTAGTTTCTTGTTATAGAATTGTATATCTGTCTGTGTGCTAAAACACTCTTTCATTGCAGGGCTCTGCATATGTCTATGTACAGTATATTGTTTGACTGCTTAACCATTATTTTCAGTAAAGTACCAGGGTTAAGTTTATCAGTTGTTGGTGTCATTTACTGTGCGGGAGAAATGGATAGTGATAGCTACACCATACTGTTGTGTGCATTCATTGTGGGATTGCGCTACCAAAAATCACAGGTTACACAATCCCATTATCCCCTACTAACTGTGCCAAGGGAGGGTAAAGCCAATTGCCGGTGGTTGACAGTGAGTGCTACAGGGCCCGAAACAAATCATACCAGCGGCCCTCTTAGCTGGGGGGTATCGCTACATATAAATTAATGGAAATGTATATAGTGGTATTAAACCCAAAAGCAAAAACGATATGTTTGTATTCAACAACAAAGCAGGTGAGCGCTTGCACAACCCATCTATGGCCGGCTTTAGCCTCACATAGATGCAGCACACACAGCATATGTAGTGAAGCATCCACCCCACAGGAGCACTCATCAGAGGGAACACCTTATCTTCAGCCAAGGAGGAGACGGTATGTGAGATAGCTCATCACACCGAGACAGAAAATATTCACTTCCAGTTGTTGGCTGCTGAGGGAGCTCTAGAAACCTAAGCAACATTTTCCAAAATGCCTTGCTTAACAGGATGCTCTTCAGACATTTGCAAGCTGGGCTGCACCATGGACATTTACCTCAGAAACAGATAAACAGAAATAATTACCGTATTTATCGGCGTATAACACGCACCCTAACTTTAAGAGGGAAGTTTCATGAAAAAAACTTTCCACAGCCCCCTGCCTATAACACACAGGCACAGTTTACCCTCTATTTTCAGGGATGCAAATAAAAGAAGTACATTTCTATGGTTTCCATACAAACATATAATTTTTGCTTTTGGGTTAACATATATAAACATTTCCATGAATTTACTTATGTATTTGTTAATCATTTTTGCTTCTGCCCAGGGTTGAGTCCTTCAGTTCTGCCCTTTGCTGGTGTAAAATTGCTATTACAACCAACAGGCCTTTTAGCAAATGCTTAAAGGGGTTGTAAAGGTTTGTTTTTTATTTTCTAAATAGGTTCCTTTAGGCTAGTGCATTGTTGGTTCACTTACCTTTTCCTTAGATTTCCCTTCTAAATATTTTTTTTCTTTGTTTTCTTTGTCTGAATTTCTCACTTCTTGTTCCTCCTCAGTAAGCTGTTCTGGCTGACTCCACACCACTCAGATGATGGTGTGAAGTTTAGGGAGGAGAAACAGGAAGTGAGAAATTCAGACAAAGAAAAAAAACATTTAGAAGGTAAATCAAAGGAAAAGGTAAGTGAACCAACAATGCACTAGCTTAAAGGAACCTATTTAGAAAATAAAAAACAAACCTTTACAACCCCTTCAACCATCTCCCAAAAATAAAATTTATTTTAAAGCACTTTCAGAGCTATAAAATAAAATCTACAAATACAAACAAGGATGTGCAGAGAGTGGTAACCTAAAGCTACCAGGAGACAATCAGTTTCTACTTGATAACATCTCCTGCCTATCCCCTTATCCTAAGTTATCCTTGGCTAAAGCCAGGTACACAGTATTCGTTTTTTTCATTCAACCCCGTGTGTTGAACTAATAAAACCTGTCAGCTCTGGCCGGAGCTGCTGAACTAACCATGCAAGGTTAGTTCAGCAATCTCTCCCTGCTGAGCTGTTGTGTTCTGACAGGAGGATGGCCCCCTGCCAGAAAACTCTGATCTGCCATTGGCTGAGAGCGCTGGTCGGATGCTGGTTGACCGTCAGACAGACTGATACACACACGGGCCAAATGTCAGACGTTTTTTTCTTTTAAGCCGACCGCTGTCTCCCAACATTTGGCCCGTGTTTACGGGGCTTTAAACTCCTTAACCCACACATAGATTTAGATAAAGGGGAGATTATGTTCTGGTCCCAGACCTGCCCTCAGAACTGCATTAAAACTACCAAATTACTAGCTCACCTCACAGTCCCAGCTCTCCCTACCTGTTATGCTGAATCTGCTGACGTGTTCTCTAAAAAAGGTTGCTTCTGTTCTCCCTTATCAGCCATATGATTGTCCGATAGATTTCCTGCCTAACACTACCCCTCCTAGAGGCTGAACTTACCCGTGGCCACACAGCTTTGAGCTCTGTTCAGAAACTTCCCCTAAGATTCACAATATCATACTTCCTGCACAAGTGATGGGGCCCTTTCCCCTGATGTTTTTGGACTTTAAAGGCACAGTCTAGGGCTCCTCCCAATCTACCCCCAGGAAAACTGTTTGTACCCCTCCATGTTAGGCTTAAAGTGCTTTCTGAAACACATAACTCTAAGACGACCAGATACCCAGGGATTTTCTTTCTTGTGGGCTTTGGTGGCCCTCTCTCCATAAGGACTCCTATTCTCATGTAAAAGCTTGGGAAACCCGTGCTCGCTCTAATGCCGCGTACACGCGATCGATTTTCTTGACGGTGAAAACACTGTCGAGAAAATCGACGGGAAAAACGAGGAACGGCTTGTTCCCCTACACACGGCCGTTTTTCCCATCATTTTTTTTCTTGGTCGAGAAAAACGACCGTGTGTAGGCTCTCCGGCAGTGTTTTCCTATGGGAAAACTGCAACGGAAAGAAATGCCGTGAATCACGACGAGAAAAATTAGAGCATGTTCTAATTTTTCTCGTCGTGATTAATGCCGTTTTTCTCATCGATGAAAAATGACCAAAAGCCCACACACGGTCGTTTTTCTCGTCAAAGAGAAAAAATGTAATTTTTCCCGACGAGAAAAATGGTCGTGTGTACGCCGCATAACTACTCAAACGTCAAGCCCTGTCTGTCCCTAAATGCCCTTGGACACACATCCAGGATTAACTTGTCCTAAAGTTCTGCTGCCCAAAAACACTTTACGGATCACCTTCACTCTTTTAGGCTCCTCAGATTAAGGTTGGGGATCAGGTCTGGCTGTCCACTTCATAATCCTTCACAGAAACTGGCTCCTAGGTTTATTGGGCCTTACAAAGTTATTCACCAAGTTAACCCAGTATCATTCAGACCAGGGATGAGCCGAACACCCCCCTGTTCGGTTCGCACCAGAACCTGCGAACAGACAAAATGTTCGTGTGAACTTTAGAACCCTATTAAATACAATGGACTCGAACGTTCAAAATCTAAAGTGTTAATTATAAAGGCTAATATGCAAGTTATTGTCCTAAAAAGTGTTTGGGGACCTGGGTCCTGCCCCAGGGGACATGTATCAATGCAAAAAAAAGTTTTAAAAACGGCCGTTTTTTCGGGAGCAGTGATTTTAATAATGCTTAAAATGAAAAAATAAAAGTGCAATATTCCTTTAAATTTCGTACCTGGGGGGTGTGTATGATATGCATGTGAAGTGGCGCATGTTTGCCGTGCTTAGAACTGTCCCTGCAAAAAATGTCATTTTTGAAAGAAAAAAAAGGCATTTAAAACTCACTCGCGGCTATTAATGAATTGTCGGCTCCCGGCAATACATACAAAAGTCATTAATAAAAAATAAAAAAAAGCGTGGGGGTTCCCCAGAATTCAATTACCAGGCCCTTCAGGTCTGGAATGGATATTAAGGGGAACCCCGCCGCAAATTAAAAAACAAATTGACGTGGGGTTCCCCCCAAATATCCATTCCAGGCCCTTCCGATCTGGCATGGATTTTAAGGGGAACTCCACCCCAAATTTAAAAAAAATGGCGTGGAGTCCCCCTAAAAATCCATACCAGACCCCTTATCCGAGCACGCAACCTGGCCGGCCGCAGGGGAAAAGGGGGGGTCGAGAGAGCGGCCCCCCTCCCTCCTGAACAGTACCAGGCCACATGCCCTCAACATGGGGAGGATGTCTCCATGTTGATGGGGACAAGGGCCTCATCCCCACAACCCTTGCCCGGTGGTTGTGGGGGTCTGCGGGCGGGGGGCTTATCGGAATCTGGAAGACCCCTTTAACAAAGGGGACCCCCAGATCCCGGCCCCCCCTATGTGAATTGGTAAGGGGTACATTGTACCCCTACCATTTCACGAAGAAAGCGTAAAAAAATGTTTTAAAAAAACATTCCAGCGGTGAAATCCAGTGTCCCGCGGCGATCCGGTGTCCCGCAGCGATAAGCATTATTAAAATCACTGCTCCCGAAAAAACGTCCGTTTTTAAAACTTCTTTTTGCATTGATACATGTCCCCTGGGGCAGGACCCGGGTCCCCAAACACTTTTTAGGACAATAACTTTGCATATAAGCCTTTATAATTAGCACTTTAGATTTCTCCCATAGATTTTTCGAATTTGCCGCGAACACCCCAATTTGTTCGCTGTTCGGCGAATGGGCGAACAGGCAATGTTCGAGTCGAACATGAGTTCGACTCGAACTCGAAGCTCATCCCTAATTCAGACTACAACTTCCTCCCTCAAAAGGGATCCCTAATGTTTCTCTTCTAAAACTTCTTCAGAAGGATACCAAAGCTTCGTCTCAGCCTCTGCTCATGGTTACAGACAGGCAGAATACAAACTGGAGCGTATTCTAGACTCTCTCCACTCTAACAGACTTGTACGGAACTTCCATTGCAAGAATCGTGTCCAACCTGCTCCAAGGGTTTCAGGGACCCCTCTTCAGAGGGGTTAATGTCAAGAGCATGTAACGCTCCTGTTCCATGACAGCTGCTGTTGTATTCTCTGTCTGCCTGTCCACCTGCAAGGTGATTGATGTAGCTAGCCTCTAGGTGGTGAGCAACCTTGATTTAAGCCATCCAACCCCTCAGTGACTTGCTTGTGATAGTGTTTTCAGAACGTGTTTTAGGCTTCCTGTTTATCTGCTCTGTTCTTGTACCTGGACTTTTGCCTTCGCCTGCTTCCTGCCCTACCTGCTAGTTTGGATTCCCTTGTTGATTACCTCAGATTGGATATTTACTAGGCTCAGAACTCGGCCTACCCTGAATCTGGACTGTAACTGACTACTCTTTCTGTCTGCCAAGTACCTATTCACTGTACTCAGTTCAAGTACCTGTTCACTGTGCTCAGTTCACGCCTGCCCTGGCATGGTCGCCAGGCACTATAGCATTCTGTATAAGACCTAGAGGCAACTGGGTACCATTAGGCCTGCTTGTCTTATGGGAAAGGGTGCTGCTATAGGCAAATGACACAGAAGTAGTGCCTGACCACCTACGGGTAGGCGTGACAGGTCCTCCAAAGTGAAAGGGCTACCTTAACAGAACACATATTACCAGACATAGAAAGGTGTGAATTTGCTTTTTAGCATTCCCTTGTTGTAGGGTTGTTTTGCTTAAATTGAAGTGGGTGCTTATTGGCGCAAGCTTGAAGTGGACCTTGCAGTAAAAAGGTTTACGTATTAGGTCCAGTCCTCCTTATCCTGTAAAAATCGCTGAATGATGCTACTTCAAATATGTACCTGTAAGGAAAAATTTAGGTTATATACTTACATTACTACTGTCTTCTGCATTTTAGGCCTTGACAACACTATCCTTCTAGTGAAATTCCTGGAGATCGATCAGCACTCTAAATACTGTGAGAAAATAAATTTGTTCAACCCAAGAGCATTGCCTCGTGAAATTTGGGCTGCTCTACATGACATCACCCTCGCGTAGTCACCTCAGGTGGAAGCAACAAAATTGTCGGTGCTTGCACCCTATTTATGTATCTGTCAGAGACAGATATATGAATCTGTCAATGGCTAGCACTGAGATTGGAGTGTCCATACTGGACGCTGCTTCCTCAGTCACTCCCTACCTACCTGGTCACTGCATTTGTCATATGTGCACAGGTCCATGCCAATGAGTTTTTAGTGCTGTAAACAGAACCTGATGGGAAACTTATAGATTAGTTAACACATCAGGTCCACCTTGCTGTTGATTGACAGCTTACAGTGGTGGGCAGATTCATAGCCTCAGTCCAAGATCAGCTTTCAAATTCACCCACCGCCATGCACTGTCAATCAAAAGTAAGGACCTGATGGAAAAATAGTCTCTCAGTTCCTCATCCCCCACATCCAGTGGCTCAAAAGACCTCTGAGATACGGGCATTGCCATATACGGGCATCGCCAGTATCCCTGATCCATTTCTTTACGTTCAGCTTTCGGCTGGGAATCTCCTGGATGACAACTAAACAGGGCTGTGTGGAAGATGTCACATACAGTACATGACAGACTACCAGCACAGAAAGGCCTAACTGTGAGAGTTGCCCATAATTACTGCCAGCTTTCTATTCTGCAAACTGGTGGGTAAATCTTTAAGAATCTGTCACTGCCATTTCTCTGGGATGAAATATATTTTACTCGGTTTGTTTGCAAAGCTCTCGCTTCTAAAGAAAGCTTATTTTTGAACTGATGGCCTTGATTATTCAAATTTAAGCCACAAGGTTACAGAAATTGCTAGGTCTGAATGAACTGACATACAAATGCAAAAGTTTCTTGGAATCTAAGCTTGGCTAAATTAGCACACTGACACATTGCCATTTTGAAAAAATTACAGAATTTCAGTGTATGACAGTTACTGAATGTGTAGGTGTTTCACTAAAGGCAATTATGCATCACAATGACACTTGTTGTAGAGCCGTGTTGTTGTCTTTTATATTTTCATATAATGATTATATTAAAATATGAATAGTGTATTTTTTTTAATGCACCTAAAGAATAACAGCTGTTATCTGAATGGTTGCTATGGGTAGCAGATCCTCATTTCTCTTTATAATGCTATAAGTCAGTTGTTTTTATTCATTTATTTATTTATTTTGCTTTGAAAGTGAATGTTGAGTTTTGAGTTACAACCTGGAGTGAGAACAAGGATGTTTCAAATAATGCATTGGAACCTAGAATCAGATATATTTCTTCTCGTTAAGTGCATGCATGCTAAGTAATGTGTAAGTGGAACACCTACAGGTAATAATTGCCTTTCACAGAGATCACAGTGCTCCCCTGACAATGTACTCATTTTTTATTTATTTTTTCATTAGGATAACACCAATCTCAGCTCAGGTATGACTCAGGCATGTAAATTCTGGTGCCTGCGCAGTTCTGACTATGTTTACAAATGTATGACACAGTCCCTGCTTCAGCCTCTACCCTTGTAGATGTTACCAGGGGAGGGCCGGGCCAGGGGGCAGGGTGGCAATTGCCTCCCAGGCCGCCCTAACTTATGTTCAAAATGGCCGGCAGCCGCTGCCCGCTACCATTTTCTTTTTTATTCTGGTCTAGGAAGTCGGCCGGGGGCATGGCCATGGTGGCCTACCACTAGCTGTTGCATTCCGCGAGTTGTGGTAGGTGGAAAACACAGCAGCGCAGAGGAAACTACAACTCCCTGGGACCGGATTCTTGGAAGCAGGCAGAGGCAGGGCGTGCCAGGGAGTCGGGACGCAGGGCTGCAGGGCTGGGTGCTGGCTGCAACTTGACCCCAGGATCAGGAGCGTTACCCCCCCAGGTGACCGTGGCGTGCAAGGACCTGCTGAGATGAGATCGCTGAGATGAGAGACCCTGACACCACTAGCTGACCCCCCATCTACCCCATACACCCCATGTAACCTGCCCCAGTGATCAGGCTGCATTGATGGGCACTGGAAGTGGCTGCACTGATGGGCACTGGTGAGGCTGCATTGAAAAACCAGGTGGGCCATGGATAGTGAGCTGATTCGGCAGTTCAATGGGCCACTTGACTGGACTTGCCCCCCAGGCCTAAGGCCACCAGCCCTCCCCTGGATGTTACAATCTGAGCAGGGGAGGTGACAAACTCCGGGAGAGTTGAATTAGGAAATTCTTTCTCCTGCCTGTAGCAATCTGATGACATCATCTTGGCCTAGGCAAAGTCACATGCCTGGAACTCATGTTTTTTTTTTTTTTTGGAACATTCAGGAAAATTGGAAGTCTGAATGAATAAATTCCTGTCACAATATGCATTTTTCAAAAAAGCTCTACCTTTTATCATTAAAGAAAATTTCCAGCCTTACCTGTTTCTACCCCATCTTATTCTGCCGTTTTGCTTGCTGTGCTGCTCTTAGATGTTTTCCCCTTCCTTCCTGCTGTGTGCCCACAAATTTACTTGCACCAGAACGTGTATTGATAGAAAGTAAAAAGTTACAGCATGGGCACAAGGACCCCATAATAGTAGTGTGAGATTAAAACATATGTAAACATTAAAGATCTGGAAGCAGAAACGTGGACCTTCGGTAGGTTAAAGTATTGCCATGGTTGGTTGACTTACTAGACTATACTATAGTGAGATAAACAGCTGTGGAAAAAAGTGTATCCAGAAGGATGACATCACAGGATATCAATGGATAATGTCATGATCCAGTATGGGGGCCTTTTCCAAATTTTCTTTGAAGACCATTGCAGAAAGCATGCTTCCTGTCTGTAGTCACCCAGTTTCCCACAAAACCCAATGACTGTTTTAGACATGCCCTCTGAGTTTTGAGTGGTCTGAGTCACTGCTGCTGTGCCGTATGTGGCGCACACAACTTCCATAGAGACAGTTTCATCTGGATGAGAAAGAATTACTGCAGAGCCTGCAAAAAGAATTCCCCTGTGCACACTGAACCCAAGGACTCAGGAACTGCAGCTAATAGCAAATGGTTAAAAAAATTGTTGTTTTGCTCTCTTTGTGTGAATGCAGAATTGTTTCTCACTGGGTAAGAGACCTGTTGTATTCCTTTTGGGTGTGCTGTATTATCCACTTATACAGAAACAGTAAGGAGTATGGAAGGAGAGCTCAGATAAATGTCTACTGGTCACATTTAGGCAATGCGGTGTGTATTAGTTTAGCTAATCACTGTTGGGTTGGCATTACATCTGTAATATTCTGGCTCTACCTGACACCTTCCACAGACCAGTGCAGAGCAAGATCAAAAGACCAAGGATGGTCATGTGAGGTAGAAAACCTCATATAAATGTTAACATAGGGGAAGGAAGCTGCACACCATGCAACAGGGGGTTAGTGTTCCTTTTAGGGTGGTCTCTACCCTGTTTACAGTATGTAAAATTTAGGAGAAGCTGATAAAGGGGTTGGTTGGTGCATGGGAGGATTTAGCAATGAAGGTTTCCCATTTGTAATGGTAAGAGAGTCACTTGTTTCCCCTGTATGGGCCTCTGCTTGGACCTGTGAAAAATACGTCAGGATGGGAGCAGCTATGCAGAGACTCAGAATACTGGCAGCCAACACCTTTGTGCAGGATAATGTGACCTTCTGTCATGTGTGAAGAACTGTTATGCCACTTACTGGATTTTGTAAAGGAACAGTTGTTCAGTAAAGCTTTTAGAAAAACAAGCACAGACTGGACATTTCAATATTGAGTTCACCCTGAAGCGGCTGAAGTATAAGTTCCTACTGGCAATTTACTATTCACAAAGGGATGCACCCATACCTCCCAATTGTCCTGGTTTCTGTGAGACAAACCCTGGATAGGGGCTACTTGCTGCACACTTTACGGTTTGTACTTAGAAGAAAAGAAAAGAGCAACCACACACTGGATGAATCACCAACTTCCACATTTATTGTAGCGCCTCCACAAACCTCATCTACGATTAAGCCCTAGTTGGGTGAAATGCTTGTTTGTGCTTTTTGTGTACATGCAACAGTAAACGTGGAAGTTTGTGATTCATTTGGTGTGCGGTGACTCTTTTCTTTGTTACTTCGCAGTGAGTGTATCAGCATCTGGGGTTTGAGTTGGGAGAAGCTGCTTAAAGCAAAGAGTTTCTTCAATCCCATGTCATCCATACTGTCTGTACTGTTTAATCTTGGTGCTCCAGTTTCCTCCAATAACCCACAAAACATTAGCGTTGACAATGGTGAATATGGGTGCGTCATATTTAGTGTTGGAAGATTTGGACTGTGAACTCCGTTGAGGACTTATGTGGATGGGCAACTTGCGACCCTTGAGTCCCAACAATTAATTCTGAGAGTGGGTACAATTATTGAAAAAGTAGTTATAATGGTTTTGATCTTTAGCAGTCTCATGTAATTGGTACCCAAGGTCTCTCTGCAGCATCTCTTTAGTCTCCAACCACACATGTAGTATGGCAGAAAAAGAAAGTTTCTTTCTGGACAGCCGCACTCCAAACAAACGTTGTCTTTATTAAAAATAAAACAGCACTACAAGCCACAGCAAACTGGACAACTGACGCGTTTCACACTATTCCTAGTGTTTAATCATAGCTGGCTACACAAGAAAACATTTCAAATAAATACCACTCTTGAGTAACCATGTGACTGGAGGGAGGGATGGTGAGTTGCATCTAATTAACAAATTAGTGATTGAAGTGAATGATTTGGACCTCCTGTGAGAATGGTTGAAAAAGTGACCAGATGGTTACTCAAGAGTGGTATTTATTTGAAATGTTTTCTTGTGTTAGCCAGCTATGATTAAACATTAGGAATAGTGTGAAACGCGTCAGCTGTCCAGTTTGCTGTGGCTTGTAGTGCTGTTTTATTTTTAATAAAGGCAACGTTTGTTTGGAGTGCGGCTGTCCAGAAAGAAACTTTCTTTTTCTGCCTTGCTATATGCATTGCCTACACCTGTGGCTTCTGTGAGGTGGATCATTATCAAGACTTTCCCTGCCTGGAGCGGCTACCTCCCTTTCTCCACACATGTAGTATGTCTCCAGTAGGAATGGGCAATGCTGTCCAGGTTTGATTTGGTGCATCCTGTTTAGAATTTGTTGAACCTGAATAGCAAATTCTGGCCATTTTTAGGACTATTCTGTCCGGTGGGATGCGATTAAACGCATGGGTTGACAGTATATGTAAACAGGACCTAAAAAAACACAGGAAGTTGGTCACTGCCGTGGGGAATATGTATAAATGCAACATTTAAAAAAAAATACTTGTAATTGTGCAATGAATGAATGCAGAAGCCGTTGTCGGAAGTTTATAAAGAACTATTTGTTGAAAGACCAAAAGCACTAAGTAAGTGTAGGGACAGATGGATCTCATTAATACCCGATTTTCAGGGGGATGATTGGGATGACATGTGGGATCACCCGTTCAGGACTCTGGTGTCGGCCCGTGACTGTTATATCCAACTCAAGCTGCTCCATATGCCGCGTACACACGGTCGGAATTTCCAACAACAAATGTTCGATGTGAGCTTGTTGTTGGAAAATCCGACCGTGTGTATGCTCCATCGGCCATTTGCTGTCGGAATTGCTGTCGGAATTATTATGCATTATGCTGACGGAATTATTGAGCAGTGCTCTTTTGGGGAATGGTTTTCTCAATAAACTACACATCTTTGCGGGGCGTGTTTACACAACTGAAGGGCGGGTTTTCCAATGTTAACCCACCATTCAGTTGTGTAAACACGCCCCGCAAAGATGTGTAGTTTATTGAGAAAACCATTCCCCAAAAGAGCACTGCTCAATAATACATCCGCCCCTTTGAGCAAAGCATCCGCCCCTTTGAGAAAAGCATCCGCCCCTTGTATTCCGTCCCTTGTTGTAATTCAATGTATAACCCGCCCCGAGCATCGGGAGCGAGTGGTGTGTTGCTTGCGCATGCGCCGTGTAGAAGGTGAAGGACAGCTGTTCATCCTCTGAGATTTCCGTTGGCTCCATTTTCGCAGGCGCTGCGCCTGCGCAGTCCATCCCAGGCATTATCCGGCGGGGGACCCATACCGACAGAACACCGGCCAATACGGGAGTTCTGGACGGGGGTTATTCGAATTCTTCAAGACCTGCTTTCCCTTCCTGTCCCTCTGACAATTCCAGTCTGTTTGCTGGGCTTAGTGGAGGAGGTAGCACCACGCAGGGCTCAAAGGACCCTTATCTCACTTTCCCTAATTTTATGCGTGCAAAGCCACTACTTGGAACTCCGCAGCCTCGGGCCGAAGGTGCCCGAGACTCCTTAGTCAAAGTTGGGCGCACCCCCCCCCTTAGAGGGGCACACTCCTCCGGGTACAGGTCCCCGGGTACTACTCCTGAACAATAGCGTCTGCCCCTTATATACCCTCTCCCGGCATGCAAAACCGCCCACCGTACGGCAGCCGAGAGAGGACATCCAATAGCCACTCCATCACCTGTGGTTCAACCCCGGGTATAAGTGACAGCACCACCTATACGCCTAAAGGGGAACTGCACACCAGGTGACACAGCAGCAAGGCAGAGTCCAAACAATTAGAAGACCCCAGCCAACTACCGCTCAGGTCACCCCTAAATTTAAGCACAGCGACCCCCCCTAAACTTTAAAAATGGTCCTATCAACATAAAATAAAAAAGCCCCCCCCCAAAAAAAAAAGGTTTACCTAAAATAAAGGCCCTGCCAACAAAAAGTTGTAACCCCAGAAAAATGAAACCCCTAAATACTGCCCCTCCTGAAACCAAAGCCCATATTTTTTAAAGGAAAGAAAAAATTTGGATGTGGCGGCAACTAAAAGTGATTGCTGACCATAATAAACCACAACATGAAATGAAAGACAAAAAAGCCCCCAATATGAACAAAAAAGGCAGCAAAGGGGTTGATTGCCCAAAAAAACTAGGAATCAGAATTGAATTACAGTTTCTTTACCCTAATCTCTCCCTCATGACCCTAATCTCTCCCTACGCAGTTTGTCAAATTTTCCTATGCTTTACTAACAGCAGCTTCTAATACAGTGACACTATAGCTGATCTATGCCTCCATTCCTTTTAAAATGAGGGTGCCAATTTCCTTTTAAAGTCAGGGTCCTGACTTATCCAAAAGCCTTCTTATTGGTCCTTCCAAAGCTAGCCATACACTGAACGAAATTCGCTTCAGTAAGTACCAACCAAATTTCGGTCCGTGTGTGGTAGTCCCTGCTAAACAGAAAGTCATCATTTGTAGGTAAATCAGATTTCCAGCACTTGGAAATAAGTGCGGATCTATGCTCGTGCTCTAGTTCTAGTTGGCAGTGTTTACATGCATATGCGCTTACGCATAGCAATTAGCGTGCGTGCTTGGTGCCCAGTGACCTATATAAACTGGTCTGTCACTATGACAAGTTGCTGAATGGTCTTCAGCTTGTTCCTGTGTTCCTGAAACCAAATCCACCGCACTTGCTTACCCGTATTTGACCCGGCTTTTCCCTGGACTTCGCCTCTGCTCCTGCCTCTACTTTGTTCATCTGATTATTTTGACCTTGGCTTGTTTACTGGACTTGTCTTTGCTTCTGATTCTATACTACTTTGCTTTACTGACCCTGGGCTGTCTCTGAGACCTGCTCTGTGTGTCAATTGGGTCATTTGCTGCACTGCTGTCGCTAACTGCTGCCTGCCTCCTGGATCTGCTTTCATCTTCTGCTCTGGTGCCAAGCTGCTTCAACATCCTGTCCTGAGGACTGCGACTTCCATCTATTCCCACCTAAGAAGCAGACATTATCAGTCAGCTAGTCTGGCATTTGTGCCACAAAGTGTCTTCACTAGTGATGAGCCGAACACCCCCGGGTTCGGTTCGCACCAGAACCCGCGAACGGACCGAAAGTTTGCACGAACATTAGAACCCTATTAAATACAATGGATGCGAACGTTCGGATTCTAAAGTGCTAATTATAACGACTATTATCCATGTTATTGTCCTAAACAGAGTTTGGGAACCCGGGTTCTGCACCAGGGACATGTATCAATGCAAAAAGAAGTTTTAAAAACGGACGTTTTCCGGGAGCAGTCATTTTAATGATGCATAAAGTGAAAAAAAAAAAGTCAAATATTCCTTTAAATATTGTACCTGGGGGGTGTCTAAAGTATGCCTGTGAAGTGCCACGTGTTTCCCATGTTTAGAACTGTCCCTGCACAAAATAACATTTCTAAAGGAAAAAAAAGCCATTTAAAACTGCTTGCGGCTTTAATGTAATGTCTGGTCCCGGTAATATGGATGAAAATCTTTAAGAAAAATGGCATAGCTACCCCATCAACCCCCCCCCCCCTACCCCAGCCCATTACCAGCCCCTTTGGGTCTTGTATGGATATAAAGGGGAACCCCGCACACAAAATAAAAAAGGCCCTATATACTCTGAACAGCCGTATACAGGCGGTGCATACAAGACAGGGACTGTAGGTTTGTTCTTATATAGAATATGTTTGTAATTTTGAACAGCTACATTGTTTAAGTGTAGCTCCAGCCCAAATACCTATTTTTAAGCTTTTTGGAAAACATAGGGAAGGGTTATCACCCCTGTAACATTTGTTTTGCTGTCTGTGCTCCTGTTCAGAACATTTCACCTCACTTTGCGTCCCAATGACAACTGTTTTTGAAATGTGGTGTTTTTATTGAAACAAGGATTGGTGATAAAGCATCAGTAGAGAGGAGACACCTTTCTCCCATATTAATTCTTACAGGAGAGAATTTTCCTTCCAAGGGGTAGATTTCCTCTCACTTCCTGTTGTCTTCTTCCGTTTGCAAGTAGTAGTCGTTTGTAAGTTGGATGTTTGAAAGTAGGGACCTGTCCTATATACTCTGCAGAAATTGGCCCCTTAGGTGTTGGTGTTGGCACAACACTGTAAGCACTCACAGTTACTCTTGGTGGGTGCTGGAACGCCCTGCTGTCAACTATTATATCAGGAATTGTAATAACATATAATTGTTGATCAGTGGTAGTAAAAATTGGGCCTTTGATGGTGGTGCTGGTGCCACAACACTGTAAGGCCTGACAGTTACTCTTGGTGGGCGCAGCAATGGGCCCTGCTGTGAATTATTAGATCAATAATTATAATTGCATGCCCCTGTTGAACAGGGGCTGAAAAATTGGGCCTTTGGTGGTGGTGGTGGTGGTGGTGTTGACACAACACTGTAAGGCCTGACAGTTACTCTTGGTGGGCGCAGCAATGGGCCCTGCTGTGAATTATTAGATCAATAATTATAATTGCATGCCCCTGTTGAACAGGGGCTGAAAAATTGGGCCTTAGGCACTGGTGGCACAACACTGCAACCCCTCACAGATACTGTACTTGGAACACAGCAATGAGGCCTGTTGCAAAGTATTGCATCAAAAATTGTAATTACACGCCCCTGTTAAACAGGGGCTGAAAAATTGGGCCTTAGCCACTGGTGGCGTCACCCATAAACCAAAATGATCTTCCAAGCTATCATCATTAATCGTATCATTGAGGAGGAGGAGGAGGATAGCCAGTCAACATAACAGCACAGGCACTCAGCATCAGCATCAGTCTTGAAGGGATGTGACATTTTAAAATCAATTAGTCTGTTATATCAGCATCAGGTGTGTGGTAGCTGGTGGTGATCCAAGACTGGTTCATCTTGATGAAAGTCAGTCGATCAACCGAGTCGGTGGACAGGCGCACCCTGTGATCCGTGACAAATCCTCCAGCAGCACTGAATGTGCGTTCTGAAAGAACGCTGGATGCAGGACAGGCCAGTAGCTCAATTGCATACTGTGCAAGCTCTGGCTAGTGATCCATCCTCAAGACCCAGTAAGCCAGAGGATTTTCGGTGGGGAAGGTGTCCAAGTCTGACCTTGCCCCTAGGTATTCCTGCACCATGTATATCAGACGCTGGCGATGGTTGCTGGAACCGATCATACTTTGGGGCTGCGGACTAAAGAATTGTCTGAACGCATCGGTCAGACGGCCACCTTCCCCACCGCTCCTTCTTTGACTGCCCGAAGCCTCAGCAACTCGTTGTCCAGGACCAGGAGTTTGTAACCTCCCAGTCTCTGGGAACGCGTTGCACAGACCTTTCTGCAAGGCCTCCCGGAGTTGTCTCATCCTCTGCTCCCTCTGCGACGGTAACATAAGGTCCGCAACCTTACCCTTGTACCGTGGATCAAGGAGAGTGGCCAGCCAGTAATGGTCCCTCTCCTTGATCCGAAGAATACGAGGATCCTTCCGCAGACTTTGCAGGATCAGGGAGGCCATGCAGCGTAGGTTAGCTGAGGCATTCAGTCCGGAGTCCTCTGGGTCACTAAGGACGACATGATCCGCAGCCACCTCCTCCCAGCCACGTACAAGTCCACTGGTTTCTTGGGACTGTAAATCATCCCTAAAAGACTGCTGCTGATGATGCTGAGTGCCAGCCTCCACCTCCATGCTGACACAATCCTCCTCCTCCTCCTCCTCTTCCTGTGCGATGGGTGGGACAGAAGGAACACTGTCTGGGTAAAGGGGGCCTTGAGAGGCAAGGAAGTCCTCCTCTTCCTGCCTCTGTTCTGCCTCAAGTGCCCTGTCCATTATTCCACGCAGCGTGTGCTCCAACAGGTGGACAAGAGGTACAGTGTCACTGATGCATGCACTGTCACTGCTCACCATCCTCGTGGCCTCCTCAAATGGTGCCAGGACAGTGCATGCATCCCTGATCATGCCCCACTGGCGTGGTGAAAAAAACCCGAGCTCCCCTGACCCTGTCCTGGTGCCGTAGTCGCACAGGTACTCATTGATGGCCCTCTGCTGCATGTGCAGCCGCTGCAGCATGGCCAACGTTGAGTTCCACCTGGTGGGCATGTCACATATAAGGCGGTTCTTGGGCAGGTTCAACTCCTTTTGCAGCTCAGCCAGGCGAGCACTGGCATTATAAGATCTGCGGAAATGCACACAGACTTTCCTGGCCTGCCTCAGGACATCCTGTAAGCCCGGGTACCTGCCCAAGAACCGCTGCACCACCAGGTTAAGGACGTGAGCCATACAGGGCACATGGGTCAGTTGTCCCTGTCGGAGGGCGGAGAGGAGGTTGGTGCCATTGTCGCAAACCACCATTCCTGGCTTAAGCTGGCGTGGCGTCAACCACCTCTCAGCCTGCCCCTGCAGAGCAGACAGGACCTCTGCCCCAGTGTGGCTCCTGTCCCCCAAACACACCAGCGCAAGCACGGCATGGCATCTTTTTGCCTGCGTACTTGCGTAGCCCCTTGAACGCCTACGGAGCACCGCTGGTTCCGAGGACAAACCACAGGAAGAGGCCATGGAGGAAGAAGAAGAGGAGGGGGTGGAGGAGAGAGGTGTGTCACAACCAGTAGTAGCATTTTGGAGGCGTGGCGGCGGAACAACCTCCAACACTACTGCACCTTGTCCTGCATCCTTCCCAGCTGCCAAAAGAGTGACCCAATGGGCCTTGAAAGAAAGGTAACGTCCCTGTCCATTCCTGCTGGACCATGAGTCAGCGGTAATATGCACCTTACCGCTGACCGCCCTGTCCAGCGAGGCCAAGACATTGCCTTCCACATGCCTGTAGAGAGCCGGAATCGCCTTCCGTGAGAAAAAGTGGTGTTTGGGAACCTGCCACTGAGGAACCGCACATTGCACAAACTCACGGAAGGGGGCCGAGTCTACCAACTGAAAAGGCAGCAGTTGAAGCGCTAGCAATTTAGCCAAGCTAGCATTCAACCGCTGGGCATGTGGATGGCTGGGAGTGAACTTCTTTCGATGGTCCAGCAGCTGGGGCAGGGAAATTTGCCTGCTAGAATCGGACGTCGGTGTACTGCTAGCAGAGTGGCCGCAAATACTTGGCTGTGACACACCTAATTCTACACCTTCATTCCTCTCAGTGCAGGTTTCAGAGAGGACTGAAGGTATACTGGGGTTGGAGATCCCAGCTGATGCGGTGCAAGGAGAGGTCCGCTTTGTTCTTTGGTGTGGGTCTTTAAGGTAGGCTTGCCAACGAGCTGCATGGCAGGTCAACATATGTCTGATCAAGCATGTGGTGCCCAAGCGGCTGATGTTTTGGCCACGCGATATACGCTTGAGACATATGTTGCAAACAGCAGCTGTGCGATCTGATGCACTCGCCTCAAAAAAGGCCCACACCAAAGAACTTTTTGAATGACGGGCAGAGGCAGCGCCCTGCACAGGCGGAGCTCTGCGGTGTGATTCCGTCGGTGTGCTGCCCATACGCTGGCCACCCAAGGGCATCCTGCCTCATTGGAGATGTGCCTCCTCCTCATCCTCCTCCTCCTCCTCCTCTCTCCTATTAGGCACCCACGTGGAGTCAGTGACCTCATCATCCCCTCCCTCCTCATCACTGGAGCCAATCTGGCAGTATGCTGCAGCTGCTGGAGCATGACTGCCAGATTGGTGTCCTTCTTGAGCATCCCCTCTCTCTGCTCTCACGCTACTGCCTTCCTCTATCTGGGTATCATCATCAGATCCTTCGAAACGCTGGGCATCCTCCTGGAGCATGTACCCAACACTGTGCTCAAACAGTTCAGGGGACTCCTCAGGAGGAGGACATGGTGGGTCTAGGGAAGGATTGACTAATGAAGATAATGATACCAGAGAAGAGGACGCTTTGGCAGCTGCTTTGCCAGTACCCTGAGCCTGGGTGAGAGAGGATGAGGAGGATGAGGTGGGCTTGGTCATCCACTCTACCAAGTCTTCGGCATGATGTGGCTCAACATGTCCAGCTGCCGAAAAGAAGGACAAGCGTGTCCCATGGCCATGTGCTGATGACAATGCACCGCGTCCACGACCAGCACTGTTGCCCCCAGACACAGAGCCTGCTTGCCCTCTTTTTTTGCCTCCTGACTGTCTGCCTCTCCTTGTTTGCCTTCCAGACATTTTAATGGATGGCCTGCAGGGAGATGGGAAAAAGAGCAATAAGGGCTACCTTCAGGTGTATACTGTGCAGGAGGCTTAGCAACAATGACACTGACACTGTCCCCTGCCTATCCTTCTCTGTCCCTAAACACAAGGATTTGCAATATGCTTCAGCAAGTTTGGTTTAGCACAGAATAGCACACTGACAGTTTCCCTCACTGTCCTTCTCTGTCCCTACAAACAAGATTTAGCACAGAATAGCACACTGATACTGTAGTTTCCACGAGTGTCCTTCTCTGTCCCTAAACTCAAGGATTTCAAATATGGTTCAGCAAGATTGGTTTAGAACAGAATAGCTCACTGACACTTTCCCTCACTGTACCTCTCTGTCCCTAAACTCAAGGATTTCAAATATGGTTCAGCAAGATTGGTTTAGAACAAAATAGCACACTGTCAGTTTCACTCACTGTCCTTCTCTGTCCCTACAAACAAGATTTAGCACAGAATAGCACACTGATAGTTTCCACGAGTGTCCTTCTCTGTCCCTAAACTCAAGGATTTCAAATATGGTTCAGCAAGATTGGTTTAGAACAGAATAGCTCACTGACACTTTCCCTCACTGTACCTCTCTGTCCCTAAACTCAAGGATTTCAAATATGGTTCAGCAAGATTGGTTTAGAACAAAATAGCACACTGTCAGTTTCACTCACTGTCCTTCTCTGTCCCTACAAACAAGATTTAGCACAGAATAGCACACTGATAGTTTCCACGAGTGTCCTTCTCTGTCCCTAAACTCAAGGATTTCAAATATGGTTCAGCAAGATTGGTTTAGAACAGAATAGCTCACTGACACTTTCCCTCACTGTACCTCTCTGTCCCTAAACTCAAGGATTTCAAATATGGTTCAGCAAGATTGGTTTAGAACAGAATAGCACACTGTCAGTTTCACTCACTGTCCTTCTCTGTCCCTACAAACAAGATTTAGCACAGAATAGCACACTGATAGTTTCCACGAGTGTCCTTCTCTGTCCCTAAACTCAAGGATTTCAAATATAGTTCAGCAAGATTGGTTTAGAACAGAATAGCTCACTGACACTTTCCCTCACTGTACCTCTCTGTCCCTAAACTCAAGGATTTCAAATATGGTTCAGCAAGATTGGTTTAGAACAGAATAGCACACTGACACTTTCCCTCACTGTACCTCTCTGTCCCTACAAACAAGGTTTAGCACAGAATAACACACTGACACTCTCCCTACCTATCCTTATTTGTCCCTAAACACAAGGAATCCAGGATTAGTAAAGGAAAAAAAATGACACTGTCCCTGCCTATGCTTCTCTTTCCCTGCTCCGGAACACACTACACAAGGCCGCCGCGCTGGCGGCCTTTTATAGTGGGGGGCGTGTACTAAACCCCCTCAGCAATAATTGGCCACAGGCATCCTGCCTGTGGCCAATCATTGCTCTCCTCGCTGCCGGCGCTGTGATTGGCCAAGCATGCGGGGTCACAGTGCATGCTTGGCCAATCACAGCGCCTGGATGACACTGCGATGGCGTAGTGCATTGTGGGCCGTTCGTGTCACTCGAATTTGGCGCGAACGGCCCAAATCGTTCGATCTTCGTCGAACGATCGAACAGCCGATGTTCGAGTCGAACGTATGTTCGACTCGAACACGAAGCTCATCCCTAGTCTTCACATTCTCTCTCTCCATCTTCAGGAGTGTTATTGGACGAATGTTCGTCCATTTTTTTTTTTTTTTTGCATGCTAGTCTCCATATTTAAAATGAAGAGGTTACTAAAGTACGGAAATTCTCATACGACAGAATAAAAATTCATAAGTAATGTAATGTATTTGTATTGTATTTTCGGATGAAAACTGTACTGATTAAACGAAAATTGTATGATCTGGTATTGTACGAGGAAAATGTTTGTGTTTGTCCCTTCGGATAATTTCGGACAAAAGCTGTGTACTAATGTTTAGATTATCGTACGATTGCTTCGAAAGCGGTAATTTTTGTATGATTTTTTTATCGCATGTACGGGCCTTAATGGTGAATCTGAGTCTCACCACTAGTCTCTATCTGCCTTCCCTTCATCCCCAGTCTTTTTATGTCTTCAGCCTTTGATAGTCTTCTGTAGCATAACATACTGTACACTATGTGCAGTCTCCTGAGAATGTCAGGGGCTGCAAATGATGGCCCCCTATAATTATTAGATTGACCAGCATTGCTGTAAAGGGATGATGAAAATGTCAGCACTATATGAATAAAATATCCACTTTGGTTAGAATTACACATTAGTTAAAAAGGACCGCAAATGCTAATGTATATACTTGAATACTGTAAGAACTGCTGTATTTTTCCCAGAGGCTTGTATGATATTATTGTATCCCTGCTAAAATTGTGATATAAACAATAAAGTACATGCATGCACTGGGGCTAAGGCATATTTAACAGATTCATTTGTGCCCTTTATTGTCTTCTTAATAGGGTGATATAAATTATTCAGTGTCTTGTGTACAGTTGTCACTTTGTTCACAGACAAGTATTGCTGGCAGCTGTTTTTGTACATTGCCGTTCCCCTGCCTCTCCCCCCTAGTACTCTGCAAGTAGTAGTAACTGTATTCTAGCAGGGGTTTATCTAAGTTTTCTCAATTTAGATCTGCTATCAGCAGAACTCCAGGCAGACAGCTAAATACATACCTGAATTACACATATGGGAGCTGTTATACCTACTAAATTATTTGTATTTTTGTCCATGTAGTCCTTAACCACTTCAATACCATGCACTTATACAGCTTCCTGCCCAAGCCAATTTTGAGCTTTCAGCGCTGTCGCAATTTGAATGACAATTGCGCGGTCATGCTACACTGTACCCAAACAAATTTTTTAGCATTTTGTTCCCACAAATAGAGCTTTCTTTCGGTGGTATTTGATCGCCTCTGCGATTTTTATTTTTTGCGCAACAAATAAAAAAAGAGCGAAAATTAAAAAAAAAAACGATGTTTTTCTTTGTTTCTGTAAATTTTTTTGTAAATAAGTACCTTTTCTACTTCAATGA
The DNA here is from genome assembly GCA_029206835.1 of Rana muscosa. Classification (NCBI taxonomy): domain Eukaryota; kingdom Metazoa; phylum Chordata; class Amphibia; order Anura; family Ranidae; genus Rana; species Rana muscosa. The sequence goes on along the minus strand of JARGYO010005626.1, from coordinate 97,632,023 downwards.
CGGGCACTGATAAGGCGGCACTGAAGGGCACTGATAAGGCGGCACTGATGGGCACTCATAGGCGGCACTAATGGGCACTTTTAGGCGGCACTGATGGGCACTTATGGGTGGCACTGATAGGTGGCACGGATGGGCACTGATAGGTGGGCACTTATGGGCACAGATGGGCACGGATGAGCACTGATAGGTGGCACTGATGGACACTAGTAGGTGGCACTGGTGACACTGCTGCCTAGCAATGCCAGCCACCACACATTATTTTCTTGGCATGATCGTGCCAGTCAGTGCCCATGTGTGGGCACTGATTGGCATTTTTTTTATGTTTTTTTTACATATATTTTTTTTTTACTACATGTGGATGGCCATGGGGGCCATCCACATGTTTAGGGCTTCCCTGGTGGTCCTTGGGGGCTTCCCTGGTGGCCCAGTGTGGATATCCGAGGGGGGGCTGCGCTGATAAACAATCAGCGTGAACCCCCCCTGTCAGGAGAGCCGCCGATCGGCTCTCCTCTACTCGCGTCTGTCAGACGCGAGTGAGGAAGAGCCGATCAACGGCTCTTCCTGTTTACTTCCTGATCAGCCGTGATTCGACACGGCTGATCACATGGTAAAAAGCCTCCCACGGAGGCTTTTTACCGAGATCAGTGTAGCGGTGGGTCAGACTGACCCACCGCTCCACCGATCGCCGTGATGCGCGCCCCCCTGGGCGCGCGGCGGCTGTTATCCCGCAGGACGTCATATGACGTCCAGTGTGGATAACAGAACCACTTCCCGGACGTCAATTTGCTATTGACTGGGTAGGAAGTGGTTAAATGCCCTGCCACGCAGCATGCACTTTCTGGAGACCTGACTTTTCTTTACTGCAGTTAAAGCGGAATTTCACCCAAAAGGGGAAGTTCTGCTTTCTCTCTTCCTTTTCCCCTCCTCTCTAATATTTGGGATGGGTTTTTTTTGGGAGGGGGGTTTTTTTGATAGGTAGTTACTCCAACTTCTAGTCAAATCGTCATGGCGATCTAAATGATCTTCAACACCCCCCTTTATCCCCCTGTGGCCTCTTAGGACATGTCACAGGTCCAAGGAGACTGCAGGACCAAGCACGGGGCACAGCACGGCTCACGCATGCACAGTGGTCAGCCAGCTGTGAAGCCGCAAGGAGTCGCAGTCAATTGCTCACAGTTAGGATGCTGGTGCCTGCACCCGAAGACCGGCAAAGAGCCGGGTCCGGTGAAGAGATCGCTGGATCCTGGGACAGTAAGTGTGTGTTTTTTAAAGTCAGCAGCTACAGTATGTGCTCCAGGGAGTATCCGATTGCCTTTCGGGAGATCAGGGAGGAATTTTTTGGATCATGCTTTGCTGCTATTTTTCACCTTCCTCTGCCTCAACTGTGGGTATAGGATTGTGTATATGGGATTGTATGTTTTTTTTTTTTTTTTGGTTAAACTAGATGGACTTGTGTCTTTTTTCAACCTGACCAACTATGTAACTATGTAGCTGTAGCAGGGTGAGGAACCTATTTAAGCAACACAAATAGGTCACCTCCCTGCCTCTATGCTGTGATTGGACAGTGAAGGAGCAGCAATAGGCTGAGAGGCTGTCTTTGCAGGACACCTGATTGGCTTCTAGTGCTGCCCCTCCCTATCTCAGTTTAAGTGCCGTTAAACAAGGGATTACAAAAGGCTGAATTAAAGGCTGAGTTCCGCCAAAAATTTTTTTTTTTAAAGTCAGCAGCTACAAATACTGCAGCTGCTGACTTTTAATAATAGGACACTTACCTGTCCAGGGCGCCCACGATGTCGGCACCTGAAGCTGATCTGTCCCTCGGCTCTCGGGTGGAGGTGCTGCCATCTTTGGTAAGGGAATCAGGAAGTGAAGCCTTGCGGCTTCACTTCCTGGTTCCCTACTGCGCATGCACGAGTCTCATTGCGCAATCCCACTGGTCCCTGCTGTCTTCTGGGTCCTGTGTGTCTCCCAGAAGACAGCAGGGGGGACGAAGTAGGCGTCAGACGTGGCGTAGGTCGCTGCGGCGACCTATGCCCAGAAGTAGGAGCAAATACCTGGATTACACAGGTATCTGCTCCCTCCTCCCCCCTGAAAGGTGCCAAATGTGACACCGGAGGAGGGGAGGATTCCGAAAAGTGGAAGTTCCATTTTTGGGTGGAACTCCGCTTTAAGAAAAAATCCGTTATTACCATTAGTTGCATTTACAATAGATTTTATGATGGTATGATCTTAGGGGTTTTTGCATAACTCCCAACTTTTTGAGATGTAAAGAAGGAACACACCAAAGGAGAATTATACAAAAACAATGATTAGAAAAACCCACAAGTGTCTTTTCTTTACCACTACCATTCCTTTATACTGACCTTTGAAATTTACAAATGCAGCAATTAAGAACTTGGATGAAAGGTTTAGCACTGGGGAACACTTTTTAAAAGATAAATACTGCATTTTATATACACAACTATATAGATCAGACCAAAATGAAGGATAAATGAGGAGGAAAGAGGGACAGAGGGACTTTGTTCCAAATCAGGGACAGTCCCTCGAAATCAGGGCCAGTTGGGAGCTATGCTTTTTGGCTATTTTAAAATCTGCCTTGAGTTCAGCAGTAGTGGGTTTTTTTTTCTTTGCATCAAACATGAAGGCTGCTATTCTGTAAATTCTACTTCCATGCTGATCCTTTTGCTTCGTTTTGATTTACTAACCTAGAACCGGCATGGAGAAAAGGACTTTTTACTTTCTGATACCTATATGTGTTTTTTGAGCAAAATATAACAAAATGTGTCCTCGAGGTCCCTAGTCGCCTGAATGTGTGACAGCTTGAAAAAAACGTCAGTGTATTTAATTATAAATTAATATTATACAATAAAAACCTGACTACAAAAAATACCTCTATTTTTAGATATGAAATCCTCCAAAGATTATTGATTGTGTGATTTTGGGACCTGGAAGACAACTCAGCAGTGGTGGCCGCTCCATTAGTGGAGCAAGGGCGCCACCCCCCTATTCATGCATCTGACCCCCAATCTACATGCGGGGAGCCGGACGCATGGATTCCAATAGTTTTTTTTTAAGCACGTGATTAGAGTCTGAGGCTTTAAAAAAGGGTGGGCTTGGAGCCCACCCAGTTATGTGACAATAGCGAATGAATATTCGCTATTGTCACACTGATTCTCCTCCCGGCCAATCAGGAAGGGGGACTTGAGACCCGTTTCCTGATTGGCCAAAAGGAGAAGCAGTCCTATTGACCTAGGAGGAGGGGGGAGACGTCACGCAGGGGAAGCCGCGCCACCGTGAAGCCAAAGAAAGGAGGACCCAGTGTGAAGCCGCTGCCCGCCGCTCGGAGGAAGGTTAGTACTTGGCTGCTAACCGACCAATTGGGGGGGGGGGGGTGGCGGTGGATGGATTTCTGCCCCCCCTCCAAAAAATATACCCCCAGCTGCCACTGCAACTCAGCATCAAATTCTTATGTAATGGGGGAGATTTACTAAAACTGGAGTGCTAAAAATCTAGTGCAGCTGTGCATGGTAGCCAATCAGCTTCTAACTTCAGCTTGTTAACTTAAGCTCTGACAATAAAACCTGGAAGCTGATGGTTTCTATGCATATAATTCATTAAGATAAAAAAAAACCTTCTGAGTTTACAACCACTTTAACCACTTAAGGACCGCCCACCGCATATATACTGCAACAGGGTAGCCCTATTGTGCGAATAGACGTGCCTGTACGTAATTTCATGCATGAGACACTGCGGGCGCGATTGCTCCACATAGGCACAAAGCAGATACCCGTTCTGACAAGGGAGTACAGAGATTGCCTGTTCCTAGTGATCAGGAACAGCGATCTCTCTATACTCCCAGTCAGTCCACTCCTACCACAGTTAGAAAATACCTCCCTAGGACACACTTAACCCTTTGATCGCCCCTAGTGTTAACCCCTTCCCTGCTAGTGTCATTTATACAGTGATCAGTGGCTATTTTTAGCACTGATCACTGTAATAATGTCACTGGTCCCAAAAAAGTGTCCGATCTGTCCGCCGCAATGTAGCAGCCCCGCTAAAAATCGCTGATCACCGCCATTACTAGTAAAAAAAAATAATAATAATCAAAATGCCATAATTCTATCCCCTATTTTTTAGCCGCTATAGCTTTTGCGCAAACTGATCAATATATGCTTATTGCGATTTTGTTTACCAAAAATATAATAAAGAATACATATTGGCCTAAAATGATGAATAAATTATTTTTTTTATTTTTTTTATTGGATATGTGTTATAGCAAAAAGTTAAAAATATTGGTTTTTTTTTCAAAATTGTCTGTCTTTTTTTTGTTTATAGCCGAAAAATAAAAACCGCAGAGGTGATCAAATACCACCAAAAAAAAAAAACTCTATTTGTGGGGAAAAAAGGAAATCAATTTTGTTTGTGTACAGCGTTGCACGACCATGCAATTGTCAGTTAAAGTAATGCAGTGCCGTATCACAAAAAATGGCATGGTCATCCTATGCATTAAGGTGAAAAAACATCTTACGATCACTGGCTCCCCAGCCCCCCCCCCCAGTTTTTACTTACCTGAGCCTGGGAAGTCCCTCGTCGCGAACGCGCTCTTCCTTTGCTCGGTCTTCTCGGCTCTTCATTGGATAAATTGATAGCAGCGCAGCCATTGGCTCGCGCTGCTGTCAATCAACTCAAATGACGCGAGGGCGGGGGCGGGGCCGAGTCCTGTAGTCGGCAGCTATGGATGCCGAATACAGGACTCGGGAGCGCACCCTCAAGGTAACCCCCTTGGGAGAGCGCTTCCCAGAGGGGGTTATCAGAAGTGGAGAGGAGCCGAGACAGCCACCTAGGGACCCCAGAACAGGAGGATCGGGGCCACTCTGTGCAAAACGACCTGCACAGTGGAGGTAAGTATGACATGTTTGTTATTTAAAAAAAAAATATTCAAACCTTTGTCACTTTAAGGTGAAAAACCTTCTGTGTCGCAGAATCCCCCCTTTTTCCTACCTGAGCCCGATCCAATCCAGCAATGTGCACAAGAGCAGCGGTTCCCTCCTAATTGAGCAGATTGATAGCAGCAGAAGCCCCCAGGAAAAAGTGGCTTTCCGTAGGGGCACTTGTTGAAGAGGAGGAGCCTGGAGCACCGGCAGGGGACCCCAGAAGAAGAGGACTACTCTGAGCAAAAAACATTGCACAGAGCAGGTAAGTATAAAAATGTTTGTTATTTTTTTTTTTTTTTTTTTTTTAAATTAAGCGTTATTGATGCTTTAAGCCAGCCATAGACAGTTCGAATCTCGGCAAGTTAAGCAGGGACCAGCTGAGTTTTGCACAATGTACCGGCAGATTGATTGTACCCAAGTTGATCGATCATCTTGGGTACAACCAGTCTGTTGGATTTTTCATGCGATTCTTGCCAGTGGCAATAGCTGCTAGCAACAATCAGTGTGTGTTTTCTTGGCCTGGATGGCTCCCCCCTCCCCACCAGGAGAAGACAATAGCTCTAGGAAAGGGATTCCCCCATCAACATTGACCGGTGGTTTCAGGAAAAAAAATGTAATCATCTATGGCCGTCTTTGGTTAAAAGCAGGTGGCCAATACTGTTTTTAAAAAAAATCAGCAGCCGCAGTTAAAAGTACCCCCCAAGATAGGTATGTCTTCAGTAGTGAAATAAGATAGATATCATTCTAAAGGGACATAATGGATATCTTAACAATTTATCTGGAATATAGCCTATAGAATAGAGTCCCAAAGAGAATTGGGCTTAGCCAGATCTTGTAAATTGTCCAGAAATAACATAAAAAGTCTCAGATTGGAATTAAGCTTATCACACATGTCCTTGCTCCTCAATAGGGGACATAAAGCTCTGAGGAAAAGTACAAGTATTTAGTCATCAAGGCAATCATGTGTGCATCATGACAACATGATTTAAGCATTTTTCTGTGCTGTTTCATTAATGTTGACAGGTTCTCTATGGGTGGGATTTGTGCAGATACTTTGGCACTGATACCAGCTTGGTCACCAGACATAGTGACTGCAATGATAATGGATTTAAGAATTGTGAGCATTGCATGAGTACTTTCAGTACAGCAGTACTAACCTTGGCATAGCCCACTCAGGTTGTGGTCCGAGTTAGAGATGTATTATAATGATTCTGCTGTCATTGTTCTCGGCATATTTCACACAGCGTATTGTGTCATTGGTGTGACGTGTGTACAGAGTTTACTAATGAGAGAGGCACCGTGGTAGTTATGACAACTAGGGCAGGTTAGTTAAGGAGAGGCTGCTTGAATCAACATGTTTTTATAAGATCCTGCAATTTGTGTGTACTCCATGGGTGACAAGGGAGAAAGAAGTGTTGATGACAATATTTTCATAGAGGTTGACGACTGTATCTGATTCCAGGAAAATGCAATACATTTGTAGCAATACCCTCTTCAGGGCCGCTGATTAGTTTTGGGTTTTGCACGTTACCTCTTTCAGCTGCGTTGTCCGGTTAAGAAAGTCTGTAGTAATGGCAATGTCCACACAGATGTAAAACCTCAAACAGTTATGCCGCGTACACACGATCATTATTCACGGCGGTTAAAAAACCGCCGTGAATAATGTCATTAAAAACGAGGGAACGGCTTGTTCCCCACACACAATCGTTTTTCACGTCGTTTTTTCTCTTGTCGAGAAAAACGACCGTCTGTGGGGTCCGCGGCAGTGTTTCCCTATGGGAAACACTGCCGCGGAAAGCATGTCGAAAAAAACGACGAGAAAAATTAGAACATGTTCTAATTTTTCTGGTCGTTTTTAATGCCGTTTTTCTCGTCGAAAAAAACGACAGAAAGCCCACAGACTATCGTTTTTCTCGTCGAATGGGAAAAATGTTTTGTTTTTTTAACGAGAAAAATGGCCGTGTGTACGCGGCATTAGGCTTTATTTTCTTTTGCAATTAACGTTGAGAAGGCAGAAGGTATAGAAGACCAGGGGAAGGTTCAGGCACTCGCCACGAAATGTCACCGTGTCAGTACAAAAGTCACTCACCACTCTCATTGTTAGAGTGGGTATTGGTCACCCGGATAGTCCTCTCTCACAGGGCCTAGCAGCCGGGATGACACACGAATCAACAGCGGGACAACCTCCGCTTCAGACCTTTAGAATTAGATGAAGGATCTAATGAAAGGATAGTCCAGGAACCCTCTGCCACAGGATTTCCCCGCCCCAGACTTCCAGCCATACAGTCAATGAGCCTTTAAGCCGTATCGGCGAACTGCAGGGCTTGAAATATAGTGAATCCCTCCTTAATGAAGTTTCCAAGCCTCTCCCGAGACAGCAGCAATTTGCTGGTCTCCTTCGGGTAGATACTCCCCTGGTCTCCTTCACTAAGATGTTTCCTCCCCATTTTGATGGGCATACTAGACAGCGATGCAGCCTCGGGCCAGAGTGGTCCCGAGACCAAAACCACACACATACCTTGAGCCCTGAGGGCCACGAGGTGAAGAAGGACCCCAATCAATGGCGTCTGCCCCTTAAGTATCCCTTCCCAGCAGGCACAGCGGGTTCACCACTCCCCCTGTACCGTTGCCGAGAAAGGCCACTCAATGCACCATGGCTTGCCCATGTTCCAACAGATGCCTGAGGTGGTAACGTCACCTACAGGCAATAAGAGAAAACTACTATCGGGCAAGCCACAGCTAAAACAGAGGCAAAACAAGTTGTAATTCAAACGTCTGAGCCCAACTACTGGCTCAGACATCCCTTTAAATTTAAATAGCGTCCCAACCATTTGGGATGGGCGCTACACACACCCCCCTCTCAAAAAGACACTGTCTCCAGTGGCTGGAAAAACACAAAATGAAACCTCAAGCCTGAGATTTTTTTTTTTTTTTTTTTTGGTACCTGAACCAAAAAAACTGAGAAGGGGAAGAAAAGGAAAGAAAGAAGAACAATACACAATATACAATAAGGAAATGGAATGACTCTACACATATGACATCTAAATATACTTCACATTATTACACTACCACCCATCACTATCTGTCTAATCCCACCCCATTCTCCGATGGTCTTGACAGTAGATCCGGTACCTAAAGAGGAGACAAAAAGGTACATACATAGCAACACACAATCCTACTTTATCAAATAACTGTACACATAAGTAAAACTGTATCCCCGTGAGGATGCAGCTTTGTTCTCTAAGTTGTAAGTGCTGTAATAGCAATGAAAGTCTTTCCCTGATCTAGCAAACCACTGCCACCTAGTGTTAAAGGCATTGAAATGTCCATTTTAAGCAGAGGTTGAATTATATACACAGAGAACCAATATTGAACACAACGTCTTTCTGCAGCCCTTACTCTATCTGGCTAAACTCCCAAAGTTCAGTTAGAGGAAGGAAAGACTGTCCTTTCTTTTAGAAACAACCATTGATTAAGGGTGGAGAACAAAGTCACCTTTTCAGAGCGTCCTCCACTGGTAGCAAACAGGAGGTAAAGAATAAAGTCAAATTTTCACCTCAAATGTCACAGATTCATAGGTAGAAACTCGGATCAGGCAAAATCACGGGCCTTCCACGCTCATCTCGGGTAGTAATTGAATGTATAATGTCCTCTTCCCATTCACTGCAGATTACCACCCGATCGGCATATATGTGCCGGCTGTAGCTCCAAATCCGTCGACATGCATGAAACATTTCTGTAACGATGAAAAGTTCTTTCCCTCTGCGGGGATCTAGATTTGCCAAATGATCCCAAACAGCCTCATCATACCACTGTTCCTGAATGTCCTCAATCTCTTGCATTACATCACAGGGTACATAGGGGAATTCAAGACCATATTCCTTGCTCACCCGGCTCAACAATAGTCTCTGCAACCGAGCAAGTCTTGGCAAAGACTGACGGTCTCCGTTCCGGGCAACACACATGAACCCGGGAACTTCTTCGCCAAGGACTTACCGGGCTTGAGTTGTGCCTCTTTGTTAGCCGCTAAAATCCATCTGACCTCACTCAGGACCCTCATTCTGGGTGTTTCCTCCTTAGAGTTCTCGACTGTCCACTCCTTATAACTGCAGGAAGGAGTAACAGCCGTGGGCCGACTCGGTAACAACTCTTTTTCCGCGTCTTTTGTCACACCCCCGGGAACACAGGGTACTAACTTCTTCCCCTGGCCCGGTGAACTAACCAGAACAGTTTTAATCACTTTGTCCCCAGCCTCTTTACCGTTTTTTGGCGTGGACTTTCCAGGGATTTCCCTTCTCAAGAGGTCCGGTTCCGGCAGGCGCTGGGGAAGGCCTCAACCGTGGCCACGGGAGGCCTTCACGTAGCCCACCTTCCGTTTTGGAGGTGGGATGGAGACACTAGTAGAGGCGGCGGCAGCGTCCGCTGCGAGATCCGCCGGAGGTTCTGTGGTTGTGGCGACATCCACTCCGGACTCACTTGCCGTAGCATCCGCAGTGCGCGCAGGCTGGGCCACAGAGGCGAAGGCAGCCTTCTCGGGAGTGACGGTGCCTGTAAACCAGTTAACACGATAAGCACGGGGTGTTGAGGTGGGTTGTTCCACTTCGAAAATAAATTCCCCACAGGATAGGCATCATCCAAAGGGGCGCAACTGCACGGCCAGTCCGTTACACCCAGGGCAGAGCATGCCAAAGGCCTCCACATCTCGACTCGTGTACAGAGTAAAACGGCCCCGGGGCTTTAGCCGGATCCCCGTATCAGTAAGCGGGGCTCCAATCTGAGCAGTGTCCATGGTTGTAGGTACATGAAACATCCTGGGTCCCGTTATAGCTGGGGCCCATAGAACCAACGACATACTGCTCTTTTCGCTCAGTCCACAATCTCTGCCCTTGGCACCAAATGCACCCACGTGTAGCACGCAGGTGGTGGGAACTCCACTTAGTTCTTTTTGCACGTAGCTCGTGGGCTTTCTTCTTTTCGGCCCCACCCACGAACTACACAGCTCACAAAGCGATCCGTGCCCCTTGACCCCTTCTCGTAAAGCACAGTCCAACGCTTTTCTCAATGGCAGACTTTCCAAATAGCAAAAGAACAGTAATCCGGTTGTTTAGAGGCAACGGCAAATATCCCGGACGAGCCCCCACATGTAGCAATACCCTCTTCAGGGCCGCTGATTAGTTTTGGGTTTTGCACGTTACCTCTTTCAGCTGCGTTGTCCGGGTAGGAAAGTCTGTAGTAATGGCAATGTCCACACAGATGTAAAACCTCAAACAGTGAGGCTTTATTTTCTTTTTCAATTAACGTTGAGAAGGCAGAGGGTATAGAAGAGCCACTCTCAATGTTAGAGTGGGTATTGGTCACCCGGATAGTCCCCTCTCACAGGGCCTAGCAGCCGGGATGACACACGAATCAACAGCGGGACAACCTCCGCTTCAGACCTTTAGAATTAGATGAAGGATCTAATGAAAGGATAGTCCAGGAACCCTCTGCCACAGGATTTCCCCGCCCCAGACTTCCAGCCATACAGTCAATGAGCCTTTAAGCCGTCTCGGCGAACTGCAGGGCTTGAAATATAGTGAATCCCTCCTTAATAAAGTTTCCAGGCCTCTCCCGAGACAGCGGCAATTTGCTGGTCTCCTCCGGGTAGATACTCCCCTGGTCTCCTTCACTAAGATGCTTCCTCTCCATTTGGATGGACAGCTTTGGATCCCTTTTTCTGGATATAGGCCCCAGCCAGGTTAGCTGGGCCTACTAGACAGTAATGCAGCCTCGGGCCAGAGTGGCCCAGAGACCAAAACCACACACATACCTCGAGCCCTGAGGGCCACGAGGCGAAGAAGGACCCCAATCAATGGCGTCTGCCCCTTAAGTATCCCTTCCTAGCAGGCACAGCGGGTTCACCACTCCCCCTGTACCGTTGCAGAGAAGGGCCACTTAATGCACCATGGCTTGCCCGTGTTCCAACAGGTGCCTGAGGTGGTAATGCCACCTACAGGCAATAAGGGAAAACTACTATCGGGCAAGCCACAGCTAAAACAGAGGAAAAACAAGTTGTAATTCAAACGTCTGAGCCCAACTACTGGCTCAAACATCCCTTTAAATTTAAATAGCGTCCCAACCATTTGGGATGGGTGCTACACATTTTTATTTGGGAGATTGGAACCAACATAGCATGCCTGTATAGCCAAGCATAGCTGCCAAGAAACCTTATTTAACCACCTCAGCTCCGGAAGGTTTTACCCCCTTCATGATAAGGCCATTTTTTGCTATTCAGAACTGCGCTATGGTAATTGTGCAGTCATGCAATGTTGTACCGAATTAAAATGTATATAATTTTTTTCCACACAAACTGTGCTTTCTTTTGGTTGTATTTGATCACCACTGGGTTTTTTATTTTTTATTATACAAACAAAAAAGGACCCAATTTTTTTTAAACCCAGAGAGGTCAACAGGGCTCTGAGCTGTGATTTGACATAGCTGATCAGCAGGTCCTGGCTATGAATCATTGGCCGGGACCTGCTGCCAAAAGCCTTTTGTATCTAATCAGAAAGGGTGTCGACACAGGGAGGAATGCATATGTGCACCATAAACCCGAAAGGGGCCAGTGACGTACAGGTATGTCAATGTGCCTGTACTTTGCCTTGTAGTGCATTTAATCTCTTCTGGACCGCCCATTTGCGGTACATTGTGGGAGGGCAGTCTGGAAGAAGTTAAAGCAGACCATGCACTACAAGGCAAAGTCCAGTTCAAATGACTGCATTTATACTGTAAAAGCAAAACACCTATGAAGAAAGTTAGAAAATATACTTACCCTATTCCAGCTTTTGTCCACAGTGCCTAGGCCAGAAAGGCATCACAATGATTTGGCGAGATCCTGGGAATGCTGAGGATCTGGCATACTCAGCATTCCCAGGATTTCACTGGAGAGATTGTGACCTCTGTAGAACGAAAGCAAGAATAGGCTAAAAAAAAAATCCCAATTTTAGATGGGGGATAGGCCACTTTGTAAAAAGCAGACCTTATCTTTTATTTTAACATCCGCTTTAAAAGGAAACTCCAGTTTTCACGATTTGCATTTCCAATTACACCTGTAATAATGAAACAAAGGGATAAAATAACGGTGGGTGCCATAAGGTGGCAGTGTATACCAAGACTATTTTACATGTATGACAATGCTAAATTAAAAACAAAAAAAAATTCATATATCTGCAAAAAATGCACATTCCCCCATGTTTTATCCCTTTAAACATGCTGTAAGTACAGCAAACTTATTCCAGAAATACAGTGTGCTCCTACCTTCTTCTTTGACATGACAACATGACAAGCATATATTGACATGACTTAACAAGCACATATAGTCAGCCCTGCCTACTTAACTGCTGTTGCATTACAAAGAACACAGACTGTTCTGTCTCAACTACAAAGCGATAAAGAGATAAAGTTCATCTCCAGGTTTAAGTAGGCCTTACTCAAGCTGGTTTGATATTCATCCCTTGCATCGATACAGGCAGTTTAACTCAATGAATAAACTCACAGTTAGGACGACAGACGATGAATCCTTTCTAATGTTCCGTTTAATGATGGATATTCATAGGTAGAAAAACGTTGCAGTTGTAAGCCACATGTAAGATGTTTAGCATGGAAGATATACAGGAGTAATGACCAGAATCAGGAAGTGGAGGAGATATATAAAGAACTACGGTGAGAGAGAGAGTTCAGCTAGAAAGAAGGGGACAGATCTTGAAGACACAGAGCAAGAATAATCACATAGTGTAACACAACACTCCCCGTCTGAAATCTTTAGATTTCATAACCTTAAACTAATATATATATTTTCAAAAAGTCCAATACTGAATAATGTCCTGGAACCTGTAATGAAAAACATGCAACAAGCAAATAATAAACGTAAGTTCAACAGGATGAAGAACATAAAGTCACAGTATGATGTCTTCAAATAATTCCAAAGTTCTGAGTAGAACCTGTAGATGGCAGCAATGTACTCCCCGCCGTGCCAATAGCATGGCTAGTCCTTGCACAAGTCACTCACCTGGCAAAAGGAGTACTAACTCTGTAATTGGTCGACTAAAGGTTCGTGTCGATCCTCCCTTGGTTACCTTGACTTCTACCTTCCGGACTTTGTTATCGTCGCTGGGCATAACTTTAGTAATAAGACCCATAGGCCACTCATTCCGACAAACTTCCTTGTCTTTTAGAAGGATGAGGTCTCCAACCTTAAGATTCGGCTTAGATGCTTGCCATTTGTTACGACCTTGAAGGTGGTGAAGATACTTTTTCTTCCAGCGATGCCAGAACACATTGGCTAGATGCTGCACCTGCTTCCATTGATGCCTGTAATGGTGTGACCGCAGCTTCTGTTTTGTACTTACAGGAGTGTGGAGTGAGGTGTTCACAGTTCTTATTTCCTTATGAATAGGGAGTAAGTAAGAGTCCTCCCACAGAAACCTTGGAGGTGACAGCCATATGCTGTCCTGAAGAGCGGCAGGTGACACGGCTCTGGTCCCACAGTCAGCTGGGTTGAGTTCAGTGGGAACGTGATGCCATTGACTTGGTAGAGAGAATCTCTTGATACGTTCAACCCTGTTGCTGACGTACACATAAAATTGTTTTGTTTGGTTGTTTATGTAACCAAGTACTATCTTACTGTCTGTATAGAAGGTGAAAGAATCAATTGTAGTGTCCATTTCACTTCGTATGACCTCTGCAATTTCTACTGCTAGCACGGCTGCACAAAGTTCAAGTCTTGGTATGGTATGTGCAGGCTTGGGAGTGAGTTTTGCCTTGCCTAGGACAAAACTACAGTGTGATTCTCCATTCAGTTCAGAGGTCTTCAAATAGGCTACTGCAGCAATAGCTTGAACTGATGCATCAGAGAAAATATGAATCTCTCTCCGGTTAGCAGTTGAAATGGAACCCGGAACATAGCAACGGGGAATCTGAAGTTTTTCTAGTGACTTCAAAGAATATCTCCACCTTTCCCACTTGTGTTGATTCTCACTAGGCAAGGGAGTATCCCAGTCTATGTTCTCAGTAGACAACTGTCTTAGTAAAATCTTACCTTGAATGGTAACTGGAGCAAGGAAACCCAGTGGGTCATAGATGCTATTCACCACGGACAGGACTCCTCTCTTAGTGAAGGGTTTGTCACAAGTTGACACTTGGAAGGTGAATTTGTCTTGTTTGATGTTCCACAACAAACCCAGACTTCGCTGTACAGGAGGCACATCTGTACCTAAGTCAAGGTTTTTTAGACTAGTGGCATAGTCCTCAGAGTGAAAGGCATTCATAAGTTCCTGGCTGTTGGATATAATCTTGTGTAGTCTAAGGTTTGCTACAGACAGCATCTCCTTTGTTCTGGTGAGAAGATCAATTGCTTCTTTAGCAGTTGGAAAGGACTTAAGTGCGTCGTCAACGTAGAAGTTTCTTTCAACAAATTGACGGGCATCAGATCCATATTCAACTTCTTCCTTCTGAGCTGTTCTCCTTAGCCCATATGTTGCCACTGCTGGGGAAGGACTGTTACCGAAGACATGTACCTTCATGCGATAATCTATAACTTCCTTGTTGAGGTCATTGTACTTGTGCCATAGAAACCTGAGGTAGTTTCTGTTGTCTTCTCTGACGATGAAGCAGTGAAACATCTGTTGAATGTCGGCCATTACTGCTACAGGCTCTTGTCTGAAACGAATCAAGACTCCTATTAGACTGTTGTTCAAGTTGGGTCCAGTAAGGAGCATGTTGTTAGGAGAAACACCTTCGTGCTGAGCACTGGAATCAACGACAACTCTGATTTGGCCTGGTTTGCGTGGGTGATACACGCCAAAGGATGGAAGGTACCAGCATTCTTCTCCCTCCTTTAGTGGGGGAGCAGGCTCTGCATGATCTCTGTCAAATACATTTTGCATAAAGTCCACAAAGTGTTTTTGCATCTCTGGTTTCCTGCTTAAGTTTCGCTTTAAGGAGGAGAATCTACTGATGGCCTGCTGTAAGTTGTTGGGCAATCTCTCTCTTGGGAGACAAAAGGGTAGGGGTGCTACCCAGTTATTGGAGTCATCTTGAAAGAACTCATTGTCCATTACCTTGATGAATTCTTTGTCTTCCATTGAAGGAGCCAGTATGTCATCTTCACTGGTTGCATTAAACACTGTAGAGCCGAAGTCGCCATCATGGCAGGAGAAAGGGCTTGTGTCACCTGAGATACCATGTTGCCATTCGTGGCTGGCTATCTTCTCTTTCACCCAGTAGTGATGTGGGCATGGCTCAAAGTAAGTGTTTCGGCCATTTGGCAGAACATTTGTCTTGAATGACGAAATGTTGGTAGGTCTTTTCATTTTGCCTATACAGACATTGCCAATGATGACCCACCCTAGATCCGTGCGCTGGGCAAATGGGGCATCTGGGGGTCCACTGACTTGTCTGTGTACCTTGTGAACTCTTAGAATGTCTCTTCCTAACAGAAGAAGGATCTGAGCATCTTTGTCAAGCGGCGGTATCTCATTTGCTATTACCTTGAGGTGAGGGTGATGGAAAGCAGCAGCTGGAGTAGGGATTTCTTCTCTGTTAGCAGGTATCTGATTGCACTCAACAAGTGTAGGTAAGGGTAATTGCAAGTTACCTTTGAGAGAAGATACCATAAGTCCATGAGCCCTTCTTCCAAAAACCTCTATAGTTCCACTACAGGTACCCAAGGTGTAAGGATGAGCTTCGCCTTTTATTTCAAATAGATTGAACAATTCTGATTTTGCAAGTGATCGATTGCTCTGATCGTCTAAGAAAGCATATGCCTTTAGAGATTTTTCTGGTTGATCCTTGTGGTATATGTTCACCAAGCATATCTTAGCACAGGACTTACCACAGCGGTCTTCTCCACAAACTTCAGTGCAGGATGAAGAAATGATGGTAGAATTAGGCACTTGGTCTGTATTCTCCCCGCCATGCGTTAACCTGGGAGGAGTGTTGGCAGGTTGTGCAGAGCTGGGCTCAAGAGGATTGAGGGCTTGCACATGTTCTTCAGAGCCACACTCTATTCACTTGATGGACACATTACAGTCCCTTGCAAAATGTTCTGTAGAAGCACAGCACCTGAAACATACCCTAAATGTCTTTAAAAGCTCCTTGCGCTCTTCCAGAGGCTTTTTCCTAAAGCCGATACATTTATTGAGGGGGTGTGGCTTCTTGTGTATGGGACACTCTCTGTTAGGGTTTTCAATCTTCCTACTCTGTTTGTTCGTGGCCAGAACTGTGGTAGGAGTGGGAAGGATGTCAGTCTTTTTCACGGACACTGGGCCTCTATGGTTTCTATAGTTTCCCTGAAGACTGGTACTCTTAGGAAAGGGTGAGAAAAGGCTGTACTCACCGTAGGAAAAACTTGGATCGTTCTTGGTCTCTGCAATTTTCCTGATGAATTCACAGAAGAAAGAGAATGGAGGGAAGGAAACCTTGTTCTCTCTTTTGTATGATGACTCTAGTGCAGTCCATTTCTCTTGCAAACCATACGGGAGCTTAGAGACAATTGGGTTTACCCCTCTTGGAGTGTCAAGGTAACTGAGTCCAGGTAGTTTTGGGTCTGTCTTGGCTAGCTGAAGCTCAAGGAGAAGGTCACTCAGTCTCTGGAACTCCTTGTTGTCCTTACCCGATATCTTTGGGAGAGTTTCCAGACACATGAACAAAGCATTTTCTATAGCTTCTGGACTGCCATAACTTTGCTCTAGTCGCTCCCATGCAGCTGTGAGGCCTGCAGTAGGATTGTCCATGAAAACCGATCTTAATGGCTTAACACGTGCAGCAGATAGAGGACCAAGCCATTTGATCAGCAGATTCAATTCTTGATCAGCTGTAATGCCAATATTGCTGATTGTAGTTCTGAAGGCACATTTCCAACTTCTGTAGTTCTCAGGTTGGTCATCAAAACTTGTAAGACCAGTCTTTGTGAGCTCTCTGCGAAGCATGTACCTCACAAACTCTTCTGTCTCAGTTGTCTCCGCCTTTATGTGAGATGCCCTTGGCTGTATGGTGCTGATTGCGTTATCTTTGACATTGTTGTTAAAGGACACAGGGAAATATGGTGCAGCAGATGCATCCAGGTGAGTTGCTTGCTTGAAGTCAGTTGCTCCAATGGTACGTTGATTCAAGGCTGTACCGATGACTGGAGATTGATGACTTGCTTGAAGCTTGCGCTGATGCTCTGTGACGTATGAAGGCAGGCAAGGTAGGCAGGTAGGAAATACAGTGGAGTGATTTTGAGTGCAGGAAGTTGCTGGTACCTCTTTAACTTGAAGCTGTGAAGGAGTCTCTATGTAGTCGGGAGCATTGGAGACAATGGAGTGTGCACTGCAGTGGCTTAGGACATAGTCTTTAGTGCGTTTGAGGGGGTCTTCCATATCTGCTATGTTATGTTAATGCTGTCTTTCTCACTTGCACCTTCGTCTGCACTGATAGCTTGCTGTAGGACCCTTAGTTTTGCCATAGCTGCGTCATGTTTACACTGTTCATTTAAGGTTTCCATTGTTGCTCTTTGACGTGCTGACTGAGCTTCCGACTCTGCTCTCTGAGCTTCCGACTCTGCTCTCTGAGCTTCCAACTCTGCTCTCTGAGCTTCCAACTCTGCTCTCTGAGCTTCCAACTCTGCTCTTTGATGTGCTGACTGCGCTTCCGACTCTGCTCTTTGACGCGCTGACTGCGCTTCCAACTCTGCTCTTTGACGTGCTGACTGCGCTTCCAACTCTGCCCTTTGAGCTTCCAACTCTGCTCTTTTTTCTGCATATGCCACCTGCACTTTGCTGGCTTCCACTTCAGCGCGGGCATTAATAAGTCGCTCACTGAGTGTTGAGTATCTTGAACTATGGGATCTTGACGAGTTTTTAGAACGTCTGGTGGAAACAGATCTGTGAGATGCAGTGTCCTGTAACAGCTTTATTTTTGCTTCTGCCTTTAATCTGGTTTGCTGGATAAAACTGTCTCTTTCAATATTGAGAGCATTGACGCGCTTTAATTGCATCATCGCATTTTCTGACTTCATGTTTTGTAAGACATTAGTGAATTTGATGCTGGTAAGCTGATAAAGCTCATATGAGGCAGAAAGTTGTTTAATGGCGCCCTCTAGTGTCAGTAGTTCACGTTCAACAGACACTGTATTGGCTTCAGCAAGGATTTTCTCCCAGACTAATTCCAAGCTATTTGACAATTCAGTCCTTGAAGCTTCATAATTCTCCATTACTTTCCAAGTGGGTTTAACTGAGCGTTTGGGTAACTCAGTTTCTTCAGGAACTTGTGGGGAAGGAGATGTGAGTTCACATGCAGAAGCTTGGTCACTCATGATAGCAGACTGACTGTGAAAGCAGGCAGGATCTGTGTGCTGAAATATGACACTGTGCAGATTGTCTCAGGCTATAAGGCTGCCATGTGCTGCTCTGTCCCTTCTGTCTTGCTATGAGGGCAGTAAATCTTGTCTGTTTCAGTACTGACATGCAGAAATCTTGTAATTAGGCTGTGAAACTCAGTTTTTCTACTGTTCTGTCTCAACTACAAAGCGATAAAGTTCATCTCCAGGTTTAAGTAGGCCTTACTCAAGCTGGTTTTCTATTCATCCCTTGCATCGATACAGGCAGTTTAACTCAATGAATAAACTCACAGTTAGGACGACAGACGATGAATCCTTTCGAATGTTCCATTTAATGATGGATATTCATAGGTAGAAAAACGTTGCAGTTGTAAGCCACATGTAAGATGTTTAGCATGGAAGATATACAGGAGTAATGACCAGAATCAGGAAGTGGAGGAGATATATAAAGAACTACGGTGAGAGAGAGAGTTCAGCTAGAAAGAAGGGGACAGATCTTAAAGACACAGAGCAAGAATAATCACATAGTGTAACACAACACAGACCCCCCCTCATTTTAGTGGGGTACCCCCTTACTCACTGTGTTCAGATGCAGGGACAGACCCCTTTAACTCCTTTCCCCACCTAGGCAAGCCCAGGGAAGATAACTTCCTCTGCTTCCCTCCTTCAGCAGCTCAGAGTGGCCTCACTTGATGGGGCAGGAGTAGGTGGGCAAGTGATCTGCAGCCATGCGAGTTGCCCTCCAATGTTAGAAATGTTGTGTGGGCAACCAGCCTAGAACCTGAAAGAATGCAGCTTCCCCAGCTTCTGTAGAGAGAGCCTTTTTAACTGCTGTCAGACTGCTCAAGTTCTAGTGGAGTGGTCCCCTTTGTCCTTGGACCTTGGATCCCTCCAGCTGTTCACCTGTGTTACCAGAGGTACCTTGGACTTCATTGAGAGGGACGCTGTTTATGAGCTTAAAGCGTAACTCCACTTTTGTTGAGAAAAAAATATTCCCCTCCCGGGTGATCTATGTACATTGCAAGGATAATAACAACCTTTGTTTCAGATTCCTACCTCTTGTTATTCTGAAGAGATCCATATATATGCTTGTCTGTGCCTCTGTGCAGTGGGTCTAATGAGAGTGATTTCATAATTATCAGTCAGCTGTGGCAGCTGCAGGGCACCAATGAGGAAAGCTGCAGGGCCTGCATCCCTTTAGACGTGTTCCTATTGGGAGTGTTGTGTAACGGTTTAAGCCAAATGATCAGACCAGTGGTGATGTGCAATGTCTACTTTACTTAATAATGAACTTCAACATAAATTGTACCGGAGAACGTGTGAACACGGGTATACAATACAGAACATTAATATGAACCGTAAAGAAAGAGGATATAACAATTATACTGCCGTCCAACTAATGTCCACTAGGTGGCAGCAGCATGTTCTGAGTTCAATCTACAGATAGAATAGAGAGCTAAGGAATCTCACGTGTCCAAGATAGTAATCGTTCGTTCAACAGACTGTGAGCTGAGTGGACCTCCTGCTGGCACACACTTCACGCTGGCACTGCTTTCTACTTGCTTCGGTCAGGAGGTTCTGGTGGCTGCAGATAGGGCCAACCCACTTCTTGGACAGCTTCCACAAATGGACTGTAATAGAGTCCTCTCCAGTGACAGGGGCTTGGAAAGATGCTGCATGCTCTTGTGCCAACTGCTGGTGACCCGCACACCAGACTTAACAGGGGAGGACCCAGCACCTGGGAACAGCTCACTTGCCCAGTCACTGCTGTCCCATCAGGCAGGATCTCTCTGTGCACCAGAAGCTGGCTGGAGCTGACATTTAAATCCCCTGGGTGTGTCCAGGAGCTCAGAGGATTGTGGGGAGTTGAGTTAAAGGGACCTGCACCAGAATCTGGACAAAGGGGCATTCAACTACAGGAGTATCTCACCAAAAATGACATTTTTGTTGCAGGGGATGTCTGAAATCTGACTTGTATCTTAGGAAGACTTCTGGGAAAATTGGTGAGCCAATCACACAAGCAGGAAATGATGTCTCTGGGGAGTGGAAAGTACACATTCTGTGTACAGAACAACTCCAGGTTGCCATATTGCATTGCATTTATAGAAAATTACAGCGGCTGCAGATTGAAAAGGAAAGGTAGTTTTTAATAACATTCAATTACAATATGACTTGTATTGCAATTGTATACGCTATATTATTTTTTCTTTATTTGCAATTTTTTTCCCCCACAAAAGTGGAGTTACCCTTTAAAGTAGAATTATAGATGTAGCGGGGTCTCCTTTAAGACTCACAGGACTTCCTTACCCAGAACCCCATTCGGCACCCAGGCTGCAATGTTTCCACCCCAGAGACTCATGGGTGGAGCTATATAAGGAGGAGGCAAGGCTAAGCTCGGCCTCTTTGGGACACGAGACTTCAGTGGAGAGATCTTCCTGTGCGGATCCGCTGTGGTGCAAGGCCTGAAGCCTGGGGCCTTGCACTGCTACCCAAAAGAGCCTTCCACCCTCATTGCGAGCCTGGGTGGCACCTGACTCGGTCATCCTCAACCACTGCTGAGCCGGAGACCCGACCGCTGCAGACGCTGTGTGTGGAGACACAGCAGGTGGAATTTCCCGGACTGGGATCGCGTCCGGAGGGGTGAGCGAGCACCTGCTCAATCCATATACTGTACACTATTGTTAGGCCTACAGACTGCCGTGGCCCACCAGTTCATATTTAAGTCCCCACTGGAGATCCATAGCAGAACTGAGTCAAACGGATCTCTAGTGGAGTGTTCCGTGTTGGTACTTTTACCCTGTTGGATTACAAATGTGTTCCTGAAATGTGCACCACCGTTTAAAGATTTGAATGCGAAGAATTTGTGTTCTAGAGACTGAATTATAGGGTCAGGCCTGGCCAGCCATATAGTTTATTTAGTTGCTGCGCCATAGGGCGCATAGTGAAGTACCGTTACACGTGGCGCGTGTGCGCCACATCTTACTAGTTGTAGTGTGTCAATTGCGGCAGGGCTCTGCAGATATATTTATGTGATTGGTTACAACTGTTGATTTTTATTGCCAGTAGAAAGTAAACTCGTTATTCTTCTATCATTGCATTGGTGTCTGAATTTAACCATAGAGCATAAGATATATATATTACCCCAGACTAACTGTGCCAGAGTGGGTCGAGTAAATTGCCGGGGGTTGGCGGAGCTGTCTTCAGGGCCCAAACTAAATCTGCGGCCCTCTTAGCTGAGGGTATCGCTACATAGAGAAAACTTTTTTTTTTTTTTTGATAGAGTAAGGGAGGGTTATAACACCTGTCAGATTTCTTTTTGCCATCTGTGTCCTTTTGGGAAATTTCCCTTCACTTCCGGTCCCATAGTCAAACAGGAAGTGAGAGGAAATCCCTGCAAATCAAGGGAATCTCTTGGGAACCCCCAGGTCACCACAACTAGTGTCCCCATTGGAAGATTTCCCTCTATTACTTTTCTGGGGACAACCCAAAATTTGGGATTTTCTTTTACTTTCACTTTCAATGATAATGGTAAACAGGACAAATAGAGAGAGTGAGCCCTCGTACACACGGCCGAGATTCTCGTTGAAAAAAACATGTCGTTTTTTTCGACGAGATTCTTGGACAAGAAACTTGTCCCGGCCGAGTGTACACACGCTCGTTTCAAAGAACCCGCGGTTCTTTGAATGGAGCGTACGCGGTGACGTCATCGACTACGACGAGCATGCGCTCGTCACATTCGATGCCGTCGCCGCCATCTTGGTATACCCTACGTATGCCTAGGAAGCTACCGCGCATGCGTCAAATTCATTTCGAACATGCGCGGGCTTCCGGGAGGACAGGTAAGTGTACACACACTCACTTTTCTCGTCGAGAAACATGCCGAGGAGAATCTCGACGAGAAAATAGAGAGCAGGTTCTCTATTTTCTCGTCGAGGTTTCTTGTCTGTTTTCTCGACGAGAAACCCGATAGCCGCGTACACACGACCGATTTACTCGGCAAGACCTCTCTGCCAGCAAGTTTCTTGCTGGTTCTTGCCGAGAAAATCGGCCGTGTGTACGAGGCCTTTGTCTCTAGAACGGGGGCACAGACAGCAATAAAGACTGAAGAAGTGTTCTAATCCCTCTCCACTCTATCCAAAAAAACATTTTAGCTTTAGTTGTACTTTAGGTACCTTTTTGTGTTCTAAACTGTTTGACTGAAGTGGTGATTTTTTTGCTAGACTCTATACTGGTTTGTCTTTATAGAAACTATTTAATGCAGCCATGTTATACTAAACTCAGGGCTGGTGCAAAGATTTTTGACACCCTAGGCGAAACCTCATGTTGCTGCCCCCTTGGCTCCACCCCTGACTTAGGGTTGCCACCTTTTCTTCAAGCCAAACCCGAACATGCCACGGCATGCAGTGGGTGTGGCCATATTGTGTTAACAAATGGGAGGGGCCTAAAGGGGCATGATTAAAGAAAACAAAAGCATTCTTGTACCGATAAAATATGCTCACTTTGCTGTGCCACAAGCAAGAGTCTCACTGACATGTATAAACCTCAGTACAATCATTAAAAAAAAAAAAAAACTCTTCCATTACTACAGAGGTAAGTGCAGAGGGTATTACGGTATGTGCAGGAAGGGAGTGCTAAGTGTAAGACATTATGTACAGGAAATTAGTTAGTATTTTCAGGAGAGGAGTGTGGAGGGTATGACAGTGGGCAGTATGTACAGGAGAGGAGTGTGGAGGATATGACAGTAGGCAGTATGTACAGGAGGGGAGTGTAGGAGTATGACAGTAGGCGGTATGTACAGGAGGGGAGTGTGGAGGGTATGACAGTGGGCAGTATGTACAGGAGGGGAGTGTGGAGATATGACAGTGGGCGGTATAGGGTTGGAGAACTGTATGTATGGTATATGGGGGGGATGGAGAAGTGTATATATGGATGGTATATGGGGGGGTGAGAACTGTGTATATGGATGGTATATAGGGGGGGACTGTGTATATGGATGGTATCAAGGGGGGGGAGAACTGTGTATATGGATGGTATATAGGGGGGGGGGGGACTGTGTATATGGATGGTATATAGGGGGAGAGCTGTGTATATGGATGGTATATAGGGGGGGGAACTGTGTATATGGATGGTATATAGGGGGGGGAGAACTGTGTATATGGATGGTATATGGAGGAGGGAAGAACTGTGTATATGGATGGTATATAGGGGGGGGGGAACTGTGTATATGGATGGTATATAGGGGGAGAACTGTGTATATAGATGTTATATAGGGGGGGACTGTGTATATGGATGGTATATAAGGGGGCTGTGTATATGGATGGTATATTGGGGGGGAACTGTGTATATGGATGGTATATAGGGGAGGAGCACTGTGTATATGGATGATATATAGGGGGGGAGAACTGTGTATATGGATGGTATATAGGGGGGGATGTGTATATGGATGGTATATAGGGGGGGAACTGTGTATATGGATGGTATATAGGGGGGGAACTGTGTATATGGATGGTATATAGGGTGGGAGAACTGTGTATATGGATGGTATATGGGGGGGTGAGAACTGTGTATATGGATGGTATATAGGGGGGAGAACTGTGTATATGGATGGTATATGGGGGGGGGAGAACTGTGTATATGGATGTTAAATAGGGGGGGGAGAACTGTGTATATGAATGGTATATAGGGGGGGAGAACTGTGTATATGGATGGTATATAGGGGGGGAGAACTGTGTATATAGATGGTATATGGGGGGGAGAACTGTGTATATGGATGGTATTTAGGGGGGGGAGAACTGTGTATATGGATGGTATATGGGGGGGGAGAACTGTGTATATGGATGGTATATAGGGGGGGGAGAACTGTGTATTTGGATGGTATATAGGGGGGGAGAACTGTATATATGGATGGTATATATGGGGGAGAACTGTGTATATGGATGGTATATAGGGGGGGGGAGAACTGTGTATATGGATGGTATATGGGGGGGGTGAGAACTGTGTATATGGATGGTATATAGGGGGGGAGAACTGTGTATATGGATGGTATATAGGGGGGCTGTGTATATGGATGTTAAATAGGGGGGAGAACTGTGTATATGAATGGTATATAGGGGGGAAACTGTGTATATGGATGGTATATAGGGGGGGGAGAACTGTGTATATGGATGGTATATAGGGGGGGAGAACTGTGTATATGGATGGTATATAGGGGGGGGGAGAACTGTGTATATAGATGGTATATGGGGGGGGAGAACTGTGTATATGGATGGTATTTAGAGGGGGGAGAACTGTGTATATGGATGGTATATGGGGGGGGGAGAACTGTGTATATGGATGGTATATAGGGGGGGGGACTGTGTATTTGGATGGTATATAGGGGGGGGGGGAGAACTGTATATATGGATGATATATAGGGGGGAGAACTGTGTATATGGATGGTATATAGGGGGGGAGGAGAACTGTGTATATGGATGGTATATTGGGGGTAAGAACTGTGTATATGGATGGTATATAGGGGGGGAGAACTGTGTATATGGATGGTATATAGGGGGGGGGGGAACTGTGTATATGGATGTTAAATGGGGGGGGAACTGTGTATATGAATGGTATATAGGGGGGGAACTGTGTATATGGATGGTATATAGGGGGGGGAGAACTGTGTATATGGATGGTATATGGGGGGGGTAGAACTGTGTATATGGATGGTATATGGGGGGGGGGGGGTAGAACTGTGTATATAGATGGTATATGGGGGGTGGGGGGAACTGTGTATATGGATGGTATTTAGGGGGGGAGAACTGTGTATATGGATGGTATATGGGGGGGAGAACTGTGTATATGGATGGTATATAGGGGGGGGAAGAACTGTGTATTTGGATGGTATATAGGGGGGGGAGAACTGTGTATATGTATGGTGTATGAGGAGGAGAGAGAGAACTATATGGATGGATGGTATATGGGGGGGGGGGGCGAAAGAACTGTATAGATAGTGTATGGTGGGGGGAGGGGGGAAGTGGTGAGGACTGTATGTATGGTGTATGGGGGGGGAGAAAACTTTGCCAAAAACGTACTTTACAAGCCAGTCTCCCAGCGCGATCTCTGCAATTTTCAACACACCAGCGGGGAATGGGGAGGCTCCACCTTCAACCCCACCTCCGTGTCCCTTCTGCAGCCATTCAAAGGAGGAGAGCACTCAGCAATATGGAGGCTCTGCCTGTGTCCCGTCTGCAGCACACTGAGCTCGCTGACGGAGGCGCGCCGCTGACACAGACAGTGCAGGGGGTAGATTAGGTAGGGAGGCAGGATCCGAAGTCGGGAGTGACCGGACACGGCCGTGGAGGCACAGGGAGCCACCGGTGGGTCTAAATAATGTGCCCGGGTCTCAGGCGGGCAGAGACCCGGGCACATGTTTCAAAACCCGTACTGTCCGGGCGAATCCCGAACAGGTGGCAACCCTACCCTGACTCCACCCCCTTTGACCTGCCCATGTTAACCCCACCTTTTTAATGAAGTGCCCATCAAATGCAGCCCCGCAGCGCCCATCAAATACAGCCTACCAGCGTCCATCAATGCATCCTACCAGTGCCCATCAATGAATGTTTGCTTGCTTCAATTCATTCGGGAGTCAGGACACAGACACAGTCCTCCGTCGCCGCTGACACTATGTGCGAATGGAACGGCAGCTGCCTGCTGATGCTGAGACTTAATTGCTTGATGCAGAGAGAAGAGAGTAGTAACAACAGTGGCCGGGCGCCCTAGGCGGCTGCCTAGTTTGCCTAGTGGTAGCACTGGCCCTGACTAAACTGCAAGTTGCAGGTCCTTCCTGTCTGATCATTTCACCAATTACCTATTCTGTTAAATCAGCACCCCCTTTACATCATAACCCCTTCTTTTGTACAACCAGAAATCACAGGAAATTTTCAGCTCGCAAGTTTTTTGCACTTATTGAACAGATCTAACAAAATACTTTCAATGGTATATTTAGGAGACGAATAGGGCGCAAACAAATAATCGAAGTTCATTGTTGGGTTTGACATACACTTTAAAATATATAAGCCCACTTGGAAAGCCCCAAATCTGATATCAAACAATCAACAACAAAAATTGACGTAGCATGGCAGACACCTGTCGTACCTTACAAAATGTAGTATATGCACCAGAGTGGCGAGTCATCAAGTTTGAATGCTATTACATGGGGGTAGGGCGGAGCTTGCTTACCTTTGTAAACATTTTGAATAGCTCCCAACTGTCCCTGATTTGGAACAAAGTCCCTCTGTCCCTCTTCCTTCCTCATGTGTCCCTCATTTTGGTCTGATCTATACAGGGCCATCTTTTCCATTGGGCACGCTGGGCAGTTGCCCGGGGGCCACACTTGCCTGATGGGCCCCACCAGCTGCCCAGCGACCCCAGTAAAAAAATGGTGGGAAGTGGTGAGTCAGAACTGTGCATGCGCAGTTTGCGGATATCGCCGAGAAGATCCGATCCTCCACGAGTGCTGCCTCTGTCTGTCCGCCGATGATGACGTTAGCCACACCCGCCAGACTTAAAAAAAAAAAAGCAGGAGGAGCTGAGGGTGAATGGACAGAGTAGAGTTGTCAGAGCAGACAGCACAGCAGGCTTGAAGCAGAGTGTGGCGGAGTCGGACCCCTGTCGGCAATGCCGGTTTTTCGTGAGCCTGTAACCTGCCCAGCCACCAGCCAGTACAGACACGGAGTGCCCTGGTCGGTGTCGTACGGTGAGTGGCTGACTGTGCAGCTTGCACAAAGAGATCGGGGGGTGGTCTGTTACTCTGATGTAAGTGGGAACTCTGATGTAAAGAGAAAGCAGTGGACTCTGATATCAGGTGGTCTCTGGTCACCAGAGACCCCCTTACATCAGCGTTTCCCCTTACATCATGATCTGCAGTGTTCCCCTTTACATAAGAGTTCCCTTGCACTGTAAGGGGGAATCCTGCAGACTCTGATGTAAGAGGAAACTCTGTGCTGGCTGGGTTATAGTAACCTAACCTTCATGTCAATGAAGAATTATTTTTTTTTTTTACTTTTGTTTAACTTAAACACATTGCAAATAGCATGATCTATATGTTTATAGTTTAAATACTGACATTTGCACTGTTTGGCATTGAAAACTGTAATTTTAGGTACCTTTTTGCAGTGTCAGTAAAAAATGTGGTTCTGCCAGTAAATGTCATGATTTTTGTCAGTAAAAAATTCTCGTGCGTGATTGTGTAGACAGGGCCCCAGCGCACCGTATTGCCCAGGGGCCTATAATGCTCTTAAGATGACACTGGATCTATATAGTTCTATATAAAATGCACTAATTATCTTTCAAAAAGTGTTTCCCAGTGCTAAACCTTTTATCCAACTTCTAAATTGCTGCATTTGTACATTTTAAAAGCCAATTTAAAGGAATAGTAGTCGTAAAAAAAAGCTCTTGTGGGTTTGCCTAATCTTTTTTATGTAGAATTCACCTTTAAGGGGGTGTGGCAGGAGGTGTGTCCTATGCCTATATACTTTTGCTAATAAGTGTCCCTCATTCCTATTTCAAAAAGTTGTGAGGTAAGCATTTTGACCTTCAGAAAGCTGAAAGTTACAAAGGAATCTCATGGGGCTCCAGCTGCAGGTGGTAGGTAGCTGAGGTACAGTAAAGAAAGAACATCATACTGTAGACGCCAACTGTCCCAGGTTTACTGGGATAGCCCCGCATCTCTGTCCTCTGTTCTGATGATGCTGTGTCCAAAGATCACAGCATCCACCATACCTCCCAACATTTTGAGATGGGAATGAGGGACACCTACTAGAAAATAAGTATATTTAATTGGGGTATGGCGCTGCTCCCTAACCCTAATGAAAGGGTCAGTAATCCTAAGTGATTGCTAAATGCTCAAAAGTAAAAATTGTAAATAATATATACTACAAAAAGTGAACAATTATAATCAGTCCACCTTTCAACAATGGTGTTGACACTAGATGCATGAAACCAACATCACCATCAGATACACCACGGTGAACATAGAGACACCCAGAAACAAAGTGTAGTGTCAAACTAATTATATGTTAGTATACAAAAAATACAAGACTGTATCATTAAGACCACAGTTTAGTGCAATACATCTATACACATTGATAAGATCCAAATGTGATAAGTGCACGTTAGCTCCAGATAGAAGCTCCAATCTGCAGCTGCAGATACCTATCTCTGCCAGATAGCAACACAGTCCAAAATTAGTATGCACACAGACAGTAAAAAACAGTCTTCTTCATAAAATTCAAAAGTAAACGTTCTGCTCTTCATTTAGATGTCAGTGTCCCCCACATGTGTCCCCACTCACCAGATCCTTTAACCCCTACAGGGGTAAACAGCTCAAAGGGATATCCGGATCACACGTCCACAGGGGAGATATCAGCTGGGCTAGTTCTTCCTATAATTTGTGAAGTTCCATGGAAGGGAGGATTCCCAATTACCTCATAGGTGCAGACAGGTGCTTTTTGTCTGCACCTATGAGGTAATTGGGAATCCTCCCTTCCATGGAACTTCACAAATTATAGGAAGAACTAGCCCAGCTGATATCTCCCCTGTGGACGTGTGATCCGGATATCCCTTTGAGCTGTTTACCCCTGTAGGGGTTAAAGGATCTGGTGAGTGGGGACACATGTGGGGGACACTGACATCTAAATGAAGAGCAGAACGTTTACTTTTGAATTTTATGAAGAAGACTGTTTTTTACTGTCTGTGTGCATACTAATTTTGGACTGTGTTGCTATCTGGCAGAGATAGGTATCTGCAGCTGCAGATTGGAGCTTCTATCTGGAGCTAACGTGCACTTATCACATTTGGATCTTATCAATGTGTATAGATGTATTGCACTAAACTGTGGTCTTAATGATACAGTCTTGTATTTTTTGTATACTAACATATAATTAGTTTGACACTACACTTTGTTTCTGGGTGTCTCTATGTTCACCTTGGTGTATCTGATGGTGATGTTGGTTTCATGCATCTAGTGTCAACACCATTGTTGAAAGGTGGACTGATTATAATTGTTCACTTTTTGTAGTATATATTATTTACAATTTACTTTTGAGCATTTAGCAATCACTTAGGATTACTGACCCTTTCATTAGGGTTAGGGAGCAGCGCCATACCCCAATTAAATATACTTCTTTACTGTTAGGATCTTTTTTAAAGGTCCCATTAGGGGGGCTGCAGCTCTTCACATTTATTTATTTTGTTCACTGCGAGGTGTCACACCCTTGCACTACATCTTAAGCGCAGGTACACTATTTTTATTTTATTACCTACTAGAAAATGTATGTAGGCATAGGACATGCCTCCTGCCACACCCCCTTAAAGGAGAATTGACAAAAAAAAAAGGTTAATTAAATCCACAAGGGCTTTTTTTTTACCACTACTGTTCCTTTATATTGGCTTTTAAAATATACAAATGCAGCCATTTAGAATTTGAATGAAAGGTTTAGAACTGGGAAACACTTTTTGAAAGATAAATATTGCATTTTAAATACAGCTATATAGAGCAGACCAAAATGAGGGACAAATGAGGAGGAAAGAGGGACATTGATCCAAATCAGGGACAGTCCCTCGAAATCAGGAACAGTTGGGAGCTATGCATGCACTGTAACTCAAGAAAAGTATTAGCTGTGAGGATTACAGCAGTGAGTGAAGCCTCGTACACACGGCCGAGATTCTCGTCGAAAAAAACATGTCGTTTTTTTCGACGAGATTCTTGGACAAGAAACTTGTCCCGGCCGAGTGTACACACGCTCATTTCAAAGAACCCGCGGTTCTTTGAATGGAGCGTACGCGGTGACGTCATCGAATACGACGAGCATGCGCTCGTCACATTCGATGCCGTCGCCGCCATCTTGGTATACCCTACCTATGCCTAGGAAGCTACCGCGCATGCGTCAAATTCATTTCGAACATGCGCGGGCTTCCCGGAGGACAGGTAAGTGTACACACACTCACTTTTCTCGTCGAGAAACATGCCGACGAGAATCTCGACGAGAAAATAGAGAGCAGGTTCTCTATTTTCTCGTCGAGATTACTTGTCGGTTTTCTTGACGAGAAACCATACACACAAATGAATTTCTCGGCAAGACATCTCTGCCAGCAAGTTTCTTGCTGGTTCTTGCCGAGAAACTCGGTCGTGTGTACGAGGCCTATGAGTGAAACCTCCTGGAAGCTAGTATCATTTAGTTCTGCTTTAGCAACTTGCCGATTGCTTGTAATTATACTGCTAGCGGGCAGCAGCTGCAGGTGTTTCGTCAGATTAAGCGACCTGTCAAAATTTGTAACGGAAGTGACGTTCTGTCGCCGCCATCTTGCTACACCCCGCACGCGTCCACAGTAAGGATACAGTGAGAAGGCGGTGAGCGGACATCTTCTTACACCCACCTAAGTTTTGCATTTCATACTTATTTTGTAACAGTAAACTGATTTTATATAGTGAAATCCAGTACTTAGAACTCTGTCTGACTGTTTGGATGTTGAATTTTAAAATGCTGATCTCACAGGTTTGGTAATCTGACGGAACACCTCTGATTTTAAAATTCAACATCTAAACAGTCAGACGGACTTGTAAGTACTGTATTTCACTATATAAACTCAGTTTACTGTTTAAAATAAGTGTGAAATGCAAAACTTTAGTGGGTGTAACAAGATGTCTGCTTGCCGCCTTCTTACTCTATCCTTACTGTGGACGAGTGTGGGGTGTAGCAAGATGACGGCGATGAAACTTCACTTCCGTAACAAATTCTGATGGGTCGCGGATTTTGATGAAACACAGGCACTGCAATGTACCTGTACGTTACATGTGCACTGGCCGCTTCTTCTGGTGGACACAGCAGATTGCGGTGATCGGTACCTGGCCATTATGAGTCCTTTGCGGTCCCTCAGCGCATGGCGGTCCGTTATCCATTTGAGGAAAGCCTTTTGAAGAAGTGGGCTTCTCCTCTGGTCGTTGATCCCCCGGTCTCTCGGTTAAATAAAGTAACCACTATCCCGGTAGAGGGGGCCCCTGCCTTTAAGGACCCTACTGATAGGAAGTCCAAAGCGGTGACCCGCACAATGTTCACCATGCTGGGGTCAGGATTGCGGCCTATATTGGCTGCAACCTTGGTGTCTCAGACACTAACTGAATGGGCTAAAATATTGCACCAGACAGTGGAGGAGCATCAGCTTCCTCCTGAATGCGTGTCACTGGCCGAACAGTTGGTTCAGGGACTTGTGTACGTCTGTGATGCAACCCTGGATGCGGCCCCGTTAATCTCCCGGGCTTCCGCATCTACGGTGGTATTGCGTCGCCTGATATGGCTAAAGTGCTGGTCCGCTGACCAAGCTTCCAAGAAAACTCTGGCAGATTTGCTTTTCAAAGGTGGGAGGCTTTTTGGTGCCTCACTGGACGACATCATTAAAGATGTCACTGGAGGTAAACGCACACTTCTCCCTCAGTCCACTAAAGGGAAAGAGCCGCGCCGTAAGCCGGGGCCCTCCTTTCCCACACAGAAGCGGTATTTTTGTCAGTCAGGACCTGCTGGCAGACCCTCCCAAGCGGAAAAAGGCCCAGCTGGGGGACAGAATCGTCCCTGGGTGCGCAAGCCCACCAAGCCAGCAAACAAGCCTGCTTCCGCATGAAGTTTTGCCCCCACCCGACTCCTGGGTGGGGGGAAATCTTCATGGGTTTGCAGCTCGGTGGACCTCCCTGTCCTCCGACCAGTGGGTCTGCGAGGTGGTCACTTTGGGGTACAAGATAGAGTTTCTTTCTTGTCCACCAAACAGATTCTTTCCCTCAAATCTGCCTCTCCTTCCAGCTCGTCAGACTGCCCTGCTGGGGGCAGTGCAAGACTTGTTGAGATGCAGGGTAATCATACCCGTACCACCGCAGGACAGGTTTCAGGGTTTCTACTCAAATCTGTTTGTGGTCCCAAAGAAGGATGGAGTCCATCCAATCTTGGACCTCAAGGCCCTCAATGCCTTTGTAAAGGTTCAAAAGTTCCGGATGGAATCAATTCATTCGGTGGTGGCTGCGCTCCATCCAGGGGACTTCCTGGCGTCCCTGGATAGCAGGGACGCATACTTGCATGTCCCCATCTGCGTCAGGCATCAGAGGTTCCTGCGCTTTGCGATCGGCGAAGACCACTATCAATTCGTGGCTCTTCCCTTTGGCCTAGCGTCGGCACCAAGAGTTTTCACCAAGGTGCTCGCCCCGATTTTAGCTTTGCTGAGACAGCGCGGCATTGCTATCATGAGCTACTTAGACGATCTTCTTCTGAGAGCTGCTTCAATTAGAGGAGGATGTGTCTATAGCCAGTCAGACCCTCCGGGAGTTTGGTTGGGTACTGAACCTCCGGAAGTTGGTGTTAGTACCGACCCAGCGCCTAGAGTACTTGGGGTCAGGGCCAGATTAAGAACATCATGGGCCTGGTGCTGAAGATTTTGGTGGGGCCTTTTAAAAATAATTAATAAAAATGCAAACAATTAAATGAGAGAGAGAGAGAGAGAGAATGCGCATGAGCATGCGTGGGAATGACATCAATGCAGCCCGGCCAAGGCAAGTGACCGAAGGCACGGAACCCAGAAGGAAGACCGGTGAAGATGGAAGCGCCAGGGCCCTGCCGGATTGATCACAGCGCAGCACTGGAGGGCTCAGTCTGTCAATTTAAGTGTACCCTAATGTGCCAATATGCTGTGCATACTTGTACATTGTGGCATAACCTACCTCAGGGTCTCTAAAAAGTAGTAATGTTAGCAAAGTTTACTACCGCTTTAATATCACAGGATCCCATGAGCCTCTCATGGGCCCCCTACTGACCTGTGGCCCTTGGTCAGTGCCTAAGTGCATAGTTAACATTATTTCCAAAATATTTTCAGGGACACTTTTTTTTACAAGTGCTATATTTAGAGTAGCTGAGATCCCCTTATGTTCCTCTATACATCACTGTAGTAATCACAAAATTAAATGAGTACTAATAATGGGGCAGAACAAATATGAGGACCATAGGCGTGCCCACGGGGTGTGCCGGGTGTGCCCAGGCACACCCTAATCATCCCTGTGCGCCTCTCACTGCTAGTGCTAATTGTGACTGCTGCGAGCCTGCAACATTGTCTGTGGAGCTCATGTCACCACTGGGGTCGGACCGGGCAAGAAAAAACATCTGTGTGCTGTGGGGGGGAGGTGATAAAGCAGGAACAAGAGAATCACCGGGACCACAGCCGCGGAGTAACCCAGCCGCATTTGCCGATGGGTCTTCTATAGTTCCGGCTCCAGGTCCCGCCCGCAGGCGGCGGAGTGATATACATCTGCACTCCGCCCCCCCTCCGGCCTCCTCTCTCTCCCTTCGAAGAAGCAGCGGAGCCTCAGCCAGGATAGCGGCAGGCGGGTGGCTCAGTGAGGCGAGCAGTGAGACAGCACTGAGAAGGGCAAGCAGCAAGACACACGATGGACCACAAAAAAAAAAGAAAAAGGCAACTTGACATGAACCCTCCCTGACTTGTCAGCAAAAAAGTAAGTGTGCATTTTTAGATATATAAATGCACACTTACTTTTTTGCTAACAAGTCAGGCAGGGTTCATATTGATTTGAATTGTATATGATATATTTATATATTTTATATATATATATATATATATATATATTATATACAATTCAAATCAATATGAACCCTGCCTGACTTGTTAGCAAAAAAGTAAGTGTGTATTTATATATAATATATATATATTGTGAGGGGGTTAGTTCGGCAGCGGGTGTGTGTGACCCCCGGGATGGGCTCCCCACACAAAAACAGGCCCAGCAAACGGAGGTTGTGGTTTTCAAAATCAAAAAAGGTGCGGTTTATTTTCTATTTACAGTGACAAAACACAGCAAAGCCAAAAGAAACATAAACAAAATAAATCCTGGTCAACTTGACCTCTGACTAAACATACAGGTTTCCTAACTAACAACTGGGATCAGCCTAGTGCTGTCCTAGTCCCTAAGTCCCTGGTTTTAAATGTCCAAGCAAATAGCCACACAGGCTTTGTCTCACCGCACAGGGGTTCACTCTCCCTAGACAGTCCACACAGGTCTGGGTCCAGGCATGAGCAAACACCTAATGAATCTGGGAGTTTTTATAGAGGCCTTAAACGAGCTGACAAGCTTCAGCTGGTCTCATCAACTCCCTGTCTGCACGACGCCCCACACTCTCCCTAGAGGTATGAGTCATCCATGAGCCCACTAGCCTCAGCTGGGCTTATACAACTCTCCACCTAGTTGTATAAGTCGGCGTAAAGCCTGAATCTGGGCGAAATATATCTACCCCCCTGGATGCAACCAGGTGACTTTACCTTCCTGCTGTCACAATATATATAATATATATATATATATATATATATATATATATTACACATACAATTCAAATCAATATGAACCCTGCCTGGCTTGTATATATAAATATTTTTTAATTTTTTTTGCCCATGCATACATCAAGTCGATTTTTAAATGTAATTTTTTTTTTTATTGTTCTTACGTGTTAAAATAACGCTTCGATAATGTTATTTTATTTTAACGTGTGAGAACAATTTAAAAAAATGACATTTAAAAATCAACTTAACCACGACTTTTAGAAGATTTTCCCCCTTCATGACCAGGCCATTTTTTGCTATTTAACTGCGCTACTGGCAACTGCGCAGCCATGCAACACTTTACCCAAATTCATTTTAGCATTTTTTTTATGCAAATAGAGCTTTCTTTTGGTTGTATTTGATCCCCACTAGGTTTTTTCTTTTTTGCTAAAGACAAACAGAATGAAAAATAAAAAAAAAAAAATATTTTCTACTTACTACTGTTACTACTACTACTACTACTGTTATAAAACCTATCCAATAAAATACATTTTCTTCAAAAATGTAGGCAAATATGAATTCTACTACATGTCTTTGGTATACAACAAAAAAAAAAACCTAAGTGTATATTAACTACTTCCTGTATGCCCACAGCCCCAATATATGGCGGACAGAAAACAGTGCCAATGTGGGTTAACGTACCTGTACGTCAGCCCACATTGGAGGCTCCTGCACGGCTCACAGAGCGCGCACCTGGGAGCCCTGTGATCAGTGTGTGGCCTTTACACAGAATCCTATTACCGCTGGTCTTGTACCATGTGATGGATGTGTCCAATCAGAGCGTCCTGATCATCGCCATAACCCATACCAATGTCCTGATCACCGCCATACCCCATACCAGCATCCTGATAAATTGTAATACATATACAGTATACCAGAGTTTGTAGACTGTATAAATTTCACACAGACCAAATCTGGAGAGATCTATTGTTGCTGGGGGGGGGAGATATCTATTGTTGCTGGGAAGATATATTGTTGCTGGTGAATCTATAGTTTCCGTGAGGGATCTATTGTTGCTAGGGAGATGTCTTGTTCCTGGGGGATCTATTGTTACTGAGGGAATCTATTGTTGCTGGGGGATGTAACAAGTTTATTTAAAGAAATAAATACAATTCAGGATATTAAAACCTGACACTTTAAAAAAAAATCCTACTTACCGTGCGGTTTGTGTAAAAATTGCTTATTTGATCTGGAGTATTTATTTAAAAGGTTTGTTTATGTTAAAAGATTATTTAATTAATAAGTTAAAAAATAATGTTTGTTTACATTGATTATTATTATTATACAGGATTTATATAGTGCCAACAGTTTGCGCAGCGCTTTACAACATCAGGGAAGACAGTACAATTACAATACAGGAGGGATCAGAGGGCCCTGCTCGTTAGAGTTTACAATATAGAAATAAATGTTTATTTCATTAAAAGTTTTAATTCATTTTAAAATGTTTGTTTACATTTACCATATTTATTCAAATGTGTGTGTGTGTATATATGTATGTGTATATGTGTATGTGTATATATATATATATATATATATATATATATATATATATACATACATACACCTTTATACAGACGCACGTGTTTTTGAGCTTTGGTTTGAGGTGCACACCCTAATGCATTAGGCTGTGCACGCCTATGATGAGGACTGAGAAGATTTTCTTTAGTTGAACTAGCAAAAGTGTGCCTATTCTAAAGCTGGTAACATTGAGGATATTCAGTATAATTTAAAAAAAACTGTTTTTGTGGGTAAGAGGCATAGGGGAGGAGTATGAACGGTATAAAATTGGGAAGTATGTGAAGGTGAGGGAGAGGAATGTGGAGGGTCTAACAGTGGGCACTATGTACAGGAGAGGAGTGTGGAGGGTATGGCAGAAGGCACTTTGTACAGGAGAGGAGTTTGAAGGTTATGACAGTGGGCAGTATGCACAGCAGAGGAGTGTGGAGGGTATGACAGATGGTAGTATGTACCAGAGAGGAGTGTGGAGGGTATGACAGTAGGCAGTATGTACAGGCGAGGAGTGAGGAGGGTATGACAGTGGGCAGTATGTACAGGAGAACGGTGTGGAGGGTAAGCACAGTGGGCAGTATGTATAGGAGAGGAGTGTGGAGGGTATGACAGTGAGCAGTATGTACAGGAGAGGAGTGTGGAGGGTATGACAGTGGGCACTATGTATAGAAGAGAAGTGTGAAGAGTAGGACAGTAAGCAGTATGTACAGGAGAGAAGTGTGAAGGGTATGATGGTGGGCACTATGTATAGGAGAGGAGTGTGGAGGGTATGACAGTGAGCAGTATGTACAGGAGAGGAGTGTGGAGGGTATGACGATGGGCACTATGTATAGGAGAGGAGTGTGGAGGGTATGACAGTGAGCAGTATGTACAGGAGAGGAGTGTGGGGGATACGACAGTGGGCAATTTGTACAGGAGAAAAGTGTAAGACAGCGGGCACTATGTACAGGAGAGGAGTGTGTAGGGTATGACAGGGGGCACTATGTACAGGAGAGGAGTGTGGGGGGTATGACGGTGGGCACTATGTATAGGAGAGAAGTGTGGAGGGTATGACAGTGGGCACTATGTATAGGAGAGGAGTGTGGAGGGTATGACAGTGAGCAGTATGTACAGGAGAGGAGTGTGGAGGGTATGACCGTGGGCACTATGTATAGGAGAGGAGTGTGGAGGGTATGATAGTGGGAACTATGCATAGGAGAGGAGTATGGAGGGTAGGACAGTGAGCAGTATGTACAGGAGAGGAGTGTAGAGGATACGGCAGTGGGCACTATGTACAGGAGAGAATTGTGTGACAGCTGGCACTATGTACAGGAGAGGAGTGTGTAGGGTATGACAGTGGGCACAATGTATAGGAGAGAAGTGTGGAGAGTATGACAGTGGGCAGAATGTACAGGTGAGGAGGATGAAGGAATCTGGGAAGGAAAATGTAAAGGTTTGTGGAAGGATGTTTAGGGACTGCGTAGTGGTTAAGTGGGCCACACATTGATTGAAATTACGCCAATTAAGCAGAGACCAGCCATAGTCGATTTATGTATGGGCTAGCTGGTTTTACACAAGTCAATCTATTATCCGACTTGAGTACAACCATCCTGTCAGGTTTTTCCCAAAACAATCAGTTCTGCCAGCTATAGTTAGCAACACTGATCATTGTATTCCCTGGCAGAACACAATAACACT
Organism: Rana muscosa; assembly: GCA_029206835.1. NCBI lineage: Eukaryota > Metazoa > Chordata > Amphibia > Anura > Ranidae > Rana > Rana muscosa. The sequence continues at coordinate 97,594,151 of JARGYO010005626.1, read as the reverse complement.
GCAGGAGTTATTCCCCCATCCACAGGTCAGCAGGTAAGAGGGTGTGTGGGGACAGGCTTGGGAGAGATACTAGTCAGTGGCTGGTGAGGCACTGGCTAGTATCAGAGCCAGATACACACAGGTTACATTTGCCACGATCGTTAGAGCGAGAGCAATAATTCTAGCATTAGACCCCCTCTGTAACTCTAGACATGTAACATGTAAAAAAATTTAAAGCATTGCTTAACCACTTAACAACCACCTGCCGACAAATAACGTTGACAAGGTGGTTGCTTAACTCTGGGAGGACGTTATATAACGTCCTCCCAGAATCGCGCTCCCGCGCGCCCCCTGGGGCGCGCACACGGGAAACTCCGTGACCGCCGGGTCCAGAGGACCCGGCGGATCACGAATCGCGGTAAATCGCCGCTGATAGCGGCCGTTTACCACGTGATCGCTCCGTCAAATGACGGAGCAATCACTTGTAAACAGACCGGCGTCATTTGATGACGCCGGTTCCTCCCTCCCCTCTCTGTACCGATCGGTACAGTGTGAGAGGGGAGGGGGAGGGAGCGGATGGCAGCAGCAGCACTGTGGGCTGGATCTGTGACAATTGCAGTCACAGATCCAGCCATCCATCCATCCCTGCTCAGCCATCCCTGTGCTATACCCTGCCAATACTCTGCAATACACCCTGCCAATACTCTGCAATACACCCTGGTGCAATACTCTGCAATACCCTAGTGCAATACTCTGCAATACCCTGGTGCAATACTCTGCAATACCCTGGTGCAATACTCTGCAATACCCTGGTGCAATACTCTGCAATACCCTGCGAAATACTCTGCAATACCCTGCGAAATACTCTGCAATACCCTGGTGCAATACTCTGCAATACCCTGGTGCAATACTCTGCAATACCCTGGTGCAATACTCTGCAATACCCTGGTGCAATACTCTGCAATACCCTGGTACAATACTCTGCAATACCCTGGTGCAATACTCTGCAATACCCTGCACAATACTCTGCAATACCCTGCACAATACTCTGCAATACCCTGCAAAATACTCTGCAATACCCTGCAAAATACTCTGCAATACCCTGCGCAATACTCTGCAAAATACTCTGCAATACCCTGCACAATACTCTGCAATACCCTGCACAATACTCTGCAATACCCGCCACAATACTCTGCAATACCCGCCACAATACTCTGCAATACCCGCCACAATACTCTGCAATACCCTCCACAATACTCTGCAATACCCTCCACAATACTCTGCAATACCCTCCACAATACCCTGTGCAATACCCTCCACAATACCCTGTGCAATACCCTGCCATACACCGCAATACCCTGCCATACACCGCAATACCCTGCCATAGTCCGCAATACTCCGCAATGCCCGGCAATACTCCACAATGCCCGGCAATACTCCGCAATGCCCAGCAATACTCTGCAATAACCACTTCCCGCCCTCCGGCCGTCATATGACGTCCTTGACTTTGTGCGGGGATATCTGAATGATGGGAGCAGCTACAGGCATCATTCAGATATTAGCTTTTTCAGCCGGCGATTCCCTACACCATAAGAACAATCATAGCCGCTGTTCCGCCGCTTGATCATTCTTACGGGAGGCGAGAGGGGATGTCCCCCCCCCCCCCGCCGCCCTCCGGTGCTTCTACCGACTCACCGCTACGATCAAAGCCAGGATTGTTGTTTTTTTTTTTGTTTTTTTTTCAGGCTTCCCAGCCTAGAGGTGAGATGTGGGGTCTTATTGACACCCCCCCCCCCCCCCCCCATATCTCACTGTAAAGAGGACCTGTCATGCCATATTCCTATTACAAGGGATGTTTACGTTCCTTGTAATAGGTATAAAAGTGATCAAAAAAATGTTTAGGGCGGAAAAACATGTCAAACTAAAATAAATAAAGTAAAATGAAGAATAATTTTTTTTTTTTTTTTTTAAAGCGCCCCTGTCCCCGTGAGCTCGCATACAGAAGCGAACGCATACGTAAGTCCCGCCCACATATGAAAACGGTTTTCAAACCACACATGTGAGGTATCTCTGCGAACGTTAGAGCGAGAGCAATCATTTTGGCCCTAGACCTCCTCTGTAACTCAAAACATGTAACCAGTAAAAATATTTAAAGCGTCGCCTATGGGGATTTTTTAAGTAGCGAAGTTTGGCGCCATTCCACGAGTGTGTGCAATTTTTAAGGGCGACATGTTAGGTATCTATTTACTCGGCGTAACTTCATCTTTCACATTATGCAAAAACATTGGGCTAACTTTACTGTTTTTTTTTTTTTTTTTAAGCACAAAACATTTTTTTTCCGTAAAAAACGCGTTAAAAAAATTGCTGCGCAAATATCGTGCGAGATAAAAAGTTGCAACAACCACCATTATATTCTCTAAGGTCTTTGCTAAAAAAACATATATAATGTTTTGGGGTTCTATGTAATTTTCTAGCAAATAAATGATGATTTTTACATGTAGGAGAGAAATGTCAGAATTGGCCTGGGTGCTCCAGAACGCCTGAAGGTGCTCCCTGCATGTTGGGCCTCTGTATGTGGCCACGCTGTGTAAAAGTCTCACACATGTGGTATCGCCATACTCGGGAGTAATAGCAGAATGTGTTTTGGGGTGTAATTTGTGGAATGCATATGCTGTGTGTGAGAAATAACCTGCTAATATGACAATTTTGTGAAAAAAAAAAAAGAGAAAAAAAAAATCTTGATTTTGCAAAGAATTGTGGGAAAAAATGACAACTTCAAAAAACTCACAATGCCTCTTTCTGAATACCTTGGAATGTCTTCTTTCCAAAAAGGGGTCATTTGGGGGGTATTTGTACTTTTCTGGCATGTTAGGGTCTCAAGAATTGAGATAGGCCGTCAGTACTTCAGGTGTGATCAATTTTCAGATATTGGCACCATAGCTTGTGGACTCTATAACTTTCACAAAGACCAAATAATATACACCAATTTGTACTTATTTTTACCAAAGATATGTAGCAGTATAAATTTTGGCCAAAATTTATGAAGAAAAAATAGTAATTTGCAAAATTTTATAACAGAAACGAAAAAAAAATCATTTTTTTACAAAATTTTCAGTCTTTTTTCTCTTATAGCGCAAAAAATAAAAAACCCAACAGTGATTAAATACCACCAAAAGAAAGCTCTATTTGTGTGAAAAAAAGGACAAAAATTTCATATGGGTACAGTGTTGTATGACTGAGTAATTGTCATTCAAAATGTGAGAGCACCGAAAGCTGAAAATTGGTCTGGTTATTAAGGGGGTTTAAGTGCCCAGTGGTCAAGTGGTTAATATACAAAAAAAAAATCGTGCTAACTTTAGTGTTTTTTTTCTCTTTTTATGAATGAAACTGTTTCTTTCCAAAAAAAAACAAGTTTAAAAAATTGCTGCGCAAATACCGTGTAACATAAAAAGTTGCAAAGACCACCATTTTATTCCTTAGGGTGTCTTCTAAAACAATATATAATGTTTGAGGGTTCTGAGTAGTTTTCTAGCAAAAAAACAAATGATGATTTTTACATGTAGGAGAGAAGTGTCAGAATTGGCCTGGGTGACAAGGGGTTAATTTCCACAAATAATATAGAAATATTTATTATAAGCCCTGTGATCTCATCTCATCATCACTCTCAGTCTGCTGCAGAGTGTCAGCTTGTATTTAAACTGGCCGCTCTGTATGTAGCTTCTGACAGGCCCGTATCTCCAGAACCATAAAAATGGTAGGAGCACCATAATTTGACCAGTGGTGGGGTGGGTCTTCAGCTACTTACTCCCCATATGTGGGGTCTCTGTGATCCCTGGTCACCGACACGAAATTATAGTAGGATGTTGTTTTTTTTCTTTCCCCTGCAGGAGAATCGTCAATCAAGATCATTAAGAGTGGGTGGCTCTTAGACAGTGTGGGAGAGGGGTTGTGACTATGCAAATGTTTAAAGTGTTTTATGACATAAGTTGTTTTGTATGTTCCCCATTCCCTGAGCAGGTCTTGGCACTTGGGAAATTTAGAGGAACTGCTTCAGGGGTTTCACTCCATGCCACCACTTATGGGAGGCATGGGTGTGCACCTGACGCTGGGGACCAGCGTCAAATTACAGGGGGGAGTGTGTAGCGGGGTCCTCAAATAGATGGGGTACACCTGGGCAATAGTGTGACCCAGGTGTATAATTGTGTTAGGATTCAGACCCCTTTTTATCTCGTGGAGGATCAGAGGATGTAATATTCTCCTTTGCCTGTGGGTGGCGGGGTACCCACAGGCTTCAGGTAGAATCATCTTCGCAGTGCTCCCTGTTTTGTCCCTTCCCGGAGATGGTATGGCTGGGGCGGGGAACCCGCCGGGCCATTGAAGGGAGGAGATAAAAGGGGGAGACGCCCTTACCACGCGGTCGTGGTCGTCGTCGTCGGGTGGAGAAGGAGGTCCTCGGAGGAGGAGGGCTGCGGTCCGCACCCAGGGCCCTTAGGCCTGGGTGCGGGAGATCCAGGAGTCTGGTCCAGGTGCCCATGGCCTGGTCCGGAGTCATGTTGGCGTCCATCCCAGGCACCTTTAGCCTGGGGTGAGGTACTATCGAGGAGGCCTGGGGCCCAGTACCTTCGACTGGGTCCCGCTAGGGTGGACTGTCCGAGGGTCCCTGAGCGGAGGGACTCGTACCTGAGGTGAGGAGGCCGGGGAGGTTACCCACTGAAGACCCGGAGCAGCACCAACCCGGTGACGGTGGGCCTCTGGGAACTCTCTTGGGAGGACACATCCCCTGATAGGGGCCACAGCGTATCGAAGAGGGCTCCATTGCTGTTCATAGGGGTTGCTAGAAGAGACCCTATCTTTAGAACTTAAACTTTAGGAAGTGCCTCGATCTGCTCATCCCACCGTTGGAAAGGTTATAGGTCCCAACCAGTCTGCTGCAATAAGAACTGTTTATCGTGCTTTGCTATTGGAGTGCCAAATAAACAAGTGTTGGACCTTTCTTCGGTGTGTGAACTCCAGTTACTGGAAGCAAAGGGGAGGCGGGTGAGCTTGTGGTTACAGACTCAGTGCATTCACAGAACACACCGGCCCGAGGAAACATCAGGAAGTGGCCTTCACCTCCCTACTACAATGGGGAGGACATGGGCCGTGGCGCATCTCACTCTCACAACCCCTAGACATGAGTTGGTGTGTAAAACCGATAAAGAAGAAGAGAGGGTGAGGCCGCTACATATACAAAAAAAAAATCGTGCTAACTTTAGTGTTTTTTTTCTCTTTTTATGAATGAAACTGTTTCTTTCCAAAAAAAAACAAGTTTAAAAAATTGCTGCGCAAATACCGTGTAACATAAAAAGTTGCAAAGACCACCATTTTATTCCTTAGGGTGTCTTCTAAAACAATATATAATGTTTGAGGGTTCCGAGTAGTTTTCTAGCAAAAAAACAAATGATGATTTTTACATGTAGGAGAGAAGTGTCAGAATTGGCCTGGGTGACAAGGGGTTAATTTCCACAAATAATATAGAAATATTTATTATAAGCCCTGTGATCTCATCTCATCATCACTCTCAGTCTGCTGCAGAGTGTCAGCTTGTATTTAAACTGGCCGCTCTGTATGTAGCTTCTGACAGGCCCGTATCTCCAGAACCATAAAAATGGTAGGAGCACCATAATTTGACCAGTGGTGGGGTGGGTCTTCAGCTACTTACTCCCCATATGTGGGGTCTCTGTGATCCCTGGTCACCGAGCTAAAATCCTTGAGGACAATTTTTTTTTGGGGGGGGGCAAATGGGCCTATCTTGAGGAAGGGGCCTGGAGCTGCAGCTCCAATAGCCCCTATGTTAATCTAGCCCTGCCTGGGGTTGATTCTGGACTCTTCGGAGGCCAGGGTTTTTCTTCCCTTGGAAAAGTTGCAGACACTCCAGACTGCGGTGAGGTTGTTGACATCCCGCAAATGGTCGTCTCTCCGTTTTTTGCATGTGAGTCCTGGGCCTAATGGTAGCCTCTTTCGAGGCAGTGCCGTTTGCCCAATTCCACACTCGGGTATTGCAAAGGGAGATTCTCTCCAAATGGAACAAATCTCCATCGTCTCTGGATCATCAAATTCAGTTAAGTCATCTAGTCAGGGCCTCTCTGAGTTGGTGGCTGAGATCCCCGGCTCTTCGGTCCGGGAAGTCGTTCCTCCCCTTTCATTGGACTGTTATCACGACGGACGCCAGCCTGACCGGTTGGGGGGGGGGGTCTGGGGGGTTCAGGCAGCCCAGGGCCGCTGGACTCCGGACGAATCCCAACTGCCGATCAATGTCCTGGAACTCCGGGCGATCAGGCTGTGCCTCTTCAAATGGTCACAGAGGCTAAGAGGGCGTCCAGTTAGGATCCAGTCAGACAACGCCATGGCTGTGGCATACATCAACCATCAAGGAGGAACAAGAAGCTTGGCTGCAGCATTGGAGGTTGCTCACATTCTGCGGTGGGCGGAAAGGAGCGTACCAGCTCTATCGGCAGTTTACAGTTTACATACGTGGAAAACTGGCAGGCGGACTATCTGAGTCGCCAGATGCTGGACCAAGGGGAATGGTCATTACATCTGGAGGTATTTCAACTCCTTTGCCGGAGATGGGACACGCCAGACGTGGATCTCCTGGCTTCTCGACTCAATAGCAAGGTGTCGAGGTTCGTGGCCAGGTCCAGAGATCCCTGGGCAGACGCGTCAGACGTGTTGGTGGCCCCGTGGGGCCAGTATCGGCTAATGTATGCCTTTCCGCCCACTGAAGTTGCTTCCTCGTCTGCTCCGCAGAGTAGAGTCCGAAGGGATTCCGGTGATTCTCATTGCCCCGGATTTGCCCAGGCATCCCTGGTACGCCGATCTAGTGCACCTGGTGGCGGATGCACCTTGGCGACTACCAATGCGAGAGGACCTTCTCTCGCAAGGTCCCATTCTTCATCCTGCTCTACAAATGCTGGCTTTAACGGCATGGCTATTGAAAGCCAGGTACTAAGGGACCGAGGCCTGTCGGATTCGGTCATTTCAACCATGTTGAGGGCACGGAAATCTTCTTCTAGGAAGATCTACCATCGCACGTGGAGAGCCTACATCTCTATGTGTGAGGAGATGGAATGGCTTCCACGGGCATATTCGGTTTCCAGGATCCTGCTGTTTTTACAGCGTGGAGTGGATCAGAAACTTGCCTTAAGCACCATTAAGGGCCAGACTTCAGCCTTAGCTGTTTTCTTTCAGCGACCCCTGGCGGCTCATTCATTGGTGAGTACTTTTGTGCAAGGGGTCCGGCATGTGGCCCCTCCAATCCGACCACGACTACCTCCGTGAGATTTGAATCTGGAGAAACCTCTATTTGAGGACATCAGGGAAATTCCTCTTTTGACGCTCTCTCAGAAGGTTGCCTTCCTAGTAGCCATAACATCAGCCAGGATGGTTTCTGAATTGGCGGCCTTGTCTTGCAAGTCCCCATATTTGGTCCTCCATAAGGACAAAGTGGTGCTACGCCCGCAGCTTTCCTTCCTTCTGAAGGTAGTTTTGCCCTTTCACCTGAATGAGGACATTGTACTTCCATCCTTGTGTCCTCGGCCATCGCATTCCAAGGAGGTTGCGCTGCATTCGTTAGACGTGGTGCGTGCCTTGCGGTACCTGTTGGCTACGGCTCCGTTCCGGAGGTCTGACTAACTGTTTGTGTCAGTGTCTGGTCTGCAGAAGGGCCTGGCGGTCTCATGGGCCACCATTTCTCGGTGGATCATGCAGACCATCATCCAGGCCTATGCCCTTAAGGGGCGGGCACCTTCCTTTCCTGCCATGGCGCATTCGACCAGGGCTATTGGTGCCTCTTGGGCTTTCCGACATCAAGCTTCTGTCTCACAAGTGTGTAAGGCAGCGACCTGGTCGTCTGTTCACACTTTGTCAACGTTTTACAAGGTTGATGTGAGTGCATTTTTTTTGATTGCTGTTCCCACCCCTCGTTTTTTGACACTGCTTTGGGAATGTCCCAACTGTCAAGAATTAAGGAGCTGTGTCCATCCATGGACGAAAAGAGAAAATAGGATTTTTTGTACTCACCGTAAAATCCTTTTCTCTGTCGTCCATGGACGGACACAGCACCCACCCCTCCTTTTTTTGGTTTGTACTGCTTTTTTACGAACTGAGCTGCTGACTGCAGGGCGGAGGGTTATGTCCGGAGGGACCGCCCCCTGTTCAACTCTGTTAAAGTAACAAGTATTTAAATATCTAACATGTTCTGCCTAGTCCTCTCCTATAGAACAGGAACATAACCCAACTGTCAAGACTTAAGAGGCTATGTCCGTCCATGGACGACAGAGAAAAGGATTTTACGGTGAGTACAAAAAATCCTATTTTTCAATATCAGTCAATCTGGACCCAGCTGTGTATGTGTCTAAAGTTTAGCGATGACTGTGGCAGCACCCAATAAGTGGCAGTACTCGGGGTGGACCTCTTCCCTCCACCTACGCCACTGCTTTTTACTAAAAAAAATCTCCCATTCCAGAGCTGAGTCTATAGTTACTTCCTCCAATGATTACGGTCTCTCATGCTTTTTGTAGCCAGGCCAAATGCCAGGTTGCACACTTACACATGGACTTGAATGGAAGGTTGCTACTGCTATATGAGTACATCCCATTCAAGCCTATGATGTTAGCCTATGATGTTAGTGCCCAGACACAAGAAGCCCGGCACTAGACTTTTACTGGGTTTTTAGATAAAAGTGAACATGGACTTTAATTCTCGCTGAAGCCTGTGTAGATGCTGCAGTTTTCTAAAGCGGGATTTCCCATTGCCACCCTGTATTATTATAGGAGTTTGTTTGAGAGATTTCCACCCTGTATTGGCATATTATATTGTGTGTGGCTAGGGACTATCCCTGCCAAGAAGAGAATGAACTTTAATCTCAGTACCCAAGGACAAACACACTTTATATAGTAAAAAGATGGTAAATGGTAGTAATTGATTCCTCCTGAAGAAGCGGTTGTAACCGCAAAACATGTAGAGGATTTGCTCCATATAAATTACTTTGTGCCCTAGGATCACCTGAGGTTACCATTCCACCAGCACAATTGATGTAACAATATTGTTACTACAAGCATTGTTTTTATGTTAATTTTTGTATATGGATATACAGTGGGTACGTAAAGTATTCAGACCCCCTTAAATTTTTCACTCTTTGTTATATTGCAGCCATTTGCTAAAATCTTTTAAGTTCATTTTTTTCCTCATTAATGTACACACAGCACCCCATATTGACAGAAAAACCCAGAATTGTTGACATTTTTGCAGATTTATTAAAAAAGAAAAACTGAAATATCGCATGGTCGTAAGTATTCAGACCCTTTGCTGTGACACTCATATATTTAACTCAGGTGCTGTCCATTTCTTCTGATCATCCTTGAGATGGTTTCTACGCCTTCATTTGAGTCCAGATGTGTTTGATTATACTGATTGGACTTGATTAGGAAAGCCACACACCTGTCTATATAAGACCTTACAGCTCACAGTGCATGTCAGAGCAAATGAGAATCATGGGGTCAAATGAACTGCCTGAAGAGCTCAGAGACAGAATTGTGGCAAGACACAGATCTGGCCAAGGTTAAAAAAAAAAATTCTGCTGCACTTAAGGTTCCTAAGAGCACAGTGGTCTCCATAATCCTTAAATGGAAGACGTTTGGGACGACCAGAAACTTTCCTAGAGCTGGCCGTCTGGCCAAACTGAGCTATCGGGGGAAAAGAGCCTTGGTGAGAGAGGTAAAGAAGAACCCAAAGATCACTGTGGCTGAGCTCCAGAGATGCAGTCGGGAGATGGGAGAAAGTTGTAGAAAGTCAACCATCACTGCAGCCCTCCACCAGTCGGGGCTTTATGGCAGAGTGGCCCGACGGAAGCCTCTCCTCAGTGCAAGACACATGAAAGCATGCATGGAGTTTGCTAAAAAAACACCTGAAGGACTCCAAGATGGTGAGAAATAAGATTCTCTGGTCTGATGAGACCAAGATAGAACTTTTTGGCCTTAATTCTAAGCGGTATGTGTGGAGAAAAGCAGGCACTGCTCATCACCTGTCCAATACAGTCCCAAAAGTGAAGCATGGTGGTGGCAGCATCATGCTGTGGGGGTGTTTTTCATCTGCAGGGACAGGACCACTGGTTGCAATCGAGGGAAAGATGAATGCTGCCAAGTACAGGGATATCCTGGATGAAAATCTACTAGAGTACTCAGGACCTCAGACTGGGCCGAAGGTTTACCTTTCAACAAGACAATGACCGTAAGCACACAGCTAAAATAACGAAGGAGTGGCTTCACAACAACTCCGTGACTGTTCTTGAATGGCCCAGCCAGAGCCCTGACTTAAACCCAATTGAGCATCTCTGGAGAGACCTAAAAATGGCTGTCCACCAACGTTTACCATCCAACCTGACAGAACTGGAGAGGATCTGCAAGGAGGAATGGCAGAAGATCCCCAAATCCAGGTGTGAAAAACTTGTTGCATCTTTCCCAAAAAGACTCATGGCTGTATTAGATCAAAAGGGTGCTTCTACTAAATACTGAGCAAAGGGTCTGAATACTTAGGACCATGTGATATTTCAGTTTTTCTTTTTTAATAAATCTGCAAAAATGTCAACAATTCTGTGTTTTTCTGTCAATATGGGGTGCTGTGTGAACATTAATGAGGAAAAAAAAATTAACTTCAATGATTTAGCAAATGGCTGCAATATAACAAAGAGTGAAAAATTTAAGGGGGTCTGAATACTTTACCCACTGCATGTCCACTTTTAAATTATGTTGTATCAATAGGATCAAAGAAAAATGATTTTACTATATATATTGAGTTACTTTTTGGGAACGGAGATAGTCCATTCTCTTCTTGACAGGGATAGTCTCTAGCCACACACAATATACCATTATCAGGATGATGGTCCCCGATTTTGTACAGATATAAGTCTGATGCACACGGTTTATATACTGTATTGGCATAGGAGGGGGGGACTTCTTAAAGTGGAGTTCCAGTCCTCCACATCCTTTTTTTTAAACACTCCTCCATACTTGTTTAAACATATCTAGCAACATTTAGAACATGTCATATATGTAGTCCCTGTAGATTGTGTTAAAATATTTGAAGACTAACCAGATCTTGGACGCAGGCAGGCCATGTCATCTGTGGGCATCTGAAGCCCTCTTAATTTCTGGGATTTGATGCAGCTGGCTACCCAGCATGCACCTCCCGATCTCGCGCCTGAGCAGTGAAACCACTGAGCGTCTCTCTCTCTTCTCGACAGGTTGCCATAGCAATGGCGGCGGAAGTTCCTGCCCTGTTGCAATGGCAACCTGTCAATCATAACATCCCGGTCCTCCCATTTTCCTGTCTGGAAATAACACGAGATTTCGTCACTAGGCGATTCGCAAGGACTCCTGAGATACATGATGCAGCTATCCCAGGAGCCCTTGCAAACGGCCTAGTGACTAGTGATGAGCCGAACACCCCCGGGTTCGGTTCGCACCAGAACCCGCGAACGGACCGAAAGTTCGAACGAACATTAGAACCCTATTAAATACAATGGATGCGAACGTTCGAATTCTAAAGTGCTAATTATAAAAACTATTATGCATGTTATTGTCCTAAAAAGGGTTTGGGAACCCGGGTTCTGCACCAGGGGACATGTATCAATGCAAAAATAAGTTTTAAAAACGGTCGTTTTCCGGGAGCAGTCATTTTAATGATGCATAAAGTGAAAAAAAAAAAGTCAAATATTCCTTTAAATATCGTACCTGGGGGGTGTCTAAAGTATGCCTGTGAAGTGCCACGTGTTTCCCGTGTTTAGAACTGTCCCTGCACAAAATGACACTTCTAAAGGAAAAAAAAGCCATTTAAAACTGCTTGCGGCTTTAATGTAATGTCTGGTCCCGGTAATATGGATGAAAATCTTTAAGAAAAATGGCATAGCTACCCCATGACCCCCCCCCTACCCCAGCCCATTACCAGCCCCTTTGGGTCTTGTATGGATATTAAGGGGAACCCCGCACATAAAATAAAAAAGGCCCTATATACTCTGAACAGCCGTATACAGGCGGTGCATACAAGACAGGGACTGTAGGTTTGTTCTTATGTAGAATCTGTTTGTAATTTTGAACAGGTACATTGTTGAAGTGTAGCTCCAGACCAAAAATCTATTTTTAAACTTTTTGGAAAACATAGGTAAGGGTTATCACCCCTGTAACATTTGTTTTGCTGTCTGTGCCCCTGTTCAGAACATTTCACCTCACTTTCCGTCCTAATGACAACTGTTTTTGAAATGTGGTGTTTTTCTTGAAACAAGGATTGCTGATAAAGCATCAGTACAGAGGAGACACCTTTCTCCCATATTTATTCTTACAGGAGAGAATTTTCCTTCCTAGTGGTAGATTTCCTCTCACTTCCTGTTGTCTTCTTGCGTTTGCAAGTAGGAGTCGTTTGTAAGTTGGATGTTTGAAAGTAGGGACCTGCCGTATATACTCTGCAGAAATAGGCCCCTTAGTTGTTGGTGTTGGCACAACACTGTAAGCACTCACAGTTACTCTTGGTTGGTGCTGGAACGCCCTGCTGTCAACTATTATATCAGGAATTTTAATTACATATAATTGTTGAACAGTGGTAGTAAAAATTGGGCCTTTGATGGTGGTGCTGGTGCCACAACACTGTAAGCCCTGACAGTTACTCTTGGTGGGTGCAGCAATGGGCCCTGCTGTGAATTATTAGATCAAGAATTGTAATTACATGCCCCTGTTGAACAGGGGCTGAAAAATTGGGCCTTAGGCACTGGTGGCACAACACTGCAACCCTTCACAGATACTGTACTTGGAGCACAGCAATGAGCCCTGTTGCAAAGTATTGCTTCAAAAATTGTAATGACACGCCCCTGTTAAACAGGGGCTGAAAAATTGGGCCTTAGGCACTGGTGGCACAACACTGCAACTCCTCACAGATACTGTACTTGGAGCACAGCAATGAGCCCTGTTGCAAAGTATTGCTTCAAAAATTGTAATTACACGCCCCTGTTAAACAGGGGCTGAAAAATTGGGCGTTAGGCACTGGTGGCGGCACCCATAAACAAAAATGATCTTCCAAGCTATCATCATCAATCGTATCATTGAGGACTCGGAGGAGGAGGATAGCCAGTCAACATAACAGCACAGGCACTCAGCATCAGCATCAGTCTTGAAGGGATGTGACATTTTAAAATCAATTAGTCTGTTATATCAGCATCAGGTGTGTGGTAGCTGGTGGTGATCCAAGACTGGTTCATCTTGATGAAAGTCAGTCGATCAACCGAGTCGGTGGACAGGCGCACCCTGTGATCCGTGACAAATCCTCCAGCAGCACTGAATGTGCGTTCCGAAAGAACGCTGGATGCAGGACAGGCCAGTAGCTCAATTGCATACTGTGCAAGCTCTGGCCAGTGATCCATCCTCAAGACCCAGTAAGCCAGAGGATTTTCGGTGGGGAAGGTGTCCAAGTCTGACCTTGCCCCTAGATATTCCTGCACCATGTTTATCAGACGCTGGCGATGGTTGCTGGAACCGATCATACTTTGGGGCTGCGGACTAAAGAATTGTCTGAACGCATCGGTCAGACGGCCACCTTCCCCACCGCTCCTTCTTTGACTGGCCGAAGCCTCAGCAACTCGTTGTCCAGGACCAGGAGTTTGCAACCTCCCAGTCTCTGGGAACGCGTTGCACAGACCTTTCTGCAAGGCCTCCCGGAGTTGTCTCATCCTCTGCTCCCTCTGCGACGGTAACATAAGGTCCGCAACCTTACCCTTGTACCGTGGATCAAGGAGAGTGGCCAGCCAGTAATGGTCCCTCTCCTTGATCCGAAGAATACGAGGATCCTTCCGCAGACTTTGCAGGATCAGGGAGGCCATGCAGCGTAGGTTTGCTGAGGCATTCGCTCCGGAGTCCTCTGGGTCACTAAGGACGACATGATCCGCAGCCACCTCCTCCCAGCCACGTACAAGTCCACTGGTTTCTTGGGACTGTAAATCATCCCTAAAAGACTGCTGCTGATGATGCTGAGTGCCAGCCTCCACCTCCATGCTGACACAATCCTCCTCCTCCTCCTCCTCCTCCTCCTCCTCCTCCTCTTCCTGTGCGATGGGTGGGACAGAAGGAACACTGTCTGGGTAAAGGGGGCCTTGAGAGGCAAGGAAGTCCTCCTCTTCCTGCCTCTGTTCTGCCTCAAGTGCCCTGTCCATTATTCCACGCAGCGTGTGCTCCAACAGGTGGACAAGAGGTACAGTGTCACTGATGCATGCACTGTCACTGCTCACCATCCTCGTGGCCTCCTCAAATGGTGCCAGGACAGTGCATGCATCCCTGATCATGCCCCACTGGCGTGGAGAAAAAAAACCAAGCTCCCCTGACCCTGTCCTGGTGCCGTAGTCGCACAGGTACTCATTGATGGCCCTCTGCTGCGTGTGCAGCCGCTGCAGCATGGCCAACGTTGAGTTCCACCTGGTGGGCATGTCACATATAAGGCGGTTCTTGGGCAGGTTCAACTCCTTTTGCAGCTCAGCCAGGCGAGCACTGGCATTATAAGATCTGCGGAAATGCACACAGACTTTCCTGGCCTGCCTCAGGACATCCTGTAAGCCCGGGTACCTGCCCAAGAAGCGCTGCACCACCAGGTTAAGGACGTGAGCCACACAGGGCACATGGGTCAGTTGTCCCTGTCGGAGGGCGGAGAGGAGGTTGGTGCCATTGTCGCAAACCACCATTCCTGGCTTAAGCTGGCGTGGCGTCAACCACCTCTCGGCCTGGCCCTGCAGAGCAGACAGGACCTCTGCCCCAGTGTGGCTTCTGTCCCCCAAACACACCAGCGCAAGCACGGCATGGCATCTTTTTGCCTGCGTACTTGCGTAGCCCCGTGAACGGCTACGGAGCACCGCTGGTTCATAGGACAAACCACAGGAAGAGGCCATGGAGGAAGAAGAAGAGGAGGGGGTGGAGGAGAGAGGTGTGTCACAACCAGTAGTAGCATTTTGGAGGCGTGGCGGTGGGACAACCTCCAACACTACTGCACCTTGTCCTGAATCCTTCCCAGCTGCCAAAAGAGTGACCCAATGGGCCGTGAAAGAAAGGTAACGTCCCTGTCCATGCCTGCTGGACCATGAGTCAGCGGTAATATGCACCTTACCGCTGACCGCCCTGTCCAGCGAGGCCAAGACATTGCCTTCCACATGCCGGTAGAGAGCCGGAATAGCCTTCCGTGAGAAAAAGTGGCGTTTGGGAACCTGCCACTGAGGAACCGCACATTGCACAAACTCACGGAAGGGGGCCGAGTCTACCAACTGAAAAGGCAGCAGTTGAAGCGCTAGCAATTTAGCCAAGCTAGCATTCAACCGCTGGGCATGTGGATGGCTGGGAGTGAACTTCTTTCGACGGTCCAGCAGCTGGGGCAGGGAAATTTGCCTGCTAGAATCGGACGTCGGTGTACTGCTAGCAGAGTGGGCGCAAGTACTTGGCTGTGACACACCTAATTCTACACCTTCATTCCTCTCAGTGCATGTTTCAGAGAGGACTGAAGTTATAGTGGGGTTGGAGATCCCAGCTGATGCGGTGCAAGGAGAGGTCCGCTTGGTTCTTTGGTGTGGGTCTTTGAGGTAGGCTTGCCAACGAGCTGCATGGCAGGTCAACATATGTCTGGTCAGGCATGTGGTACCCAAGCGGCTGATGTTTTGGCCACGCGATATACGCTTGAGACATATGTTGCAAACAGCAGCTGTGCGATCTGATGCACTAGCCTCAAAAAAGGCCCACACCAAAGAACTTTTTGAATGACGGGCAGAGGCAGCGCCCTGCACAGGCGGAGCTCTGCGGTGTGATTCCGTCGGTGTACTGCCCTTACGCTGGCCACCAAAGGGCATCCTGCCTCGTTGGAGATGTGCCTCCTCCTCATCCTCCTCCTCCTCTCTCCTATTAGGCACCCACGTGGAGTCATTGACCTCATCATCCCCTCCCTCCTCATCACTGGAGCCAATCTGGCAGTATGCTGCAGCTGCTGGAACATGACTGCCAGATTGGTGTCCTTCTTGAGCATCCCCTCTGTCTGCTCTCACGCTACTGCCTTCCTCTAGCTGGGTTTCATCATCAGACCCTTCGAAACGCTGGGCATCCTCCTGGAGCATGTACCCAACACTGTGCTGAAACAGTTCGGGGGACTCCTCAGGAGGAGGACATGGTGGGTCTAGGGAAGGAGTGACTGATGATTTGTCTGACATTGATACCAGGGAAGACGACGCTTTGGCAGCTGCTTTTCCAGTACCCTGAGCCTGGGTGAGAGAGGATGAGGAGGAGGAGGAGGGCTTGGTCATCCACTCTACCAAGTCTTCGGCATGATGTGGCTCAACATGTCCAGCTGCCGAAAAGAAGGACAAGCGTGTCCCATGGCCATGTGCTGATGACAATGCACCGCGTCCACGACCAGCACTGTTGCCCCCAGACACAGAGCCTGCTTGCCCTCTTTTATTGCCTCCTGACTGTCTGCCTCTCCTTGTTTGCCTTCCAGACATTCTAATAGATGGCCTGCAGGGAGATGGGAAAAAAGCAATAAGGGCTACCTTCAGGTGTCCTTCTCTGTCCCTTGAAACAAGGACTTTCACAGTGAAAGAAACTGACACTGTCCCTACCTAGAGTTTTCTGTCCCTAGAATAAATGTTTTTTTTAATCACAATATAGCACAAGGACAATTCACTCAATGTCTCTCCAGGTCCCTGGAAACAAGGACTTGCAGAGTGAAAGAAACTGACACTGTCCCTACCTAGAGTTTTCTGTCCCTAGAATAAATGTTTTTTTTAAGCACAATATAGCACAAGGACAATTAACTCACTGTCCTTACAGGTCCCTGGAAACAAGGACTTGCAGAGTGAAAAAAAAAAAACACTCTCCCTACCTAGAGTTTTCTGTCCCTAGAAAAAATGTTTTTTTTAATCACAATATAGCACAAGGAAAATTAACTCACTGTCCTTACAGGTCCCTGGAAACAAGGACTTGCAGAGTGAAAGAAAAAAAACACTCTCCCTACCTACAGTTTTCTGTCCCTAGAAAAAATGTTTTTTTTAATCACAATATAGCACAAGGAAAATTAACTCACTGTCCTTACAGGTCCCTGGAAACAAGGACTTGCAGAGTGAAAGAAACTGACACTGTCCCTACCTAGAGTTTTCTGTCCCTAGAATAAATGTTTTTTTTAATCACAATATAGCACAAGGAAAATTAACTCACTGTCCTTACAGGTCCCTGGAAACAAGGACTTGCAGAGTGAAAGAAACTGACACTGTCCCTACCTAGAGTTTTCTGTCCCTAGAGTAAATGTTTTTTTTAATCACAATATAGCACAAGGAAAATTAACTCACTGTCCTTACAGGTCCCTGGAAACAAGGACTTGCAGAGTGAAAGAAACTGACACTGTCCCTACCTAGAGTTTTCTGTCCCTAGAATAAATGTTTTTTTTAATCACAATATAGCACAAGGACAATTAACTCACTGTCCTTACTGGTCCCTGGAAACAAGGACTTGCAGAGTGAAAGAAAAAAAACACTCTCCCTACCTACAGTTTTCTGTCCCTAGAAAAAATGTTTTTTTTAATCACAATATAGCACAAGGAAAATTAACTCACTGTCCTTACAGGTCCCTGGAAACAAGGACTTGCAGAGTGAAAGAAACTGAAACTGTCCCTACCTAGAGTTTTCTGTCCCTAGAATAAATGTTTTTTTTAAGCACAATATAGCACAAGGACAATTAACTCACTGTCCTTACAGGTCCCTGGAAACAAGGACTTGCAGAGTGAAAAAAAAAAAACACTCTCCCTACCTAGAGTTTTCTGTCCCTAGAAAAAATGTTTTTTTTAATCACAATATAGCACAAGGAAAATTAACTCACTGTCCTTACAGGTCCCTGGAAACAAGGACTTGCAGAGTGAAAGAAACTGACACTGTCCCTACCTAGAGTTTTCTGTCCCTAGAATAAATGTTTTTTTTAATCACAATATAGCACAAGGACAATTAACTCACTGTCCTTACTGGTCCCTGGAAACAAGGACTTGCAGAGTGAAAGAAACTGACACTGTCCCTACCTAGAGTTTTCTGTCCCTAGAATAAATGTTTTTTTTAAGCACAATATAGCACAAGGACAATTAACTCACTGTCCTTACAGGTCCCTGGAAACAAGGACTTGCAGAGTGAAAGAAAAAAAACACTCTCCCTACCTAGAGTTTTCTGTCCCTAGAAAAAATGTTTTTTTTAATCACAATATAGCACAAGGAAAATTAACTCACTGTCCTTACAGGTCCCTGGAAACAAGGACTTGCAGAGTGAAAGAAAAAAAACACTCTCCCTACCTAGAGTTTTCTGTCCCTAGAAAAAATGTTTTTTTTAAGCACAATATAGCACAAGGAAAATTAACTCACTGTCCTTACAGGTCCCTGGAAACAAGGACTTGCAGAGTGAAAGAAAAAAAACACTCTCCCTACCTACAGTTTTCTGTCCCTAGAAAAAATGTTTTTTTTAATCACAATATAGCACAAGGAAAATTAACTCACTGTCCTTACAGGTCCCTGGAAACAAGGACTTGCAGAGTGAAAGAAACTGACACTGTCCCTACCTAGAGTTTTCTGTCCCTAGAATAAATGTTTTTTTTAAGCACAATATAGCACAAGGACAATTAACTCACTGTCCTTACAGGTCCCTGGAAACAAGGACTTGCAGAGTGAAAAAAAAAAAACACTCTCCCTACCTAGAGTTTTCTGTCCCTAGAAAAAATGTTTTTTTTAAGCACAATATAGCACAAGGACAATTAACTCACTGTCCTTACAGGTCCCTGGAAACAAGGACTTGCAGAGTGAAAGAAAAAAAACACTCTCCCTACCTAGAGTTTTCTGTCCCTAGAAAAAATGTTTTTTTTAATCACAATATAGCACAAGGAAAATTAACTCACTGTCCTTACAGGTCCCTGGAAACAAGGACTTGCAGAGTGAAAGAAAAAAACACTCTCCCTACCTAGAGTTTTCTGTCCCTAGAAAAAATGTTTTTTTTAATCACAATATAGCACAAGGAAAATTAACTCACTGTCCTTACAGGTCCCTGGAAACAAGGACTTGCAGAGTGAAAGAAAAAAAACACTCTCCCTACCTACAGTTTTCTGTCCCTAGAAAAAATGTTTTTTTTAATCACAATATAGCACAAGGAAAATTAACTCACTGTCCTTACAGGTCCCTGGAAACAAGGACTTGCAGAGTGAAAGAAACTGACACTGTCCCTACCTAGAGTTTTCTGTCCCTAGAATAAATGTTTTTTTTAATCACAATATAGCACAAGGAAAATTAACTCACTGTCCTTACAGGTCCCTGGAAACAAGGACTTGCAGAGTGAAAGAAACTGACACTGTCCCTACCTAGAGTTTTCTGTCCCTAGAATAAATGTTTTTTTTAATCACAATATAGCACAAGGAAAATTAACTCACTGTCCTTACAGGTCCCTGGAAACAAGGACTTGCAGAGTGAAAGAAACTGACACTGTCCCTACCTAGAGTTTTCTGTCCCTAGAATAAATGTTTTTTTTAATCACAATATAGCACAAGGAAAATTAACTCACTGTCCTTACAGGTCCCTGGAAACAAGGACTTGCAGAGTGAAAGAAACTGACACTGTCCCTACCTAGAGTTTTCTGTCCCTAGAATAAATGTTTTTTTTAAGCACAATATAGCACAAGGACAATTAACTCACTGTCCTTACAGGTCCCTGGAAACAAGGACTTGCAGAGTGAAAGAAAAAAAACACTCTCCCTACCTACAGTTTTCTGTCCCTAGAAAAAATGTTTTTTTTAATCACAATATAGCACAAGGAAAATTAACTCACTGTCCTTACAGGTCCCTGGAAACAAGGACTTGCAGAGTGAAAGAAACTGACACTGTCCCTACCTAGAGTTTTCTGTCCCTAGAATAAATGTTTTTTTTAATCACAATATAGCACAAGGACAATTAACTCACTGTCCTTACAGGTCCCTGGAAACAAGGACTTGCAGAGTGAAAGAAACTGACACTGTCCCTACCTAGAGTTTTCTGTCCCTAGAATAAATGTTTTTTTTAAGCACAATATAGCACAAGGACAATTAACTCACTGTCCTTACAGGTCCCTGGAAACAAGGACTTGCAGAGTGAAAGAAACTGACACTGTCCCTACCTAGAGTTTTCTGTCCCTAGAATAAATGTTTTTTTTAAGCACACTATAGCAGAAGCACAAAACACACTGACACTCTCCCTACCTATCCTTCTCTTTCCCTAAACTAAAGGAATCCAGGTTAAGCAAGAAAGAAATAACAGTCACTGTCCCTGCCTATGCTACTCTATCCCTGCTCCGGAACACACTACACTAGGCCGCCGTGCTGGCGGCCTTTTATAGTGTGGGGCGTGTACTAAACACCCTCAGCAATAATTGGCCACAGGCATCCTGCCTGTGGCCAATCATTGCTCTCCTCGCTGCCGGCGCTGTGATTGGCCAAGCATGCGGGGTCACAGTGCATGCTTGGCCAATCACAGCGCCTGGATGACACTGCGATGGCGTAGTGCATTGTGGGCCGTTCGCGTCACTCGAATTTGGCGCGAACGGCCCAAATCGTTCGATCTTCGTCGAACGATCGAACAGCCAATGTTCGAGTCGAACGTATGTTCGACTCGAACACGAAGCTCATCCCTACTAGTGACGTGATCGCCTAGACGGCCACAGCTGGCAGTGCTGCACAAAAAAATTGAAAAAAAGGTATTTCCAAAGAAGAAAAAAAAAGGTATTGCCATTTATTTCAGCATTCAGAATGGGAATGACAGTAAGTGGACTTTCAAAAAACTGGTGGAACTCCGCTTTAAGACAACTGCAACATAACGGCAAGGACAATTTTCTGGATCCTGTGCTGGGGGATATTTCAACAGCTACTTGTTCTAAAAAATAAATAAAAAATAAATAAAAAGTATCCTGCTTCTTTAATTAGACTAGATTTCTCTAAATGTCAACCACTACCGAAAAGCTGTCTTTTACTGAACAGTGTGCCCTGAATTTAATGTTTTGTTTATTTAACACATTTAAATGATTTCAGACATATTAGGTAAGATGCCAGCTTGGTTATCATTTTATTAGGAAGGAGACAGCTGAAAATAAACAATAACATTTGTTAAATTATGTTTCCTGTAGTTAATCAGCACATTCTGGAACAAGCCGCCGAGCGGGAGTCAGAGAAGGGAATATGACTAGTTTGTGGAATGTTTTACTGAGAATTATACAATAGGAGCAGAAAATAGACAGAACGGGATTCCTGAGAGAAATTATATTTTGTGTTAAAAGTTTAAGTATAACTAAAGGCAAAACTTTTTTTTTAGTTTTGGATAGAGCAGAGAGGGATTAGAACCCCTGATAGTTTTTTTCATTGTTGTCTGTGTCCACATTAGAGACATTCACCCTCTCTATTTGTCCTGTTTACATTGCATTATTTTTCTTTATTATTTTTTACAATATTTTTTATTATATTTTCACTTTTTTTTTTTTAGGAGCCCTTTTGGAGGGCTTTTGTGAATTACAGACCTCTCATATCTCAGTTTTGAGACAGAGAAATGGGCTGAGGACAGTGGTACCCCTCACTGTGTTCATTCAAAAACTGGAGCATACCAATCACAGTTTACTATGCTTCAGTTATGAATGAACACAGTGAGTGATTAGTACCGAGCAGCCAGTGGTAAAGGAAAGGAGGAAAGCCGGTAGAGCTGAGGGGAGGGGGGGGTAGAGTAGGGATAATCTGTGTTGTATGATTAGGATGTGCCCTATGGTAAAAGGGGAAATCTTCCAATGGGTTCCTAGTTCTGGTGACAACCAGGGATTCCTTCACTTTGGAGGGATTTCCTCTCACTTCTTATTTTGGCCATAGGACAGGAAGTGAAAAATAAATCTCCCCAATGACACAGATGGCAAAAAAAAGCAAAAACTGACAGGCATTATAGCCCTCCTCTACAATATCCAAAATTCATAAAAGGTCTGCCCTTAGTTCTACTTTAAAATTAAACATTTATTGTTGTCATCATATCAGCAATTGACTTTCAACATGCAGTGGAAAATCTGGAAGGTGATTGGTTGCTATGGGCCAGCACACTAGTAACATACAGAAAAAAGCCTTGATCTATTAGGACATAGCATGTTTTAGCCTTTGTGCGATTTGATGCTCTTGGGGGGAATCACATCATTGTCTATTTTGCTGCTACATTTTTGGCCCTATTAGTCTTCAATGGGAGTGTGTGAAAAATAAATGAAAAACTCATTTAAAAAAAAGTACAAAAAACACATCAGAAGGCAGGTCCAGAAGTGTGAACCTAGCATTTAGGAACAAAGAATGCATTAGAAACAGCTGATGCAGCAGATCATGAAGGTACTGTGATCTTTACATGCTTGTGTAATTAAAAGGTTTACCTTTAACCATCCTTCCTGCGATTGATTGACCGGTCCTTCCTGCGATCGATTGACCGGTCCTTGCTGCAATCGATCGACTGATTCTTCCTTACTTTGATCCTTCCTGCGATCGACTGACTGATCCCTCCTTTGACAAATCCTTCCTTGTTTTGATCGATTCTTCCTTCCTTTCTTTGATCCTTCCTTCTTTCATTATTTTTGTGCTAATAATTTTTTGCAATGCTATTTATCCTTTTCCATATAGTAAAATACCTGGTTGATCCGGCCTGTTCCAGTGTTCCTGTCAGTAAACTGACTTTCCATCATCCTGCTCTCTCTACAGCATCTGTATCTCCCTATCGCCCCCTCGCTTCCTGTCATTTCCGTGGTCTGTGTGAAACTGATCCCCGCCCCTCCCCTCCTGAAACTAAACCAGCAGAGGAATGTTAGCCCCTCCCACCTGAGTCTCTCTGCTTGGGTGGAAGACCTGAGAAAACCATGTGACTGCACAGAAGCACTGCTGGTAAAAGGTATTTAAAGACTATATTGCTGAAAAACAAACACACTGCCATTATTATTCCCCATAAGAGAACATATCATGGGAGTTTATTGTGGAGACTTTACAACTACCGTATATACTGGAGTATAAGCCAACGTTTTCAGCACATTTTTTTTGCTGAAAAGCTCCCCTCGGCTTATTCTCGAGTGACAGTCTGTCGTGCAGTCTTAACTGTTCAGCGGCCGTCCACTGTAACAAAGCCCCGCCTCCACCTTGTGCGTGATAGACAGAACAGTCTGATACAATGCTTGTCATGTTTCACGTGCTTTGTGTTATGCCTTTAAATGTTATATGTATTATTCTGTCCCTGGTTCCTCCCCTTCCTATATCTCAGCTTATCCTGTATAGTTAGCCCCACCCCATTCTCCCAGTAATGCATCAGCACACGTGTGGACTAGATCACATTATGATCTTTTGACCTATCCGATGTTCATTGTTGTAAGATCATCACAGTTTATGGATTAAACTTCACAAGATCAACAAGCGGTCGTCTGGATCGAGTCACTGTCTGTTTATCCTAATAAGATTGGGGTTATCGACATCTCAACACAACTAACTGTAAGTTACGAAGATCACACTTTCAATGCTTAGATTGGAGAGACAGAACAGTCAAAAGATCGTTAGAAAGATCAGTCAATACATCCTTAGGAAGATCAATCAAAAGATCTGATCCTTTCTAGCTCTGGATCCACTGTGAGATGTTATATGGACACTGGAAAGAGCAGCTATCAGACAGTGCAGCCATTAATACACAAGCCTGTATGTGTGTCTGCAAGCAAGTCTCAGCATAGCACTCATCAGCCACAGGACAATATTACTGCTGTGAATGTTCATACAAACAGCTTATACACTGCCTCTGTATTCATTAGCACATGGCTTTTTGTCTGTGTAATCTCATAAGAAAGTCATAGTAAACCTTTCTTAAACTGCAGCCTAAGGTAAGGTGACCAGATTTTTAAAATTAAATACGGGGACATATTTTTTTTTTACTAGTAAATAGAAAAATTAGTGACTCTCTGCCCGTCGCCGCCGCCGCCATATCATGTCTTACTCTCCGGGCCCGGCTACTACTGGGTGGGGAGCGGAGGAAGATCACTCTGCCAGGGAAGGTAAGGAGATAAGCAGGCAGGCGGCTGGCCGGGACTTGAGCCAAGGCAGAAGAACATGCGAGTGGGGCTGAATGGGCACCCGAAACTGAAGAAAAATTCCTTCCGCTCCAACCAGCACATGATCATCAGAAAGGGGCACAGATAGTGGAAAAAAATACACCCCCCCTAAGCTAGTAGGAGAGGCGGAGTGGGGGTGTGTAATTCCGATTTTTTTTTAATTCTGCACTGTCTTTGAAATTGTCCCAGCCCCTGTTCAAATCCAATCCAGGGACAAAACTGGGGACAGACTTGGTCTGGGGACAGTGTCCTCAATCCGGGGACTGTCCCCAGAAACCCGGGATGTCTGGTCACCCTAGCCTAAGGCCCCTTTCACACGGGACGGATCAGTAATGATCTGCCCCATGAACCTCTGCTTGCTCAGCGGGGATCGCTCCGTTGATCCCCGCTGAGCCGGCGGATGACAGGGCGGTCCCTGCACACTGTGCAGGGACCGCCCTGTCAGATCTCCGCTCTCCCCTATGGGGGGGATCGGATGAACACGGACCGTCAGTCCGTGTTCATCCAATCCGCTCCGCAGACGGATAGAAAAATAGGAATTTTCTATCCAGAAAAATGGAGCATTGCGGACACGGATGAGATCGGGTGTCAGCGGATGTTCATCTCGATCTCATAGGGACCAAGTATGTCCCTTTTTCATCCGTAAACGGATGGATGAAAAAGCGGACATACGGTCCGCTAGTGTGAAACGGGCCTTAGAAACATCATCTCAGACTCAGGAAATTGATACATTTCTCTGCTGCTGGAAAACTTTAATATAAACCCTCTCCTTGTTAACAAGATGTTTCAGCAATACAGTATGCAATCTGGGGGTGTACAGCCACTACTTTCAGATGAGGGTATAAACCCTGAATCAAACCAAAGTGAAAAACGCTTAACAAAACCAACCTGGAAAGTGCAAGAGAATCTTAATGCTGACAAAGAAGAACTACTGTCTAATATCAATGACTTGTGGTCTAATACTGTTAAATGCATGTCTGCTCTCTCCCAACAATCTCATGAGCCATTACAACTAGAGGGCGCTATCAAGCAATTGAATATTGCTTATGAGAACTATCAAAGACTGTGTGTTAAATATACTGATCTCTTAAAGCAGTACAACACTCAAGGGTCATTGGAAGAATTAAAGGGATTTGAGGAGCTCAATCTTGAAAGACACAATTTAGTGGTGCAAACAAAGACAAAGGCAGAAGTGACAATAACACGACTTCATGAATCCAGATCTTATCGCTCTGCATCTACTAGACGCTCCACAAGATCTTCCAAATCCCTACAATCAAGATCTTTTGCACTTAGTCAACAACTCATAAAGGCCCGTGCAGATGCTGAAGCTTCTAAAATTCAGGCAGCTTTCGCCCAAAAGAAAGCAGAGATGGAAGCTGAAGCTGCACTCCTGAAAGCCGAGGCCGCACGCCAGAAAGCAGAGAAAGAAGCTGAAGCTTCTAAAATTCAGGCAGCTTTCACCCAAAAGAAAGCAGAGATGGAAGCTGAAACTGCACACCTGAAAGCCGAGGCTGCACACCAGGAAGCAGAGAAAGAAGCTGAAGCTGCACGCCAGAAAGCAGAAATGGATGTTTTGGAAAAACAATGTGAGCATGCCACAGCCATGGCAAGGTTAAGGGTCTTAGAGCAAGCCGCTAGTGAAAGCGAAAGAGACAACAGTTGCAGACACTCAGTTGTATCTTATGCCTCAGATTCTTCACATACCTCTCCAGAATGTCCAACTCCCTGTCACAGCAACCAAAGCACTCAATCAAAGTCTCTTATCTGCACCTGCTGTACCTCAAGACAATTTGCCTTTTATATCTTCCAGTACACCAGACTGCAGCATCTCAGCAAGCAGCAGACACTGTTATGCATATTAAAG
Organism: Rana muscosa; assembly: GCA_029206835.1. Lineage (NCBI taxonomy): Eukaryota > Metazoa > Chordata > Amphibia > Anura > Ranidae > Rana > Rana muscosa. The sequence continues at coordinate 97,568,122 of JARGYO010005626.1, read as the reverse complement.
ACTGTCCACCTTACTTTGGCACTAACCAAGTACCTCCTGGCAAGCACACTTATCCACAGCTACAAACCAACATGTCAATGAACTTTAAGCCAGTTCCAGCATTGAATGCCTTCGCACCAACATATGTTCCCAAGTCACTTAATGTCAATGCACCAGCCATCATAACTAACTCTGTTCCACCTGCAGTCATGCATCTAAAGTCTGAGAACACGGACATGTCACACTTTGCTAAATACATGCTCCGCAGAGAGCTCACTAAGACAGGCTTTACCACGTTTGATGACAAGCCTGAAAATTACAGGGGCTGGAAATCCACCTTTAAGGCCACAATGAGTGACCTAGACATCAATGCCACAGGGGAATTAGATCTGCTCATCAGATGGCTAGGTCCCCATTCAAGTGAACGCATCAAGAGGCTCAAAGCAGTTCATATCGACAACCCCACTGCAGGCCTAATGCTGCTTGGGACAGACTTGAACGTACCTTTGGCAGCCCAGAGGCAATTGAAGATGCCTTATTCAAAAGGTTGCAAAGCTTCGCGAAGATTTCTTCTAGAGACAATCTAAAGTTTCAAGAACTCAGCGATGTTCTATTAGAGCTTCAACTTGCTAAGGCGGACATCAACTTACCTGGTCTCAGTTACCTTGACACCGCTCTTGGTGTCAACCCTATTGTTCTCAAGCTACCATATGGCATTCAAGAAAAATGGGCAGCACTTGGATCAAAGTATAAGGAAATTCATCAAGTTGCCTTTCCTCCTTTTTCCTACTTCTGCAAGTTCATCAAAAGAATTGCAGAAACTAAGAATGACCCAAGTTTCTACTATGGTGACTGTAACCCTCTCAGTTCACCCTCTCCAAGACCTATGAACACAGGTATGACACACAGAGACCATAGAAGTCCAGTGTTAGTGAAAAGGACTAATGTTCTACCTGCACCTGCTAAAGTTCTCGAAAAGACTGATCAAAACAAGAAAATTGAGAACCCAAATCGCCAATGTCCGATACATAACAAACCACATCCACTTAAGAAATGTATCGGCTTCAGAAAGAAAACCCTACAAGAACGTAAGGAACTTTTAAAGAAATTTGGAGTTTTCTACAAATGCTGTGCCTCCACAGAACACTTTGCAAAGGACTGTAAAGCTATCATCAAATGTATAGAGTGCGACAGTGATGACCATGTGCAAGCTCTTCATCAATATCCGCACAACTCTACTACACTCACAAACAATCTTCCTGAGGCAAAGCAAGGTGGGGAGCGCACAGATCAAACAGCACCTTCCACCTCAGTGTTCTCTACATGTACAGAAGTCTGTGAAGAAGGACTCTGTGACAAATCCTGTGCAAAGATTTGCTTGGTTCGTGTATACCCCAAAGGTCAACCTGAAAAGGCCATAAGACTGTATACTATTCTGAATGAGCAGAGCAACAGATCTCTTGCAAGAACACAGTTTTTTGAATTGTTGAACATAACAGGAAATGCTCTACCTTATACCCTGAGCACTTGTGCAGGCACTACAGAAGTCTTAGGTAGGAGAGCCAGCAGTCTTGTAGTTGCTCCCCTGAATGACAATGTGGAAATATTCTTGCCCACTATCACTGAGTGCAACCAAATCCCAAGCAACAAAGAGGAGATCCCTACTCCTGAAGCTGCCTTTCACCATTCTCACTTGAAGGACATAGCCGACGAAATACCAGCCCTCGACGAAAGTGCTGATATCCTGCTGTTACTCGGCCGAAACATCTTAAGGGTGCACAAGGTTCGTCAGCAAATCAACGGTCCACATGATGCACAATATGCTCAGTGTCTGGATCTAGGCTGGGTCGTCATAGGCAATGTCTGTCAAGACAAAGGCAAAAGGTCTTACTCAGTCTCTTCCTTAAAAACACACGTCCTGTCAAATGGACGGACTACTTGTTCTGCAGAACGACCACATCAATATAATGTGAAAGATAGACTGTTTGAAAAAGGTGCACAACAGCACATCATACAAGTCGATAAGAAAGCCCTTAATTTCTGGGAAGACAACATCGGCAACACAGTGTTCGAGGTAACCACTAAAGACAATGAGTTGGCAGCTACCATGGAAGACGAAGGATTCTTGAAAACCATGAGTAAAGAGTTCTACCAAGATGATTCCAACAGTTGGGTAGCACTTCTACCATCTCGTACCACAAGAAAGAGACTACCAAAGAACAGAGTGGAACGCATTAGAATGTTCTCTACGCCTGAACAATGGCACTATGTTCCCACTAACCGCGGCAGTCGTGCAGTACCTACTACTGCATTTATGGACACATCATGACTATCTCCACAAGTACTCTTGAATGATGAACTCATCTCAAGTTCTACAGATTCTAACTTTGAACTGGTTCATCCAGCATCTAATAAGGAAATCAGAGCTGTTACCACCACACTCAACACCTCTGTGAAACCAAGGGTAAGGCTGAGTCCTCACCGCTTTGAACGCTTTTCTAAGTGGACTTCTGTTGTACGAGCCATTGCACGTCTTATTCATGTTGCTCATCAATTTGCAAACAGCTCTAGCACTGGAAGAGAGTGTCACAAGTGGCACGTCTGTAAAGGCCCTCCCGCAATTGAAGTCTCTCAAGCAGAAAAGATTGTGAACTTCTTGAATGACAACAAGTGTAAATGGGAATTCAACCCACCTCATTCCTCTCACATGGGAGGCTCCTGGGAATGCATGATTGGAGTTGCAAGGAAAATCCTAGACTCTATGCTACTGGACCAGAAAACTTCCAAGCTTACCCATGAAATCTTAGTCACTCTTCTTGCAGAGGTATCTGCTATAATCAATGCAAGGCCTCTGGTCCCTGTGTCCTCAGATCCAGAGTCTTCAGTATTGCTCACTCCAGCCACTCTTCTTACCCAAAAAATCGGGATAGCCACTATTCCCACACAGGAATTTCATTATCCTAATGTTTACAAGCATCAATGGAAACACGTTCATCATCTTGCTAATATGTTTTGAAACCGTTGGAAGATGGAGTACCTTTCTAACCTTCAAAGTCGCAGTAAATGGCAAGCCAGCAAACCCAACCTACAAGTGGGAGACATAGTTCTCTTGAAAGAGACAGATTCTCATCACAACCATTGGCCTATGGGTCTCATTACAAAGACTATGCCAAGTAACGTCAGAAAAGTACGGAAAGTAGAAGTTAAAGTAATGAAAGAAGGTTCTGCACACTTTTACTTCAGGCCTAAAAAGGAACTAGTACTTCTTTTGCCTAAAGAAGAAGACAAGTCATTAACTTGATTCAAAGGGAGGTACGAAGGATTGATGCATGTTGCTGCCTTCCCCTCTGAAGATGGATATTTCCATGTCACAGCCTGGACCTTCGAGACCAACATCTGCAAGTACATGTTATTGTTTGCATTGTTTCCCTTGTTCTTCCCTTCCCTCTTGTTTTGCAGGTGTTCTTGGAAAGAATCTTCATTACTTATATTTGGACTTGGACTAAAGTTGCTAATAATTGAAATCATAGATTTTGACGGGGAGTGTCATGTTTCACATGCTTTGTGATATGCCTTTAAATGTTATATGAATTATTCTGTCCCTGGTTCCTCCCCTTCCTATATTTCAGCTTATCCTGTATAGTTAGCCCCACCCCATTCTCCCAGTAATGCATCAGCACACTTGTGGACTAGATCACATTATGATCTTTTGACCTATGCGATGTTCATTGTTGTAAGACCATCACAGTTTATGGATTAAACTTCACAAGATCAACAAGGTGTCGTCTGGATCGAGTCACTGTCTGTTTATCCTAATAAGATTGGGGTTATCGACATCTCAACACAACTAACTGTAAGTTACGGAGATCACACTTTCAATGCTTAGATTGGAGAGACAGAACAATGCTGGAAAACTGAATCAGTGTTCCGTCTATCACGGACGGCGGGGAGGCGGAGCTTTGTTACAGTGGACGGCCGCCAAACAGTTAAGACTGCATGACACAGCGGGAGACCGTAATCAAAGGTACATGAGGCTGCAAATGGGCACAGTGAGGCTGCAGATGGGCACAGTGAGGCTGCAATTGGGCACAGTGAGGCTGCAGATGGGTACAGTGAGGTTGCAGATGTGCACTGATGATACAGGTGGGCACAGTGAGGCTGCAAATGGGCACAGTGAGGCTGCAAATGGGCACAGTAAGGCTGCAGATAGGCATTGTTTACCAGTTGCTGCTGCATTTCCCACCCTAGGCTTATACTCGAGTCAATACGTTTTCCCAGGTTTTTGTGGTAAAATTAGGTGCCTCGGCTTATATTCGGGTTCGCTTATACTCGATTATATACAGTAGTTTAAAGTAGAACTATGTGTAAAAAAATATTACGTATGGTATATTCATGCAGTATGTCTATACTTCCCAACTTTCTGCGACTGGAAAGAGGGACGCTTGTTTGGAAAAAGTATGTAGGTAAAGGACACCCCCCTGACACCCCCCTATTGCATGGATAATTAAAAGAGGAGTATGGCTAAAGCTCTTTTGGCCATACGTGTCTTGTGGGTCAGGGGAGTGCACTTACCTGTGCTCTCCTGTGACCCAGAATCAGCCTAAGGCCTCGTACACACGGCCGAGATTCTCGTCGAAAAAAACATGTCGTTTTTTTCGACAAGATTCTTGGACAAGAAACTTGTCCCGGCCGAGTGTACACACGCTCGATTCAAAGAACCCGCGGTTCTTTGAATGGAGAGTACGCGGTGACGTCATCGACTACGACGAGCATGCGCTCGTCACATTCGATGCCGTCGCCGCCATCTTGGTATACCCTATCTATGCCTAGGAAGCTACCGCGCATGCGTCGAATTTATTTCGAACATGCGCGGGCTTCCCGGCGGACAGGTAAGTGTACACACACTCACTTTTCTCGTCGAGAAACAGGCTGACGAGAATCTCGATGAGAAAATAGAGAGCAGGTTCTCTATTTTCTCGTTGAGGTTACTTGTCGGTTTTCTCGACGAGAAACCCGATAGCCGCGTACACACGACCGATTTACTCGGCAAGACATCTCTGCTAGCAAGTTTCTTGCTGGTTCTTGCCGAGAAAATCGGTCGTGTGTACGAGGCCTCAACTTCAAGTCTTCCCTGCAAGGCTCCAACCCCGCTTCACACATTTTAATAAAAGCTTAGCATGCTGCTTGTACTTATAAAATATAATTAAGCAGTGACCAGAGGATATTATCTATCTTGTTCAGCAATAGTTTGTCCAGTAGGACACGATGACATTGTAACATTCCTTAATGAGAAGCATTGGGCAGCAGGAGACTATTATCATCTCTGGTCTGCTTTCCCTAATAAGTAATTTATTCCGACTCTTCAAAGACAAGGTGTTTTCATGTACATCCCCCTTCAGAGCCCAGTGGTCAGCTAACAGACTACATAAAATTATAAAACTGATGTATCATAATACACAGTGTTTGGGTAACATATAGCAATGCAGGTTTTAGCTACACCCCATACTGGAACCAAATTTGCATCAGATGTGAAACGTCGGCATTAAAAAGCCAACAAAATATAAGACTTACCTGTATCGCTTGCTACCACAACAGTCATAAAAATTGTCTACAGCATGAAAAATAGCATACATACGCCTAAATGCTACTGAAAGCGGAGTTCCACCCAAAAGTGGAACTTCCACTTATCTGATTCCTCCCCCCTCCGGTGCCCACTTCCAGGAGACGGGGCCGCGGCAAAGTACGTCAGCAGCTTGGCCCCCCTCCTCCCTCCCCTTCTGCCGGGCCAGTGAGAGCGTGCAGCGCGCAGCGCGCATGCGCAGTAGGGACCCGGCCGTGAAGCCGAAAGGCTACACTGCCGGGTTCCCTTACAAGCAATGGCGGCGCCAGCACCCTACCAGCCAAAGGTAACATTGGCTGCGGTGCTGACATCGCTGGACTCCAGGACAGGTAAGTGTCCCAATGTTAAAAGTCAGCAGCTGCAGTATGTAAAGCTGCTGACTTTTAATTTTTAAAGGGATGGGTGGACCTCCTCTTTAAGTACACACTCCTAGAGGACAAGCAACCAAGTTTCTTGTCAGGGAAATGGCAGTGGAAGTACTGGCAATCTTGCCAGTAGAAGAAATGGGCGCCATAGGCACATCATGTGACAGGTGGATCCCCCGGCTGGCCTATAAAAGGCTGCCACTGTCTGACCCAAATTGCTGGATTGCCGTCAGCCTTCCTGAGCCTCTGTACTACTGCTGTTTGGATTTCCTGTTGTGACCCGGCTTGTTCCTGACCTGTCTGATCTGCTTTCCTGGTTTGACCCCCTGGCTTGCTTTACTGACTTGTTACCTTCTCCAGCACCTGATCCCGGCTTGTTTCACGGACTTTGCCTCAGTTATCTGTTCCTGCCTGTTTTCCCAATACCAGACCATTGGCTTGTCTCCGTTCCTGCAACCTGCATCTCCTGCCTGGATCCACAGTGTTTGATCCCCAGCCGGCTTCCACTGTTGCTCCGTGTGCACACCTTGACAAGTGTTACCAAGGATTCCTAGAGACTGCAGCCCAGCGGTGTTTCCTGTATTCTCCAGTATTCTTCAGGCACTCGCCAGCTCTTCTCTCCTGGATCCATCTGGCAACCTGTGCTTCTCTGGGCACTACACCCTCTGTACCCAACACCCTCTGTACCCAACCTCAGAGGTGTACTGCACTCAGCCGCAAGGGGTGCCCTCTCGGCATTTCGGCCTCCAACCAGGTACATGACAGGACAATCCAGCCATGACTGAGGCCGACAGAGGTGCTCCCCCGCTCGAGATGATGTGCCCACAAGTCACCACCCTTACACAAGCCATCCAGAAACTCCAGGAGGGTTATGTTCAATTGGAAGATCGGCTGCAGCATTTGCCTGTTGCTCCAGCCTTGGTGGACTCCAGCTCATCTTCCACTAACACAGCATCAGCTTCCCTGCCTCAAGAATCTGCTAACCCGACCCATACAGTGATGATGCCTTCTCCTGAACCACGGGTACCAACACCCGAACGATTCTTCGGTGACCAAAAGAAGTTTTGGGCTTTTAAGAATGCGTGCCTACTGTACCTGGCCCTCCAGCCTAGAACTTTTTCCTCCGAGTTTGTGAAAGTAGGATTCATCATTTCCCTACTATCCGAGGAACCCCAAGCTTTGGGTCATAACCTGCTGGAACAAAAGAGCCCGGCTTTGAACACTATGGACACTTTCTTTGAGGCTATGACTCTTTTGTATGATGACCCCCAGCGTATGGCCTCTGCTGAATCTGCCTTAGTCGCCTTACGGCAAGGGGAACGCCCAGTGGAAGATTATACAGCGGAATTCCGCAGGTGGTCCACTGATACAAACTGGAATGAGGCAGCACTCAGGTTTCAGTATCGCCAAGGACTATCCGAGACCCTTAAAGATGAACTAGCCTGAGTTGCTGTCCCAGACACTCTTGACGAACTTATCCACCTAGCTATTCTGCTTGACAGGCGCCTGCGGGAGCGGCGGTCGGAATACGCTCAAACCTTCCAGCCTACCCAGAGGCCACCCAGGTCTCCACCTGCTGTTGCACCCACGCCTGCCTGTTATGCAGGTCCCAAAAGAGGTCTAAAGCAAGTTGGCCTGGTCCGTTCCCCCTTACCTTTGATGAGAGACAAGGCCGTCGGCGGGCCTATCTCTGCCTGTACTGTGGAGGGGCTGGACATTTTTTACGCAGCTGCCCCATAAGACCCAGTAAGGCCTACCCACCAAGTTCCACTTATCTTCAAGTCTCTGGATCCTCCCATTCTTACCTTGCTCTTCCTATCTCCTTACAAGTGGCAGGAAGGGAGGTTCGACTACAAGCAATTATCGACTCCGGGGCATGTAGTTGCTTTATGGACTTATTTCTGGTCAAGAAACTTGGTGTGCCCCTTTATGAGAAAAAACAAAGACTAGAAGTTCTATTGGCCGATGGCTCCTTGCCCAGTTCTGGACTTGTCTCCTGTGAAACCATACCCATCTTCACTACTACTGATACCGGCCACTAGTGATGAGCCGAACACCCCCGGGTTCGGTTCGCACCAGAACCCGCGAACGGACCGAAAGTTCGTACGAACATTAGAACCCTATTAAATACAATGGATGCGAACGTTCGAATTCTAAAGTGCTAATTATAACAACTATTATGCATGTTATTGTCCTAAAAAGGGTTTGGGAACCCGGGTTCTGCACCAGGGGACATGTATCAATGCAAAAAGAAGTTTTAAAAACGGTCGTTTTTCGGGAGCAGTCATTTTAATGATGCATAAAGTGAAAAAAAAAAAGTCAAATATTCCTTTAAATATCGTACCTGGGGGGTGTCTAAAGTATGCCTGTGAAGTGCCACGTGTTTCCCGTGTTTAGAACTGTCCCTGCACAAAATGACACTTCTAAAGGAAAAAAAAGCCATTTAAAACTGCTTGCGGCTTTAATGTAATGTCTGGTCCCGGTAATATGGATGAAAATCTTTAAGAAAAATGGCATAGCTACCCCATGACCCCCCCCCCCTACCCCAGCCCATTACCAGCCCCTTTGGGTCTTGTATGGATATTAAGGGGAACCCCGCACATAAAATAAAAAAGGCCCTATATACTCTGAACTAGGGATGGGCCCGGTGCTCGATTCGAACCCATGTTCGAATCGAGCACCGGGCGTTCGCTCGCTCGTCGAGCCCAGAACTATTTGGGCCGTTCGCATCACATTCGTGTGATGCGAGCGGCCCCGCAATGCATTGCGGCCGGCGCGGCCGGCGCAGTGCATTGCTGGCTGATGATTGGCCAAGCATGCACTGTGACCCCGCATGCTTGGCCAATCACAGCGCCCGAAACTCGGAGAGCAATAATTGGCTACAGGCAGGACGCCTGTAGCCAATTACAGCTCAGGGGCTTTAGTACACGCCCCACCATTTAAAAGGCCGCCACGCCATCGGCCCCGGTCACATGAGTTCCGGCTTTAGGAGAGATTAGTCTGCTGATTCTGTCTTTGCTTGATACTGAAAGATTTGCTCTTCTTTGCTAAACCATTGGCTATTTCTTTGCTAAACCATTGCTACCTAAGTCATTGATCGTTCATTGCTGCTGATTGCACAGTTAGTGTGTTATTAGCTGCTGCTGGGGATTAGTCTGGTGCGTGCTTACTGTTAGTACAGTATTGCAGTAGTACCAACCGCAGTGCTGTTAGCACAGCATTGCACCCCAACAGCACCCATAGGACTTCTAGTGTGTTAGTGGCAGCAAACAGAGCTCCTATATTTTCTTCTCAGCAGCACCCATAGGACTTCTAGTGTGTTAGTGGCAGCAAACAGAGCTCCTATATTTTCTTCTCAGCAGCACCCATAGGACTTCTAGTGTGTTAGTGGCATCACACAGAGCTCCTATATTTTCTTCTCAGCAGCACCCATAGGACTTCTAGTGTGTTAGTGGCAGCAAACAGAGCTCCTATATTTTCTTCTCAGCAGCACCCATAGGACTTCTAGTGTGTTAGTGGCATCACACAGAGCTCCTATATTTTCTTCTCAGCAGCACCCATAGGACTTCTAGTGTGTTAGTGGCAGCAAACAGAGCTCCTATATTTTCTTCTCAGCAGCACCCATAGGACTTCTAGTGTGTTAGTGGCATCACACAGAGCTCCTATATTTTCTTCTCAGCAGCACCCATAGGACTTCTAGTGTGTTAGTGGCAGCAAACAGAGCTCCTATATTTTCTTCTCAGCAGCACCCATAGGACTTCTAATGTGTTAGTGGCATCACACAGAGTTCCTATATTTTCATCTCAGAAGCACCCATAGGACTTCTAGTGTGTTAGTGGCATCACACAGAGCTCCTATATTTTCATCTCAGAAGCACCCATAGGACTTCTAGTGTGTTAGTGGCAGCAAACAGAGCTCCTATATTTTCTTCTCAGCAGCACCCATAGGACTTCTAATGTGTTAGTGGCATCACACAGAGTTCCTATATTTTCATCTCAGAAGCACCCATAGGACTTCTAGTGTGTTAGTGGCATCACACAGAGCTCCTATATTTTCTTCTCAGAAGCACCCATAGGACTTCTAGTGTGTTAATGGCAGCAAACAGAGCTCCTATATTTTCTTCTTAGCAGCACCCATAGGACTTCTAATGTGTTAGTGGCATCACACAGAGTTCCTATATTTTCATCTCAGAAGCACCCATAGGACTTCTAGTGTGTTAGTGGCATCACACAGAGCTCCTATATTTTCTTCTCAGAAGCACCCATAGGACTTCTAGTGTGTTAGTGGCAGCAAACAGAGCTCCTATATTTTCTTCTCAGCAGCACCCATAGGACTTCTAATGTGTTAGTGGCATCACACAGAGTTCCTATATTTTCATCTCAGAAGCACCCATAGGACTTCTAGTGTGTTAGTGGCATCACACAGAGCTCCTATATTTTCTTCTCAGCAGCACCCATAGGACTTCTAGTGTGTTAGTGGCATCACACAGAGCTCCTATATTTTCATCTCAGAAGCACCCATAGGACTTCTAGTGTGTTAGTGGCATCACACAGAGCTCCTATATTTTCTTCTCAGCAGCACCCATAGGACTTCTAGTGTGTTAGTGGCAGCAAACAGAGCTCCTATATTTTCTTCTCAGCAGCACCCATAGGACTTCTAATGTGTTAGTGGCATCACACAGAGTTCCTATATTTTCATCTCAGAAGCACCCATAGGACTTCTAGTGTGTTAGTGGCATCACACAGAGCTCCTATATTTTCTTCTCAGCAGCACCCATAGGACTTCTAGTGTGTTAGTGGCATCACACAGAGATCCTATATTTTCATCTCAGAAGCACCCATAGGACTTCTAGTGTGTTAGTGGCATCACACAGAGCTCCTATATTTTCTTCTCAGCAGCACCCATAGGACTTCTAGTGTGTTAGTGGCAGCAAACAGAGCTCCTATATTTTCTTCTCAGCAGCACCCATAGGACTTCTAATGTGTTAGTGGCATCACACAGAGTTCCTATATTTTCATCTCAGAAGCACCCATAGGACTTCTAGTGTGTTAGTGGCATCACACAGAGCTCCTATATTTTCTTCTCAGCAGCACCCATAGGACTTCTAGTGTGTTAGTGGCATCACACAGAGCTCCTATATTTTCATCTCAGAAGCACCCATAGGACTTCTAGTGTGTTAGTGGCATCACACAGAGCTCCTATATTTTCTTCTCAGCAGCACCCATAGGACTTCTAGTGTGTTAGTGGCAGCAAACAGAGCTCCTATATTTTCTTCTTAGCAGCACCCATAGGACTTCTAATGTGTTAGTGGCATCACACAGAGTTCCTATATTTTCATCTCAGAAGCACCCATAGGACTTCTAGTGTGTTAGTGGCATCACACAGAGCTCCTATATTTTCTTCTCAGCAGCACCCATAGGACTTCTAGTGTGTTAGTGGCAGCAAACAGAGCTCCTATATTTTCTTCTCAGCAGCACCCATAGGACTTCTAATGTGTTAGTGGCATCACACAGAGTTCCTATATTTTCATCTCAGAAGCACCCATAGGACTTCTAGTGTGTTAGTGGCATCACACAGAGCTCCTATATTTTCTTCTCAGAAGCACCCATAGGACTTCTAGTGTGTTAGTGGCAGCAAACAGAGCTCCTATATTTTCTTCTCAGCAGCACCCATAGGACTTCTAGTGTGTTAGTGGCATCACACAGAGTTCCTATATTTTCATCTCAGAAGCACCCATAGGACTTCTAGTGTGTTAGTGGCATCACACAGAGCTCCTATATTTTCTTCTCAGCAGCACCCATAGGACTTCTAGTGTGTTAGTGGCATCACACAGAGCTCCTATATTTTCTTCTCAGCAGCACCCATAGGACTTCTAGTGTGTTAGTGGCAGCAAACAGAGCTCCTATATTTTCTTCTCAGCAGCACCCATAGGACTTCTAGTGTGTTAGTGGCAGCAAACAGAGCTCCTATATTTTCTTCTCAGCAGCACCCATAGGACTTCTAGTGTGTTAGTGGCATCACACAGAGCTCCTATATTTTCTTCTCAGCAGCACCCATAGGACTTCTAGTGTGTTAGTGGCAGCAAACAGAGCTCCTAGATTTTCTTCTCAGCAGCACCCATAGGACTTCTAATGTGTTAGTGGCATCACACAGAGTTCCTATATTTTCATCTCAGAAGCACCCATAGGACTTCTAGTGTGTTAGTGGCATCACACAGAGCTCCTATATTTTCTTCTCAGAAGCACCCATAGGACTTCTAGTGTGTTAGTGGCATCACACAGAGCTCCTATATTTTCTTCTCAGAAGCACCCATAGGACTTCTAGTGTGTTAGTGGCAGCAAACAGAGCTCCTATATTTTCTTCTTAGCAGCACCCATAGGACTTCTAATGTGTTAGTGGCATCACACAGAGTTCCTATATTTTCATCTCAGAAGCACCCATAGGACTTCTAGTGTGTTAGTGGCATCACACAGAGCTCCTATATTTTCTTCTCAGAAGCACCCATAGGACTTCTAGTGTGTTAGTGGCAGCAAACAGAGCTCCTATATTTTCTTCTCAGCAGCACCCATAGGACTTCTAATGTGTTAGTGGCATCACACAGAGTTCCTATATTTTCATCTCAGAAGCACCCATAGGACTTCTAGTGTGTTAGTGGCATCACACAGAGCTCCTATATTTTCTTCTCAGCAGCACCCATAGGACTTCTAGTGTGTTAGTGGCAGCAAACAGAGCTCCTATATTTTCTTCTCAGCAGCACCCATAGGACTTCTAATGTGTTAGTGGCATCACACAGAGTTCCTATATTTTCATCTCAGAAGCACCCATAGGACTTCTAGTGTGTTAGTGGCATCACACAGAGCTCCTATATTTTCTTCTCAGCAGCACCCATAGGACTTCTAGTGTGTTAGTGGCAGCAAACAGAGCTCCTATATTTTCTTCTTAGCAGCACCCATAGGACTTCTAATGTGTTAGTGGCATCACACAGAGTTCCTATATTTTCATCTCAGAAGCACCCATAGGACTTCTAGTGTGTTAGTGGCATCACACAGAGCTCCTATATTTTCTTCTCAGCAGCACCCATAGGACTTCTAGTGTGTTAGTGGCATCACACAGAGATCCTATATTTTCATCTCAGAAGCACCCATAGGACTTCTAGTGTGTTAGTGGCATCACACAGAGCTCCTATATTTTCTTCTCAGCAGCACCCATAGGACTTCTAGTGTGTTAGTGGCAGCAAACAGAGCTCCTATATTTTCTTCTCAGCAGCACCCATAGGACTTCTAATGTGTTAGTGGCATCACACAGAGTTCCTATATTTTCATCTCAGAAGCACCCATAGGACTTCTAGTGTGTTAGTGGCATCACACAGAGCTCCTATATTTTCTTCTCAGCAGCACCCATAGGACTTCTAGTGTGTTAGTGGCATCACACAGAGCTCCTATATTTTCATCTCAGAAGCACCCATAGGACTTCTAGTGTGTTAGTGGCATCACACAGAGCTCCTATATTTTCTTCTCAGCAGCACCCATAGGACTTCTAGTGTGTTAGTGGCAGCAAACAGAGCTCCTATATTTTCTTCTTAGCAGCACCCATAGGACTTCTAATGTGTTAGTGGCATCACACAGAGTTCCTATATTTTCATCTCAGAAGCACCCATAGGACTTCTAGTGTGTTAGTGGCATCACACAGAGCTCCTATATTTTCTTCTCAGCAGCACCCATAGGACTTCTAGTGTGTTAGTGGCAGCAAACAGAGCTCCTATATTTTCTTCTCAGCAGCACCCATAGGACTTCTAATGTGTTAGTGGCATCACACAGAGTTCCTATATTTTCATCTCAGAAGCACCCATAGGACTTCTAGTGTGTTAGTGGCATCACACAGAGCTCCTATATTTTCTTCTCAGAAGCACCCATAGGACTTCTAGTGTGTTAGTGGCAGCAAACAGAGCTCCTATATTTTCTTCTTAGCAGCACCCATAGGACTTCTAATGTGTTAGTGGCATCACACAGAGTTCCTATATTTTCATCTCAGAAGCACCCATAGGACTTCTAGTGTGTTAGTGGCATCACACAGAGCTCCTATATTTTCTTCTCAGAAGCACCCATAGGACTTCTAGTGTGTTAGTGGCAGCAAACAGAGCTCCTATATTTTCTTCTCAGCAGCACCCATAGGACTTCTAATGTGTTAGTGGCATCACACAGAGTTCCTATATTTTCATCTCAGAAGCACCCATAGGACTTCTAGTGTGTTAGTGGCATCACACAGAGCTCCTATATTTTCTTCTCAGAAGCACCCATAGGACTTCTTGTGTGTTAGTGGCAGCAAACAGAGCTCCTATATTTTCTTCTTAGCAGCACCCATAGGACTTCTAATGTGTTAGTGGCATCACACAGAGTTCCTATATTTTCATCTCAGAAGCACCCATAGGACTTCTAGTGTGTTAGTGGCATCACACAGAGCTCCTATATTTTCTTCTCAGAAGCACCCATAGGACTTCTAGTGTGTTAGTGGCAGCAAACAGAGCTCCTATATTTTCTTCTCAGCAGCACCCATAGGACTTCTAGTGTGTTAGTGGCATCACACAGAGTTCCTATATTTTCATCTCAGAAGCACCCATAGGACTTCTAGTGTGTTAGTGGCATCACACAGAGCTCCTATATTTTCTTCTCAGCAGCACCCATAGGACTTCTAGTGTGTTAGTGGCATCACACAGAGCTCCTATATTTTCTTCTCAGCAGCACCCATAGGACTTCTAGTGTGTTAGTGGCAGCAAACAGAGCTCCTATATTTTCTTCTCAGCAGCACCCATAGGACTTCTAGTGTGTTAGTGGCAGCAAACAGAGCTCCTATATTTTCTTCTCAGCAGCACCCATAGGACTTCTAGTGTGTTAGTGGCATCACACAGAGCTCCTATATTTTCTTCTCAGCAGCACCCATAGGACTTCTAGTGTGTTAGTGGCAGCAAACAGAGCTCCTAGATTTTCTTCTCAGCAGCACCCATAGGACTTCTAATGTGTTAGTGGCATCACACAGAGTTCCTATATTTTCATCTCAGAAGCACCCATAGGACTTCTAGTGTGTTAGTGGCATCACACAGAGCTCCTATATTTTCTTCTCAGAAGCACCCATAGGACTTCTAGTGTGTTAGTGGCATCACACAGAGCTCCTATATTTTCTTCTCAGAAGCACCCATAGGACTTCTAGTGTGTTAGTGGCAGCAAACAGAGCTCCTATATTTTCTTCTTAGCAGCACCCATAGGACTTCTAATGTGTTAGTGGCATCACA
Organism: Rana muscosa; assembly: GCA_029206835.1. Lineage (NCBI taxonomy): Eukaryota > Metazoa > Chordata > Amphibia > Anura > Ranidae > Rana > Rana muscosa. Next base: position 97,552,872 of record JARGYO010005626.1, on the reverse strand, counting down.
CAGAGTTCCTATATTTTCATCTCAGAAGCACCCATAGGACTTCTAGTGTGTTAGTGGCATCACACAGAGCTCCTATATTTTCTTCTCAGAAGCACCCATAGGACTTCTAGTGTGTTAGTGGCAGCAAACAGAGCTCCTATATTTTCTTCTCAGCAGCACTCATAGGACTTCTAATGTGTTAGTGGCATCACACAGAGTTCCTATATTTTCATCTCAGAAGCACCCATAGGACTTCTAGTGTGTTAGTGGCATCACACAGAGCTCCTATATTTTCTTCTCAGCAGCACCCATAGGACTTCTAGTGTGTTAGTGGCAGCAAACAGAGCTCCTATATTTTCTTCTCAGCAGCACCCATAGGACTTCTAATGTGTTAGTGGCATCACACAGAGTTCCTATATTTTCATCTCAGAAGCACCCATAGGACTTCTAGTGTGTTAGTGGCATCACACAGAGCTCCTATATTTTCTTCTCAGCAGCACCCATAGGACTTCTAGTGTGTTAGTGGCAGCAAACAGAGCTCCTATATTTTCTTCTTAGCAGCACCCATAGGACTTCTAATGTGTTAGTGGCATCACACAGAGTTCCTATATTTTCATCTCAGAAGCACCCATAGGACTTCTAGTGTGTTAGTGGCATCACACAGAGCTCCTATATTTTCTTCTCAGCAGCACCCATAGGACTTCTAGTGTGTTAGTGGCAGCAAACAGAGCTCCTATATTTTCTTCTCAGCAGCACCCATAGGACTTCTAATGTGTTAGTGGCATCACACAGAGTTCCTATATTTTCATCTCAGAAGCACCCATAGGACTTCTAGTGTGTTAGTGGCATCACACAGAGCTCCTATATTTTCTTCTCAGCAGCACCCATAGGACTTCTAGTGTGTTAGTGGCAGCAAACAGAGCTCCTATATTTTCTTCTTAGCAGCACCCATAGGACTTCTAATGTGTTAGTGGCATCACACAGAGTTCCTATATTTTCATCTCAGAAGCACCCATAGGACTTCTAGTGTGTTAGTGGCATCACACAGAGCTCCTATATTTTCTTCTCAGCAGCACCCATAGGACTTCTAGTGTGTTAGTGGCAGCAAACAGAGCTCCTATATTTTCTTCTTAGCAGCACCCATAGGACTTCTAATGTGTTAGTGGCATCACACAGAGTTCCTATATTTTCATCTCAGAAGCACCCATAGGACTTCTAGTGTGTTAGTGGCATCACACAGAGCTCCTATATTTTCTTCTCAGCAGCACCCATAGGACTTCTAGTGTGTTAGTGGCAGCAAACAGAGCTCCTATATTTTCTTCTCAGCAGCACCCATAGGACTTCTAATGTGTTAGTGGCATCACACAGAGCTCCTATATTTTCATTTCAGAAGCACCCATAGGACTTCTAGTGTGTTAGTGGCAGCAAACAGAGCTCCTATATTTTCTTGTCAGCAGCACACATAGTACCTATAGTGTGTTAGTGTCAGCACCCATAGGACCTACAGTGTGTTGTGAGCACACATAGGAGTTCTATTTTTTATACTATATACACTACCGACTACAATGGCTGGAAGACCGCCAAGGAGAGGCAGAGCGTGCCGAGGCAAGAACACAGGGCAGGCAGGCTCTGTTTCTAGAGACAACAGTGCTGGCCGTGGACGTGGTCGTGCATCGTCATCAGCACGTGGCCATGGGACACGCTTGTCTTTGTTTTCGGCAGCTGGACATGTGGAGCCGCATCATGCCGAAGGCTTGGTAGAATGGATGACCAAGCCCTCCTCATCCTCCTCATCCTCTCTCACCCAGGCTCAGGGTACTGGCAGAGCAGCTGCCAACGCGTACTCAATGGCATCATCAGCCACCCCTTCCCTAGACCCACCATGTCCTCCTGAGGAGTCCCCCGAACTGTTTGAGCACAGTGTTGGGTACATGCTCCAGGAGGATGCCCAACGATTCGAAGGCTCGGATGATGATACCCAGCTTGAGGAAGTCAGTAGTGTGCGCGCAGAGAGAGGGGATGCTGAAGGACAGCAATCTGGCAGTAGTGTTCCACCAGCTGCAGCTTACTGCCAGGTTTGCTCTAGTGGTGAAGAGGGAGGGGATGATGAGGTCACTGACTCCACGTGGGTGCCTGAAGGGAGAGAGGAGGAGGAGGATGCAGCGTCACATGTCCAACGAGGCAGGATGCCCCCTGGAGGCCAGCTAGAGGCCAGCACAGCAACTGTACCACACCGCAGAGCTCCGCCTGTGCAGGGCGCTGCCTCTGCACGTTATCACAAAAGTTCTTTGGTGTGGGCCTTTTTTGAGACGAGTGCATCAGATCGCACCACTGCTATTTGCAATATTTGTCTCAAGCGTATCTTGCGTGGCCAAAACATCAGCCGCTTGGGCACCACAAGCATGAGCAGACATATGTCGACCTGCCATGCAGCTCGTTGGCAAGCACACATAAAAGACCCACACCAAAGAACAAAGCGGACCTCTCCTTGCTCCTCATCAGCTGGGATCTCCATCCCCACTATATCTTCAGTCCTCTCTGAAAGCTGCTCTGAGAGGACTGAAGGTGTAGAATTAGGTGTGTCACAACCAAGTACTTGCAGTACACCGACGTCCGATTGTAGCAGGCAAATTTCCCTGCCCCAGCTGCTGGACCGTCGAAAGAAGTATACTCCCAGCCATCCACATGCCCAGCGGTTGAATGCTAGCTTGGCTAAATTGCTAGCACTTCAACTGCTGCCTTTTCAGTTGATAGACTCGGCCCCCTTCCGTGAGTTTGTTCAATGTGTGGTTCCTCAGTGGCAGGTTCCCAAACGCCACTTTTTCTCACGGAAGGCGATTCCGTCTCTCTACTGGCATGTGGAAGGCAATGTCCATGCCTTGCTGGACAGGGCGGTCAGCGGTAAGGTGCATATTACCGCTGACTCATGGTCCAGCAGGCATGGACAGGGACGTTATCTTTCTTTCACGGCCCATTGGGTCACTCTATTGGCAGCTGGGAGGGATGCAGGACAAGGTGCAGTAGTGTTGGAGGTTGTTCCGCCACCACGCCTCCAAAATGCTACTACTGGTTGTGACACACCTCTCTCCTCCACCCCCTCCTCTTCTTCTTCCTCCATGTCCTCTTCGAGTGCTCTGTCCTCGGAACCAGCGGTGCTCCGTAGGCGTACAAGGGGCTACGCGAGTACGCAGGCAAAAAGATGCCATGCCGTGCTTGCGCTGGTGTGTTTGGGGGACAGGAGCCACACTGGGCCAGAGGTTCTGGCAGCTCTGCAGGGGCAGGCCGAGAGGTGGTTGACGCCACGCCAGCTTAAGCCAGGAATGGTTGTTTCTGATAATGGCACCAACCTCCTCTCCGCCCTGCGACAGGGGCAGCTCACCCATGTGCCCTGTATGGCTCACGTCCTCAACCTGGTGGTGCAGCGGTTCTTGGGCAGGTTCCCAGGCTTACAGGATGTCCTGAGGCAGGCCAGGAAAGTCTGTGTGCATTTCCGCCGATCTTATAATGCCAGTGCTCGGCTGACTGAGCTGCAAAAGGAGCTGAACCTGCCCAAGAACCGCCTAATATGTGACATGCCCACCAGGTGGAACTCAACGTTGGCCATGCTGCAGCGACTGCACACGCAGCAGAGGGCCATCAATGAGTACCTTTGCGACTACGGCACCAGGACAGGGTCAGGGGAGCTTGGCTTTTTTTCCCCACGCCAGTGGAGCATGATCAGGGATGCATGCACTGTCCACTCACCATTTGAGGAGGCCACGAGGATGGTGAGCAGTGACAGTGCATGCATCAGTGACACTGTACCTCTTGTCCACCTGTTGGAGCATACGCTGCGTGGGATAATGGACAGGGCACTTGAGGCAGAACAGAGGCAAGAAGAGGAGGACTTCCTTGTCTCTCAAGGCCCCCTTTATCCAGACAATGTTCCTTCTGTCCCACCCATCACACAGGAAGAGGAGGAGGAGGAGGAGGAGGATTGTGTGAGCATGGAGGTGGAGCCTGGCACTCAGCATCAGCAGCAGCAGTCTTTTAGGGATGATGTACAGTCCCAACAAACCAGTGGACTTGTACGTGGCTGGGAGGAGGTGGCTGGCGATCATGTCATCCTCAGTGACCCAGAAGACTCCGGACCGAATGCCTCAGCTAACCTACGCTGCATGGCCTCCCTGATCCTGCAAAGCCTGCGGAAGGATCCTCGTGTTCTTCGGATCAAGGAGAGTGACCATTACTGGCTGGCCACTCTCCTTGATCCACGGTACAAGGGTAAGGTTGCGGACCTTATCTTGCCGTCGCAGAGGGAGCAGAGGATGAGACATCTCAGGGAGGCCTTCGGCTTCGGTCAGTAGCAGAAGGAGCGGTGGGGAAGGTGGACGTCTGACCGATGCGTTCAGACAATTTTTTAGTCCGCAGCCCCAAGGTATGATCGGTTCCAGCAACCATCGCCAGCGTCTGATATACATGGTGCAGGAATACCTAGGGGCAAGGTCAGACTTGGACACCTTTCCCACCGAAAATCCTCTGGCTTACTGGGTCCTGAGGATGGATCACTGGCCAGAGCTTGCACAGTATGCAATTGAGCTACTGGCCTGTCCTGCATCCAGCGTTCTTTCCGAACGCACATTCAGTGCTGCTGGAGGATTTGTCACCGATCATAGGGTGCGCCTGTCCACCGACTCGGTTGATCGACTGACCTTCATAAAAATGAATCAGTCTTGGATCACCACCAGCTACCAGACACCTGAAGCGGATATAACGGAATAATTTATAATGTCACATCCCTTCAAGACTGCCTATGCTGATGCTGAGTGACTGTCCTGTTATGTTCACTGACTATCCTCTTCCTCCTCCTCAATGATCCATGCCACCACACCAGTGCCTAAGGCACAATTTTTCAGCCCCTGTATAACAGGGGCGTGTAATTACAATTTTTAAAAAAGATGCTTCGCAACAGGTGTGACTGCTGTGCTCAGAGTACAGTATCTGTGAGGGGTTGCAGTGTTGTGGCACCAGCACCAGTGCCTAAGGCACAATTTTTCAGCCCCTGTATAACAGGGGCGTGTAATTACAATTTTTTAAAAAGATGCTTCGCAACAGGTGTGACTGCTGTGCTCCAAGTACAGTATCTGTGAGGGGTTGCAGTGTTGTGGCACCAGCACCAATGCCTAAGGCACAATTTTTCAGCCCCTGTTTAACAGGGGCGTGTAATTACAAATCTTGATCTAATAGTTCACAGCAGGGCCCATTCCTGCGCCCACCAAGAGTAACTATGAGGGCCTACAGTCTTGTGGCAACACCGTCCACCACCACCACCACCACCAAAGGCCCAATTTTTCTGCCCTGTTCAACAGGTGCATGCAATTACAAATCTTGATCTAATAACTCACAGCAGGGCCCATTCCTGCACCCACCAAGAGTAACTATGAGGGCCTACAGTCTTGTGGCAACACCGTCCACCACCACCACCACCACCAAAGGCCCAATTTTTCTGCCCTGTTCAACAGGTGCATGCAATTACAAATCTTGATCTAATAACTCACAGCAGGGCCCATTCCTGCACCCACCAAGAGTAACTGTGAGGGCTTACAGTCTTGTGGCAACACCGTCCACCACCACCACCACCACCACCAAAGGCCCAATTTTTCTGCCCGGTTCAACAGGTGCATGCAAGTACAAATCTTGATCTATTAACTCACAGCAGGGCCCATTCCTGTGCCCACCAGTCTTGTGGCTACACCAACATCTAATAGGGCAAATTTCTGCAGAGTATATACGGCAGGCCCCTACTTTCAAACATCCAACTTACAAACGACTCCTACTTGCAAACGGCAAGAGAAAACAGGAAGTGAGAGGAAATCTACCCCTAGGAAGGAAAATTCTATCCTGTTAGATTTAATTTGGGAAAAAGGTATCTCCTCTCTACTGATGCTTTATCACCAATCCTTGTTTCAATTAAAACCCCACTTTTCCAAAAACATTTGTCATTGGGACGGAAAGTGAGGTGACATGTTCTGAACAGATGTGCAAAGACAGCAAATGTTGCAGGGGTGATAACCCCTCCCTATGTTCTCCAAAAAGCTTAAAAATTGATTTTTTTGGGATGTAGCTACACTTCATAATGTACCTGTTCAGATTCTACTTAAGAACAAACCTACAGTCCATGTCTTGTTTGCACCACCTATATACTGCTGTTCAGAGTATATAGGGTTGTAGGTATAGGGTTTTATTTTGGGTGCGGGGTCCCCCTTAGTATCCATACAAGACCCAAAGGGGCTGGGGTGGGGGGGGGGTGATGGGGTAGCCATGCCATTTTTCTCAAGGATTTTCAGCCATATGGCGGCCAGGACAAGACATGACATTAAAGCCGCAAGTGGTTTTAAATGGCTTCTTTTTTTCCTTTACAAATGTCATTTTGTGCAAGGACAGTTCTAAACACGGGAAACACATGCCACTTCACAGGCATACTTTAGACACCCCCCAGGTACCATATTTAAAGGAAAATTTCACTTTTTTTTTTTTCACTTTATGCATCATTAAAATGACTGCTCCCGAAAAAACTTTAGTTTTTAAAATTTCTTTTTGCATTGATATATGTCCCCTGGGGCAGGACCCGGGTCCCCAAACCTGTTTTATGACATTAACATGCATATTGGCCGTTGTAATTAGCAATTTTGATTTCGAACGTTCGCGTCCATTATAACGAATAGGGTTCGAAAATTCGCGCGAACTTTCGGTCCGTTCGAAGGTTCTGGTGCGAACCGAACCCGGGGGTGTTCGGCTCATCCCTACTCTGAACAGCCGTATACAGGCGGTGCATACAAGACAGGGACTGTAGGTTTGTTCTTATGTAGAATGTGTTTGTAATTTTGAACAGGTACATTGTTGAAGTGTAGCTCCAGCCCAAAAATCTATTTTTAAACTTTTTGGGAAACATAGGTAAGGGTTATCACCCCTGTAACATTTGTTTTGCTGTCTGTGCCCCTGTTCAGAACATTTCACCTCACTTTCCGTCCCAATGACAACTGTTTTTGAAATGTGGTGTTTTTCTTGAAACAAGGATTGCTGATAAAGCATCAGTACAGAGGAGACACCTTTCTCCCATATTTATTCTTACAGGAGAGAATTTTCCTTCCTAGGGGTAGATTTCCTCTCACTTCCTGTTGTCTTCTTTCGTTTGCAAGTAGGAGTCGTTTGTAAGTTGGATGTTTGAAAGTAGGGACCTGCCGTATATACTCTGCAGAAATAGGCCCCTTAGTTGTTGGTGTTGGCACAACACTGTAAGCACTCACAGTTACTCTTGGTTGGTGCTGGAACGCCCTGCTGTCAACTATTATATCAGGAATTTTAATTACATATAATTCTTGAACAGTGGTAGTAAAAATTGGGGCTTTGATGGTGGTGCTGGTGCCACAACACTGTAAGCCCTGACAGTTACTCTTGGTGGGTGCAGCAATGGGCCCTGCTGTGAATTATTAGATCAAGAATTGTAATTGCATGCCCCTGTTGAACAGGGGCTGAAAAATTGGGCTTTTCGTGGTGGTGGTGGTGGTGGTGGTGTTGCCACAACACTGTAAGCCCTCAGAGTTACTCTTGGTGGGTGCAGGAATGGGCCCTGCTGTGAATTATTAGATCAAGAATTGTAATTACATGCCCCTTTTGAACAGGGGCTGAAAAATTGGGCCTTTCGTGGTGGTGGTGGTGGTGGCGTTGCCACAACACTGTAAGCCCTCAGACTTACTCTTGGTGGGTGCAGGAATGGGCCCTGCTGTGAATTATTACATCAAGAATTGTAATTGCATGCCCCTGTTGAACAGGGGCTGAAAAATTGGGCCTTAGGCACTGGTGGCACAACACTACAACCCCTCACAGATACTGTACTTGGAGCACAGCAATGAGCCCTATGGCAAATTATTGCTAAAAAAATTGTAAGTACACGCCCCTGTAAAACAGGGGCTGAAAAATTGGGCCTTAGCCACTGGTGGCGGCACCCATAAACAAAAATGATCTTCCAAGCTATCATCATCAATCGTATCATTGAGGACTCGGAGGAGGAGGATAGCCAGTCAACATAACAGCACAGGCACTCAGCATCAGCATCAGTCTTGAAGGGACGTGACATGTTAAAATCAATTAGTCTGTTATATCAGCATCAGGTGTGTGGTAGCTGGTGGTGATCCAAGACTGGTTCATCTTGATGAAAGTCAGTCGATCAACCGAGTCGGTGGACAGGCGCACCCTGTGATCCGTGACAAATCCTCCAGCAGCACTGAATGTGCGTTCCGAAAGAACGCTGGATGCAGGACAGGCCAGTAGCTCAATTGCATACTGTGCAAGCTCTGGCCAGTGATCCATCCTCAAGACCCAGTAAGCCAGAGGATTTTCGGTGGGGAAGGTGTCCAAGTCTGACCTTGCCCCTAGATATTCCTGCACCATGTTTATCAGACGCTGGCGATGGTTGCTGGAACCAATCATACTTTGGGGCTGCGGACTAAAGAATTGTCTGAACGCATCGGTCAGACGGCCACCTTCCCCACCGCTCCTTCTTTGACTGGCCGAAGCCTCAGCAACTCGTTGTCCTGGACCAGGAGTTTGTAACCTCCCAGTCTCTGGGAACGCGTTGCACAGACCTTTCTGCAAGGCCTCCCGGAGTTGTCTCATCCTCTGCTCCCTCTGCGACGGTAACATAAGGTCCGCAACCTTACCCTTGTACCGTGGATCAAGGAGAGTGGCCAGCCAGTAATGGTCCCTCTCCTTGATCCGAAGAATACGAGGATCCTTCCGCAGACTTTGCAGGATCAGGGAGGCCATGCAGCGTAGGTTTGCTGAGGCATTCGCTCCGGAGTCCTCTGGGTCACTAAGGACGACATGATCCGCAGTCACCTCCTCCCAGCCACGTACAAGTCCACTGGTTTCTTGGGACTGTAAATCATCCCTAAAAGACTGCTGCTGATGATGCTGAGTGCCAGCCTCCACCTCCATGCTGACACAATCCTCCTCCTCCTCCTCCTCCTCCTCCTCCTCCTCCTCCTCCTCCTCTTCCTCTTCCTGTGCGATGGGTGGGACAGAAGGAACACTGTCTGGGTAAAGGGGGCCTTGAGAGGCAAGGAAGTCCTCCTCTTCCTGCCTCTGTTCTGCCTCAAGTGCCCTGTCCATTATTCCACGCAGCGTGTGCTCCAACAGGTGGACAAGAGGTACAGTGTCACTGATGCATGCACTGTCACTGCTCACCATCCTCGTGGCCTCCTCAAATGGTGCCAGGACAGTGCATGCATCCCTGATCATGCCCCACTGGCGTGGAGAAAAAAAACCAAGCTCCCCTGACCCTGTCCTGGTGCCGTAGTCGCACAAGTACTCATTGATGGCCCTCTGCTGCGTGTGCAGCCGCTGCAGCATGGCCAACGTTGAGTTCCACCTGGTGGGCATGTCACATATAAGGCGGTTCTTGGGCAGGTTCAACTCCTTTTGCAGCTCAGCCAGGCGAGCACTGGCATTATAAGATCTGCGGAAATGCACACAGACTTTCCTGGCCTGCCTCAGGACATCCTGTAAGCCCGGGTACCTGCCCAAGAACCGCTGCACCACCAGGTTAAGGACGTGAGCCACACAGGGCACATGGGTCAGTTGTCCCTGTCGGAGGGCGGAGAGGAGGTTGGTGCCATTGTCGCAAACCACCATTCCTGGCTTAAGCTGGCGTGGCGTCAACCACCTCTCGGCCTGGCCCTGCAGAGCAGACAGGACCTCTGCCCCAGTGTGGCTTCTGTCCCCCAAACACACCAGCGCAAGCACGGCATCGCATCTTTTTGCCTGCGTACTTGCGTAGCCCCGTGAACGGCTACGGAGCACCGCTGGTTCATAGGACAAACCACAGGAAGAGGCCATGGAGGAAGAAGAAGAGGAGGGGGTGGAGGAGAGAGGTGTGTCACAACCAGTAGTAGCATTTTGGAGGCGTGGCGGTGGGACAACCTCCAACACTACTGCACCTTGTCCTGCATCCTTCCCAGCTGCCAAAAGAGTGACCCAATGGGCCGTGAAAGAAAGGTAACGTCCCTGTCCATGCCTGCTGGACCATGAGTCAGCGGTAATATGCACCTTACCGCTGACCGCCCTGTCCAGCGAGGCCAAGACATTGCCTTCCACATGCCGGTAGAGAGCCGGAATAGCCTTCCGTGAGAAAAAGTGGCGTTTGGGAACCTGCCACTGAGGAACCGCACATTGCACAAACTCACGGAAGGGGGCCGAGTCTACCAACTGAAAAGGCAGCAGTTGAAGCGCTAGCAATTTAGCCAAGCTAGCATTCAACCGCTGGGCATGTGGATGGCTGGGAGTGAACTTCTTTCGACGGTCCAGCAGCTGGGGCAGGGAAATTTGCCTGCTAGAATCGGACGTCGGTGTACTGCTAGCAGAGTGGCTGCAAGTACTTGGCTGTGACACGCCTAATTCTACACCTTCATTCCTCTCAGTGCATGTTTCAGAGAGGACTGAAGTTATAGTGGGGTTGGAGATCCCAGCTGATGCGGTGCAAGGAGAGGTCCGCTTTGTTCTTTGGTGTGGGTCTTTGAGGTAGGCTTGCCAACGAGCTGCATGGCAGGTCAACATATGTCTGGTCAGGCATGTGGTACCCAAGCGGCTGATGTTTTGGCCACGCGATATACGCTTGAGACATATGTTGCAAACAGCAGCTGTGCGATCTGATGCACTAGCCTCAAAAAAGGCCCACACCAAGGAACTTTTTGAATGACGGGCAGAGGCAGCGCCCTGCACAGGCGGAGCTCTGCGGTGTGATTCCGTCGGTGTACTGCCCTTACGCTGGCCACCAAAGGGCATCCTGTCTCGTTGGAGATGTGCCTCCTCCTCATCCTCCTCCTCCTCTCTCCTATTAGGCACCCACGTGGAGTCAGTGACCTCATCATCCCCTCCCTCCTCATCACTGGAGCCAATCTGGCAGTATGCTGCAGCTGCTGGAACATGACTGCCAGATTGGTGTCCTTCTTGAGCATCCCCTCTGTCTGCTCTCACCCTACTGCCTTCCTGTAGCTGGGTTTCATCATCAGACCCTTCGAAACGCTGGGCATCCTCCTGGAGCATGTACCCAACACTGTGCTCAAACAGTTCGGGGGACTCCTCAGGAGGAGGACATGGTAGGTCTAGGGAAGGAGTGACTGATGATGAGTCTGACATTGATACCAGGGAAGAGGACGCTTTGGCAGCTGCTTTGCCAGTACCCTGAGCCTGGGTGAGAGAGGATGAGGAGGAGGAGGAGGGCTTGGTCATCCACTCTACCAAGTCTTCGGCATGATGTGGCTCAACATGTCCAGCTGCCGAAAAGAAGGACAAGCGTGTCCCATGGCCATGTGCTGATGACAATGCACCGCGTCCACGACCAGCACTGTTGCCCCCAGACACAGAGCCTGCTTGCCCTCTTTTATTGCCTCCTGACTGTCTGCCTCTCCTTGTTTGCCTTCCAGACATTCTAATAGATGGCCTGCAGGGAGATGGGAAAAAAGCAATAAGGGCTACCTTCAGGTGTCCTTCTCTGTCCCTTGAAACAAGGACTTGCACAGTGAAAGAAACTGACACTCTCCCTACCTACAGTTTTCTGTCCCTAGAAAAAATGTTTTTTTTAAGCACAATATAGCACAAGGAGAATTCACTCACTGTCCTTCCAGGTCCCTGGAAACAAGGACTTGCACAGTGAAAGAAACTGACACTCTCCCTACCTACAGTTTTCTGTCCCTAGAAAAAATGTTTTTTTTAAGCACAATATAGCACAAGGAGAATTCACTCACTGTCCTTCCAGGTCCCTGGAAACAAGGACTTGCACAGTGAAAGAAACTGACACTCTCCCTACCTACAGTTTTCTGTCCCTAGAAAAAATGTTTTTTTTAAGCACAATATAGCACAAGGAGAATTCACTCACTGTCCTTCCAGGTCCCTGGAAACAAGGACTTGCACAGTGAAAGAAACTGACACTCTCCCTACCTACAGTTTTCTGTCCCTAGAAAAAATGTTTTTTTTAAGCACAATATAGCACAAGGAGAATTCACTCACTGTCCTTCCAGGTCCCTGGAAACAAGGACTTGCACAGTGAAAGAAACGGACACTCTCCCTACCTACAGTTTTCTGTCCCTAGAAAAAATGTTTTTTTTAAGCACAATATAGCACAAGGAGAATTCACTCACTGTCCTTCCAGGTCCCTGGAAACAAGGACTTGCACAGTGAAAGAAACTGACACTCTCCCTACCTACAGTTTTCTGTCCCTAGAAAAAATGTTTTTTTTAAGCACAATATAGCACAAGGAGAATTCACTCACTGTCCTTCCAGGTCCCTGGAAACAAGGACTTACTTGCACAGTGAAAGAAACTGACACTCTCCCTACCTACAGTTTTCTGTCCCTAGAAAAAAAATTTTTTTAAGCACAATATAGCACAAGGAGAATTCACTCACTGTCCTTCCAGGTCCCTGGAAACAAGGACTTGCACAGTGAAAGAAACTGACACTCTCCCTACCTACAGTTTTCTGTCCCTAGAAAAAATGTTTTTTTTAAGCACAATATAGCACAAGGAGAATTCACTCACTGTCCTTCCAGGTCCCTGGAAACAAGGACTTGCACAGTGAAAGAAACTGACACTCTCCCTACCTACAGTTTTCTGTCCCTAGAAAAAATGTTTTTTTTAAGCACAATATAGCACAAGGAGAATTCACTCACTGTCCTTCCAGGTCCCTGGAAACAAGGACTTGCACAGTGAAAGAAACTGACCCTCTCCCTACCTACAGTTTTCTGTCCCTAGAAAAAATGTTTTTTTTAAGCACAATATAGCACAAGGAGAATTCACTCACTGTCCTTCCAGGTCCCTGGAAACAAGGACTTGCACAGTGAAAGAAACTGACACTCTCCCTACCTACAGTTTTCTGTCCCTAGAAAAAATGTTTTTTTTAAGCACAATATAGCACAAGGAGAATTCACTCACTGTCCTTCCAGGTCCCTGGAAACAAGGACTTGCACAGTGAAAGAAACTGACACTCTCCCTACCTACAGTTTTCTGTCCCTAGAAAAAATGTTTTTTTTAAGCACAATATAGCACAAGGAGAATTCACTCACTGTCCTTCCAGGTCCCTGGAAACAAGGACTTGCACAGTGAAAGAAACTGACACTCTCCCTACCTACAGTTTTCTGTCCCTAGAAAAAATGTTTTTTTTAAGCACAATATAGCACAAGGAGAATTCACTCACTGTCGTTCCAGGTCCCTGGAAACAAGGACTTGCACAGTGAAAGAAACTGACACTCTCCCTACCTACAGTTTTCTGTCCCTAGAAAAAATGTTTTTTTTAAGCACAATATAGCACAAGGAGAATTCACTCACTGTCCTTCCAGGTCCCTGGAAACAAGGACTTGCACAGTGAAAGAAACTGACACTCTCCCTACCTACAGTTTTCTGTCCCTAGAAAAAATGTTTTTTTTAAGCACAATATAGCACAAGGAGAATTCACTCACTGTCCTTCCAGGTCCCTGGAAACAAGGACTTGCACAGTGAAAGAAACTGACAATCTCCCTACCTACAGTTTTCTGTCCCTAGAAAAAATGTTTTTTTTAAGCGCAATATAGCACAAGGAGAATTCACTCACTGTCCTTCCAGGTCCCTGGAAACAAGGACTTGCACAGTGAAAGAAACTGACACTCTCCCTACCTACAGTTTTCTGTCCCTAGAAAAAATGTTTTTTTAAGCACAATATAGCACAAGGAGAATTCACTCACTGTCCTTCCAGGTCCCTAGAAACAAGGACTCGCACAGTGAAAGAAACTGACACTCTCCCTACCTACAGTTTTCTGTCCCTAGAAAAAATGTTTTTTTTAAGCACAATATAGCACAAGGAGAATTCACTCACTGTCCTTCCAGGTCCCTGGAAACAAGGACTTGCACAGTGAAAGAAACTGACACTCTCCCTACCTACAGTTTTCTGTCCCTAGAAAAAAAGTTTTTTTAAGCACAATATAGCACAAGGAGAATTCACTCACTGTCCTTCCAGGTCCCTGGAAACAAGGACTTGCACAGTGAAAGAAACTGACACTCTCCCTACCTACAGTTTTCTGTCCCTAGAAAAAATGTTTTTTTTAAGCACAATATAGCACAAGGAGAATTCACTCACTGTCCTTCCAGGTCCCTGGAAACAAGGACTTGCACAGTGAAAGAAACTGACACTCTCCCTACCTACAGTTTTCTGTCCCTAGAAAAAATGTTTTTTTTAAGCACAATATAGCACAAGGAGAATTCACTCACTGTCCTTCCAGGTCCCTGGAAACAAGGACTTGCACAGTGAAAGAAACTGACACTCTCCCTACCTACAGTTTTCTGTCCCTAGAAAAAATGTTTTTTTTAAGCACAATATAGCACAAGGAGAATTCACTCACTGTCCTTCCAGGTCCCTGGAAACAAGGACTTGCACAGTGAAAGAAACTGACACTCTCCCTACCTACAGTTTTCTGTCCCTAGAAAAAATGTTTTTTTTAAGCACAATATAGCACAAGGAGAATTCACTCACTGTCCTTCCAGGTCCCTGGAAACAAGGACTTGCACAGTGAAAGAAACTGACACTCTCCCTACCTACAGTTTTCTGTCCCTAGAAAAAATGTTTTTTTTAAGCACAATATAGCACAAGGAGAATTCACTCACTGTCCTTCCAGGTCCCTAGAAACAAGGACTTGCACAGTGAAAGAAACTGACACTCTCCCTACCTACAGTTTTCTGTCCCTAGAAAAAATGTTTTTTTTAAGCACACTATAGCACAAGCACAAAACACACTGACACTCTCCCTACCTATCCTTCTCTTTCCCTAAACTAAAGGAATCCAGGTTAAGCAAGAAAGAAATAAAAGTCACTGTCCCTGCCTATGCTGCTCTATCCCTGCTCCGGAACACACTACACTAGGCCGCCGTGCTGGCGGCCTTTTATAGTGTGGGGCGTGTACTAAACACCCTCAGCAATAATTGGCCACAGGCATCCTGCCTGTGGCCAATCATTGCTCTCCTCGCTGCCGGCGCTGTGATTGGCCAAGCATGCGGGGTCACAGTGCATGCTTGGCCAATCACAGCGCCTGGATGACACTGCGATGTCGTAGTGCATTGTGGGCCGTTCGCGTCACTCGAATTTGGCGCGAACGGCCCAAATCGTTCGATCTTCATCGAACAGCCGATGTTCGAGTCGAACGTATGTTCGACTCGAACACGAAGCTCATCCCTACCGGCCACCAAGAATTTGCCAGTTTTGACATGTTATGTTCTCCCATGTTTCCCATCATCTTGGGAATTCTGTGGCTACAGGCACATAACCCACGAATCAACTGGGCCAAGAAGGAAATCTCTTTTTCTTCAGACTATTGCTTGCAATTGCTTTACTCCCAGTTCCAGTAAGCCTGCTAGCTGTCTGGCCGTGCAACCTGCTCCTGATAACCTCCTGCTTGTCTCTTCTGCTTATCATGAGTTCATAGACGTTTTTGACAAGAAAAAGGCCGATGTCCTCCCACCTCACCGGCCTGGCTGTGATCCTGTTCGGACAAATCTTTCCTCTATCTGAGAACGAGCTGGAGGCCTTACGTTTTTATATATTGACGAGAGTCTTGAAAAGGGGTTTATCCGACGCTCTTCTTCTCCTGCTGGAGCAGGTATTTTCTTAGTGGAGAAGAAGGACGGCACATTACGGCCGTGTGTAGACTACAGAAACCTCAATAAAATTACCGTAAAAAATCGATGCCCATTCCCTCTTGTTCCTGAACTTTTTCAAAGGTTCCAAACCGCCTGGATCTTCACTAAATTGGATCTAAGGGGCGCCTACAATCTTGTCTGCATCCACCAGGGAGACGAGTGGAAGACAGCATTCCAGACGCGGTTCGGCCACTTCGAGTACCTTTTGATGCCGTTCGGATTATGCACCGCTCCAGCCACGTTTCAGCATCTAGTGAACGATATCTTCTGGGAATTCCTTGACTACTTTGTAATTTTATACCTCCAATGATATTCTCATCTTTTCTGCCTCTTTGGAACTTTACAGAACCCACGTAAAGAAAGTGCTCCTAACCCTGAGAAAACATGGTCTATATGTCAAAGCAGACAAATGTGATTTCGAAAAGACATCTATTCAATTTCTGGGTCTCATCATCTCCACAGAAGGATATGCAATGGACCCAAAGAAGGTGGAAGCAATACTCGACTGGCCAGCTCCCTCGGACAAGAAGAGTGTCCAGCGCTTCATAGGGTTCTCCAATTTTTACAGGAAGTTTGTGAAGGGTTTCTCCACCACCATAGCACCCATCACTCAATTGACCCATCAGAAGGTCCGGTTCCAGTGGTCCCCAGAAGCTCAGGCAACCTTTGACAAATTAAAAGATCTGTTCATGTCCGCACCAATTCTACAGCACCTGGATCCAACTCTGCCCTACGTTTTGGAAGTAGACGCCTCTGAAATAGCTACAGAGGCAATCCTGTCCCAACAGCAGGGACCCAAGGCTCTTCTTTACCCCATTGCTTTCTTCTCCCGAAAGATGAGCCCACCAGAGAGAAATTATGACGTCGGAGATCGAGAACTATTGGCCATTAAATCTGCCTTAGAAGAATGGAGATACTTATTGGAGGGTGCCGCTCATCCCATTATGATTTTTACAGACCATAAGAACCTGGAGTACTTCAGGACAGCCAAACGTTTAAGACCCCGGCAAGCCCGATGGGCTTTGTTTTTCTCCAGGTTCAATTTTCATCTTACGTATCGGCCAGGTTCATAGAATGGGAAAGCGGATGCACTCTCTCGAATGTTTCCAAACACCCCTGAAAAAACTGAGCCAAGTACAACCCTTTGCGCTCAAAATTTTTTACTCATCCAACCTGACTTAAAGACTTTGATTAAACAAGCCTCAACCCAGTGCCCTGGGCCAGAAGTGTCCTCATTGAGAAGCCAAGATGGATTTTTGTGGCACCAGGACAAGATTTTTGTTCCCCAATCAGTTAAACTCCAAGTTCTAAAGATGTCACATGATCACAAGCTTGCCGGACATTTTGGAATACGAAGAACCACTGAACTTGTTCAGCGCTCTTTTTGGTGGGCCAGCCTAAGACAGGACTGTAGAAAATATGTTAACTCTTGCACCAGGTGCCAGCCCAATAAGGGTTCCAATGCCAAGCCATGGGGACTTTTGAGGCCACTACCCATTCCTGAACAACCCTGGAAAGAAATATCCATGGATTTTATAGTAGACTTGCTCCCCTCTGGGGGATGCACCACCATCATGGTGGTGGTAGACCGCCTTTCCAAAATGGCACATTTTCTCCCAATGATTGGCACACCTTCTGCCTCGGAGACAGCAGACATGTTCATTAACCACTTAAGCCCCAGACCATTTTGTTGCTAAAGGACCAGGCCCCTTTTTGCGATTCGGCACTGCGTTGCTTTAACTGACAATTGCACGGTCGTGCAATGTGGCTCCCAAAAAAAATTGACGTCCTTTTTTCCCACAAATAGAGCTTTCTTTTGGTGGTATTTGATCACCTCTGCGGTTTTTATTTTTTTGCACTATAAACAAAAAGAGCGACAATTTGGAAAGAAATTACATATTTTTTACTTTTTGCTATAATATCCCCAAAAAATATATTTAAAAAAAACGATTTTTTCCTCAGTTTAGGCCAATACATATTCTTCTACATATTTTTGGTAAAAAAATCGCAATAAGCGTTTATTGATTTGTTTGCGCAAAAGTTATAGCGTCTACAAAATAGGGGGTAGTTTTATGGCATTTTTATTAATATTTTTTTTTTTACTAGTAATGGCGGCGATCAGCGATTTTTATCTTGACTGCGACATTATGGCGGACACATCGGACACTTTTGACACATTTTTGGGACCATTGTCATTTTTACAGCGATCATGGATTTCACCCTTCCTTCCTTCCAAATACTATATCTGAAACATCTGCCCCCGCTGTCCAGGATTGGTTAAGGTTCATTCAAACTAACTACAAGATACTTCAGGAGGCCATGTGAAAAGCCTGAGAGGACTATAAGAGGTTTCATGATAAAAGAAGGGAATCCTGTCTTTAAGATTAGGGACAAGGTATGGCTTTCTTCAGTAAACCTCAAGCTCTCATGTCCAGCCCGGAAGCTTGGACCCAAGGTCCCTTTGAAATTAAAAGAGAAATAAATCCAGTGGCTTTTGCGCTGGCACTACCCAATACTTACAAGATCCATCCAGTGTTCCACATCTCCCTGCTTAAACCAGCGGTACCCAGTCCATTTCCTGAAAGAGAAGAGCCACCTCCACCTCTAGTCCTGGTAGAAGAAGAAACAGAATTTGAGGTCGAAGCCATTATGGATTGCCAGAGGAGAGGTAGGCAGATCCAGTATCTCATCAAATGGAGGGGATACCCTCCCGAAGACAATTCCTGGGAGCCTGCAAACAATGAGCACGCTCCACGACTGGTACGGGACTTTCACAGCAGGCATCCCGAAGCATCGGCCCAATGTGGCATCCGGAGGTTGCCCCTTGGGGGGGGGGCACTATCAGGGAAATGGCCGTGGAAGTACTGGCAATCTTGCCAGTAGAAGAAATGGGCACCATAGGCACATCATGTGACAGGTGGATCCCCTGCTGGCCTATAAAAGGCTGCCACTGTCTGACCCAAATTGTTGGATTGTCATCAGCCTTCCTGAGTTCCTGAGCCTCTTTCCTACTGCTGTTTGGATTTCCTGTTGTGACCCAGCTTGTTCCTGACCTGTCCTATCTGCTCTTCTGGTTTGACCCCCTGGCATGCTTTACTGACTTGTTACCTTCTTCAGCACCTGATCCCGGCTTGTTTCACGGACTTTGCCTCAGTTATCTGTTCCTGCCTGTTTTCCAATACCAGACCTTTGGCTTGTCTATGTTCCTGCAATCTGCATCTCCTGCCTGGATCCACGGTGTTTGACCCCCAGCCGGCTTCCACTGTTGCTCCGTGTGCACACCTTGCTAAGTGTTACCAAGGATTCCTAGAGACTGCAGCCCAGCGGTGTTTCCTGTATTCTCCAGTATTCTTCAGGCACTCGCCAGCTCTTCTTTCCTGGATCCATCTGGCAACCTGTGCTTCTCTGGGCACTACACCCTCTGTACCCAACCTCAGAGGTGTACTGCACCCAGCCGCAAGGGGAGCCCTCTCGGCATTTCGGCCTTCAACCAGGTACGTGACATTTCTATTCCATTCCTCTCAGGGTATATGCAGCTGCTTATCAATGCTGATGTTTTTCAAGCCATGCACAGGTACTCTCTGCCACACTTAAAGCTCATGTCCAGAAAGTGTGAAAATTAATTATTGCAGTGGAACTGCACCCACCCTGCAAGGGTTAACTGCTCATTTAGGTTTAGGGGGCATGAAAAATAAACTTTACTAACCTGATGCTCCGCTCCTCCATGCAATCATTGGTGTTTGTATACTGATACCATGCTTGCCACTGTTTGCAGATTGATACAGCTCTTAGAAGGAAAGATGGAACTCCTCGCTTTGGAGAAACAGCCTAAGCGAGAAAAGCCCAACTCCTCCCAGGACATGCCCTGGCACATTTTGCCCCACCTACAAGTCTTAGGGGGTGGGGATATGAAGTGTAACTGTTGGAATTTATACATCATCATGATGATGTATAAATTCCTTCAGTTACTCCATTTCTCCACCCCTATGACTGAGCCCTATAGGTGGGGTGAAATGCGTTGGGCGCATGCCCTGGGAGGAGTTGGGCTGAAGCCGTTTTTACCTTTTCGCACCAAGACTGACAGAGTGTGGAGTTCCATCTTTCCTTTTCCACCTGTGTACAGTATCTAGAGACGGGTTCTCCTAACGCCAGCACCTGTATCCAGTGTGTGTCACTAGAGTATTACAGGATGACTGCTTGGAGCAGCACGTGAAGTCTGCAAGGTCTATTTTTACATTTTCATTTTTCTACATCGTTTTATTCATATCTCACCATTGTGTTTTAATGCTTTAGAAACCTTGCTTCAGTGAATCTTTGTAATTAATATGTAATTATTGTATACAAGGACAACCTTAATTGCTTTCTTGCCACTGCTTTTAGCTTTTCCTTCATCCACTATGGCTATGCTTGCCTCTCCTTCTCACCAGGAAATTATATAGGATAGCCTACCCACTGAAAGCATGAACTCTCAGTCCCTACATGATAATATACAGGAAAACCCAATAATACATTCTTATACTAGATTTAATATATTATTGTAATTTCAAAAGTCATTTTTAAGCTTATAAAATATGCTGATTTTAGGTGATCCTGCCACGAAGGTCCCTGTTCAGGCATTTCCTTTAATGTGGTGATAACTGTCTCTCTGTCATAAAAGCCTCTTGTACAGTCTACAAGCAGCCTTACTGAAACACATTGCCCAGGCATCCTCCACCATTGTCACTATCAGGAAGCCAGTCAAAGCAAGGACGCGCAGCCAGCATGTTACAACATAAAAAAACACATCCACAGGTTTTCCCCTCAGCTACATCACCAACCTCATCTCAACATCCCAAACCATCCTTTCTGCTCCTCCCAAGACCTCATTTTCTCTAGCTCCCTTGTCAGCATCTTCAGGACTTCTGAACAGCCTCTCCCATCCTCTGGAACTCCCTTCCTTGATCTGTCCAGTTATCTCCCACTCTGTGTGCCTTTCAGACATCTATTCAGGGAAGCCTACATTACCTCCCCCTAAAAACTATACTTTGACCTTCTCCATGCCCATTCCCCACAGCTATTACCTTTTGTACCACTTCCCCCTATTTTAGATTGTAAACTCCATAAGCAGGACCCTCCTAATCCTGTATTGAACTGTATTGTAACTATTGTGTCTCCCTTATCTTGTAAAGCAGGGGTCGTCAACCACCGGGCTGCAGCCCACTACCGGGCCGCGGCCTTTCTGCTGCTGGGCCGCGGGTACGGGTGGCCGGCATGAGAAACCATGGCGGGCAGACGGCATGAAAGAGCCAGGCAGCCGGCATAAGAGAGCCGGGCGGGCGGTATGAGACAGCCGAGCGGCTGGCATATGAGAGCTGGGTGGATGGAAGAAGCGAGCGGGCGGGCAAGCAGAGATGACATCTCTCACCACCCACCCTGCATCACCGATCTCCTGCCTTCACTCGGAACCCACCACTGCACAGAGGCCTGCCTCTGTGCTAAACGGACTAGTGTTGCCACCAATGCAGTGGTGGCAGGCAGCGAGGCAAGTGAGGTGGCAAGTGACATTCCACATCTGGTGACAGGCAACGTGGCAGGGGACGTGGCAAGTGACATTCCACATCTGGTGACAGGCAACGTGGCAAGTGACATTCCACATCTGGTGACAGGCAATGTGGCAAGTGACATTCCGCATCTGGTGACAGGCAACGTGGCAGGTGACATGGCAAGTAACATTCCACATCTGGTGACAGGCAATGTGACAAGTGACATTCCACATCTGGTGGCAGGCAACGTGGCAAGTGACAATCCACATCTGGCGGCAAGCAGTGTGGCAAGTGACTTTCCGCATCTGGTGGCAGGAAACGTGGCAAGTGACATTCCGCATCTGGTGGCAGGCAACAGTGGCAAGTGACATTCCGCATCTGGTGGCAGGCGACAGTGGCAAGTGACATTCTGCATCTGGTGGCAGGCGACAGTGGCAAGTGACATTCCGCATCTGGTGGCAGGTGACAGTGGCAAGTGACACGCTCAGGACTCCCACTGATTCTGCATTATAGTGAGTTGAAAGCAGCTCTGAGGCGCAAAAAAGGAAGAAAAAAAATCTGAAAACAGTGTAGCGGGCAGTTCCTTCCCTCTCCCAGTCCCCTCTATTAAAGTTCTGCTCGCAATGTCTCTGGTCTAGGGGTATGATAGGGGAGGGAGAGGGTGCGCTACGCCTGGCTTCCACCACAGGTGTAAAAGTGGTATCAGCAATGCCTTTCTTTACCTTCGGGCCTGTGTTGTGCATCGGATCCTCCCTCCAAGAGTCTCCGAGAACCTCGTCTGCCAGGAACTTGAGCCACACACCGTTAAAGTCCAACACTCCTTTATTTAGAAGATAACATGGACTCCCTTGGCTACAGAACAGAAAAAGGAGGTGTGTGTACGAATAGGCCCAGACACAAGTTCGATCCTCCACTCTCCTCCAAAGAGTGGGTTATGGTCTCCGCACGAGGGAAATTCACCTTCCGGACGGTCTCCGACAAGAGACTCACCCGTCACCGGCAGTATGCTGCACCGGGTCTTCAGATGAGGAGCTCTTCCCGGTCCATTACGCCCATCTTGGATTCAGGCATCCATCTCCGGAGTACCTTAGGATCCTTCCCTCGCGGAACATAGTGTTGGGCACTGAGCTCCGGACCGCCGTCCGAGTACCTCACCCCAGGCTAAAGGTGCGAGGGGTGGAACACGATCTCCGGTGGTCCTCTAGGCCTAGTCCGCCTAGAGGACGAGTACGAACTCCGTCCGCAGGCTAAAGGTGCCAGGGACCAACAACCCCGTGACCAAGATGGCAGTCCCCTTTTATCCCCTCTCCCAGCAAGCACGGCGGGTTCCCCGCCCCACCATACCACTGCCAAGAGAGGACAAAATTAGGTTCAGCACACAGCGGTATCCGTCCGTCGGCCCATGGTGACAGCGCCACCCAGTGGACCGCCGGAGACACACCACTGGTGTCACCGAAAAATTAAAAAATTACCCCGGGAAAGTAAGTACCCGCTACATACTCCCCCCTGTTATTTGACACTGGTCCCCAGTGTCTGGAGTAAACCACATCCTCAACAACTGACATGATCCAGTCCAGAAACCATTAACAATTGAAAAACAAAAACTTTTTGGAAACTCTCCTAACGAAGAAGTTGTGTCTGAGCCCCTGTAATAAAAGAGGAGTGAAAGACAACACATTCAACATGAAAATCACATTTCAACATTTTACTTTTCCCTCCCCATCCTAACTAAAGACCTCCCCAGAGTATGTAATCTTGCTGGGATGTTCTCCTATAGAGGGAAAAAAACAAAACCAACACACAAACCCTGACACATGTATTCGTGTAGTGAAGGAAAGAAACTTCTCCGAAAAAAATCCCTGTTTCTCCAAAGAGTGAGTGTGTGAAAAGTGTTTGTAACGTTGCACGACACTGCCACCTGGTGACAGCCTCGCGGTAACTGCACCCGTGGAACTTCTTCTCCTTTCTCTCTAACCCTATCTACCCCAGAGTCTGTGCTCTCCTTGCAGGAAGATAGAAACAAACAGGAACAGTCCCTAGAAAGTTCAGCAGCATGACAATATTGGAGTCTTTCTCTCCTAAAGGTAGAAGCGGGGATGTGGCAAAATCAGTGGCTTCAAGTGCTGATCCATAGTCTCTAGATGGTATTCTACATCTTCGACTTCTTTGCGTCTGATCACTACTTTGTCTGCGTGGATGTGTCTTCCCACCATCCATTCTGCCTTGTAGTCTTTGAAGCGCTGTGAAGCCTTTGGAGAACATGTTAGGTATCTGCGGGCGTGTGGAACTTTGAGGTGGGTCCACACAAAGTCATTGTACCAGCGCTCCCTGTACACTTCCACCTCATATAGCAAGTCCTTCGATAAGTAGGGGTACTCCCATCCGTACTCCGCTGCAACCTTTTGGCTAAATAAGCGCTGTAGTCTTGCCGAAGGAGGCATGGTAGCTTTGTCCCCTTCACCAGGCAAAACAACTGAGTCTGGATGACGAGGTGTCTTGACCACCTCCATTCTGGGCATTGGGGGCCGCAACAACAGTCTCTTAACCCCAGCGTCAGATACAGATGGTGCCGGGGATGCAGGGACAAGTTGAGGAAGGGATTCTCCTTCAGGCGCTGACGCCTCCACCCTGGGTGTGTTCTCCCCTGTGGACATAGGTGAATTCCCACTTCCACGGAATGAAGCAAGCGGTATCTTGTCCCAGCCCTTCTTGGCAAACAAGTCATCTATCAGGGCATCATCTCCCATATCAGAGAGAGATTCCAGGTCGGAGGTGTCACACTCCTCCGCGGGTATGTAGCCCTGTGTGAAAACAGAACATCCACACTCCGGGGACTTGCTAGGCCATGCCTTCTCGACACCTCCTCCCTCACACCAAGTCTTCTCCGCCGGCTTACCTTGACCTTTCCTAGGACGTCCGGAACTTCCGTCAACGGATCCCTCTGGGTCTGGTGTAAGCATGCGAGACGGTCCACCACCACCGCTGGTCGGGGCTACCACGCTGGTTCTTTTCTTCGGTGGCGGACGCTGTGAGACAGTGGTGACCGAGTCAGCATCCTCGGATTTCTCTCGTTGATGTTTCACGACCTCCTCCGCGGTCGTTGCAGTGTGCGCAGGGGTGACTCTCACAGCCGCGATTCCTCCCTTCTGAGTGGTGGTACCTGAAGCCCAGCCTGGGTAGATGGTTTTCGGCCTCTCAACCTCCGGATCCACTTCGAACATGAAATCCCCACAGGCCTCACAACATCTGAACGGCTTCAACAGGCACACCAGTCCCGAACACCCGGAGCAAATCATACCCAGGGCCTCAACGTCCATACATGAGTATAGGGCGAATCGACCCCTCGGCTTCAGTCAGATCCCCGTATTCGTTATCGGAGCAGCAGCAGTCAATGTTGTAGTCACCGGGTGAACCGGAATCCATGAGGCAGGTCCAAACATGGCGACCTGTTGCTGTTCCATCTCACACTGCAGAGTTTTCGCGCCAATGTCCCACGTGTAGTCCGTCACACGTATTGGACTCCTCCCCTTTTGCTCCAGTTCGCGGTCTTTTCCACTTTGGCTTGGTTGAGACATGCCCACGAACTAAGCAGTGGGGGTTGTGTCTGGTGGTGCTGTGCAATTAAAAACCCCCACGTGTAGTCCGTCACACGGCTGGGTTTTCCCCCTTTCACCACTCTTCCTGCGCGGGCCTTTCCCCTTTTGAGGTCATGTCCACGACTTTCGAGCAGGGCTGCACTTTGGCCTATTCGTTTAACTCTGTCCGGCAGACACCTTCTACCAAGTGATGCACAACACATATCCCGGACCCGAGCCCCCACGTGTAGCGGGCAGTTCCTCCCCTCTCCCAGTCCCCTCTATTAAAGTTCTGCTCGCAATGTCTCTGGTCTAGGGGTATGATAGGGGAGGGAGAGGGTGCGCTACGCCTGGCTTCCACCACAGGTGTAAAAGTGGTATCAGAAATGCCTTTCTTTACCTTCGGGCCTGTGTTGTGCATCAGATACTCCCTCCAAGAGTCTCCGAGAACCTCGTCTGCCAGGAACTTGAGCCACACACCGTTAAAGTCCAACACTCCTTTATTTAGAACATAACATGGACTCCCTTGGCTACAGAACAGAAAAAGGAGGTGTGTGTACGAATAGGCCCAGACACAAGTTCGATCCTCCACTCTCCTCCAAAGAGTGGGTTATGGTCTCCGCACGAGGGAAATTCACCTTCCGGACGGTCTCCGACAAGCGACTCACCCATCACCGGCAGTATGCTGCACCGGGTCTTCAGATGAGGAGCTCTTCCCGGTCCATTACGCCCATCTTGGATTCAGGCATCCATCTCTGGAGTACCTTAGGATCCTTCCCTCGCGGAACTCAGTGTTGGGCACTGAGCTCCGGACCGCCGTCCGAGTACCTCACCCCAGGCTAAAGGTGCTAGGGGTGGAACACGATCTCCGGTGGTCCTCTAGGCCTAGTCCGCCTAGAGGACGAGCACGAACTCCGTCCGCAGGCTAAAGGTGCCAGGGACCAACAACCCCGTGACCAAGATGGCCGTCCCCTTTTATCCCCTCTCCCAGCAAGCACGGCGGGTTCCCCGCCCCACCATACCGCTGCCAAGAGAGGACAAAATTAGGTTCAGCACACAGCGGTATCCGTCCATCGGCCCATGGTGACAGCGCCACCCAGTGGACTTCCGGAGACACACCATTGGTGTCACCGAAAAATTCAAAAATTACCCCGGGAAAGTAAGTACCCGCTACAACAGTATTTAATAAAAAATAAATGTGTAAATGGCAATTGCTTTAGCAAAATAAAGGTCCTCCAGTTAAAGTTTAGATATACTTTAATTTAAACAATGCAATAATTAATCAAAATTTGTATACCAAGTGAAAATCATCTATCTTCACCTTTGCCACCTCTATATACACGTCTCACGTTAGTACTCCAACAGATTAGAGTAGGGATTACACTCCTACCTACCAAAATATTCCCTGTCCCCAAGACACTGCCACCTTCCCCCTTAGCCAGGGCCGCTGATAAAAATCATGGGGCCCCGTACAACCTACCTGGTGGGGCCCCCTTCGCAGCCCCACCCTCAACTTTGCCCCTGGCCCCTCCCCCATCCCCGCCTTGAAACAAAGTGCAGGAACAGGCTGGATGAAGTACATATATGTGATCCAGCCTGCCCGTGCCACCCTGCTGCAGTAAATGTAATGAGGGTGGGCAGCAAGCAGTTGAAAGGAAAAGGTTGGGTCTGATCTGAGCCTCCCATCACTACTATTGAGCAATGGATCTAAACGGACCTGTGTCCATTTACACCTGCCTACCTCCAATCCGATCTGCTAAACAAAACGGAAAGGATCCGTTCCCCTCCATGATCTAGTGGATCGGATTGGAGGGCAGTCGGGTGTAAACGGACAACTGTTTTTTTTTACACCAACCACCCTTAGAGCAGAGTGGGCTGTCTCAGTGTCTGCTCTGCATAAGCTGAGTGGACACGGACCTGTCATCAGCCCACTCCACTCATCTGGGAATCAGTGGACAGATTCCCCTCTGAAAAAGCAGATTCTACTCAGTGTGAAAGCCTTGGTTGCAAAGAGCAACACAGGGAGCCTAAAATCATCAGCATTATAACACAGAGGCACACTCTATCATGGCTGGCACTGTTACAGTGTGTTACATGACATGGCTGTTGGGTGCTGACCTTGTTAACTTATGACCAATAAGCTACAAAATCAGCACCCAACAGCCATGTCATGTAACACACTGTGAGAGGGAACCTGCTGTCTGCTGCCTGAGTGTTATACATAGTGATATGGATGGTGACATTATAGGAATGTACAATGCACTGCAGTATATCGTTCTATTCACCCACCCCCAGCAGTAGCCATGAATTCCGGCATCCTCCTCTGCCTCTGGACCCTGTCAGCTGCCTGCCGCCGCCCGCCTCACACTCCGTCTCTTACGGGCCGACTACTGAGTGGGGAGCTGAACAGACGAAGATCACTCCGCCAGGGAAGGAAACAAGCAACCACATCGGCAGGCTGACGGCTAATACTTTAAGCAGCGGAGCGGGCGCGGGATGCAGTGCGCATGTGCCCGAAACTGAGAAAAAAGTCCCTCCACTCCCACATCAGAGAGAAGGGGCCCGTTCATAGCAATATACACCCCCCTAAGCTAGTAGGAGCGGCTGAGCGGGGGGGTGTAATTCAGAAAGCCGTTTTTTTTTTTTGTTTTTGTTTTTTTTATTCTGTGCTGTCTGTGAGCGGCCCTGCCCTTAGCCCCCACCTGACATGCCCACCTTCTGGGTGGTCTCACTCAGGTCATGCCCATTTTTGGGGTATTCCCACCCCTAATTATGCAGAGACTGCCCATTCGCAACCATGACCCCCTCTGTTACTGCCATTTTTTTTTTTTTTTAGCAGGATCAATACTTAAAATAGGGGGGATGCTGTGATCCCAGGACACAGCACGGGACACTGCATCATCACGACGAAGGACTAAGTGGTGGGACTGTCCTAGAAAATCTAGAACATTGGCATCAATGCATGTTAACAGGCACTGTGAGAATGGTGTATGTCTTCCAATTATAGTATATTTTTTATAATTATACTAAAGCAGGTTTTAAATGAAGTCCCATCTGTTATCTGGCAGAATGAGTGCAAGGTCTTCTTTACACATATGAGCCCAATCTGTGACTATCATCTATTGGATGTCAGAATTGTCTTTCTTAATTATGTAAGTTCCCTCAGTGATACATACGTATTGGTTGATTGCCATTAATAACCTTTTAAATCTTCCTAATTTTTCTCGTTACATGCCAAATTTGTACATGACTTATTTGAGTTCCAAACATTTCAAAAGGGAAACGTTTCAGAGCTTAAACCAGAAGAGGAGAAGAAGAAGAAATATTTAATAAGGATTACACGGTAAGATTTAGTGCATTGGACAGTGAAAATGACAAATGAGACTAGATTAAAATGTGGTCAGGACTTCACAATGAATTGGTGGGTTTATGTGTGAGTGAGGGCAGAAAAGGATCATCTGACGTGATGACAGCTTTCTAAAGCCCTATGAATAAAGTCAGTGCAGTCTTCTCTATAGGGGGTTAGTAGATGCCCGGACAGACAGCACACAGACAGGAGACATCAGGCTGCCGAATAACACTTCAGAATTAGGAAGCATGGCAGAATTGTGGTACATACCATGCAGGTGAAGGCATCAAAAGCTGCCAGTGATGACGGCGTGTGTGAAGGTTTATAAAACCCCAGCAATGGTTTTAGCTGCAGACAACATTTTAATCGCTTGCCGACCAGCCGCTGTCATTATACTACGGCAGGTCGGCTCGATCCCTGGAATCGCCGTAGCTGTATGTCGGTCCCTGTAACAGCTATAGCAGGCGCGCTGCGCAGCGAGGGAGCTGATACACGGGGCCGGTGGCGGGTGGCCGCAATGTCCGCCAGCCACCCGCGATCGCTCCACAGAGAGCCAGAATGGGGATCTGTCAATGTAAACAATGTTCTGTCAGACAAATACAAAATGATCGTCTGTTTCTAGTGATCAGGAACCCCCACAGTTAGAAATACCTCCCAGGGAACACATTTAACCCCTTGATCACCACTAGGGATGAGCCCAATGTTCAAGTCGAACGTAAGTTTGAGTCGAACATCAGGTGTTCGCAGAATAGCAAACAATTTGCGGTGTTCGTGGCAAATTCGAAAGCCGCAGAACACCCTTTAAAAGTCTATGGGAGAAATCAAAAGTGCTAATTTTAAAGGCATATATGCATAGTATTGTCATAAAAAGGGTTTCGGGACCCGGGTCTTGCCCCAGGGGACATGTATCAATGCAAAAAAAAGTTTTAAAACTGTCAGTTTTTTCAAAAGCAGTGATTTTAAATAACAATAGGGGTGTCTATAGTATGCCTGTAAAGTGGCACATTTTTCCCGTGTTTAGAACAGTCCCTGCAGAAAAATGACATTTCTAAAGGAAAAAATCATTTAAAACTGATTGCGGCTGTAATGAATTGTCGGGTCTCGACAAAATTGCTAATTTTAAAGGCTTATATGCAAGTTATTGTCATAAAAAATGTTTGGGGACCTGGGTCCTACCCCAGGGGACATGTATCAATGCAAAAAAAAGTTTTAAAAACTGATGTTTTTTCGGGAGCAGTGATTTTAATAATGCTTAAAGTGAAACAATAAAAGTGAAATATTCCTTTAAATTTTGTACCTGGGGGGTCTCTATAGTATGCCTGTAAAGTGGCAAATTTTTCCCGTGTTTAGAACAGTCCCTGCAATAAAATGACATTTCTAAAGGAAAAAGGTCATTTAAAACTGCTTGCGGCTATAATGAATTGTCGGGTCCCACAATACAGATAAAAGTCATTGAAAAAAACGGCATGGGTCCCCCCCCCCCCCAAGTCCATTACCATGCCCTTTGGGTCTGGTATGAATATTAAGGTTAACCCCGAACCAAAATTTAAAAAAAAATTGCGTGGGGGTCCCCCCAAATTCCATACCAGGCCCTTCAGGTCTGGTATAGATATTAAGGGGAACCCTGCACCAATTAAAAAAAAAATGGCGTAGGGGTCCCCCTCAAAATCCATACTAGACCCTTCAGGTCTGGTATGGATTTTAAGGGGAACTCAGCGCAAAAATGTAAAAAAAAATGGCGTGGGGGTCCCCCCAAAAATCCATACCAGACCCTTATCTGAGCACGCAACCTGGCAGGCCGCAGGAAAAGACGGGGGGACGAGAGAGCCCTCAACATAGGGGGGTGCTTCGGAGTCACCCCCAAAGCACCTTGTCCCCATGTTGATGGGGACAAGAGCCTCATCCCCACAACCCGTGCCCAGTGGTTGTGGGGGTCTGCGGGCGGGGGGGCTTATCGGAATCTGAAAGCCCACTTTAACAAGGGGACCCTCAGATCCCGGCCCCTCCTATGTGAATTGGTAATGGGGTACATTGTACCCCTACTATTTCACCCAAAAAAGTGTCAAAAATTTTAAAAAAGACAAGAGCCAGCTTGGGACAAGTCCTTTATTTATAAAAAATGTAAAATTAAAAAATTCCAGAGAATTGTAATCCATTCTCGGGACGATATCGAGAAAAAAAAAAAACGTAACAGTTCCGCCTCCATGGGAGGTGGCTGCCAAGTGACGCTACCCCCGCCGTGACAGCTGTTATATAGCTGTGGGCGGGGCCACCCAATGACCTGTTCGGGTGACCCCGCCGCCCTCTGACGCCATGGGGAAATGCTGCAGGGCCACCCGGTGAGTATATGACCCCGCCCCCTCTGACGCCACGGAAAACCCCTGCGGCATCAGAGGGGGGCGGGGTCGCCCATACGTGTCATCGGGTACCCCCGCCCACAGCTATATAACAGCTGTCACGGCAGGGGTAGCGTCACTCAGCGGCCACCTCCCATGGAGGCGGAACTGTTTCGTTTTTTTTATGTTTTTTTATCGATATTGTCCAGTCCTCCCAAAAATGGATTACAATTCGCTGGAATTTTTTTTTATTATTATTATTTTTTTTTAATAAAGGACTTGTCCCAAGCTGGCTCTTGTCTTTTTTAACACTTTTTTGGGTGAAATGGTAGGGGTACAATGTACCCCATTACCAATTCACATAGGGGGTCCCCTTGTTAAGGGGGGCTTCCAGATTCCGATAAGCCCCCTGCCCGCAGACCCCCACAACCACCGGGCAAGGGTTGTGGGGATGAGGCCCCTGACCCCATCAACATGGGGACATGGTGCTTTGGGGGTGACTCCCCCCATGTTGAGGGCATGTGGCCTGGTACGGTTCAGGAGGGAGGGGGCGCTCTCTCATCCCCCCTTTTCCTGCGGCCTTCCAGGTTGCGTGCTCGGATAAGGGTATGGATTTTTGGGGGGACCCCCACGCCATTTTTTTTATCTGTATTGCGGGGCCCGACAATTCATTATAGCCACGAGCAGTTTTAAATGACTTTTTTCCTTTAGAAATGTCATTTTATTGCAGGGACCGTTTTAGACACAGGAAAAATGTGCCACTTTACAGGCATACTATAGACACCCCCCAGGTACGAAATGTAAAGGAATATTTCACTTTTATTGTTTCACTTTAAGCATTATTAAAATCACTGCTCCCGAAAAAACTGCAGTTTTTAAAACTTTTTTTTGCATTGATACATGTCCCCTGGGGCAGGACCCAGGTCCCCTAAACAATTTTTTTTGACAATACTATGCATATAAGCCTTTAAAATGAGCACTTTTGATTTTTCTTGTTCGTGTCCCATAGACTTTAATGGTGTTCGCGTGTTCGAACAAATTTTTTACCTGTTCCCAAGTTCTGGTGCGAACCGAACCGGGGGGTGTTCGGCTCATCCTTAATCACCACTATTGTTAACCCCTTCCCTGCCAGTGTCATTTATACAGTAATCAGTGCATTTTTATAGCACTGATCGCTGTATAAATGTCATTGGTCCCAAAAAAGTGTCTGATCTGTCACACAATGTCGCAGTCCCGCTAAAAATCGCTGATCACCGCCATTACTACTAAAAAAAAATTTTTTTAATAAATATGCCATAAATATATCCCCTATTTTGTAGACACTATAATTTTTGCGCAAACCAATCAATATACGCTCATTGCCGCCATTACTAGTAAAAAAAATAAGAAAAATTATAATAAATATTCCATAAATATATCAATTACTGATCACCGCCATTACTAGTAAAAAAATAATAAATTATAATGAATATGCCATAAATATATCCCCTATTTTGTAGACGCTATATGCTTTTGCGCAAACTAATCAATATGCACTTATTGCAATTTTTTTTTTCTTTTTTATTATAGCAAAAAGAAAAAAAAATTGTTTTTTTTTTCAAATTTGTTGGTCTTTTTTCATTTATAGCGCAAAAAATAAAAACCGCAGAGGTGATCAAATACCACCAAAAGAAAGCACTTTTTTGGGGAAAAAATGGACGTCAATGTTGTTTGGGTACTTAATCGCACGACTGCGCAATTGTCAGTTAAAGCGACGCAGTGCCTTTTTGCAAAAAATGGCATGGTCATTAAGGGGGTAAATCTTCCAGGGCTGAAGTGGTTCAAGAGAATCTGTCATGACTGGGTTTATGCAGAAATTTGAATATCAGTCTTAAAGTACTATTAAACCCAAAATCAAAAATGTTAAATGAATCGTTAAAGTGATTGGAAACCCTTACCTTGTAAAACAACCCATTCAGAATAAAATAGATATGAAAGGCAAAACATTTTGAATAGCTATATACAAAACATTATAAATACCCTTTTTCTCTTTTTTTTTTATAAGTGATCACATTCCCTCTGTTCCCAGCTGCATAAGAGCTGGGAGGAGGAGAAGCAGCAGTACACTGAGCTTCTCAGTGAATGGCTGTGCAGCGGGGGCTTGTCAGGACCAACGGTGTCTGGTCCATAAGGGGCACAGGGGCGCCGCCCCCCTAATTTCCATGGGGGGTGCTGGACTTATTTTTTTTAAAAGAACATGATTAGAGCCTGAGGCTCTAATTGGCTTCAAAAAGGTTGGTCTCGGGGCGCAGAGCACTGTGCCCCAAACCCACCTACTTGTGGCATTAACGAATAAATATTGTCTTCTGGCTTCTCCTCCCGGCCAATCAGGACAAGAGGTTGATCTTAAGACTGGATTAGCCAGGAGGAGAAGCCGGGTAAGCTGGGACCGTGGATGGGGTGAATGCGGACATGGCAGGGGGTTTGTTTGCTGCCCCCCCAAAAAATTGAGCACCAGCCACCACTGGTCAGGACAACTCTGTTTATTGGAGGAGAGCACACTGAGTTCCCAGCATTGCTAGCGAACTGACTACGGTGTGTTCTCTTGTATAGTGTGGTCAGTTTTTAATAGGAAAGCAAGGGGACTAGCAGGAGCACCAGGGATTTCACATAACGGAAGCAATACAAAGAGAACAGGAGACTTTCTCATGCAGGTACGTGGTACAGCAGGCACATATTAGGAATATGAAGTTTTGGGGTAACAGACACTTTAAATGTGATAGCTGCTTTAGTTTTCTTTTTTAAGCTTTTTAGGCAGTTACAGTAAAGCAGCCCATACAATATGCAATTTCTTTCCTTCAACCAGTGGTTGAAGGAAAGAAAATTGCTTGATTCTCCCATCAACACAATGTTGATGGGGGATTCCCTCTGAGCGCTGGGAGCCTTCCCCACCAACAGAAAACAATGATCACTGCTGGCGACTATAGCTACTGGCAGTGATTGGGCAGAAAAAAAAAAACAGACTGGTTATACGATCAACTTCAGTACAATGAGCCTGCCCATAGACAGAACAAAATTCGACCAGTTCCTGCTGAACTGGCCGAATTTTTGGTCCGTCTATGGCCAACTTAACATTTTTATATACAGTGGAACCTCGGATTGCGAGTAACGCGCTTAACGAGCGTTTCGCAATAAGAGCAATATATTTTTTTTAAATCCTGACTCGTTTGCGAGTGTTGTCTCACAAAACAAGCAGGATTCAAGCCTCTGTGGTGAGCAGTACCGCATTTGGCCAGAGGTGCGGGGGCATTTGGAGCCGTTTGGAAATACTCAGAAACACTCGGAAATACTCAGAAATACTCTGTTCCCGAGTGTTTCCGAGCCTTTCTGGGGGTTTCCGAGGGCAGCCAAATGATCTCCGAATATTTCCGAGTCTCTCCGGCACCCCCCCCCCACCTCTGGTTTCATGCGGTATTGCATGCCCTAGAAGTCAATGTGGAACAAATTATTTTTGTTTCCATTGACTTCTATGGGGAAACTCGCTTTGATATGCAAGTGCTTTGGATTACAAGCATTCTCCTGGAACGGATTATGCTCGTAATCCAAGGTTCCACTGTAAATTAAAAAAGCTGACTATTGTAAGCACCCCAGTCAGTATAAAACATTTTTGAATTGCCATTTTTGCCAGACAGCTTGGTCTGTTAAAGGAAGCTGAAAAATAACATATTACTGTCAGGAGCACCAGTTGCAAATAAAGGGAAACAAGCCTGATTTTAAAAAAAAACTAAAAAACTAAAACTAATGCAGCCACCACACCTAAGAAAAGCTATTATTATTATTATTATTATTATATTATTTTAGTATAGTACAGCTTTAATTTATTGAAATCGTGCAAATGTACTTACGAGAAATTTATATTTGGTCATATTGTCAATTCCAAGCCACCAAGAAACGCAAATACAATTGCAAGTAATCGGCAGAAACAAAGCAATCTATCACCTATCAGTTTGGTCAACCACCAAAATTTTGTCTGTCGTGAAATCAAAACTGGGCAATAAACTGATCACTTTAATACAGTTTAGCGAATTAAAATACAATCAAAATTTGGAAAAAAAAATTCCACCATCTAGCATCAGAGCATCATCAACCCCATCTTCTTACTTTCAATGAAAATCAGTATTTTATGTCTTTGACTGCTTTCCAGTTTCAACAAAAGAATGGAACAGAAAGTTTAATTTCTCTATCAAATTTCCACATAGGAAAGGCCATACATGTAGCAAATTTCTTCCAGTTCCTGATAAACCAGCCAAAATTTGAGCCATGGGTGGATCTAGTGGCATCCTTCAATCTTAGGTCGGCCATAGACGGAGCTTATTTCTGTGGTTGCAGGAAAGAAAATCGCTGGATTCCCCCATAAACAGTCAGCGTTGATGGGGGAATCCCTCCCGTGGAGAGGGGTGGGGGAAGTCATCCCCGCTGGGAGAACACAGTGATTATTGCTAGCGACTATAACAGCCCCAAGGAAAGAAAATGCAAATGCGTGCGGACAAAACCCCTGTTTTTAATGCGCATACCATTAGACAGGTTAATTGGTTGTCTGTGAGCTGGTCGGTAAGTAGGCTTGGTTTTTCCTGGGCATTCCACAGGCTTTGTTGTTACCAAGGAAAGAAAACCCTGCTCCAGGTGAAGCTGCAATCCATATAATGAGATCTCTATAGTGGGTGCTCACCCCGGATCGCCACCGTTACATCATAGGATAAGAAGAGTTGGCTGTACACCACTAGATGCAGATGCTCAAACTTTATTCCATATCAAACAGGGACAACACAAGTTACACTGGATCTGTCGTTAACGCGTTTCACTCATGTCTCAGTGCTTATTCATAACAGGACTATAACAGCCGCTAGCAAAAATCGCATGTAAAATCCAATAGGCTGGTTGTACCCATCTGTGGCTGGCTTTAAAATCGAAGGAGTCAGGTAGAAAATTGTTGTCCAAACAGTGACTGCAACCAATCACACGCAGCCACTGTTCAAGTATTCAGACAGCTGATGGTATAGCTATGAGTAAGCACTGATATTACAGTGTGAAACGCGTCAGCTGATTCCTTGCTTTGCTGTGACCTGTAGTGCACCTGTCTGTTTTACAATAAAAGGCAACCGTAAAAGGTTTTTTTTGGGAGTGCGGCTGTCCATTTTCATTCACCAATTGTTTGCCTGCCTTGTGCATCGCCAGCACCCACGGTTTCCTGAAGATCTAAGTGATTAACAGAATCTACTCACCTGGAACGGTAACTCCCTTTCTCCAATGGTGTTGGCTGTCACAATACATTCCGCAGTAGGGAAGATTCCTCCATCTATGCTGTTTAGCATGGATGGAGGAATCAAAACAATAAATTTCTCTTGTTCAGCCTGTGGAACTGACTGAGAGAATTTTTGTAGCGTTACGGCTAGCTTAACACTTCAGCCTGCAACTGCAGGAACAAAGAACATCAGAAGTCTGACCACTGATATCCTGTCAACTGCCTGACCTAACACAGTGAGGTTGATTTATTAAAACTGTAGAGTGGAAAATCAATCAGCTTCCAGGTTTTTTTTTTTTTTTTTTGTCAAAGCTTAATTGAGCAAGCTGAAGTTAGATGCTGATTGGCTACCATGCACAGCAGCACCAGATTTAGCATTCTCCGGTTTTAGTAAATCCACCCCATAGTCTCCAAGTTCCTCAGTGTGCATACCAGGGTTAAATACCCGAGTCCCTTAGTATAGGGGAATGCACTCTATCATTTGACACTGTTATGCATAACAAGAAGCTGGGAGACAGCCATGTGAGTTTCAGCAGTAGACAGAGTTATCTTCAATTGACTTCCAACCCCTGGTTCTCAATTCGAAAAAACAAGATGAGAAAATAGAGGTACAGTAAATTGGGGAAGTAAATCTAAACCTCCATTATTATCATTTAAGATGAAAATTAAGATTCTTGCATATACCCCAATGGTGACTCGTGCTCTTTACATCTCTAGCTCTGGGACTGCAATTTCCAAGGCTTGTAATGCATGCTGGGAGCAATAATTATATCAGAGTAGTAAAGGAGAGGTTCATTTCTGAAAACTGGTGCAAATGAGGAGCTACTCTCCAAAGCAATTAATTAGGTTTCATCTTTCAAAGAAAAAAACAAAACAATAAAAGATAAAAAAAAATGAAAAACACAATCTGATTAGTTGTTATGGGCAACAGCTCTAATTTTTCCCCTCTTGATTTATCTCAGATTTTCATTAATCATCTTTGCGGTCAATCTAGTTTTCTATTTGCTGACCACCATCCACTTTATTTACAGTGCAATAGGCAGAAATAATGATGTGAGAAGGACAGTGACCTGTAGCAACCCATCATATTTCTGTTTACTAAAGTCACATAGGTGACAGATTCATTTCAATTGTGTGTTGGTGGTGGTTACGCATTTTACACATCGCCCATATATGGACTTCCTAACTATAATGAGTACTTAATATCCCCACCTGATTTTCAACCTACGCCAGTTTTGCACAAAATAATTAGATAGTGCATTGTTACTCTCAGTCTCCAGCATGTTTTATGCAATCATTACATCAGTCAACTGCAATCTATGAAGCATAAGCTACCATTTGCTGCATACTATACCACTATACAATGCTGGTGTCATTGCTGTTAAGTCTGTAAAGCCAAATATGTAAAGCAAAAGAAATCAATGAATAATCAGCCAGAGTAAAAGGCAATGTTAGGAGTGTCAGAGACTTTCCAGTGTAATGAAAGATATCTACATCTGATTGCACACTCAACCCCTGACCATACACCTTGCAATCTCAATGTGCAATCTCTACCTAAAACCATGCAATAGAAGCCCTATCTAACCAATCTGCTCAATGTGTATCTAGTCAATGCCCCGTACACACGATCCGAAAATTGGACGAAAAATACCGCTTTTGACACAATCGTACAATAATCGGATCGTTAGTACAGAGCTTTCACGAGCCGATCACGACATTTCATGCGATATTATTCGATCGGACAAGCACGTAAATTTTCCTTGTACGATACCAAGTCGCACGATTTTCCTTTAGTCAGTACAGTTGTCGTCCATAAATACAATACAAATGCGTTACAACACATGACATCACTTCCAATTTTTTTTTTTCTGTCGTACGAGAATTTTCGTGACTTTAGTAACCTATTCAATTTCTACTTGCGACTAGTAAGCGAAAAAAGTCAGACGATCTGTCGTCTGATTTTCGGATCGTGTGTACGGGGCATTATACTATATAATTGTTGGTAGACTGTCAGGTTGTTCAATCAGATTGCAAAGTGTAAGCAATAATCCTTTAACTGCTCACCTAGGAAGTCATTCATCAAAAAAGTCTGGAGGGAAAGCAGTGGCAGATTTCACCATCTGGCGATTGATAAGAGGATGGGAAGAAATGATAATTGCCCCAAAGACCTGATATGGTTTAGCAAAGCAATATAAGTGTAAGAACAATTTAGCAGATCATAGACATGCTGTTTGGTCCCTTCTGCCCCCTCACTATAAACTGACCCTGTCCTATAAGAAAAGTCTAATAATCACAATATAATGCAAAGGTTTGTGAGTCAAGGAAGGCTTTATAACAATGTGCAGTAATCATTAAGTGTTCCAAAAATAAACATTTCAAGCAAAGTCAGCTCTGGATCTGCCTGGTACATTCAGAAATACATGAAACTGTCAGGCAGGGTATTCCCTTTAAGGTGCCCTTTAAGATGTGTAGTTGTATTGGAAATCTACTAAACCCATTGTCAATGGATTGAGGATTCACTTACTGAAAGTTATATAGAATACACCAAAATGAACATTGAGGTTGTATTGGCAGGCACTGATAATTGTCAGAAGTTAAATGCCTAGACTGTACTTGGATCTGTCTCTTGATGCTGACAATGCAATCCCCTGCACTGCATCTGCCCTTTAAAGAGGAGTTGCATCTCTGGACATTAGCTGAGCCCAGGGAGCTTGCACTCCATCCATGTACATTCCTTGGAAAATCCCAATTTGCAGCAGCAGCTCAGCGCTCAGGTGTCCTGCAGCAGAAGCAGCTCAAGGAGACGAAGAGCTGGCGCGCCCCCTCGCGGAAGCGCTGGTCACACACACTGTAGATGATCACGTTACAGCAGCTGTTGCTCGCAAGTATCCAAAAGGCAAAAAAAGAGAAAGTGCACCATTGGTATCCCAGCACGTTGCCCACCACAAACACAGCTATGGGGGTGAAAGAGACTGTAAAAGCCATGGTCAGGGTCCCTATGGTCTTGGCAGCCTTGATGTCAGAAAAGGAAACTCTAAGGGGCTCCTGGTCTGTCCCAGATAAGAGTTTTCTCCTCCTGGTGTATTGGTGGATGGTGGTGAGGGACAGGGCATTGATGATCAAGGTGCCCCCTAAGAGGCTGAAATCAAAGGCAGGGAAGAGCAGAAGGATCTGCCAGACATGGGCAGGAGAGGCAGGGGCTGGGGCATAGTTGCACATTCTGCTGCAGTGATTGTATTCCAAAACGATGCCACCCTGGCTGAAGATCATGGGGGTCATGGCAAGGAAGAAGCTGGCAGTCCAAGACAGCAAAATCAGCAGCAGTGTCCTCCTCCTGGTGATCACCACCTCCTTGTGTAGGGGCTTCAGAATGGCAATGCTCCTCTCAATGGTCAGCAGGAAGATGGTGCTGATAGAGACCAAAGTGCAGCCAGCAAAGACTGGTCCTATCAGGTAACAGGGGTGCCAGGATCCCACAAAGAGCACTTCATAGCCCCCCTCTGCAGTGGAGGCATTCAGAGACAGCATCCTTATCTCCCCGTACACTGAGAAAGGGACCACCAAGATGCCCAGAGCCAGGTCTGCCACTGCCAGCGACGTCTTCAGGTAGCCCTGTGGGGTGCGGATGTGCTTGGTGCCCAGGAAGACTGCCAGGATCAGTGAATTGCCCAGCAGGATGGCCAGGAGTAGGATGATCATAAAGCTAACAGTGAAGATTCGGTTCCCAGAGGAGCAGCAGCCACTACAGTTGGTGTGATTGAGGTCTGTGAGCATCCTTCCAGGGAGACAGGGGGGTCTGTGCACCTTGTGCTGTCCTCACTATTCTCCCTGCCTTTCACACCTTCATCATCATCAGCATCATCATCATCAGGAGCTCTCATCCCACTCCTCTGCTTCTTGCATCACTCTATCACTTCTGCCCTCTCCTACTCTTGTCATGTCCCCTGTAGTACAATCCGAGTTATCTTCCTGCCTCTTCCTATAAGTTCAGGACCAGACCCATCCTCAACCCCTCCAGACGCTACACACTATCCTCATTATGACTGCAGCCCCTGCCATGCGACTTCCCTATACCCAGTTGGCACTACCATCTGACACTGCACGATAAACTATGTATGCCCTGCTGGCTCTGCCATCTCACTGACAATATCACTATAATCTATGTATGCCCTGCTGGCTCTGCCATCTCACTGACAATATCACTATAATCTATGTATGCCCTGCTGGCTGCCATCTCACTGACACTGCGCTATAAGTCTATGTATGCCCCGCTGGTTCTGCCATCCCACTGACACTGTGCTATAGTCTATGTATGCCCTGCTGGCTCTGCCATCTCACTGACACAGCGCTATAGTCTATGTATGCCCTCCTGGCTCTGCCATCTCACTGACACAGCGCTATAGTCTATGTATGCCCTCCTGGCTCTGCCATCTCACTGACACTGCGCTATAGTCTATGTATGCCCTGCCATCTTACTGACAATATCACTATAATCTATGTATACCCTGCTGGCTCTACCATCTCACTGACAGCGCTATAATCTATGTATGCCCTGCTGGCTCTGCCATCCCACTGACACTGCGCTATAGTCTATGTATGCCCTGCTAGCTCTGCCATCTCACTGACACTGTGCTATAGTCTATGTATGCCCTCCTGGCTCTGCCATCTTACTGACACTGCGCTATAGTCTATGTATGCCCTGCTGCCTCTGCCATCTCATTGACAATATCACTATAAACTATGTATGCCCTGCTGGCTCTACCATCTCACTGACACTGCGCTATAGTCTATGTATGCCCTGCTGGCTCTGCCATCTCGCACTGACACTGCGCTAGCCTATAGTCTATGTATGTCCTGCTGGCTCTGCCATCTCACTGACACTGCGCTATAGTCTATGCATGCCCTGCTGGCTCTGCCAATTCTCTGACAATATCGCTATAATCTATCCGCCAATTCACGGACAATATCACTATAATTTATCTATGCCCTGCTGGCTCTGCCATGATCTCACTGACACTGCGCTATAATAATATATGTATGCCCTGCTGGCTCTGCCATCTCACTGACACTGCACTATAATCCATGCATGCTCTACTGGCTCTGCCATCCCACTAATAGCACTTTATATTTATTATATTTATTCTTGTGAAAAAAAATAGTGCTTTATATTCTATGTATGCCCTTCTGGCTCTGTCATCTCATCACTGCCCTGTATAGCAGCAATTGCTTCTATCTGTGATATAATTGCAATGTAATCTATGCACACCCTGTAGGAATTATTATTTCATTGAATCCGCATCACAAACCTATATATCTTTTACTACCATCTGTTGCTGGCTCTACTCTTTATGACTATTGGCTATTAATATTAGTATTACCCATCTACAGTAAACTGCATTGTGATCTCACAGTGTACTTCTATAATCTCGGTGTTGTGTGCTGTATAAATTTACTATGCCTCCCCTATAAACCCAATATTAGTTATAGGTTTATTTCCCTTCCCTATAATCTCAATATTAGTTACATACATTTACTATGCCTCCACTATAATCTTAATATTTGTTATATACATTTACTATGCCTCTCCTATAATCTCAATATTACATTTACTATGCCTCCTCTATAATCTCAATAACAGTTATATACATTTACTATGCCTCCCCAATAATCTTAATATTAGTTATATACATATACTCTATGCCCTGATGCTCTAATCTCAATATTAGTTATATAGGTTACCATGCCTCTCTTATTTTATATCTCAGTTCTTCATATATAGTTTTACTATGCCTTTCTTATTTATAATCTCATTATTACTTATAATTATAGTTTTACATTGCCCCTTTATTCTCAATATAACAGCTGTATAGTGTTACTAGCCCCCGATTCTATAAAAAATAATTTCTATTACCCCACTGACTCTGCGATAGAATTCTTTCTCTCTTCATTACTTATGTCCCTTTGTCCTTCTGATTCAGTTATCTCACTATTAATGCAGAGGGGTTTTATTGTAACCTGCTCTTATATCTTTATTACTGTTACTCTTGTACAATATTACTATAACATCTTACTATTACTGTAGTACACTATTACTTACCCCATTACTGCAGTATGTTAGTGCTCTGCCATCTTACTCCAGTACATTATTGATCAACTATCTTACAATGACTACAGTACACTACTCCATCAGCCTACAATAAAGTATTGTGAATTGTATTCGGTCATAGCTGTCACTCCATTCATCACTGTATGCTCCATGTGTGTCCTGTATAATAGAAATATATAGACTATCACCCATCAGTATATTCCTCCTCCACTGCTCACATCCTA
Organism: Rana muscosa; assembly: GCA_029206835.1. Taxonomy (NCBI): domain Eukaryota; kingdom Metazoa; phylum Chordata; class Amphibia; order Anura; family Ranidae; genus Rana; species Rana muscosa. The sequence goes on along the minus strand of JARGYO010005626.1, from coordinate 97,510,806 downwards.
CTCTGCTGAGCTCTCAGCTTCTGTTCTCCAAATTTCGTCTCCTCTTTTTCCAATACGCATTACCTCCCCTGCATCCTCATTACCCCCTTCCCAATCTCATTACCTCTTCTCCATCCTCATTATCTTCTCTCCATTCTCATTATCACCTCTCCATCCTCATTATCCCCCTGTCTAATCTCATTACCCCCTTTCCATCCTCATTACCCTTCTCTCCATCCTCATTACCCCCCTCTCCATCCACATTATCCCACTCGCCAATCTCTTTATCCCCTCTCCATCCTCATTACTGCCTCTCTATCATAAGCCCACACTCCAATCTCATTACCCCTCTTCATCCTCATTACCTCCCCTCCACCCCAATACCCTCTCTCAATCCTCCTACCTCCAGACCCCCACCCTATCCTCATAAACCCACTCTCCCATATCATTATCCCCTCTCCATCCTCATTACCGCCTCTCTATCCTTATAACCCCACACTCCAATCTCATTACCCCTCTCCATCCTCATTACCTCCCCTCAAACACAATGCCCTCTCTCAATCCTCTTACCTCCAGACCCCCACCCTATCCTCATAAACCCACTCTCCAATCTCATTACCCCTTCTCCATCCTCATTACCCCCTTTCTATCCTCATTACCCCCTCTCCATTCTTACTAACCCAGTTGCATCCTCATTGCCTTCCCTCCATCCTCATTACCTCCCTCTCACTCTTATTACTTCCTCTCCATCCTTTTACCCTCTCTCAATCCTCTTGCTTTTCCCCCTTTTCCTGCATCCTCCTTACTCCTCCCCTCATTACCCCTCCCCATCACCCCTCCCTCCCCATCACCCCCTCTCCATCCTCATCATTACCACCGCTCTGGTTCCTCCTCTCCATTCACATTGCCCCCTCTCCATTTTCATTGCCTTCCCTGCTTCCTCATTATCCTTCCTTCATCCTCATTACCCCTCCCCCTACTCATTACCCTATTTCCAACCTAATTTCCTCATGAACCCCTCTCCAATCTCATTACCCCCTTTCCATCCTCATTACACTTTCCCCATCCACATGACCCTCTCCTCACCCTTATTACATTCTCTCCATCTTCTTCCCACCACCCTCATTACCCCCTCTCCATTCTCATTACTATTCATGCATCCCCATTACCCTTCCTCCATCCTTATTAACCCCTCCCCACAATACTTATTATTACCCCCTCTCAATTCTCATTACCTTTCCTCCCTTATCACCCCTCCTCATTCTTATAACCCCTCTACATCCTCATTACCACCCCCCCCCATACTCATTATCCCCTCTCCATCCTTACCACAGCCCCTCCCCCACCCCCTGCCCTTCTATCCCCTCCTCTCCCCGTTATACCCTATATGTGCTCTGTGGGAACTTTCTCTGTGTTGTATCCCCTAGTCTCCTCTATGTGCGGATGAAGATGTCGCAGCTCCTCTATGTGCGGATGAAGATGTCGCAGCTCCTCTATGTATAGCAGAGCCGATGATGTGTCCAGGTTGCTGTCAGTGTGCTGTGCAGTATGGGGGGCTGCAGGGGAGTCATTATTCCTCACCTCGTTATACGAGAAGACAATTGTACAGCCGACTGACCTACAGACAGACCTCCAATCTGTGCAGTGTGACATCCAGACTAAGCTGGGAGAACTGGCACATCCTGGGATTATAAGGGACACATTAGTGCATGAATTCCTCCTTTGCTGGGACATACATGAGTGTTAACGTGTCTGCATATCAAATAGTAAAATACTCACAATCACTTCTTCAATGCGAAATATACAGTAGGTATAAAGGGTTTCATTACTCTTCTACTAAATAGATGTTGATCCTGACAGTTTCAGGCTATTTCTAGCACTTCCTGTAATAGAGTGACAACAGTAAGCCCCTGCTGCTAATGCTCTGGTAGTATTGGCACCATGTCACACACTCCTCTGTGTTGGGACTATGACCAGAGGATTGAAGCATAGCAGTGTTGTCACTAGGGTTGGTGTCACCTAGTGCTGTAAAACTTGGTGTCACCCCCCATTAGCCTGCCACAGTGTTCTGTCCTGCTCAGTGGCGGTTGGTGCTCAAATTTTTTTCGGGAGGGGGCGCAAACAAACGGAAAAATTCTGAAAAAAAAGCCCATAAATTGCCGCCTCACTGTGCCCATCAAACACAGCCACTGTGCTATTAAACGCAGCCACTGTGCCCATCAAAGCAGCCACTGTGCCCATCAAATGCAGCCACTGTGCCATCAAACGCAGGCCTTGTGCCAATCAAATGCCGCCTCTGTGCCCATCAAACGCTGCCACTTTGCCCATCAAGCGCTTTTAACCCTAGTATTAATACGTTAATACGCAAACATATGAGGCTATTAAGAACCTGCTCAAAACAGTTTGCAATCTAAAAAAATTAAACTGAGATTGTGTTTTATTGTCGATTTCAGTTTTTCTTTTTTTTTTAAATATGATGTGCTGTATAATTTTTTTTATTATGGATTTTTTTTGTTCCAGAAAATGAGACTTGTCTTTAAAAATAAATGACAGGAGTACCCCCCCCCCCTTAGCAACGCCACTGAAACATAGTGATCATGAGATTGCTAACTAAATAAAACAAACATGTCTATATACACGATATACTGTATATACAATACCTCCTGCAATTTTTCCATATTTTACAGGGGGTCCCCGGGTTACGAACCCGTTAGGGACTTTCCTCCTGTTTGTATGTCGAAAATGTTCGTAAGTTGGCCGCGCATGCGCAGACCGGCAATTACGGACATTTCCGATGTTTTCCGATGTTCCGTTGAATGCCGTCCTGCGCATGCGCGGCCAATTACGGACATTTCCGACATTTCCCAAGGCTCCGTCTGGCCGCGCATGCGCAGAACAGCCGACGGTCCGCTCAAAATGGCAGAGGGTCCCCGCAGCGCCCGGTTCGTAAGTAAGAGAGGTTTGTAACTCAGGCATTCGTAAGTCGGGGACCCCCTGTATTCTGCAAGGACCGAAAAATGCCTGTTGATGCTACCAGAAATGCATTCAGTTCCTAATTTCCAGTAGTGGACTGACAATGTCCTAGCTTTGCTGTGCTGATATCATAAGAAATGTTGTCAGCTCTGCCCAGCTCAGTTTTATTGAACTACAAAATACACCCTTATTTCCTCACCTCCATAACATAGGGCGGTGAGGAAATTTACTGAGGGGGATGATTCGTTTTCTTGAGATGATACTGCAGAGTGCACCGTAGGAGAGTTTTGGCTTTCTGGTGGGATTAAGGCCCCTTTCACACTTGTGCGACCCGAAAGTTGCGCAACTTTTTTCAAATTATTTTTTATTGAAGTTTTTCATCACAAACACACACACCTTAAGCCCCTACAGTACAGAAAAAGAGCATGTACAGAAAATACAGTGCATAGCAATGGAAGGGTACAACAATACCACCCAAGTCAAATCTAGGAGGGTATATAATATGATTTTTAATCTAAACCCACTAGTCATCAGAAACACATCAGAGTTTACTGGAATAAGAGGAAGGCATAAGAGCAAGGCAAAGCCCTGACACGATAACCCGGCTCACCCCCAACTCACTAAGCTGTTTCAGGTTCAGCTAGCCAAGTGCGCCAGACCTTGTCGTACTTCAGTGGGCGGCCCCGATTAGCATAAGTATCCTTGTATAAAGGAAGGCTGTTGTTCACTAAGCGTTTCCATTACACTATAGGGGGGGGGGGCAGGCTTCTTCCACTGCATAGCAATGTTCTTACGATCATAGAAGAACAGCAGGGTAATCAGCGTGCGTTTGGCAGAGGACGGTACAATGGTCTCAATGAGCCCCAAAAGGCACACCTCCATTGTCAAAGGCACAGCAACCAAGGCAACTCTATTAATCAAATCTAGCACCACTTCCCAATACTGCTGGACCCTTGAGCACTGCCAGAAGATATGGGAGAAGTCGCCCGGTGAGGCGCCGCATCTCCATCACTCTGAGGAATGAACAGGGTCCATCTTGTGAAGCCTGTGTGGGGTTAAATAAGCCCTATGAACAATTTTGTATTGCACTAACCTGTCACACATGGAGACAAGGGAGTTGAAGGGGAGGTCCCACACATCATCCCAATCATCATTGTCCAACGTGGGGATATCAGTCTGCCATTTAGTCCAAAGTTTGTCAAGAGGTGGAAGAGACAGAAAGACCAAGTATGAATAGAGACGCGAGGTGGGCTTTTCTTCGCAACTGAATCTAAGTGTCCTCTCCAGTTCCGACTGCGCCATAATACACAAAGATTGTGGAAATTGCGCCGCAAATGCATGTGACAGTTGAAGATATCTGAATAGGAAATGGTTAGGTAAATTGTACTGGGAGGAAAGGTGAGAGAAAGGGAGCAAGGAGTTTTGGGACACTATTTGTGACATGAGTTTGATACCGTATTTTGTCCACGAGTAGGGGTCAGGGATTTTATAGATGTGGGATAAGCTAGGGTTCAGCCAGATAGGGGCAGTGGGGGAGATTTCAGACTGTTTACATTTCTCAATGGCTAATCCTGTCCACCAAGCCCGCAGGGTGGTAAGCATAGAGGGGGTCAGAGGATAGGGGGCACGAGGGCCCCTAAAAAGTAACAATTGAAGAGCTTCCAGCAAACTGACCGCTGTCGCTTCCAGCACAGTTGACGAGTTTGTTCTGTCCGGCTGTAGCCACCATGCCGCTGTCACCAACTGTGCGGAGAGGTAATATTTATAACAGTCCGGGAATGACATGCCACCCTGCGTTCGTGGCCTCATTAATGTTGTCAGTCGATACCTGGGAGGAGAGGGGCCCCATAGGAAGGAAGAAAAGATGCGGTTCAATTTCTTAAAAAAAGACTTGCGTACCCATTGTGGGGAGTGGCGGAAGAGATATGCTAGTTTGGGAATAATCTTCATTTTTATGAGGTTAACTCGCCCCCATAATGACAGGGGCAGGTTAATCCATGATTTGAGCTTCGTCTGGGACTCTAAAAGTACTGGGGCGAGATTTAAAGATATAAAGTCTGAAGCTGAACCGGAGAAATGCACCCCTAAATATTTAAAGGAATCCACCCACAGGAGGGGGCTATAGGGAGGGGATGTGGACCTGGCCGCTGGATCAATCGGGAATAGGAGGGACTTGGACCAATTTACCCTAAGACCGGTGACCTCAGCGAAGGTGTCTAGAATATTCAGTGCCCCCTGCAAGGACGGGCCAGCATCATTCAGGAAGAGCAACATGTCATTCGCGTACAGGGCCACCCTCTCCTCCAGCAAGCCGAGTCAGAGACCTTTAATGTGCGGTGAGGTGCAAAGTGCCTCGGCCACTGGCTCAATAGCAAGGGCAAATAAAGCCGGAGAAAGAGGACAGCCCTGCCTAGTTCCCCTGGTAAGCCTGAAGGGGACAGATAGTCCACCCCCTAAGCGCACAGAGGAAGTGGGGCATTTGTAAATCACCTGGAGCCACTTGATAAATATCAGAGGAAACCCCATCCTGCGTAATGTTTCCCACAAAAAGGGCCACTCGTCCGTATTGAAGGCCTTTTCTACGTCTAGAGAGGCTACCGCCCGTGATCCCATATTAAGGTGTTGAGCGTGTATGTTGGTGAAAAGCCTTCTGAGATTAACATCTGTGGACCTACGGGGGCATGAAACCTGTCAGGAAGTGGGGTCCTTAGGAGCCTTATATATCAGTGTCAAGTGTCAAGTAGGCATGGTACATAGATTCAGACCACCGTCTGCCAGACATACGGTATATAATTGTGCCAACAGGGGTGCCAAAAGTTCAACATGTGCTCTATAAAAGTCTATCGGGAGCCCATCGGCCCTGGCGCCTTACCGGGAGGGAAGGACCGGATAGCCTTTATGACCTCCAAAGCCGTAAATGGTTGGACCAAAGTCTCTCTTTCGTGGTCAGAGAGCCAGCCAAGCACCAACGGATCCAACAGGCCGTTCAGCGACTCAGGCTGAAAATCTGAGGACAGGCCGGATGAGTATAAAGTGTCATAAAAGGTGTTTAATGTCTGTAGGATATCAGAGGGGGAGGACACCCCCCTGGGGTCTGTAGGGTAGACACAAGGGTAAGGGGTTGATCCTGCCGTGCCATCATGGCCAGCAGGCGGCCATTCCTATCACCCTGTTCAAAGGCCCTCTGCCTACCCTTATATGATTCGAGTCGTGTGACCTCATCCAGGTGCAACTGCAGTTCCCTCTGAGCTGCCATCAGCAGATCAAAGTGAACAGGGGTGGGGTCATTACTATACGTAGCAGTGTGGTCATTGATCGCCTTCTACAGTGCCAGGGTTGCAGCCGATTTTCGTTTTTTAATGCTAGCAATAAAATAAATATACTGTCCCCTCGTGAAAGCTTTAAAGGCATCCCAAACAATGTCAGGAGAAGAGGATTCCTTGTTATTTTCCCAGAACTCAGTCAGCAGGGGCGGCAGTTTGTCAGAAAGGTCCGGGTGAGAGACCCATTGTGAGCCCAACCTCCAGAGCGCATCGCTCCGGGAAGCCGGGGAGCGGAGCACCACCTCCAGAGGACTATGATCAGACAGCCCACTAGGCAGATAGGACGTCTCCAACACGTCCGCTAACAGTGCGGGGTTGGAAAAGGCCAGATCTATCCGTGATGCAGTCTTATAAGATGCTGAAAAACATGAATAAGCCCTTGTGATTGGGTGCTTCCACCTCCAGACCTCTACCAGCCCCACCAGGCAGAGAGGTCCATACACTGTTTCTTAGGTGGGGTAGGTCTATCTAGGTCAGGTGACAAAGTGGCATTGAAGTCGCCCATCACCAGAACCTTCCCCGGGCAGAAAGGTGAAATCTTTTCCAGAACGTCATACAATATTGCGGATGAAAACGGGGGAGGGGTGTATAGATTTATAACAATATATCTCGTAGACCATAACGTGAACACCACTATCACAAATTTCCCCTGGGGATCAGTCCGGATCTCCTCGATGACACAGGGGAAATTCTTGTTGATAAGAACCGACACACCTCAGGCGTATGTGGAATACGTGGCATGTATCGCTTGCTGTATCCAAGGTTTTTTAAGAGTCAAAATCTTACTGCCAGTGCTCATGAGGTGAGTCTCCTGGAGGAGAATAAGCTGGGTGGAGTGAGATTTTAAGTATTGGAATAAAAGGGCTTGCTTGAATTTAGAGTTAAGACCTCTGACATTCCAGGAAAGGATGGTGAAGAAGTCAGCTAATTGACTAGCCAGTGTGGAGAAATGATTGAAGAGATACACTAGAGGGCATATACATGTGTACCCCATGAGCAGCAAGATCCCAGTCAGTGCAGAAAATACTGACAGTACTTAAGCATATCACAAAACTAAAACAACAAAAGAATAACTGAATCCTTAATCAAACTTCCCAGGCACGAGGTGCCTATCCTACTATAACCCATCCTTCCTCCGAACAGGGGGGAAGGTCTGGGAATAGTTTTTACCCAGAAAAAAAAAAAGTTTAACTAAAGGGTGCAAGTGAACCCCTAAACTAGGGGCACTACACGTCCGGTGCCAGTCCTCCCACTCTGCCGACGGTCAGTGTCTCTTCCGTCTTGTGAGAACAGGGAGCAGAGGGACGAGGGATATTAAGGGGAAAAAGGGATAAAAAGAAAAAGAAAACAAAAACACGTGGGGGGTCACGTATAAGGGTACATTTGAGGTATCTCCGGTGGTTACATAAAGTGTAGTAGGATAGAGCAAAAAAGGATGTGGAAGATCCGTGCATCAGATGGATGAGTGAGAAGAATCTTTCAACGCAGGTTGGTCAGCCAGTCGTCAGCATCCGCTGGGTTGTCAAAAAAGCGGATCGCCCCATCATGCTGGACTCGTAAGCGGCTTGGGTAAAGCATGCCATATTTAATGTTCTTATCTCTAAGTCGTCTGCGGACATCATTGAAGGTTTTTCTCTTTCTCTGCAAATCCGCCGAAAAGTCAGGGAAAAGAAGGACAGAGGAATTGCAATATTTGAGCGTGGGATGTTTGCGGGCTTCCGAGAGAATCCTGTCCCTGTCCCGATAATTAAGGAAGCGGACCAAAAAAGGCCTGGGATGGCACGGCCCGTGGGCACCCGATGGGCCCTTTCAACTACGTAAGTAGGGGGAACGTCCGTAAAGCCCAGGAGATTTTTAAAGAACCCCTCCGCAAATACAGCAGGGTGATCCCCTTCTTCTCCCTCAGGCAGACCCAGGACTTTGACATTGCGCCTCAGCCTGTTTTCAGCATCATCTGATTTTGCGACAAGGGACTGTACTGTGCGCTGCAGCTCAGCAATGGAGGTGGCATGGGTGGTACACATGTGCAAAAGGAAAACATTTGTTTTGTTTTGTTTCGTTTTAATTTGTTAATTAATTAATTTCGCTTAGTTAGATTCGTTAAATTTGTTAAATTCGTTTTCGGATTTCGTTTCGTTTTCGACCGAATTCGAAAAATCGGTCGCAGTCGAAAATATTTCAACCGAATTCGAAAATATTTCTACCGGATTCTAAATTATTTCAACCGCATTCAAAACTATTTCAACCGGATTCGAAAATATTTCAACCGGATTCGATAATATTTCAATCGGATTTTTTGCAGATTACTATTTATTTCCATCAGATCTACCGGATTCGATAATATTTCAACCAAATTCGATAATATTTCAACCGGATTCGAAATTATTCCAACCGAATAGAAAAGATTATAATAAACCATGTTCCGACATTCGAATTTCGTATAGAATGAATTCAAATTTCAATTAGAAAAGATTAGAACAGAAATAGAAAATAGACTAGAAATAGACTAGACTAGGGAAATGGCTGCTAATAGTTTGCAGGAGACCTGCAAAAAAAATGAAATAGATGCTTATAGTCTGCAGATATGATGAGAAAATGAAATAGATACTAATAGTCTGCAGGAGATCTGCAAAAATATATATAAATGCTAATAGTCTGAAGGAGATCTGCAGGAGATCTGCAAAAAAAATGAAATAGATGTTAATATACTGCAGGAGATCTGATGGAAATAAATAGTAATCTGCAAAAAAAATGAAATAGATGCTATTTATTTCCATCAGATCTCCTGCAGTATATTAACATCTATTATTTTTTTTTTGCAGATCTCCTGCAGACTATTAGCATCTATTTCATTTTTCTTTTTCTTTTTTTTGCATTAGAGCAGCCATTTCCTTTATTTCAGCAGATCTCCTGCAGACTATTAGCATCTATTTAATTTTTTTTTTGCAGATTACTATTTATTTCCATCCGATCTCCTTCAGACTATTAGCATCTATTTCATTTTTTTTTGCAGATTACTATTTATTTCCATCCGGTCTCCTGCAGACTATTAGCATTTATATTTAAAAAATTGCAGATCTCCTGCAGACTATTAGTATCTAATTCATTTTCTCATCAGATCTGCAGACTATAAGCATCTATTTCATATTTTTTTTTGCAGGTCTCCTGCAAACTATTAGCAGCCATTTCCCTAGTCTAGTCTATTTTCTATTTCTATTTTAATCTTTTCTAATTGGAATTTGAATTCATTCTATACGAAGTTCGAATGTCGGAATATGGTTTATTATAATCTTTTCTATTCGGTTGGAATAATTTCGAATCCGGTTGAAATATTATCGAATTTGGTTGAAATATTAACGAATGCGGATGAAATATTATCGAATACGGTAGAAATATTTTCGAATTTGGTTGAAATATTTTCGAATGCAACCGATTTTTCGAATTCCAATTAGAAAAGATTAGAATAGAAATATAAAATAGACTAGAAAAAAAATAGAACAGAATAGAATAAAATATAATATATATATATTGTATTTTATTCTATTCTGTTCTATTGTTTTTCTATTCGATTCTTTCCAATATTTTCGATTCTATTCTAATTGTTTTCAAATTCGATTCGACTAGAATTTTTTTTCGAATTCGATTACATTTTTTTTCGAATTCGATTCGAATTTCGTCCGTGGTTTTTCGATTCGAACTGTTATTTCGGATTCGGTTGAATTCGTTAGCATTGTAATTCGTTAATTCGGATGTATCCGAACGTCCGAATAATGAAAATTCGTCCGAATTTCGATTCGGAACGAAACGAAATGCACATGCCTAATGGGTGGCCGTAAGATCTTTGGTGGCTTACACTCTGGACTCAGTTTTGGACATTCTACCCCTTATTTTGTCAAGGTCGTTCCGTATGAGGTTACACTCTTCAGCGAGGTGGTTGATGCGCACCAGCAGCGAGGTCCTACTTTGCTCGATCGCAGCAAGGATCATGGCTGTACTGTCTTGAGCCAGTGGGGCTGGCCCCTCTGCCACCGGAGCTTCAACAGGATCCATTTCCAAGTCGGCCAGCAAGGCCAGAAGCCGCCTCACCAGTATAGGGTCTGTTTGTGGGGAAGATGGCGGTGGCAGCCGGAGTGGTGTGTTGGTCTTCGCGGCTTTGGAGGACACCAGGCCGTGGCAGGGATATGGAGGGGTGACAGGGCGTGAGGAGACAGTCGATCCGTGCTCCAGAGCTCGACGGTGACGGCCGCGGCACACCCCGGCGGGATAGCGGCTCAGGAAACACTGGTGCTTCTCAGGCCTCACTAGGCCGCGGCCTCCACGGACCCCTCCAGCAGCCAGCAGCCTCCGGACCGTGCCAGGTTGGTGGATGGGCAGGCAGATGTGGTCGGAGGATAGTCCCTTACCTCCAGTCAGGCCGGGATCGGGTCTCCCCAGAGTATCACAGGCCGGCAAGATGGCGGTGGCCGCAGGTGTGTGGGAGCTATGGTGTGCAGGCGACCCAGGCAGACAGACTCCACAATGTTTGGCCCAGGATAAGACAGGGGACACAGGGGAACAGGCTGGCAGAGTATCCACTTGTTTGAGCAAGGTAGATGCACGGATGGCAGAGGATTCGGTTCAGGATACCCGGAGCTCCTCAGATACACATCCGCCGGCTCTCACATCAGGACACGCCCCCCCAAAGTTGCGTGACTTTGATGGGACTTGAAGCAAAGCCTATGTAATTTTGATTGCCGGTTCACACAGGGACGACCTGTCAGGCGACTTAGCCACCTGACAAGTCGCACTCCATGCATTGCAATGGAAACATTCTAATAGGAGTGACTCAAGTCGCTCCGACTTAGAAAAAGGTTCCTGTACTCCTTTGGGGTCGATTTCAGAGTGGCTTGCATTGACTTCTATACAGAAGTTGTTTTGCAAGCCACGCTAAAGTCATGCTGTATGGGTTGGCTTCGGAGTTGGACGACTTTGAAGCCGCCCCTGTGTGAACCGGCACTGAGATCTATGCACCTCAAGTCACATCAAAGTCGGACAAAAGTAGTGCAGTAGTCGCTGCGACTTGAAGTTGCACAGCTATGAATGTACTTATTGTAAATCATGGGGTACAACAGTTTTTTTTTGTTTGTTTTTTTTTGGAGGGGGGTGCAATTTTCAAACAGAAATTTCCAAATGCTTTCAATGATATACTTAAAGCAGAACTCTGGGCAATAATTAGGAAGATACAAAATAAATAGCCTAATACATGCTAAAATAACAAAGTCAGCTTTTGCTGCAATATTTATTCACCTTCAGTCCAGACATTTTCCCCACATTACTTTTTTCTGCCACCAGATGTCCTCAGTTTGTTGGCCAGCATTGTTCAATCAACTTCTTTTGAGACCAGGTCATCCATGAACCCCCTCAGACTGTTACTGGACAATGAAAGGAGAAAAATCACAGGGATGAGCTCATCTCTCTGTCTCTTCCTATCAGCATGCTCCCTGTCAGCACATGAACTGATTGGCTCTTTGTGCTGCTTCTTTCTGTCATATTTCAGCCGCACTGTAGAGGGGCTGCAAGGGGCTGATACCAGTTCAAATGCAGGTAAATTTACCTACCCTCTTACTCAGGGAACTGTTCTATGCTACTGATCTTAATCAATACTAATTATAAGCAGCCAGCACATAAATGAAATAGATAAAAGAGAATTGAAATCAACTTCACAGCCGTTTAATTCCTTCTGTGATTAAAACAACGCACTGTATAGGTAAAAAAAAAATAGTAATAACAAACAAATTTATACATATATATATATATATATATATATATATATTTATTACTAAACCATATCGTAAATCATAGGCGTGCGCACAGGGTGTGCCAGGTGTGCCCAGGCACACCCTATTCACTCCCTGCAGTGCAGATTTCCCCTGCTGCCCGGTGCCCCCTCCCACAGCATGGCTGGCTTTCCCCCTCTCCCATTGGCTACTGCAGTGGGCTCACATAGATGATATTTCAGGATGAGTGGGGGAAGGGGTAATGTCATTTACCGGCCCCTTCCCTTTCTGAATGAACACAGTGAGAGATCGGTATCGTTTTTTTTTAGCTTTCAGGTGCACACCCTAATGGAACAAGCTACGCACACCTATGTCGTAAATAAAATACAAAGTGCTGTTTACACATTCAATGTGTCCTTTTCCTTTCCTTACTTTACCTTGATATACTGTGTAACCATATTTTCAGCCACAGTGTATTCAATTGTGTTAAAAAATAAAGATGAATGTTAACGCTGTTCTATATCTATAAAAACGTTTAAGGGGTTTATTTATTAAATATTTGCATTATCACTCATCCAGCAGATCTGCATGTACATTTAGGCCTCATGCCCACGGACGTTTTTACAGCTGCGGTTTTGAGCGTTTTTTACAGCTTAAAAACGCCTGTCCATGTTAGTCTATAGCTTCATGCCCACCTAGACGTTTTTGAGCTGCAAATAGCATAGACGTTTTTAAGCTGTAAAAAAAAACCAGGACCAGTGCGTTCCTCAGCGTCAGAATTAGGCAGAAAAAAATGCGAGCGTCAAAAAAAAAAAAATACAATAACATGGACAGACGTTTTTAAGCTGTAAAAAACGCAGCTGTAAAAACATCCGTGGGCATGAGGCCTAATTCTGTGGGAATTGGGCAAAAATAAGGCGATTTTCTCTTCTGAACAAATGTTGATTTATTATGAGTAGTAGTAAAATATTGCACAATGGAGCTGTAGAGCACAGAAATGACATAGGGCTTTGTAACAAGAGATACAATGTAACAATTCTAGAGCACTTTAGAGGGAATTAGCAAATTGATGTGACCAATTTAACCAATAGTTACATTTATTTGGTAATTCCCACTAGCTTTCTCTGGAATTGTTACATTGTATTTTTTGTTACAAAGATATATTCATTTCCTTTGCTCTTTAACTCCATCTAGTGGCCATAATGTGGTAATTTGCTACTGCCCATAATAAAACTCAGTCAGAAGAGAAAATTGTCTAAAAACATTTGTTTTTGCCCAATTAACACAAAGCAAATGTACATTCAGTTTCGCTAGATCAATAGCAACCCCTAATGCCGCGTACACACGATTATTATTCACGGCGGTTAAAAAACCACCGTGAATAATGACATTAAAAACGAGGGAACGGCTTGTTCCCCACACATGGTCGTTTTTCACGTCATTTTTTCTCTTGACGAGAAAAACGACCGTCTGTGGGCTCCGCGGCAGTGTTTCCCTATGGGAAAACTGCCGCGGAAAACATGTAGAAAAAAACGACGAGAAAAATTAGAACATGTTCTCATTTTTCTCGTCGTTTTTAATGCCGTTTTTCTCATCGAAAAAAACGGCAGAAAGCCCACAGACGATCGTTTTTCTCGTTGAAAGGAAAAAATTTTGTTTTTCTCGACGAGAAAAACGGCCGTGTGTACGCGGCATAACTGTTTCTCACTCTCAGCACCCAATGGGGTTGATTTACTAAAGGCTGCACTTGCAGTTGCTCCAGAGCTTAGTAAATGAGCAGCAGCTCTGGTGATTTCCATCATGTTATGTTAATCCCAGAAGGTTTAGCACTGGGAGGGCTCTGCCCCCTCCCTCCCACCCAAAGCACCTTGTCCCCATGTTGATGGGGAAAAGGGCCTCTTCCCAACAACCCTTGGTTGTGGGGGTCTGAGGGCAGAGGGCTTATCAGATACTGGAAGCCTCCTTTAACAAGGGGGCCCCAGATCCTGCCCCCACCCCATTTGTACCCCTACTCATTCAACAAAAAATATGTCAATAAAAAACAAAAACACAGTTTTTGACAATTCCTTTATTTAAAAAAAAAAATACAAACTAAAAAAACATTGTCCCCCAATGTAGATCCATCATCAATTACGATGCCGCCACCACCCCTGGACCTGAAAAAAAGAAAAAAAAAGCTCCGCCACACTACACTAACACTGACTGAACTATCCCTAGATTCACACTAAACTGATATTCTACACTCACAATAGAATCACAATAGCACACTATAGCACACTAACTGTCTAGTAGCACTGAACAACGCCCTGTTCTATCTCTCTCCACGTTGATATCACGATAAAAATGTCCGCTCTTGAAAGAATACTTTTATAGTGTGGGGCGGGACTAAGATCAATGAGCCATGATTGGATAGAGTCATCATGACAGCGTCCAATCATGGCTCTATAAGTGCTCTGTGCACTCATTGGGCAAAGATTTCATTGCTTTAGCCAATCAGGGCTTTCAATGTACTGTGCAGCGGCGCAATGCATTGTGGTCATTCAGCGGGCCGAACAAACGGTCAAACGCCCCCATATTTCGGGTGTTTGGCGAATGTGCGAACAGCCAATGTTCGGCCTGAACTCATGCTCGGGCCGCCCCCTTCCCTACTGAACACCCAACCACACCTGGATAAAGAGGGAGAATGGTTGAGCAGCAAGAACATTTAGCTATGTGGACATAAAGCCGTGGCCAAAAGTTTTGAGAATGACACAAATATAAATTTTCACTGTTTTCTGCCTCAGTTTTTATGATGGCAATTTGCATAAGCCAGAATGTTATAAAGAGTGATCAGATAAGTCCCTCTTTACCATGAAAATTTACTTAATCCCATAAAAACCATTTCCACTGCATTTGTGAAGAAGGTTTCAGAGCGCCAAAGTCCAGCAAGTGCCAGGACCGTCTCCTATACAACGCTGCATCCTGGCCCATGCCAACAAGGCCCAGGCCTAGGGCAGCACTTTGCAGGGGAGTAGCATGGAAAGAGTCCCCGCAGGCTTGCACTACACTGTTAGTGTAGCGCCAGTCTTATGTCTTCTCGCTCGATTCACACAGTGCCCGAGTGCCGCCGAGCTCCGTTCCCTGTGACGTTGCGACGCACAGGGGCGGAGATCGGCGCCAAATTCAAAAAAGTAAAAACACAGTACACATACAGTATACTGTAATCTTACAGATTACAGTACTGTAACAAATAATAACACACCCCCTTTGTCCCTAGTGGTCTGTCCAGTGCCCTGCATGCACTTTTATATTTATATATATTATAAATTATATTATAAATAAAAAAAATTCTGCCTGGAAACTGGAGATTGTCCATAGCAACCAAAAAGTGTCCCTTTATGTCAAAAGTGGTTTTAGACCAGCTAAAAAACAGCGATAATAAATTAGAATCACTTGCAGAATTGAGCGATAGCGATTTGTGGGGAAATTTGTCATCAACACTGAAAGTAATGACAGCGGCAATTCTGCAACTGAGCAAATTTCAGTGTTTTTAAATTGATTACATTATTAAATAATTTTTATTATTATTATATTATTATTTGTTATAATTATTTATAGTTATTTATTATATTATAATTTATGATTTTGTGTTTCAAACTTTATCATACCCGGGATGTCTACTAGACTCTTGTTTGGACAGATTTAAGTGAGTTATTCCTAAGAATTACAGGCCTACAATATAAAACGCCAAATTTCCATGCAAAATAATTGTACCGCTTTCAGCACCTAAAATCTGAAATAATCATACCGCCAGGGAGGTTAAACAGAAAGAGGTGTGGCCTTGACAGGAAGGGGTGGGTCATATTTAAATTAGGGGGTGCACGAGTTTAGTCAGGCCTAGGGCAGCACAAAACCTAAATACACTAATGCTCCTACAGTTGATTCAGCTGCGGGATCAGGGCACCACCAGTGCAGAGTTTGCTCAGGAATGACAGCAAGCGGGTGTGAGTGTGTCTGAATGCACAGTAAGGCGAAGACCTTTGCAGGGTGGCCTGGTGTCAAGAAGGGCAGCAAAAAAGCAACTTCTCTCCAGAAAAAACCTCAGACACAGACTGATATTCTGCAAAAGGTACAGGGATTGCACTGCTGAGGACTGTGGTAAAGTAATTTTCTCTGATTAATCCCATTTCCGATTGTTTGGGGCATCCGGAAAAAAACCTTGTCCGGAGAAGAAAAGGTGAGCGCTACCATCAGTCCTGTGTCATGCCAACAGCATCCTGAGACCATTCAAGTGTGGAGTGGGTTGCTTCCAGTAGTGGCCGGTAATTTTTTTTTAGGGGGTGGCGGCAAACAGTATAGAAACCCCCCCCCCGGGTAGCACTTACACCATCACCGGCAGCTTCCCGTGATCAGTGGCGGCGGCCTCCCTTTCCCCTGCTCTCCACGGGTCATCACAGCGACAGCGGCGGTGGCTTCTGTTTCCTCCCTCCTCCTTTCAGCCAATCCGAAAACGGGTCTCACACCCGCTTCTGATTGGCCGGATTGAGGATCAGTGTTTCAACAGCGAATATTTATTCGCTGTTGTAACACACCTGGGTGGAATCGGAACGCATTCTCTGCGACCCTAGGCCCACCCTATTTTGAAGCCTATTAGAGCCTCTGGCTCTAATCAGGTGCTTTAAAAAAAAAAACCCTGGCCACTGTAATTCAGCCTGAAAGGGGCCGAATGCATGAATAGGGGCTGGGCGCAGTGGCCATGGAAAAATTCATGCATAAATCTATCCAGGGGGTGGCGTGGAGAGAGGGGGCGGCGTTTGGGTGCCTCTAATGGACTTGCTTCTCAGCCAAGGGAGTAGCCTCACTCACAATTTTGCCTAAGAACAAGGCCATGAATAAATTATGGTACAAAAACATCCTCCGAGATCAACTTCTCCCAATCATCCAATAACAGCTTGGTGAGGAACAATGCGTTTTCCAGCATGATGGAGCGCCTTGCCATAAGGCAAAAGTGATAACTAAGTGGCTTGGGGAACAAAACATCAACATTTTGGGTCCATGGCCAGGGAACTCCCCAGACCTTAAGAATTTGTGGTCAATCCTCAAGAAGCTGGTGAACAAAAAAATCCCCAACAATTTCTGACAAATTCCAAGCATTGATTATGCAAGAATAGGCTACCATCAGTCAGATAGTGGCCCAGAAGTTGATTGACAGCATGCCAGGGCAAATTGCAGATGTCTTAAAAATCACTGCAAATATTGACTCTTTGCATAAACCTAAAGCGGAGTTCCAGGCTTTTTTCAGTTTATTAAAAGTCAGCAGCTACAAAAAGTATAGCTTCTGACTTTTAAAAAACAGACACCCACCTGTCCTACGGTCCAGAAATACGGCCGCCCGAAGCCTTGCTCTTCTCCTCCTCCTCTCCATAGCAACACCATAGAAACTGTGGGCACCTGGCCATGACAGCTTGCGGCTTCACGGCCAGGCGTGCACTGCGCATGCGCTAGTCGCGCTGCGCTCTCTGAGTGGACAGGCAATCTTCTGGGACCTGTGACATGCCCCAGAAGATTGCCAAGAGGGAGGGGCCGCCTAGGGGGCCTAAAGTCGGAAGCAGGAAGAGGGGCAGTAAGGCCCCCCCCCCAAAAAAATTACATGCCAAATGTTGAATGTAAGGGGGCAAGGAGTGCTTAAAGCGGAAGTTACACTTTTGGGTGGAACTCCGCTTTAATGTAATTGTCAATAAAAGCCTTTGCCACCTATGAAATGCTTGTAATTATACTTCAGTACAGTATACCATAGCAACATCTGACAAAAAGATCTAAAAACACTGAAGCAGCCGACTTTGTGAAAATCATTTTTTGTGTCATTCTCAAAACTTTTGGTGACGGCTGTAGAGTTACACAGAACAGTGAATCCCAAACTTCAGGCCGTGGCCCACTGCTGAGCTGTGGCCTACCACCTTCTAGGCCTACAGCCAGCTATCGATCCCCTAACCTCCCACAGTCCTCCCAGCTCCCATAGTGCCCCCCAATTTCCCATAGTGATCCACAGTGTCTCTTAACCTCTTGCATGTATGTTGCTTTTAATTTGCATGGTCTGGGCACAGGTGCAGTATAATCCCCAGTTAAAGGATCAATCTCCTTCTGCTCACTCACCAGCATAAGTACTATGAATCACTAAATGAGTCCAGTCCTCAGAGAAGCTATTGAACATATCATTAAAATTCACACTTCACATGAATCAATTAGGCTTATAATGTCAGCGTTACCAAATCACATTATTATTTTTTAATAAAAAACAAGTTCCTTCTTCTTAATATGAATAAAAAAACCTGTTGCTCTCGACCAGCTAAGCTAAGGCTTTGATCACAAGTCTTGAGCTTTCAGAAGCATAATGGGTATTTCATGTCGCTTGAACGTGCAGAAAGTCTTGCTTTCAAACAAACCCTGCCTGTGTGAAATAAATGATCACAACCATTTATGGCTTCCCCGTATACATTTACAACTACAGCTATACGCAGTAGTGTATTTAGGTTTTGTGCTGCCCTAGGCCTGACTAAACTCGTGCACCCCCTAATTTAAATATGACCCACCCCTTCCTGGCAAGACCACACCCCTTTCTGTTTAAGACCCGCCCTGAAATTTTCAAGTGGGGACATTAGTTCTTTGGGCCGGGGGAGGGGATTAGGGGGCATTGGATTCCCTTAATTTGCATAGATTTCCTCTCACTTCCTGTTTGGCTATGGAGCAGGAAGTGAAGGGAAATCTCTGCAATGGGACAGGGATGGTAAAAAATAAACTGACAGGGGCTATAACCCTCCCTTATGCGGCGTACACACGATCGTTTTTCATGCCGTTAAAAATGCAATTTTTAGGGGGGGCGTGGCTACCGCGCTAGCTGATGGACGCATAGTCAGAGAGCTCCGCTCCAGCGACGGAAACCTATCAGAACCGAGGCGAATCTGAAGACCACCGACACTCACATTCAAGCCCTGAGGATCCCCTTCACCCCCACAGATGGCCAGGAGACGACAAAACCCGAATCAGCCGAAACGGCTGAACGATTTCTTCTCTCCTAAGACCCGCGGCCTGGTCCAAGATGGCACCGGCGGCAGCTCCCCGGCCTCCTCGCGCGACTCCCAGCTCACACCACCCAGCCTGAGTCCGACGGCGAATCCCCCGCAGCGATCACCTGAGACATCGACCCCCATATCGGGCAGCCCAGCTAAATCGAGGCCCCGGATGTCAGAAGGCCCAAGCGGTCAGAAGGTTAGTGAAGCAGCTACATCCTTAGAGGACACCAGAGACCTAGCTGACACCATTAACTCCTTCCCCACCACCAACCAGCCAGTGTCAGATACAACCTTAAAGGACATGCTTGTCTCCCTACGCAGCTCCATGCACTCTGACATGATGGAATGCATGCGCAACTTTAAGACTGACATAGGGGAGCTGGGGTCCAGAGTAGACCACGTGGAAACGAAAATGGGAGAATACGCGGCCTCCTATAACACGTTAGTGGACTCTCATAACGATCAATCAGACAAGGTCACATGGCTGAAAGCAAAGGTCGCTGACCTTGAAGATAGATCAAGGAGAAATAACGTGAAACTCAGAGGGGTCCCAGAATCCGTACAACCTGCGCAACTGCAGCAATATGCCCGAGAACTCCTGTCAGCATACCTACCAACACTGACCGCAGCGGACCTGGTGATAGACAGAATTCACCGCCTCCCCAAGCCAACTCACCTCCCTGACAACATCCCCAGGGACGTATTAATGAGGGTACACTTCTTCCATGTAAAAGACCAATTCATGTCTGCCTTCAGAAAGTGCGATCAACCCCCCAACCACTACGCTAATATACAGGTCTTTGCAGACTTGTCACAATACACTATGCAGAAACGTAAATCCCTCATTACTGTGACCAAAGCTCTGCGCAACCATAATATCGCTTACCGTTGGGGGTACCCGACAAAACTCACTGTCACCTACGATGGGAAGACATCAGTCATTACCTCCCTAAATGAAGGCTTAGCATTACTGCGAGAATGGGACATTCTCCCACGACGAAAACACTGGAAGAGTGGCAAATTGTATCCCACAAGAGAAAGTCACACAAATCCTCCGCGCCTCGTATATAATTGCCAACCCAAACCAACTAGTTTCCCGCAAGCTGGAGTGGTAAACCCACTTAACCCCCCTATACGAGCTATGTGCAGTACGACTGCCATCAGATCCCGAAAGGAATCTACTTTCTTAATGCAAATATTTTTGTTTTGTTTGAATATTGACACTCTGTTTTTTCATCCTCCTCCTCTCCCCTCCTCTCCCCCTCCATCCCACATCCTGATGGATCGCTCACCGTGGAAACCACTGTTCTCATACGTCACCTCTACCACTACACTCCGCTGTATGGACCCGAAATCTCGACATATGGAGCACTCAAGGTACTTTTCTATCTTCTTACCGCACCACATATGGCTATCACAGTAACCTCCTTCAATGTTCATGGCTTGAACAACCCAGCCAAAAGATCATCAGTCTGGAAGGAAGCCCTTAAGCTTCGTACTGACGTCTTATGTCTGCAGGAATCTCACTGGTCTTCTACATCTACTCCTTCTTTCCATCATAGGAATTTTCCCCATATCTTCCACGCCTCATCAACCAAGAAACAAAAAGGAGTGGTAATAGCCATTAAGGACTCTGTGACTTTCTCCCTCCAAGAATCCCTTGCAGACCCTGAAGGTCAATATTTAATCGTGATTGGCACGCTTAACAACCGCCTCTATACCCTAATAAATATATATGCTCCCAACACACACCAAGTACGGTTTTTGAGGAAAATATTCTACAAAATTAACTCTCTTAAAAAAGGAGCGGTTGTTGTGTGTGGAGACTTCAACGCAACGATAAACCACAAACTCAACACTACTTCCAAAGCTAAACGTCCCCTGCCGTCCCTTCAAAATATTCTACACAATGAGGAAATGTTTGATGTCTGGAGATGTCAACACTCCACGGAACGAGATTATACTTTCCATTCCTCCAGACATAATACCTACTCTCGGATAGACTTTATCCTTGTTGACAGAATCCTGCTACAAAAAATTTCCTCCTCCACCATACATGACATAACATGGTCAGACCATGCACCTGTCTCAATTGTGGTGGAGGAGGGACATTCTCCTTCTCCAGCTTATATCTGGCGAGCTAATGCTTTTTTACTACGGCAGCCAGATCAAGTGGCTTTGGTAAAAAATCATCTAAACGAGTATTTTGCTCTTAACAAAAACTCAGTATCTAACCCTTTTTCTTTATGGTGCGCCCATAAGGCATATATTAGAGGCATTTTAATACAACTGGGCTCGAGGGCAAAAAGACAGAGGACGCAAAAGATTGACTCACTTTTATCCCATATCAAACTTCTAGAATCCCAAAACAAAACCACCCCTGACCCTACGGTAGCAAACCAACTAGATGGTCTACGAGCAGATCTCAGACTCATGATGCTAGAACAACACAACAAACATTTACTTTACCTCAAAACGAATCACTATTCGGCTGGCAATAGGGCAGGGAAGCTCCTAGCCCAAAAACTAAAAGAACAAAAGGCCAAAACTAGAATTCCCTTTCTCACAAATCCCACAGATGGCAGTAAAATTTACAACCCACAAAACATTGCTGATTCCTTTGCTGAGTATTACTCCTCCCTTTACAACTTAGTAAATGACTCAAACACCCCTCAACCATCAGAGGAAACAATAAACGAATTCCTGAAGGACTTATCTCTTCCTTCCTTGACGGAAGCACAACTTGAAACTCTAAACTCCCCTTTCACTGAGTCTGAGATCCGCAAAGCCATTCAATCACTCCCCAACGGTAAATCCCCAGGCCCGGATGGATTACCGAACGTTTATTATAAAAAAAAACAGAAACCCTACTTCTCCCACTTCAAGAAATATATTCAGTAGCGGCGTCCTCTGCCTCTTTCCCAGCCGAAATGTTAAACGCTTATATTGTTACCATTCCGAAGCCTGGCAAATCGCCTGATTCTCCAGCTAACTTCAGACCCATCTCTCTTCTGAATACAGATGTGAAACTGTACGCCAAAATTCTTTCCCACAGACTCTTATCCATACTACCAATGTTGATTGGCCCTGACCAGGCCGGATTCACTAAGGGCAGACAAGCAGCAGATGCCACTAGAAGGGTTATCAATATCCTGCAACACGCAAATTCCTGTCGGGTGCCTTCCCTCCTGCTGTCCTTGGATGCAGAGAAGGCATTCGACAGTGTCCATTGGGGTTACATGACACAAGCTCTGAAAAAATTTGGTTTCGCTGGCCCCATCTTATCGGCTATCTTAGCATTATACTCCTCCCCTTGTGCACAAGTATACACCTCTAACATGTTATCCCGCCCTTTCCCCATCTCCAATGGAACTAGACAAGGATGCCCCCTGTCCCCATCAATTTTCAACCTCATTATAGAACCATTAGCTGAAAAAATTTGAGCCCACTCAGAGACACCAGGTTTCAACCTACTAGGGGAATCCCACAACATAAACCTCTTCGCGGACGATATTATCCTACTTTTGACCTCCCCACAGACCTCCCTATCTCAAGCCCATAATATCCTAGTCAACTTTAGTCAGATATCCTACTATAAAGTCAATTTTACAAAATCCCTCATTCTAGGACTTAACCTTTCCACCCCTCTCCAACGACAATTACAGAACGACTTCCCTTACACTTGGAGCTCATCCAGTATACCATACTTAGGACTTCATCTTACAGCAGACCCTAACAAACTAGCTGAAGCCAATTACGCTCCCTTATTAGCCAAGCTAGCAATTGAAATACGACGATTAACTAAAATTGACCTAACATGGTCTGGCCGCCTAGCATCCTTTAAGATGCTACTCCTCCCCCAAATTCTATACGTTTTTCGCACTCTCCCTATCCCACTCAAGCCAACCTATCTCAACACACTTAATCTTCAACTCAAACAATATATTTGGGGAACCAAACGACCAAGATGTTCAAAAAACTTGCTTATTAAACACAGACTGGCTGGAGGTCTGGGATTAGTGGACCTAAAAGACTACTATAGAGCAGCTCTACTTACCCAACTTAAATGCTGGTTCCCTGCACAGGCAACTAACCCCTGGTGCAGACTAGAACAAGCGTTGTGCCCAACGCACAATCTATACCACCTCTTACTTATAGATATTTGGAAACCATTCCCACTCCACACCCTACCACTTACCATTAGAACCTCACTCATAGTGTGGAGGGATCTTAACAAGCATACTATAACGCCCCCCATTAATACTCACCTCCCGATACCACTAGAATTATTGAACAGCGCGATCCTACACGCAAACTACTCTAAATGGGTGACTCAGGGTATTACCTTACTATCTGACCTATATGACAATAACTCACTTAAATCCTTCGACACTTTAGTCACAGTATACTCCATCCCACAGTCTGACCACTACAAATACCTTCAACTCTCTCATTTCCTGAGCTCCCTGAAGAATATCCAGTTCCCTATACAAGACGACTTATGGAAATTCCTTAGTAGCGAATCCAGCTCTTTAAAAGACATAACGCTTTTTTACAAGCACTTCCAATGTAAATTTTCATTTACCAAACTACCGCCGTTTCACAAATGGGAGCAGGAGATAAGAGAATCCTTTACAACCGCACAATGGAAGATGGCATTCAAATCAATATATAAAGCTTCTAGATGTGTTAATCATTGGAAACTCTCATTGAAAATAGCTCAAAGATGGTACCTCACACCATATAGAATGTCCAAATGCTACCACAACAACTCCCCCTTATGCTGGAGAGGCTGTGGGGAAGTAGGGAATATATTACATATATTTTGGAAGTGTGAAAATGTAGTTAGCTTTTGGAAGTCTATTTTTGCATGTATTTCTCGTATTACTGGAATTCTCCTGTCTCCTAGCCCTGGAATGGCACTACTAAACCTTAATATTGAGAAATTTCCTCCTAACTACCGCACTGTGGTAACACACATATTTCTCGCTGCTAGATCAGTCATAACCAAAAATAGGAAGTCGAATGTGTCCCCCAATGTGTCTGAAATTTTAGATATCACACATACTAACTACATCTTTGAATCAATAATAGCAAAAAAGGAAGGCAGGAACCAATTCTTACACAACCACTGGACTATCTGGACATCCTGGTACAAAAGATAAGTGTACAATTATACTATATTACTGTCTGACGATATGCTTATGACCCACCTCTGACGTGATCCATCCCCCTCCCCCCCTTCCTATCCTCTCCTTTTCCCCCTATCTTCCCCCCTCTACTTTCTATTCCACCCACTTACGGTTATAATAGGAACACATGTATCTCTAGGAGGGTCTCTCCACCCACCCCTGATGTATAACTATTCTATCCTTGCAACGCTATTTGGATTGTAATTCTGATAGTACCTTATCATACTATATAACCACTACTATATTTCTTCTATGCTTACTGTACAATGTTTGTACTCTGTTTATACAAGAACATTTTGTTTTCAATAAAAACTAATTATTAAAAAAAAAAAAAAAATTTAATTTTTAAAAATGGCCATTAAAACCGATCGTGTGTATGCTCCAGAGCATTTTTAACGGCGTGAAAAACGGCCATTAAAAATTTCGAACATGCTCTATTTTTTCACGTAGTTTTTCATGTCGTTTTTTTTTAATGACGTGAAAAACGATAGTGTGTATGCTTTTACGAGGTGAAAAAAACGCGCATGCTCAGAATCAAGTAATCAAGTATGAGACGGGAGCGCTCGTTCTGGTAAAACTAGCGTTCGTAATGAAGATAGCACATTCGTCACGCTGTAACGGACTGAAAAGCACAAGGCTGAAAAGCGCGAATCGCCGCTCAACAAAGTTTACTAACATGAAGGGTGGTGCCATTCAAACGGAACTTCCCCTTTATAGTGCCGTCGTACGTGTTGTACATCACTGCGCTTTGCTTGAACGTTTTTTTAAATGATCGTGTGTACGCAAGACAGGCTTGAGAGGAAACATGAAAAAAAAACGATGAGAAAAACGTCGGTTTAAAAAATGGCATGAAAAACGATTGTGTGTACGCCGCATTACTCTATCCAAAATGGAAAAAAAAAGTGTTGCCTATAGTTCTAGTTTAAGCACAAATTTCTGATAATTTTATGGAGAGGACTAAAGCCCCATGCACACGGTCGGACTTCCATCGGACTTTTCCTTGGATTTTTGTCCGAACGGAGTTGGCCGGGCACACCCATAGCATACACACCACAGGACTTTTCTGCAAACTTTCCCAAAACTTTTTGCAACATCACATGGTTTTTATGCTCTTTACCACCACCCTTTGGTCAACTTCTGCTATTGTTGGTTGATTTTAACATTAGTTGTTTTGTCCATCGGACAAAAGTCCGATGGTTTTCTGTACACACGGTAGGACTTTGCTCCATAGGACTTTTGTTGGGCAAAAGTTTGTCCGTTCGCAGACCCAACTTTTGTCCGATGAAAACAAAACCAAACTCAAAAAAGTTTGTCCGATGGAGCGTACACACGGTCGGATTGTTGGTCCAACTTGCTTAAAACTAAGTTTGTTGGGCAAAAGTCCGACCGTGTGTACGGGGCTTAAGAAGATATAACCATGCCAATGGTGCAGCAGAAAACATATAGCACAGTGATGAAGGTTTGTGGTCCAGGATAATAGGACAGTCAAAATTAGAAGCAGCTTGCGTACACCAACAGTGTAGCGCAAGCCGGCGGGGACTCTTTCCGTGCTGCCCCCCTGCAAAGTGCTGACCTAGGCATGGGCCTTGTTGGCTTAGGCCAGGATACAGCATTGGCAATACGTAAAAACAAGCTTGATAAACCAATATAAAAGTTATAAACCATCAACACACATTAAAATAATATTATTTACGCTAAGGCTAGAGTTTCTCTTTCGATTTCTGTTAAAAATGTATTAGAGCTAAAAATTTGCGGGTGACATGGAAGAGTACATTTTTGGAAAATTTTCAGTCATTTGGCCTTTAATCTCCAAAGAAAACAAAAACATACCTGGACATTAGAAAAGTGCTGGATCCCAGTGTTTGCTTTGGCCCAAAAAATGCTGTTTATGCCTTGGGTCCAGTCAAGTGATCCAGAAAACAGAGCTTCATATCTGGGTTTCAGCCTACAAGTCAATAATATTTGTGCTTTATGTCTTGGCTTAAAGGGGTTGTAAACCCTCCTGTTTTTTCACCTTAATGCATCCTATGCATTAAGGTGAAAAAACATCTGACGATTACCGCCCCCCCAGCCCCTCGTTTTACTTACCTGAGCCCTGGAAAGTCAAGTGTCACGAACACGCCCCTCTTTTGCTCGGTCTTCTCGGCTCTTCATTGGATAGATTGATAGCAGCGCAGCCATTGGCTCACGCTGCTGTCAATCAACTCCAATGACGCAAGGGCCGGGGGGCGGGGCCGAGTCCTGTAGCCGGCCGCTATGGACGCCAAATACAGGACTCGGGAGCGCGCCCGCAAGGCAACCCCCTTGGGAGAGCGCTTCCCAGAGGGGGCTATCAGAAGTGGAGAGTAGCCGAGACAGCCGCCGAGGGACCCCAGAAAACGATGGTCAGGGCCACTCTGTGCAAAACTAGCTGCACAGTGAAGGTAAGTATGACATGTTTTTTTTTTTTTTTTTTTAAATATTCAAAGCTTTAGTATCACTTTAAGCCTTGAGATCCAGAATGTTGCTACTTGATATATGGGCTTCATTCTAGAAATCCAAAATATCAGTGCTTCAGATCTGGGCTTGAGCATAAAGACCAATTCTTGTGATGGCTACATTAGTGTTCTTTTTTAGGCTCTATTAATTCTATTTTCATCTGTGATCCAGCTTGTAAGTGTAGCGGCCTCACCTCATCTCCTTTGTCTAGGGGTATGTCACACGACAGGGTGAGATGCGCTACGGCCCATGTCCTCCCCATAGCTGTGGGTGAGGTGAAGGCCAGTACCAGATATTTCCTCGGGCCTATGTGCTTTTGTCTAGAATCAAGTCCCGCTGTGTCAACACTTCCCTCTGCTCCCATTAACCAGAGTTCCACACACCGATCACAGTCCAACTCTTGCTTTATTGTATATCTCACAATAAACAGTGCTTCAGTAGCCATTTGGTTGTGACTTGATAACATTTTGATACGGGGAATGAGCAGGTCGAGGCACTATCCTGGTTATCAGCTAAACCACTGCGATCTCGCCAGCGGTTACTATAGCATTAGCTAGAAAGGATTTAGAACTTGAGAGTCTCTACCAGCAACTCAAGAGAACGTAGATAGGAGTACCTTCGCTGCGCTGCGGCCCCTATCAGGGGAAGATATCCCTCCAAGGGAGTTACCAGAGGCCCATCCGTCACTGGGTTGATGCTGCTCCAGACTCTCCAAATGGGTAACCTCCCCGGCCTCCTCACCTCAGACATGGGCCCCATCCACCTCAGGGACCCTCGGACTTCTCCACCGTCGTGGGATCCAGTCGAAGTCACTGGACCCCAGGCCTCCTAGTTTAGTACCTCACACCAGGCTGAAGGTGCCTGGGATGGACTCCAACTCTATTCCGGTCAGGCCTAGGGCGCCTGGGCCGGAATCCGGAACCGCCCGCACCCAGGCCTAAGGTGCCTGGGCGCGTGAAGAAGATCCTCCTGAAGACCTCGTGGTTAGGGCGTCTCCCCCTTTTATCTCCTCCCATCGACACCACGGCAGGTTCCCCGCCCTCGCCGTACCATCTCCGGAAAGGGACAAAAAGGGTAGCACTGTAATGGCAAATCTACCTTGAGCCTCCTGGTACCCCGCCACCCAGAGGCCAAGGAGATTATTACACCATCCAATCCTCCACGAACACAAATGGTCCACTATTCCCATACTTACACACCTGAGTGTCCCACCTAAATTTAGAGACCCCGCTACATAAGTCTGTAGCTTTTCAAAAGAACAAGATCTCTTCCAGATGTATCAGTTTCAAAGGATGACAAACTATTTACCACTGGCAGGAGTGCTTAAACTGAACAGGTCTTATTTATTCATGTAAAACCATTATCCTAAAAGACAAAAAAAAGTCTGCTGTAACTGATTATAAAGTGTGAGCTAGAGTTTGGCTTCAATTTGTATGTGTATTTAAATCTGCTAGTACATTTAACCCCCCCTCCCCCCATACTGACAATGCTGCTGTCTGCTGTGCGCCCTTTGCTCCTTCATCCAGAGTGGATGCACTCTAATACAGGAGGTGTGTTACTGGCCAGATCACCAGCAGCGGTTCTTGAGCAGGTACCCGGGCTTACAGGATCTCCTGAGGCAGGCCAGGAAAGTCTGTGGTCATTTCCGCATACAATGCCTGTGCTCGGCTGGCTGACCTTCAAAGAGAATGCAACCTGCCCAAGCACCGCCTCATTTGTGACATGCCCACCAGGTGGAATTCAACATTGGCAATGCTGCAGCGGCTGCACACGCAGCAGAGGGCCATCAATGAGTACCTGTGCGACTATGGCACCAGGACAGGGTCAGGGGAGCTTGGCTTTTTTCGCCACGCCAGTGGCTACTGATCAAGGATGCATGCACTGTTCATTTGAGGAGGCCACGAGGATGGTGAGCAGTGACAGTGCATGCATCAGTGATACTGTCCCTCTTGTCCACCTGTTGGAGCACACACTTCGTGGAATTATGGACAGGGCACTTGAGGCAGAACAGTGGGAGGAAGAGGAGGACTTCCCTACCTCTCTAGGCCATCTTTATCCAGATAGTATTCCTG
This sequence comes from Rana muscosa, assembly GCA_029206835.1. Taxonomy (NCBI): domain Eukaryota; kingdom Metazoa; phylum Chordata; class Amphibia; order Anura; family Ranidae; genus Rana; species Rana muscosa. Next base: position 97,481,984 of record JARGYO010005626.1, on the reverse strand, counting down.
CGGGCCCGCCGATCACACAGGAAGAAGAAGAGGAGGAGGAGGATTGTGTCAGCATGGAGGTGGAGGATAACACTCAGCATCAGCAGCAGTCTTCAAGGGATCGTTTTCAGTCCCCAGAAACCCATGAAGTTGTACGTGGCTGGGAGGAGGTGGTTGCGAATCATGTGATCCCTAGTGACCCAGAGGACTCAGGATGGAATGCCTCTGCAAACTTACGCTGCATGGCCTCCCTGATCCTGCTAAGCATGTGAAAGGATCCTAGGATTCGTGGTATCAAGGAGAGGGATCATTACTGGCTTGCAACCCTTCTTGATCCACCTTACAAGGGTAAGGTTGCAGAACTTATCCAGCCTTCGCAGAGGGAGCAAAGGATGAAACAGAAAGGTTTGTGCAATGCGTTTCCAGAGCCTGGGAGGTTACAATTTCCTGGTGCTGGATAGTGATGAGCCGAACACCCCCGGGTTCGGTTCGCACCAGAACCCGCGAACGGACCGAAAGTTTGTGCGAACATTAGAACCCTATTAAATACAATGGATGCGAACGTTCGAATTCTAAAGTGCTAATTATAACAACTATTATGCATGTTATTGTCCTAAAAAGGGTTTGGGAACCCGGGTTCTGCACCAGGGGACATGTATCAATGCAAAAAGAAGTTTTAAAAACGGTCGTTTTTCGGGAGCAGTCATTTTAATGATGCATAAAGTGAAAAAAAAAAGTCAAATATTCCTTTAAATATCGTACCTGGGGGGTGTCTAAAGTATGCCTGTGAAGTGCCACGTGTTTCCCGTGTTTAGAACTGTCCCTGCACAAAATGACACTTCTAAAGGAAAAAAAAGCCATTTAAAACTTCTTGCGGCTTTAATGTAATGTCTGGTCCCGGTAATATGGATGAAAATCTTTAAGAAAAATGGCATAGCTACCCCATGACCCCCCCCCCCTACCCCAGCCCATTACCAGCCCCTTTGGGTCTTGTATGGATATTAAGGGGAACCCCGCACATAAAATAAAAAAGGCCCTATATACTCTGAACAGCCGTATACAGGCGGTGCATACAAGACAGGGACTGTAGGTTTGTTCTTATGTAGAATGTGTTTGTAATTTTGAACAGGTACATTGTTGAACTGTAGCTCCAGCCCAAAAATCTATTTTTAAACTTTTTGGGAAACATAGGTAAGGGTTATCACCCCTGTAACATTTGTTTTGCTGTCTGTGCCCCTGTTCAGAACATTTCACCTCACTTTCCGTCCCAATGACAACTGTTTTTGAAATGTGGTGTTTTTCTTGAAACAAGGATTGCTGATAAAGCATCAGTACAGAGGAGACACCTTTCTCCCATATTTATTCTTACAGGAGAGAATTTTCCTTCCTAGGGGTAGATTTCCTCTCACTTCCTGTTGTCTTCTTTCGTTTGCAAGTAGGAGTCGTTTGTAAGTTGGATGTTTGAAAGTAGGGACCTGCCGTATATACTCTGCAGAAATAGGCCCCTTAGTTGTTGGTGTTGGCACAACACTGTAAGCACTCACAGTTACTCTTGGTTGGTGCTGGAACGCCCTGCTGTCAACTATTATATCAGGAATTTTAATTACATATAATTGTTGAACAGTGGTAGCAAAAATTGGGGCTTTGATGGTGGTGCTGGTGCCACAACACTGTAAGCCCTGACAGTTACTCTTGGTGGGTGCAGCAATGGGCCCTGCTGTGAATTATTAGATCAAGAATTGTAATTGCATGCCCCTGTTGAACAGGGGCTGAAAAATTGGGCTTTTCGTGGTGGTGGTGGTGGTGGTGGTGTTGCCACAACACTGTAAGCCCTCAGAGTTACTCTTGGTGGGTGCAGGAATGGGCCCTGCTGTGAATTATTAGATCAAGAATTGTAATTACATGCCCCTTTTGAACAGTGGCTGAAAAATTGGGCCTTTCGTGGTGGTGGTGGTGGTGGCGTTGCCACAACACTGTAAGCCCTCAGACTTACTCTTGGTGGGTGCAGGAATGGGCCCTGCTGTGAATTATTACATCAAGAATTGTAATTGCATGCCCCTGTTGAACAGGGGCTGAAAAATTGGGCCTTAGGCACTGGTGGCACAACACTACAACCCCTCACAGATACTGTACTTGGAGCACAGCAATGAGCCCTGTTGCAAAGTATTGCTTCAAAAATTGTAATGACACGCCCCTGTTAAACAGGGGCTGAAAAATTGGGCCTTAGGCACTGGTGGCACAACACTACAACCCCTCACAGATACTGTACTTGGAGCACAGCAATGAGCCCTATGGCAAATTATTGCTAAAAAAATTGTAAGTACACGCCCCTGTAAAACAGGGGCTGAAAAATTGGGCCTTAGCCACTGGTGGCGGCACCCATAAACAAAAATGATCTTCCAAGCTATCATCATCAATCGTATCATTGAGGACTCGGAGGAGGAGGATAGCCAGTCAACATAACAGCACAGGCACTCAGCATCAGCATCAGTCTTGAAGGGACGTGACATGTTAAAATCAATTAGTCTGTTATATCAGCATCAGGTGTGTGGTAGCTGGTGGTGATCCAAGACTGGTTCATCTTGATGAAAGTCAGTCGATCAACCGAGTCGGTGGACAGGCGCACCCTGTGATCCGTGACAAATCCTCCAGCAGCACTGAATGTGCGTTCCGAAAGAACGCTGGATGCAGGACAGGCCAGTAGCTCAATTGCATACTGTGCAAGCTCTGGCCAGTGATCCATCCTCAAGACCCAGTAAGCCAGAGGATTTTCGGTGGGGAAGGTGTCCAAGTCTGACCTTGCCCCTAGATATTCCTGCACCATGTTTATCAGACGCTGGCGATGGTTGCTGGAACCAATCATACTTTGGGGCTGCGGACTAAAGAATTGTCTGAACGCATCGGTCAGACGGCCACCTTCCCCACCGCTCCTTCTTTGACTGGCCGAAGCCTCAGCAACTCGTTGTCCTGGACCAGGAGTTTGTAACCTCCCAGTCTCTGGGAACGCGTTGCACAGACCTTTCTGCAAGGCCTCCCGGAGTTGTCTCATCCTCTGCTCCCTCTGCGACGGTAACATAAGGTCCGCAACCTTACCCTTGTACCGTGGATCAAGGAGAGTGGCCAGCCAGTAATGGTCCCTCTCCTTGATCCGAAGAATACGAGGATCCTTCCGCAGACTTTGCAGGATCAGGGAGGCCATGCAGCGTAGGTTTGCTGAGGCATTCGCTCCGGAGTCCTCTGGGTCACTAAGGACGACATGATCCGCAGTCACCTCCTCCCAGCCACGTACAAGTCCACTGGTTTCTTGGGACTGTAAATCATCCCTAAAAGACTGCTGCTGTTGATGCTGAGTGCCAGCCTCCACCTCCATGCTGACACAATCCTCCTCCTCCTCCTCCTCCTCTTCCTCTTCCTGTGCGATGGGTGGCACAGAAGGAACACTGTCTGGGTAAAGGGGGCCTTGAGAGGCAAGGAAGTCCTCCTCTTCCTGCCTCTGTTCTGCCTCAAGTGCCCTGTCCATTATTCCACGCAGCGTGTGCTCCAACAGGTGGACAAGAGGTACAGTGTCACTGATGCATGCACTGTCACTGCTCACCATCCTCGTGGCTTCCTCAAATGGTGCCAGGACAGTGCATGCATCCCTGATCATGCCCCACTGGCGTGGAGAAAAAAAACCAAGCTCCCCTGACCCTGTCCTGGTGCCGTAGTCGCACAGGTACTCATTGATGGCCCTCTGCTGCGTGTGCAGCCGCTGCAGCATGGCCAACGTTGAGTTCCACCTGGTGGGCATGTCACATATAAGGCGGTTCTTGGGCAGGTTCAACTCCTTTTGCAGCTCAGCCAGGCGAGCACTGGCATTATAAGATCTGCGGAAATGCACACAGACTTTCCTGGCCTGCCTCAGGACATCCTGTAAGCCCGGGTACCTGCCCAAGAACCGCTGCACCACCAGGTTAAGGACGTGAGCCACACAGGGCACATGGGTCAGTTGTCCCTGTCGGAGGGCGGAGAGGAGGTTGGTGCCATTGTCGCAAACCACCATTCCTGGCTTAAGCTGGCGTGGCGTCAACCACCTCTCGGCCTGGCCCTGCAGAGCAGACAGGACCTCTGCCCCAGTGTGGCTTCTGTCCCCCAAACACACCAGCGCAAGCACGGCATGGCATCTTTTTGCCTGCGTACTTGCGTAGCCCCGTGAACGGCTACGGAGCACCGCTGGTTCATAGGACAAACCACAGGAAGAGGCCATGGAGGAAGAAGAAGAGGAGGGGGTGGAGGAGAGAGGTGTGTCACAACCAGTAGTAGCATTTTGGAGGCGTGGCGGTGGGACAACCTCCAACACTACTGCACCTTGTCCTGCATCCTTCCCAGCTGCCAAAAGAGTGACCCAATGGGCCGTGAAAGAAAGGTAACGTCCCTGTCCATGCCTGCTGGACCATGAGTCAGCGGTAATATGCACCTTACCGCTGACCGCCCTGTCCAGCGAGGCCAAGACATTGCCTTCCACATGCCGGTAGAGAGCCGGAATAGCCTTCCGTGAGAAAAAGTGGCGTTTGGGAACCTGCCACTGAGGAACCGCACATTGCACAAACTCACGGAAGGGGGCCGAGTCTACCAACTGAAAAGGCAGCAGTTGAAGCGCTAGCAATTTAGCCAAGCTAGCATTCAACCGCTGGGCATGTGGATGGCTGGGAGTGAACTTCTTTCGACGGTCCAGCAGCTGGGGCAGGGAAATTTGCCTGCTAGAATCGGACGTCGGTGTACTGCTAGCAGAGTGGCCGCAAGTATTTGGCTGTGACACACCTAATTCTACACCTTCATTCCTCTCAGTGCATGTTTCAGAGAGGACTGAAGTTATAGTGGGGTTGGAGATCCCAGCTGATGCGGTGCAAGGAGAGGTCCGCTTTGTTCTTTGGTGTGGGTCTTTGAGGTAGGCTTGCCAACGAGCTGCATGGCAGGTCAACATATGTCTGGTCAGGCATGTGGTACCCAAGCGGCTGATGTTTTGGCCACGCGATATACGCTTGAGACATATGTTGCAAACAGCAGCTGTGCGATCTGATGCACTAGCCTCAAAAAAGGCCCACACCAAGGAACTTTTTGAATGACGGGCAGAGGCAGCGCCCTGCACAGGCGGAGCTCTGCGGTGTGATTCCGTTGGTGTACTGCCCTTACGCTGGCCACCAAAGGGCATCCTGTCTCGTTGGAGATGTGCCTCCTCCTCATCCTCCTCCTCCTCTCTCCTATTAGGCACCCACGTGGAGTCAGTGACCTCATCATCCCCTCCCTCCTCATCACTGGAGCCAATCTGGCAGTATGCTGCAGCTGCTGGAACATGACTGCCAGATTGGTGTCCTTCTTGAGCATCCCCTCTGTCTGCTCTCACCCTACTGCCTTCCTGTAGCTGGGTTTCATCATCAGACCCTTCGAAACGCTGGGCATCCTCCTGGAGCATGTACCCAACACTGTGCTCAAACAGTTCGGGGGACTCCTCAGGAGGAGGACATGGTGGGTCTAGGGAAGGAGTGACTGATGATGAGTCTGACATTGATACCAGGGAAGAGGACGCTTTGGCAGCTGCTTTGCCAGTACCCTGAGCCTGGGTGAGAGAGGATGAGGAGGAGGAGGAGGGCTTGGTCATCCACTCTACCAAGTCTTCGGCATGATGTGGCTCAACATGTCCAGCTGCGGAAAAGAAGGACAAGCGTGTCCCATGGCCATGTGCTGATGACAATGCACCGCGTCCACGACCAGCACTGTTGCCCCCAGAAACAGAGCCTGCTTGCCCTCTTTTATTGCCTCCTGACTGTCTGCCTCTCCTTGTTTGCCTTCCAGACATTCTAATAGATGGCCTGCAGGGAGATGGGAAAAAAGCAATAAGGGCTACCTTCAGGTGTCCTTCTCTGTCCCTTGAAACAAGGACTTGCACAGTGAAAGAAACTGACACTCTCCCTACCTACAGTTTTCTGTCCCTAGAAAAAATGTTTTTTTTAAGCACAATATAGCACAAGGAGAATTCACTCACTGTCCTTCCAGGTCCCTAGAAACAAGGACTTGCACAGTGAAAGAAACTGACACTCTCCCTACCTACAGTTTTCTGTCCCTAGAAAAAATGTTTTTTTTAAGCACAATATAGCACAAGGAGAATTCACTCACTGTCCTTCCAGGTCCCTAGAAACAAGGACTTGCACAGTGAAAGAAACTGACACTCTCCCTACCTACAGTTTTCTGTCCCTAGAAAAAAAGTTTTTTTTAAGCACAATATAGCACAAGGAGAATTCACTCACTGTCCTTCCAGGTCCCTGGAAACAAGGACTTGCACAGTGAAAGAAACTGACACTCTCCCTACCTACAGTTTTCTGTCCCTAGAAAAAATGTTTTTTTTAAGCACAATATAGCACAAGGAGAATTCACTCACTGTCCTTCCAGGTCCCTAGAAACAAGGACTTGCACAGTGAAAGAAACTGACACTCTCCCTACCTACAGTTTTCTGTCCCTAGAAAAAATGTTTTTTTTAAGCACACTATAGCACAAGGAGAATTCACTCACTGTCCTTCCCAGTCCCTAGAAACAAGGACTTGCACAGTGAAAGAAACTGACACTCTCCCTACCTACAGTTTTCTGTCCCTAGAAAAAATGTTTTTTTTAAGCACACTATAGCACAAGGAGAATTCACTCACTGTCCTTCCCAGTCCCTAGAAACAAGGACTTGCACAGTGAAAGAAACTGACACTCTCCCTACCTACAGTTTTCTGTCCCTAGAAAAAATGTTTTTTTTAAGCACAATATAGCACAAGGAGAATTCACTCACTGTCCTTCCAGGTCCCTAGAAACAAGGACTTGCACAGTGAAAGAAACTGACACTCTCCCTACCTACAGTTTTCTGTCCCTAGAAAAAATGTTTTTTTTAAGCACACTATAGCACAAGGAGAATTCACTCACTGTCCTTCCCAGTCCCTAGAAACAAGGACTTGCACAGTGAAAGAAACTGACACTCTCCCTACCTACAGTTTTCTGTCCCTAGAAAAAATGTTTTTTTTAAGCACAATATAGCACAAGGAGAATTCACTCACTGTCCTTCCAGGTCCCTAGAAACAAGGACTTGCACAGTGAAAGAAACTGACACTCTCCCTACCTACAGTTTTCTGTCCCTAGAAAAAATGTTTTTTTTAAGCACAATATAGCACAAGGAGAATTCACTCACTGTCCTTCCAGGTCCCTAGAAACAAGGACTTGCACAGTGAAAGAAACTGACACTCTCCCTACCTACAGTTTTCTGTCCCTAGAAAAAATGTTTTTTTTAAGCACAATATAGCACAAGGAGAATTCACTCACTGTCCTTCCAGGTCCCTAGAAACAAGGACTTGCACAGTGAAAGAAACTGACACTCTCCCTACCTACAGTTTTCTGTCCCTAGAAAAAATGTTTTTTTCAAGCACAATATAGCACAAGGAGAATTCACTCACTGTCCTTCCAGGTCCCTAGAAACAAGGACTTGCACAGTGAAAGAAACTGACACTCTCCCTACCTACAGTTTTCTGTCCCTAGAAAAAATGTTTTTTTTAAGCACAATATAGCACAAGGAGAATTCACTCACTGTCCTTCCAGGTCCCTGGAAACAAGGACTTGCACAGTGAAAGAAACTGACACTCTCCCTACCTACAGTTTTCTGTCCCTAGAAAAAATGTTTTTTTTAAGTACAATATAGCACAAGGAGAATTCACTCACTGTCCTTCCAGGTCCCTAGAAACAAGGACTTGCACAGTGAAAGAAACTGACACTCTCCCTACCTACAGTTTTCTGTCCCTAGAAAAAATGTTTTTTTTAAGCACACTATAGCACAAGGAGAATTCACTCACTGTCCTTCCCAGTCCCTAGAAACAAGGACTTGCACAGTGAAAGAAACTGACACTCTCCCTACCTACAGTTTTCTGTCCCTAGAAAAAATGTTTTTTTTAAGCACACTATAGCACAAGGAGAATTCACTCACTGTCCTTCCCAGTCCCTAGAAACAAGGACTTGCACAGTGAAAGAAACTGACACTCTCCCTACCTACAGTTTTCTGTCCCTAGAAAAAATGTTTTTTTTAAGCACACTATAGCACAAGGAGAATTCACTCACTGTCCTTCCCAGTCCCTAGAAACAAGGACTTGCACAGTGAAAGAAACTGACACTCTCCCTACCTACAGTTTTCTGTCCCTAGAAAAAATGTTTTTTTTAAGCACAATATAGCACAAGGAGAATTCACTCACTGTCCTTCCAGGTCCCTGGAAACAAGGACTTGCACAGTGAAAGAAACTGACACTCTCCCTACCTACAGTTTTCTGTCCCTAGAAAAAATGTTTTTTTTAAGCACACTATAGCACAAGGAGAATTCACTCACTGTCCTTCCAGGTCCCTGGAAACAAGGACTTGCACAGTGAAAGAAACTGACACTCTCCCTACCTAGAGTTTTCTGTCCCTAGAAAAAATGTTTTTTTTAAGCACACTATAGCACAAGGAGCATTCACTCACTGTCCTTCCAGGTCCCTGGAAACAAGGACTTGCACAGTGAAAGAAACTGACACTCTCCCTACCTACAGTTTTCTGTCCCTAGAAAAAATGTTTTTTTTAAGCACAATATAGCACAAGGAGAATTCACTCACTGTCCTTCCAGGTCCCTGGAAACAATGACTTGCACAGTGAAATAAACTGACACTCTCCCTACCTACAGTTTTCTGTCCCTAGAAAAAATGTTTTTTTTAAGCACAATATAGCACAAGGAGAATTCACTCACTGTCCTTCCAGGTCCCTGGAAACAAGGACTTGCACAGTGAAATAAACTGACACTCTCCCTACCTACAGTTTTCTGTCCCTAGAAAAAATGTTTTTTTTAAGCACAATATAGCACAAGGAGAATTCACTCACTGTCCTTCCAGGTCCCTAGAAACAAGGACTTGCACAGTGAAAGAAACTGACACTCTCCCTACCTACAGTTTTCTGTCCCTAGAAAAAATGTTTTTTTTAAGCACACTATAGCACAAGGAGAATTCACTCACTGTCCTTCCCAGTCCCTAGAAACAAGGACTTGCACAGTGAAAGAAACTGACACTCTCCCTACCTACAGTTTTCTGTCCCTAGAAAAAATGTTTTTTTTAAGCACACTATAGCACAAGGAGAATTCACTCACTGTCCTTCCAAGTCCCTAGAAACAAGGACTTGCACAGTGAAAGAAACTGACACTCTCCCTACCTACAGTTTTCTGTCCCTAGAAAAAATGTTTTTTTTAAGCACACTATAGCACAAGGAGAATTCACTCACTGTCCTTCCCAGTCCCTAGAAACAAGGACTTGCACAGTGAAAGAAACTGACACTCTCCCTACCTACAGTTTTCTGTCCCTAGAAAAAATGTTTTTTTTAAGCACAATATAGCACAAGGAGAATTCACTCACTGTCCTTCCAGGTCCCTGGAAACAAGGACTTGCACAGTGAAAGAAACTGACACTCTCCCTACCTACAGTTTTCTGTCCCTAGAAAAAATGTTTTTTTTAAGCACACTATAGCACAAGGAGAATTCACTCACTGTCCTTCCAGGTCCCTGGAAACAAGGACTTGCACAGTGAAAGAAACTGACACTCTCCCTACCTAGAGTTTTCTGTCCCTAGAAAAAATGTTTTTTTAAGCACACTATAGCACAAGGAGCATTCACTCACTGTCCTTCCAGGTCCCTGGAAACAAGGACTTGCACAGTGAAAGAAACTGACACTCTCCCTACCTACAGTTTTCTGTCCCTAGAAAAAATGTTTTTTTTAAGCACAATATAGCACAAGGAGAATTCACTCACTGTCCTTCCAGGTCCCTGGAAACAAGGACTTGCACAGTGAAAGAAACTGACACTCTCCCTACCTACAGTTTTCTGTCCCTAGAAAAAATGTTTTTTTTAAGCACAATATAGCACAAGGAGAATTCACTCACTGTCCTTCCAGGTCCCTGGAAACAAGGACTTGCACAGTGAAAGAAACTGACACTCTCCCTACCTACAGTTTTCTGTCCCTAGAAAAAATGTTTTTTTTTAAGCACAATATAGCACAAGGAGAATTCACTCAATGTCCTTCCAGGTCCCTAGAAACAAGGACTTGCACAGTGAAATAAACTGACACTCTCCCTACCTACAGTTTTCTGTCCCTAGAAAAAATGTTTTTTTTAAGCACAATATAGCACAAGGAGAATTCACTCACTGTCCTTCCAGGTCCCTGGAAACAAGGACTTGCACAGTGAAAGAAACTGACACTCTCCCTACCTACAGTTTTCTGTCCCTAGAAAAAATGTTTTTTTTAAGCACAATATAGCACAAGGAGAATTCACTCACTGTCCTTCCAGGTCCCTAGAAACAAGGACTTGCACAGTGAAAGAAACTGACACTCTCCCTACCTACAGTTTTCTGTCCCTAGAAAAAATGTTTTTTTTAAGCACACTATAGCACAAGCACAAAACACACTGACACTCTCCCTACCTATCCTTCTCTTTCCCTAAACTAAAGGAATCCAGGTTAAGCAAGAAAGAAATAAAAGTCACTGTCCCTGCCTATGCTGCTCTATCCCTGCTCCGGAACACACTACACTAGGCCGCCATGCTGGCGGCCTTTTATAGTGTGGGGCGTGTACTAAACACCCTCAGCAATAATTGGCCACAGGCATCCTGCCTGTGGCCAATCATTGCTCTCCTCGCTGCCGGCGCTGTGATTGGCCAAGCATGCGGGGTCACAGTGCATGCTTGGCCAATCACAGCGCCTGGATGACACTGCGATGGCGTAGTGCATTGTGGGCCGTTCGCGTCACTCGAATTTGGCGCGAACGGCCCAAATCGTTCGATCTTCGTCGAACGATCGAACAGCCGATGTTCGAGTCGAACGTATGTTCGACTCGAACACGAAGCTCATCCCTAGTGCTGGACAACGTGTTGCTGAGGCTTCGTTCAGTCACAGAAAGAGCGGTGGAGAAGGTGTCCAGCTGACCGGTGCCTTCAGACAATTCTTCAGTCCTCAGCGCCAAGGTCTGATCGGTTCCAGCAACCATCGCCAGCGTCTGAATTACATGGTACAGGAATATCTAGGGGCAAGATCAGACTTGGAGACCTTTCCAACAGAACATCCACTGGGCTACTGGGTCTTGAGGATGGACCACTGGCCAGAGCTTGCTCAATATGCATTTGAGCTACTGGCCTGTCCTGCATCCAGCGTTCTTTCTGAACGCACATTCAGTGGTGCTGGAGGCTTTGTAACCGATCACAGAGTGCGCCTGTCCACAGACTCTCTTGATCGGCTCACATTCATAAAAAATAATCAGTCTTGGATCACCAGCTACCAAGCACCTGATGCTGATGTAACCAATTGATTTTTCTATGGATGTGGGATCCCTTGAAGACTGCCTATGCTGAGTGACTATCCTATTATGCTGAGTTACTATCCTATTCCTCCTCAATCTTGATGATGCTAGCTTCTAAGAATATTTTTGGTTCAGGGCACCACTGCCTAAGGCCCAATTTTTCTGCCCCTGTTTAACACGGGCATGTAATTACAATTTTTGCTGTAATATTTCACAGCAGGGCTCGTTCCTGTGCTTATCTGTGAGACTTTACAGTGTTCTGGTGCCACCACCACCACCGCCTAAGGCCCAATTTTTCTGCTCCTGTTTAACAGGGGTGTGTAATTACAATTTTTGATCTAATATTTCACAGCAGTGCTTGTTTCTGCGCTCAACAAGAGTATCTGTGAGGGGTTGCAGTGTTGTGGCACCACCACTTCAACTTAAGAACAAACCTACAGTCCCTATCTTGTTTGTAACCCGGGGACCCCCTGTATACTGCTGTTCTACACCCTTTTTTTTTTTATTTGGGTGCGGGGTTCCCCTGAATATCTATACCAGACCCAAAGGGCCTGGTAATGGGCTGGGGGGGGTGCCCATGCCATTTTTCTCAATGATTTTCATCTATATTGCTGGGACCCGACAATACATTTCAGCCGCAAGCAGTTTTAAATGACTTTTATTCCTTTAGAAATGTCATTTTGCTGCAGGTACTGTTCTAAACATGGGAAAAATGTACCACTTTACAGGCATACTATAGTCACCCCCCAGGCACGATATTTAAAGGAATATTTCACTTTTATTGTTTCACTTTAAGCATTATTAAAATCACTGCTCCCGAAAAAACAGCAATTTTTAAAACTTTTTTTTGCATTGATACATGTCCCCTGGGGCAGGACCCGTGTCCACAAACACTTTATATGACAATAACTTGCATATTAGCCTTTAAAATTAGCACTTTTGATTTTTCACGTTCGGGTCCCATAGACTTTAACGGTGTTCGTGTGTTCGCACAAACTTTTTGACAGTTCGCATGTTCTGCCGCAAACCGAACCGGGGGGTGTTCGGCTCATCCCCATTCAGAATACAATAGTGCAGTGGGAGAGATCTCTGCATCCACATTGCTTGTTTTGATGTGGGGATCTGTGAGATTTTTTTTCCGTTTAACCCACTGGTTAAACAAAAAAAAAAAACTATGTGTGTATATCCAGTTTTATGCCGCGTACACACAAACAAATGTTCGATGTGAGCTTTTTGTCAGAAATTCCGACCGTGTGTAGGCTCCATCGGACTTTTGCTGTCGGAATTTCCGACAACAAAAATTTGAGAGCTGGTTCTCAAATTTTCCGATAAAAGTTCTTGTCGGAAATTCTGATCGTCTGTATGCAATTTCGACGCACAAAAAAACACGCATGCTCAGAATCAAGCAGAACTGCCCTATTGAACTTCATTGATCTCAGCTCATCGTACGTCTTGTAAGTCACCGCGTTCTTGACGTTCGAGATTTCCAACAAGATTTGTGTGACTGTGTGTATGCAACACAAGTTTGAGCCAACATTCCGTCTGAAAAAAATCCACGGTTTTGTTGTCGGAATTTCCGATCGTGTGTACGCGGCATAAGTCTTAAAAAGGCACACTCCATACTGTGGGAAGCTCTCCCCCGCCACCTCCAGCACTGCCCACTCCTCAGTTCAAGACAATCACACTGTTATGATCCTTTGACATCCAACTTGATCACGTTAAAGGCTCATTTTGCATAAATGTTTGTTTCGGTTCCCACATGACAGATCCATTATGCCCACAGAGATAAACAAGGGATATTTAGTTTGTGTTTTAGTGGCAGTCAAGCTGTATCCATCAAGATGCTTGTAGAAATTTAAGTAGTAATTAGCTGAACTGACCTGGATTTAGTTCCAGCAGGGTTCTGGAACTTCAAAAAAGGTTCAGATGTTGAACACGAAACCCCCACTAAAATCAACGAAAGCTTGATCTGTCAAATTTAAAATGACCATTTCATAGGCTGTCAAAAATATAGCATGAGGCGTAGGCACTGCCCTGGGAAACATTGGGCGATGCAAAAAATATATATATTTTTTTCATTTATTCGGTCAGGAGCAGTGATTGTTTTAACCACTTGCTTACTAGGCACTTAACCGTTTTATATTTTGTTATAAAATTTAGCAAACGGGTAATTTCTCTCCTTCATTGATGTGCGCTGATGAGGCTGCACTGATGGGCACCGATAGGCTGCATTGATGGGCACTGATAAGGTGGCACTGGTGGGCACTGATGAGTGGGCACTGATAGGTGGCACTGGTGGGCACTAACAGGTGGCACTGAAAAGAGGCACTGAGAGGTGGCACCAATGGGTGGCACTGAAGGGCATTGATAGGTGGCACTGGTGGGCACTGAGTGGCACTAATAGGTGGCACTGATGGGTGGCAGTGATGGGCACTGATGGGTGGCAGTGATGGGCACTGGTAGGTGACACTTATAGGCAGCACTGCTAGGTGGCACTGATGGGGCACTGATTGCACCACTGGTGGGCATTGATAGGTGGCACTCGTGGGCATTGATAGGTGGCACTGATTGCTGGCACTGTTATGCACTGATGGGCACTGATTTGTGGCACTGTGGGCACTGGCAGGTGGCACTGGCAGGTGGTACTGGTGGACACAGATGAAATGTCTGTGCATCTTTCCTCTTCAGGACCGATGTCCCTTGCACAGAAGCCGGTGATCGGCTTTTTTTTCTCCTCATGCTGTCAGCGTGAGGGGAAAAAAACAAACGATTACTGATCTTCTGTTTACATCACGTGATCAGCTCTCATTGGCTAACAGCTGATCACGTGGTAAGGGGCCAGGATCGGCCCCTTACTCCGATCTGTGCCAACCCGAGGCTCATTGACTCTGTGATGACTCAGGGGGCGCGCAGGGAGCATGTAAAGGGGATGATGTCTATTGACGGTCTCCTGGCAAAGTAGGTCCCCGCTGTAGCTGTCATTTGGCTATAGCACGGATCTGAAGAGGCTAGATGCTTAAAGTGAAAACTAAAAATGTCCAATTTCTTTAATCGGCATGCCTGTGAAGGGCCACATTTCCATGATGTACAGAAAGCACAACAACATTTACAAAATAATTTTTTTTTTATTGAAATGTCACTAACGGCTTCTTTGTTTGAAAAAAAAGAAGCCGGCAATAGACATGTGCACTGCCAAAAAATTCATTTGTTTTAGTTTCATTCGTTTTTTTGTTTTGTTTTTCGTTTTTCGGGTCATTCGTTATGAACGCAATTTGTAAATTCGAAGATTCGAAAATCCTAAAACGAGAAAGAAAATCTGAAAATTCTAAAGAATAATTAATTAACTAACTAATATTAACCAGCTATTAAACTATAGGTATTGGAATTTCCTTTCAAATTTGGCTATTAGTGAACATAACGAATACGAATTTATCCAAAGTCACAAATTATCCATATAACAAATAACGAATGCCACATCTAAACAAATGGAACGGAACTAATTAATAATAAATAACAATAATAATAATTATTATTGTTTTTTATTATTATTATTTGTCAAGTTTAATTCGTTTAGATACGGCATTCGCTATTTTGGATAATTCGTAACTTCGGATAAATTCGTATTCGTTATGTTCACTAACAGCCAAATTTGAAAGGAAATTCCAATACCTATAATTTAATAGTTAGTAATAGTTAAGTTATTATTAGTTAGTTATTATGTCAGTTTTTCAAATATTTGGGTTTTTAGATTTTCGAATTTAGAATTTATGAATTTTCAAATATTCTAATTTACGAATATTGGGAAAAATTCATTAAATGAGTTTTAGTTAATTTGGATATTTTTGAATTAACAAATTTGTCAAAATTAGTTAAAAAAACTAATTTGGAATGAAACAAATTGCACGTGTCTAGCTGGCAATAAATGGCATTTGCAATTCAAACTATATAACTTGTTTTTTTCTTGTAAGGCCGGGTTTACACTATTGCGAATTGGATGTGGGATCCCTGTATCCAATACGCAATAGCAGGAGAATGTGAATGGCTCTCTATGGAGCCGGTTCACATATCTCCGATGCGGCTCCGGTGCAAGGCCTGTGCGTCTTTTGGTCCGTTTTAGGTCCGAATTCAGCCATAAATTTGGGCTGAAATCAGACCTGAAATGGTGAACCAGGACGCACTGGACCCCTGCTGGGAGACGCATCTGCATTAGGTGTGAACGGAGCCTAAATGTCATTTTTTGCTGTATTGCACCCAAAAATACAAATCAGACCTTTTGAGTCTGGTGAGAATTTTATTATTCAATATTTTTATTTCAAAATGCATAGGTTATACATAAAGCACAGGTCAGTCATATGTAAGCAATAGTAAACGTTCAGAGGAATTGAAACTGATTATAGCTGTGATAGATAGAAGCAAGAGCAGTGGCCTATCGTCCGTCCAGAATCTATGTAGAGTAGTAACTGTCGGCCTATCCGTAGGGAGATAAATTAAAGCAGGAAGCATGTTCCGCTCCCCCCAACACCTCGAATGGGAACTGACTGTGTTGGAAGGGGGATCCCAGAACCTCCCAGTATTCCGATCCTCGTCAACTGGAGGAAGGCTTATACCAAAATTTTAGAATTCAGAACAGAATTAAAGTGTTGACTACTCATGCTCTACCTGAGATCTTGTGAACCTGACCTCTAATCCTAAAAAAAAATTGGCAACGATAAAAAAGGAAAAAAGTGGACAGATAAACACAGAGACTCAGAGCGAGCCGAAAGGAAAAAGAAAGAGGAATGAAGAACTAGAACATCACCTGAAATGCTGAGGATGCACTACACCTGCTTGGAAGGAGAACCAATGAGGATTCCCATCTGTTGGGCCCATGGTTCCCATACCTTTTCGAATTTGTCCGTTGTGTTTAGTAATATACTGGAAAGCTTTTCTTGCGACATTATCCAAGATATTTTCTTTTTAGCCGCAGGAAAAGAGATCTTTGGTTGTTTCCAGGCCTTTGCCACCGTAAGCTTTGCGCCCAACAATATAAAATGAGTTAACCTTCGGGAAGATTTGGGGATCTCTGGGATTTGAGCATTCAGTAGGGCAATCGTCGGGGTCCTGGGGATCCGAGTTCCAATCAGCTTGTTAATTAAATTAAAAATGTTCTTCCAGAAGGGGCGAATTCTGGGGCATTCCCACCATATGTGGGCCATTGTGCCTATATGTTGGCAACCTCTAAAACATAGAGGATCCGCTGTGGGGTAGATCGAGGCTAGTCTGGAAGGGGTATAGTACCACCGAGAAATCACTTTAAGGCTAGCCTCCATCAGTGCAGTGTTGAGGATACCTTTAAATGACCGAAAGCATGCATTCTGCCATCCCTCCAGAACCCACTGGAATTGGAAGTCAGATTCCCAGGCAGTCATAAAAGCCTCCTTAGAGGACGCAGATGCAAGCGACGAGTAGATCACCGAGATCCCCCCCCCCCTCTGGTCCCTGGCCCGACCACACCACAACTCGTAATTGGTAAACTTTGGCGGAATGGGCCTTTCTTTCCATAGGGAATGTAGAAAGTGAGATATTTGGCCAAACCTGAATCGTTCCGAGTCGGGCAGATCTAGTGTTTTGATACAGTGGTTTAGGGTGAAGGGGCCTGCTGCTGTAAATAATTGCCCAATTCGGTAAAGTCCCTTGTCCAGCCACCATTTGAAAGCTAAGACGTCTTTCCCGGGAGGAAAGTTCGGGTTGTTGAAAAGGTGAGTTAGGGGTCTGTATGAGGATACTAATGAAGTTGACGAACGCAGCCCATCCCATAGGGCGAAAGAGTGGGAAAGGGTAGGGGATAAAATCGGGGGTCTGTCTTTCGGGGGGCTCCAGAGTAGGAAGTCTAGCGTGAAACGAGGGACGGCCTGTCTTTCTATATTCACCCAATCAGGTTTCTCATATCGTGAATAGACTACAGATAACTGAGCTAACCTGGCTGCCTGGTAATATTTGTGAAGATGGGGCAAGCCGAGACCTCCTTTCCGTTTGTGAAGGTGTAGAGTCTTTTGAGGTAACCTAAATCCCCCCTTTCCCCAGATGAATTTCATTATTTTACTTTGGAATGATTTAATGTGATTCTTCCGTATGGGTACGGGAAGAGAGCGAAAAAGGTATAATAACCTCGGGAGTAACGTCACTTTTATAGAATGTACCCTTCCCAGCCAGGACAGATTATTTTTGGACCAAGTAAGTAGATCTGATTCTAGCTTACGATACATAGGGGGGTAGTTATTCATGTAGAGGAATTCTGTCTTAGATGTCAAGTTGATCCCCAAGTACCTAAGAGAGGATTTGTTCCAGGCAAACCGGAAGGATTGTTTTAGGAGAGCCACAGTGTCGTTTGGTAGTGAGATATTCATGGCTTGGGATTTGGTGTAATTCACGTGGAGGCCAGATACCGTTGCAAAGTCATCCAGAGTTTTACATAAGTTCGGGAGGGAAGTGATGGGGGAGGTTATAAACAGCAAAATGACGTCCGCAAAGAGACCGCATTTATGTGTTTGGGGGCCACAGGAGACACCCTGTATGTTCGGGTTTTGGCGAATTGCGATGGCGAGTGTCTCAATAGCTATCGCGAAGATGAGCGGAGATAAAGGGCAACCTTGTCTAGTCCCTTTCTTTATATGTATGGGTTTCGAGTAACAGCCCTGGAGTCGTATGTATGCTGAAGGGTTGGAGTATAAGGCACGTATCAGTCCCAAAAACCGTGTGCCGAAACCCCAGCATTCTAAGAGAGCAAAGATATAGGGCCAGGATACCGAATCAAAGGCCTTGTGGAGGTCCAGCGAAAGGAGCATTCCCGATTGCTTGGGACCTCCCACCCAGTTTGTTTGGAGAATGGAAACTATATCTATTGCCCTCCTTATCTGATCAGGGCCCTGCCTGCCGGGGATAAACCCCACTTGGTCCTTATGGATATATGTGCTTATGAAAGAAGCCAAACGGATAGCTAGTATTTTAGTTAAGATTTTTAAATCATTATTTATTAGAGAAATGGGTCGATAATTTCCAATCTCTTCCGGATTCTTGTCCGGCTTAGGGATTACTGTAATATACGCAGTATTGAGTTGAGGATTGAGTGGGTCTCCCCTTGTTTTAGCATTAAGGAAATTAGTTAGATGCGGGGCTAGGGTCTCGGCAAACGTTTTATAATAGGGGTTCGAGAGCCCATCCGGCCCTGGGGCCGATCCCGTCTTTAGGTCTTTAATCACCTCCATAACCTCTCCTACAGTAAAGGGTGCTTCGAGCTCCCCTTTATGCTCCGGGGAGAGCGACGGTAAGGGAAGGCTATGCAGGAAGTTGCGTACGGAATCGTCATTACCGAGCGTGTGGTGACTATATAGATTTGTATAGAAAGCCTGGAAAGCGTCTAATATCTTGGATGGGTTGGCTGTAGTGCCCTGTCCAGGGATCCTAATCTGAGGCATTGCATATGTTCTGAAGCGTGGTGTTAGTCTAGCAGCCAACATGGAGCCCATCCTGTCCCCCATGGAGTAAAATCTATTTTTGCTCCATCTGATTTGTTTGTCTGCATTGGCCGTGAGAACAAGATTGAGCTCCAGTCTAGCCTTGTCTAGTTGCGCTGCCATTATGGGGGAGGGATTTAGTTTGTGCTGGGCTCTCAGCTTTGTGTATATCCCTTCTAACCTTACTCTGTCCGCTTCCCTCTCCCTCTTTATCTGGGCTCCCATCCTAATGAATTCCCCTCTCATAAAAGTTTTGTGAGCCGCCCACAGGGTTTCGGATGTTGTCCCATCTACGTTGTTAAGAATGAAGTATTCCTTCATAGCCTTATCTAGCATGGTGACTCGGATAGGGTCGGAGAGAACGGATTCGTTCAGTCTCCAGTGTCTCTGGCCCGGCCTTGAGCTTTGCGTTGTAAGGGACATGCTCACAATGGAGTGGTCCGACAAAACCGTGTCCCTGATGTGGGATTTTACAACAAGTGGGATAGTGTGGTTTGAAACTAACAGGTGGTCAATTCGAGCATAGGAGTTGTGGGGATGGGAAAAGTGTGTATAATCTCGCTTGGACGGATTTAGTTCTCTCCACACATCGGTCAGACCCTGAGCGTGGATGAGTTTGGCGATTTTCAGGCTCTCTTTGGTCGGACGTGTCAGTTGGGCCGAGGGAGGTTTAGATCTATCCAGACCCTGATCAAATGCTGCGTTGGAGTCCCCACCAAAAATGATCGTGCCCTCCAACAGAGGATCTAGCTTTTCAAATAGTTGTTTGAAGAAGGCTGCTTGACCTTTGTTGGGCGTGTAGTAGGATATCAGGGAGTATAAGTGGCCTTCGATCGTGCCCTTTACTAAGATGAACCTGCCCTCTGGATCTTTTACATCAGTGATCCAGGTGAAGTTGCACGTTTTTGCTAATAAGACAGCCACCCCCTTTGACTTATTAACCGCACTGGCCATATAGAAGTTCGGGAAGTGGGAGTGGAGGAACTTGGGACTGTACCGGTCCGGGAAATGGGTTTCCTGTATCATTACAATGTTCAGGCTTGACGATTTGTAGGTATTAAAGAGTTTCCTACGTTTGAGGGGGGAGTTTAGGCCCTGGACATTGTGTGTAGCGACCTTTAAGGCCGTGTGAGTGTGGTCAGCCATGGACCCTGAGGGGAGAAGCACTGCAATGTCCATCGCCACTTACCGCTGGGACCTCCGGCGTCTCCAGAGCGACGATTGGATCGCCGGTACCGTACTTCTGGGATCTCGCAGACTTGAGAGGCTTACCGGTGGTAGTGTCTAAAAGAAACAAAAATGTCAGGTGATGCTCAAAAGAGAAAAAAGGGGATAGAAAGGAAGTTAGAAAGGACAGAACAGGAGGAAGGTTTCCCCCCGCGCAGGAGAATGCTCCCGGCGGGAGAGAAAAGTTCCTAACTGTCATCTCACCAAAAATCGTGAGATAAAAGTAGGAAGTCCAAATCTCCTGGCTAAAAGCCTTGGAGATCCTATCCCCCGAAGACCAACTGGGGTTAAAGGGATAGGTGGAGGCACATGTGAGCCACCCCAAACCAGGGCGCCCTGTAAATTTAAACAACTATGCTCCTAAAGCAACGTGAACCAATAAACGGACAGTAGCATTGAAGCAACTACCCAAGTATAAGCGGTCAGAGGCACCCCCCACCCCACCCGCACGGGCAGGAGGGAGGGGGAGGGAACCCCCGATCCGCCGCCGCTAATGAGATGGAGTAAAGCATATTTACTTCGGTAAAGTGGCTATAGTATCGCCCTTGTCCCCCAGACGGGGGAGGCATAGTTAGGAAACCCATCTCTAGACGTAGGAGGGGAGAAACAACAAATAAAACCGTTTGTTAACATGTAAAGAGAGAACACCGGAGAAAACGATTTCCGGGGTAGTATGAGAGTCATCCTCTTAGGAGAAGAGAAAAGTCCGATGCGGGTGCATCAGTATGCGTCGAACCTAAACCTCGTGACAGTCAAAGTCTCATGTAGGACCTGTATGCGACGATCTTCTGGCCTTGGGTTTGTTCCAGAGGGGATCCGGCGGACTTGTGGGAGGCGGGTGTTTATTCGATCCTGATGACGACGTCTCCATGTCCGACTCCTGGGAAATGATCTTCAGGCTGAGAAGCAACTTTTCTCCCATGGCGAAGATGGAGAAGGCATGGTCTCGGCCTTTGTAGGTGAACTTCACGACGAAGGGGAATGCCCATCTGTATTTGACCTCCTTCTGTGTCAAAGCAGATAGTAGCGGTTTTAGGGTACGTCTGCGCTGTATGGTGGAAGGAGAGAGATCCGCAAAAATTTGCACCGGGTGCCCCTGGCAGATCACTTGAGGCATTGAGCGGGTCTGTTTCATGACCGCCTCCTTGACAGCATAGTAGTGGGGCTTTACAATAATGTCCCTGGGGGAGCCATCTTTCCTGGGGGGTCCCAGCGCTCTATGTGCTCTGTCCAGCTCCAGGCGGGGTGTAGGGATGTTTGGGATCAGGGACCTCATAAGTTCTTGCGTGGCAGATTCAACATCGATAATTGATTCCGGGAGACCTCTGATTCTGAAATTATATCTCCTGGACCTGTTCTCGAGGTCATCTATGCGGGAGAAAGCTGTGTCCAGTTGGTCATGTAAGGTCTGAATAAGATCAGAGTTCTGGTGAGAGGCAGCTGCAGTTTGATCGAGCTTAATTTCTATGGCTTCCATCCTGGACCCTATATTTTGGATGTCTGCTTTAATGTCCCCTGTGATTTTAGCAGTTGTGGAGGCTAGACCTGTCTCTAGAAGGGTAGAGAATTTGAGGAATAAGTCTGCTGCATTAAAGGATTGATCTGGGCCTGCAGCGCCATGGGGAGAGAATCCTGTGTGAGGAGAATCTGCAGGCCCAGCAGGAGAGTAAGCCTGTGCCCCAAAGGAGTGTCTCAGGAGGGATTCTGTGGAGGCTGGAGAGGGTGTCAAGGGCTGCTGATTGTGTCCCTTCATCTCCGGGGTATAGGAGAGGAGAGTGGGGGCCAGTACTTGCCTGCAATCCTGTGTCCCCTCAGTGGCTGTGTGAGGCTGTGAGGTCGCAGCAGCCGCGGCGGCCATCTTGGTACACCCGGGGAGTGTGGAGGCGGCGAATTGGCTTTCTAATTGCCGTCTGACGCCCGTTCGGCTCATACGAGGGCGGGCGCGGGTGTCGCGGGGTGTTGATTCCCCGTTCTCCGGTGTCTGAGCGTTGTGGGAGCGGGTGCTGTGGGCGCTGCTGGATCGGGATGGCGCAGAGCTCCGAGTTCAGGCTGCCATCTCGGAACTCTCGCGCATGCGCACCCATCTGGTGAGAATTTTAAGGGGCATGCCATGTAAAAAAAAAAAAAAAAAATGCTATACTTTGGCAGCCATCTTGGGTCAGGCAGAGTCTATTTTGGCACGTATTTTCCAAGTGGATGTAGGGACAAGTCACCCTTCAGTCAGGGACAGTGCTTAGTGTCAGGGAGAGGTTCCAGATGAGTAGGGAAAGTGCAGGGACACGCCATCCATCCTGGAAGCCTCCACGCTTGGGTGCCGACCAGACAGGCCACATTTCGCCCCTTGAGACAGACACTGTCAGCACACCTGAGACCTACTGCTGCTCTCATCACTGTACATCCTGTCAGTGCACCTGGTTGGGGTGTCTTCCCCTCGGGCTTGCTGTGCATTACTGAACTTCAATTTCAATACAGTTCTGTTTTCTACAACTGGACTCTGAGTTTTTGCTTGCGCCGCACCACACTGCAAGAGGTTCAGACGGAACCGTAGGCTCATTCCCAGTAGAAAGGTACAACTAATATGCCTATTTGCATGACCACAACCCATTGGATAAATTGAAGGGCAAACAATCGACTTCTGTCCAGCGGGAATTGCCACACACTGATCAAAATTTATTGGTTGATCTAGATCAGTGGTTCTCAACCTTTCTAGTGCCAGGACCCCTTCATAAAGTTTCCCAAGTTGTGGGGACCCCTAACAGTAAAAAAAAAATCGTAGCATGGGTCGTCAGCACCTACGGCAAGCATTGTTGTTCATCTTGCTCTAAAAAAGTAATTAGTTACAAATTACTTCTCCCAAAAAGTAAGTGAGTTAGTAACTCAGTTACTACATAGGAAAAGTAACTAGTTACTCAGCAAAGTAACTATATTGGTTATATTATATATACACGGGGGCGGGGGCGGGGCGGTAGAAGGATGATATATATGTAATTTTTTCAGTGTATAAAAATAATAGGAGGGATAACAAATAATATTGGTACTGTGCCCATGCCTCACTATGCCCATGCCTCACTGTGCCCATGCCTCACTGTGCCCAATGCCTCACTGTGCCCGTGCCTCACTGTCCCCGAGCCTCACTGTGCCCCATGCCTCACTGTGCCCGTGCCGCAGCCTCACTGTGCCCAATGCCTCACTGTGCCCATGCCGCAGCCTCACTGTGCCCAATGCCTCACTGTGCCCGTGCCTCACTGTGCCCGTGCCCCATGCCTCACTGTGCCCAGTGCCTCACTGTGCCCATGCCACAGCCTTACTGTGCCCAATGCCTCACTGTGCCCATGCCTCACTATGCCCGTGCCCCATGCCTCACTGTGCCCCATGCCTCACTGTGCCCGTGCCTCACTATGCCCATGCCTCACTGTGCCCGTGCCTCACTGTGCCTATGCCCCATGCCTCACTGTGCCCCATGCCTTACTGTGCCCCATGCCTCATGCCTCACTGTGCCTGTGTGTTACGGTTACGGTACCTCAGATCGGCGGCGGCCCGAGACTCCCGACTCCCGGCGGCCATTCTATTATTCAAAAGCCGCGCCTCCTCCAGTCCTCCTCGTTTGTGATAGGTGGAACACTCAATTTCCCAGCAGGCAGTGTTCCGCCTATCACGGACATCCTCTCATCCTCATAACACAGACGGGGATGAGAGGATGTCTGTGATAGGCGGAACACTGCCTGCTGGGAAATTGAGTGTTCCGCCTATCACAGGCGACGAGGACTCCGGAGGCACGGCTTTTGAAGACTGCAATGGCCGCCGTCTGTCTGCATGACACGCTGTTCAGGTAGGCAGACGGTGGCTTGCAGTTAGTTAGACTTACATTACATCTACTTGCGGCGGCTGCGGCGAGTAGATGTAATTGGGGTAACACCGCCCAAGTAATGGGAACGGCGGTGCCACGAGGGTAAGAGTAATCAGTTAGATTATTCGTTACCCCAAAAAGTGGCTACGTTACCTAACGCCGTTTATTTAAACGGCGTTGGTTACAACACTGACGGCAAGATAGGTAATTTGCGCTCCCTGAGTCCCTTCAACTCGTACAATATTAAAACCCCCTATGGTACATTTTAGGATGTACCACTTTTTCTATTTGTTCTACTTTCTTTCCCTTTTATCTCTCTCTATCCTAATTTCTTGTTTTTTCCCCCCATCCCTCTCTCTAGCCGTATTTCTTGTTCTTTCTCTTATTCTTTCTCTCGCTTTTTCTTTGTTCCTCCCCCTCTTTTCCCTCTCCCTCTTTTCCCTCTCCCTTCCATGTATTCTCTATTTTTACTCCTTCTCTTACTCCTTGGTGGGGGAGTTGGGATGAGTGGCAGTGCTGGGGGAAGTGCTGATCAGCCAACTTAGGTGCTCTTGATCAAGGTCATCTGCTGATCTGAGAACTGTAGTGGGGACTTTTAATAACAACTCTAATCACAGACAATGTTATTCACTGTGTCTCCGACTTTGTGGTGTCTCGCAGCAGTGACACCTATGCCGAAACCAGGAGATAGGGTCTCCTTCAGCCCCTCCCACTTCAGATTCCTCACCAGTCAGCTGACCTCTAGTCTCTGCCCCCCAGCCATGCTGTGAACTGAATGGGTGACTGCGAAGAGGCTGAGTGTGCCGCAGCGGGCTCCAGGAACAGCCCACTGGGTGGTCACAGGCTCCAGGGACAGCCCTGCTGGGCGGTCGCGAAAAGGCTGGGAGAGCGGTGTGGGCTTCATGAACAGCCCAGGATTCAGTGACCCCTGGCAAATCGTCATTCGACCCCCAAGGGGGTCCCGACCCCAGGTTGAGAACCACTGATCTAGATGGACTTGTAACTATGAAATTCAGCCAGTCCATGCTGAACCAACCCCATTTTGATCAGTGTATAGCCAGCTTTATACAAATATTGGTTTAGCTGTCATGATTGGATTTAGTAGTGCTTCATATATCATTATTTTAAAATTTAGCTTTGAAGCTGCAAAATAATTCAGACAGCACTTATCACCTCCTCCCTCAATATACAAAATTGTCCTTCTCTTTGTCCTGGAAAGGTGATTGTAGGTGACAACAGTGATAAAAGAGATTGCCATTTCTATTAGCCATCAAAACTGATCCAATGTGAACCTGTCTTCTTCCTAATCTATATCAAATTGAACACCATCACTGAGCTCTGACACAGAAAATGTCTGAACACATTCACACAGTCCCTGTTGGCACTTTTTATGTGTCTGTTTTGCCTCTTCAACCTTTTGTTCTCAATCGCTAGAGGTGGCTGTGACCAATTGACTGTAAAAGTGGTAAGAGAGAGTGATCATTTCAGCAGTTTGATCTCCTGTTAGACAAAAGTCTTTGAGGCTTAGAATTGCATATCGCTGGCCGCCAGAATGCCTCCACTGCTCTTTTCACAGTAAATAATAACTGTACATCATATTAGGAACAGAACAGGTGAAAATTTATAATCAGTGACACACTGAGAGCCAACATGCTTTTTGTCTGTTCTGTTTCTGGAATTTTGAGGCCATTATATTGTTGGATTTCAATACATATAAACCATTACAGACTTGGCACCTAATAAAACAGGCACAACCATCCAGAATAGGACTTTATTGACAAGAGCTCTTTTTTCGCTTACCCCATCTAGGTCACGGACAGTGATTCCTCCAGGCGGTGACTTCCCCTGCGTCTCCTCCTCCTTGGCATCACAGCGGCTTCCACCACGCCTCTCCTCCCTCCTCCTCCTAGGCGGCAAATAGGATCACTTCTCCTCTCGGCCAATCGAGAGCCGGGAGGAAAATCAGGAAGACAATAACAAATATTAATTCGCTATTGTCGCACAACTGCGCCCACCCTTTTTTCAAGCCAATTAGAGCTTCAGGCTCTAATAATGTGCGTCTAAAAAAAAAAAAACCCATTGGAATCCATACGTCTGGCGCCCTACATGTAGATTAGGGGCCAGGCACATGGATAATGAAGATATTTACCAGCACACCATGGAACGACGTGAATAGCGTCCAAACGGATAATTTATTGCATGATCACAACACAAGGAGAGTGCAACGTTTCGGAGTCACACAGGACCCCTTCATCAGGCATGTGATGGATAAGGGGGGCGTTGCCCCTGCGCCCCGTATAGACGGACCACTACTGCCCAACAGTAAAAAAAAGGTTTATACTCGCATAATAAAATCATGGGAGTAAAAAATATGTATAAAACTTCTGAAAGGCTCTGGATTGGACTGGGTGTCACTGGGGAGTTGTGGAGCTTCTGGTGTGGGTTAGGAGATTCTGCATAAAAATTGGTGGCCCTGTAGGGAAGGATGTTTTTGGAGAGAGTTGGTGGCAACTGTGAGAGATATGATCACTGGAGGGGTTGGGGGTCTTTGGAGCAGAATGGGGGGGGCTCAGGAGCAATCTGTGAGACCGAAGGGCATTGTGGGGGCTGGGGGGGCCCCTGAAACACTGTTGGGGGCACTATGAAGGGCTGAAGGCTTTCCAGCAAGCTATGTGGCACGCCTATGTGGCACGCCGGACCATGAAAAGTTGGTGGGCAGGGCAAAATAAGGACTCATAAAAGAGCCTGAGTATAGTGCTAGTGCTTCTGTTCGCTGGATGCTTTATGAGGTTTTTTATCATGCTGCATGTTTTACCTTCTTTGCTATTTACACTTTATTGATTGAGAGATTTCTGGGACATAAACCCAGGATCTAAGAGATGCATTGCGAAGAATTACCTCCTTACAGATAGCTAAAAAGATCAATGGTGTCAGTAGGAAATTATCTGAGAGGCAGAAATTGCCCAATGCTGAAGGAACCCCTAGCAACCTCTGGAGGAACCCTAGGGTTCCACTGAACCCTGGTTGAGAATCACTGGTCTAGATGGAAAAACATGTAAAAAATATAGGAAAATTATTAGTCTAATTCAAAAGACTTACATCCAATTAGAGGTTCAACCTGAGCGGTACTGGTGTGGGAGGGTCGTCATATGTGCATCTCCCGGGAGCTGAGGTGTTGGGATCTGCAGGAACACCGGGACACACACACGAGCATCCCCAACAAACAGTAAAAGGTCATTGTGATATAGTAAAAATTGTGCCAGTAATTGGCTACAACGGGGTCTGTGAAATAAGTAGACAAATTATTATATGTGGCCAATCAGGACACTGCTAATAGAGGTGTAGGCAAACCAATATCCAATGGGGTACATGGAAACCCAGAGAGTATGGTGATTAGACATAATAGAATATAGTGAATATGGTATGGGGAAGTAAAGAGTGGAACACGTGCATTGAAGACATGCAAGGTGATGACAGTGAGAACCTTAGGCCCGGTTCACACAGGGGCGGCACGACTTTGGGGGCGACTCGGAGGCGCGATCTCAAGACGACTTGAGACGCCCGGTTCAGGCAATTTGCGTAATGACTTCTGTATAGAAGTCAATGCAAGTCGCCCTGAGTCGCCCCCAAA
The DNA here is from genome assembly GCA_029206835.1 of Rana muscosa. Taxonomy (NCBI): domain Eukaryota; kingdom Metazoa; phylum Chordata; class Amphibia; order Anura; family Ranidae; genus Rana; species Rana muscosa. Next base: position 97,454,447 of record JARGYO010005626.1, on the reverse strand, counting down.
AGAAGTACAGGAACCTTTTTCTAAGTCAGAGCGACCTGAGTCGCTCCTATTAGAACGGTTCCATTTAACAGAGCGGGACACGACTCGTCAGGCGACCGAGTCGCCTGACGAGTCGCCCCTATGTGAACCGGGCCTAAAGAAATTGGAATAGAAAGGAGAAAGTGGAAAACAAGGTGGGTGTGCAACCATATCTCAAGGTTACCTTGTGATAGCAAATCCACGGGTAGGGTGCAGTGTGACCAAGCAGTGCAACCTGATCGCCTAAGTGTTTTAAAACCTTTTATTTTGTACCTAATAAAGTGGCTGGTGAGTTTATATTCCTTCTGGCCTGTCACGTGATGAGCAGGATCCTCTTCGACCTTTTCTCTCGTCTAGTGAGGAGTAGTGATGAGCCGAACACCCCCGGGTTCGGTTCGCACCAGAACCCGCGAACGGACCGAAAGTTCGTACGAACATTAGAACCCTATTAAATACAATGGATGCGAACGTTCGAATTCTAAAGTGCTAATTATAACAACTATTATGCATGTTGTTGTCCTAAAAAGGGTTTGGGAACCCGGGTTGTGCACCAGGGGACATGTATCAATGCAAAAAGAAGTTTTAAAAAACGGTCGTTTTTCGGGAGCAGTCATTTTAATGATGCATAAAGTGAAAAAAAAAAAGTCAAATATTCCTTTAAATATCGTACCTGGGGGGTGTCTAAAGTATGCCTGTGAAGTGCCACGTGTTTCCCGTGTTTAGAACTGTCCCTGCACAAAATGACACTTCTAAAGAAAAAAAAAGCCATTTAAAACTGCTTGCGGCTTTAATGTAATGTCTGGTCCCGGTAATATGGATGAAAATCTTTAAGAAAAATGGCATAGCTACCCCATGACCCCCCCCCCCCCTACCCCAGCCCATTACCAGCCCCTTTGGGTCTTGTATGGATATTGAGGGGAACCCCGCACATAAAATAAAAAAGGCCCTATATACTCTGAACAGCCGTATACAGGCGGTGCATACAAGACAGGGACTGTAGGTTTGTTCTTATGTAGAATCTGTTTGTAATTTTGAACAGGTACATTGTTGAAGTGTAGCTCCAGCCCAAAAATCTATTTTTAAACTTTTTGGAAAACATAGGTAAGGGTTATCACCCCTGTAACATTTGTTTTGCTGTCTGTGCCCCTGTTCAGAACATTTCACCTCACTTTCCGTCCCAATGACAACTGTTTTTGAAATGTGGTGTTTTTCTTGAAACAAGGATTGCTGATAAAGCATCAGTACAGAGGAGACACCTTTCTCCCATATTTATTCTTACAGGAGAGAATTTTCCTTCCTAGTGGTAGATTTCCTCTCACTTCCTGTTGTCTTCTTGCGTTTGCAAGTAGGAGTCGTTTGTAAGTTGGATGTTTGAAAGTAGGGACCTGCCGTATATACTCTGCAGAAATAGGCCCCTTAGTTGTTGGTGTTGGCACAACACTGTAAGCACTCACAGTTACTCTTGGTTGGTGCTGGAACGCCCTGCTGTCAACTATTATATCAGGAATTTTAATTACATATAATTGTTGAACAGTGGTAGTAAAAATTGGGCCTTTGATGGTGGTGCTGGTGCCACAACACTGTAAGCCCTGACAGTTACTCTTGGTGGGTGCAGCAATGGGCCCTGCTGTGAATTATTAGATCAAGAATTGTAATTGCATGCCCCTGTTGAACAGGGGCTGAAAAATTGGGCCTTTCGTGGTGGTGGTGGTGGTGGTGGTGTTGCCACAACACTGTAAGCCCTCAGAGTTACTCTTGGTGGGTGCAGGAATGGGCCCTGCTGTGAATTATTAGATCAAGAATTGTAATTGCATGCCCCTGTTGAACAGGGGCTGAAAAATTGGGCCTTTCGTGGTGGTGGTGGTGGTGGTGGTGTTGCCACAACACTGTAAGCCCTCAGAGTTACTCTTGGTGGGTGCAGGAATGGGCCCTGCTGTGAATTATTAGATCAAGAATTGTAATTGCATGCCCCTGTTGAACAGGGGCTGAAAAATTGGGCCTTTCGTGGTGGTGGTGGTGGTGGTGGTGGTGGTGTTGCCACAACACTGTAAGCCCTCAGAGTTACTCTTGGTGGGTGCAGGAATGGGCCCTGCTGTCAATTATTAGATCAAGAATTGTAATTGCATGCCCCTGTTGAACAGGGGCTGAAAAATTGGGCCTTTCGTGGTGGTGGTGGGGTTGCCACAACACTGTAAGCCCTCAGAGTTACTCTTGGTGGGTGCAGGAATGGGCCCTGCTGTGAATTATTAGATCAAGAATTGTAATTACATGCCCCTTTTGAACAGGGGCTGAAAAATTGGGCCTTTCGTGGTGGTGGTGGTGGTGGTGGCGTTGCCACAACACTGTAAGCCCTCAGAGTTACTCTTGGTGGGTGCAGCAATGGGCCCTGCTGTGAATTATTAGATCAAGAATTGTAATTGCATGCCCCTGTTGAACAGGGGCTGAAAAATTGGGCCTTTCGTGGTGGTGGTGGTGGTGGTGGTGTTGCCACAATACTGTAAGCCCTCAGAGTTACTCTTGGTGGGTGCAGCAATGGGCCCTGCTGTGAATTATTAGATCAAGAATTGTAATTACATGCCCCTTTTGAACAGGGGCTGAAAAATTGGGCCTTTCGTGGTGGTGGTGGTGGTGGCGTTGCCACAACACTGTAAGCCCTCAGAGTTACTCTTGGTGGGTGCAGCAATGGGCCCTGCTGTGAATTATTAGATCAAGAATTGTAATTGCATGCCCCTGTTGAACAGGGGCTGAAAAATTGGGCCTTAGGCACTGGTGGCACAACACTACAACCCCTCACAGATACTGTACTTGGAGCACAGCAATGAGCCCTGTTGCAAAGTATTGCTTCAAAAATTGTAATGACACGCCCCTGTTAAACAGGGGCTGAAAAATTGGGCCTTAGGCACTGGTGCCACAACACTCCAACCCCTCACAGATACTGTACTTGGAGCACAGCAATGAGCCCTATGGCAAATTATTGCTAAAAAAACTGTAATTACACGCCCCTGTAAAACAGGGGCTGAAAAATTGGGCCTTAGCCACTGGTGGCGGCACCCATAAACAAAAATGATCTTCCAAGCTATCATCATCAATCGTATCATTGAGGACTCGGAGGAGGAGGATAGCCAGTCAACATAACAGCACAGGCACTCAGCATCAGCATCAGTCTTGAAGGGATGTGACATGTTAAAATCAATTAGTCTGTTATATCAGCATCAGGTGTGTGGTAGCTGGTGGTGATCCAAGACTGGTTCATCTTGATGAAAGTCAGTCGATCAACCGAGTCGGTGGACAGGCGCACCCTGTGATCCGTGACAAATCCTCCAGCAGCACTGAATGTGCGTTCCGAAAGAACGCTGGATGCAGGACAGGCCAGTAGCTCAATTGCATACTGTGCAAGCTCTGGCCAGTGATCCATCCTCAAGACCCAGTAAGCCAGAGGATTTTCGGTGGGGAAGGTGTCCAAGTCTGACCTTGCCCCTAGATATTCCTGCACCATGTTTATCAGACGCTGGCGATGGTTGCTGGAACCGATCATACTTTGGGGCTGCGGACTAAAGAATTGTCTGAACGCATCGGTCAGACGGCCACCTTCCCCACCGCTCCTTCTTTGACTGGCCGAAGCCTCAGCAACTCGTTGTCCAGGACCAGGAGTTTGTAACCTCCCAGTCTCTGGGAACGCGTTGCACAGACCTTTTTGCAAGGCCTCCCGGAGTTGTCTCATCCTCTGCTCCCTCTGCGACGGTAACATAAGGTCCGCAACCTTACCCTTGTACCGTGGATCAAGGAGAGTGGCCAGCCAGTAATGGTCCCTCTCCTTGATCCGAAGAATACGAGGATCCTTCCGCAGACTTTGCAGGATCAGGGAGGCCATGCAGCGTAGGTTTGCTGAGGCATTCGCTCCGGAGTCCTCTGGGTCACTAAGGACGACATGATCCGCAGCCACCTCCTCCCAGCCACGTACAAGTCCACTGGTTTCTTGGGACTGTAAATCATCCCTAAAAGACTGCTGCTGATGATGCTGAGTGCCAGCCTCCACCTCCATGCTGACACAATCCTCCTCCTCCTCCTCCTCCTCTTCCTGTGCGATGGGTGGGACAGAAGGTACACTGTCTGGGTAAAGGGGGCCTTGAGAGGCAAGGAAGTCCTCCTCTTCCTGCCTCTGTTCTGCCTCAAGTGCCCTGTCCATTATTCCACGCAGCGTGTGCTCCAACAGGTGGACAAGAGGTACAGTGTCACTGATGCATGCACTGTCACTGCTCACCATCCTCGTGGCCTCCTCAAATGGTGCCAGGACAGTGCATGCATCCCTGATCATGCCCCACTGGCGTGGAGAAAAAAAACCAAGCTCCCCTGACCCTGTCCTGGTGCCGTAGTCGCACAGGTACTCATTGATGGCCCTCTGCTGTGTGTGCAGCCGCTGCAGCATGGCCAACGTTGAGTTCCACCCGGTGGGCATGTCACATATAAGGCGGTTCTTGGGCAGGTTCAACTCCTTTTGCAGCTCAGCCAGGCGAGCACTGGCATTATAAGATCTGCGGAAATGCACACAGACTTTCCTGGCCTGCCTCAGGACATCCTGTAAGCCCGGGTACCTGCCCAAGAACCGCTGCACCACCAGGTTAAGGACGTGAGCCACACAGGGCACATGGGTCAGTTGTCCCTGTCGGAGGGCGGAGAGGAGGTTGGTGCCATTGTCGCAAACCACCATTCCTGGCTTAAGCTGGCGTGGCGTCAACCACCTCTCGGCCTGGCCCTGCAGAGCAGACAGGACCTCTGCCCCAGTGTGGCTTCTGTCCCCCAAACACACCAGCGCAAGCACGGCATGGCATCTTTTTGCCTGCGTACTTGCGTAGCCCCTTGAACGCCTACGGAGCACCGCTGGTTCCGAGGACAAACCACAGGAAGAGGCCATGGAGGAAGAAGAAGAGGAGGGGGTGGAGGAGAGAGGTGTGTCACAACCAGTAGTAGCATTTTGGAGGCGTGGCGGTGGAACAACCTCCAACACTACTGCACCTTGTCCTGCATCCTTCCCAGCTGCCAAAAGAGTGACCCAATGGGCCGTGAAAGAAAGGTAACGTCCCTGTCCATGCCTGCTGGACCATGAGTCAGCGGTAATATGCACCTTACCGCTGACCGCCCTGTCCAGCGAGGCCAAGACATTGCCTTCCACATGCCGGTAGAGAGCCGGAATAGCCTTCCGTGAGAAAAAGTGGCGTTTGGGAACCTGCCACTGAGGAACCGCACATTGCACAAACTCACGGAAGGGGGCCGAGTCTACCAACTGAAAAGGCAGCAGTTGAAGCGCTAGCAATTTAGCCAAGCTAGCATTCAACCGCTGGGCATGTGGATGGCTGGGAGTGAACTTCTTTCGACGGTCCAGCAGCTGGGGCAGGGAAATTTGCCTGCTAGAATCGGACGTCGGTGTACTGCTAGCAGAGTGGCCGCAAGTACTTGGCTGTGACACACCTAATTCTACACCTTCATTCCTCTCAGTGCATGTTTCAGAGAGGACTGAAGTTATAGTGGGGTTGGAGATCCCAGCTGATGCGGTGCAAGGAGAGGTCCGCTTTGTTCTTTGGTGTGGGTCTTTGAGGTAGGCTTGCCAACGAGCTGCATGGCAGGTCAACATATGTCTGGTCAGGCATGTGGTACCCAACTGGCTGATGTTTTGGCCACGCGATATACGCTTGAGACATATGTTGCAAACAGCAGCTGTGCGATCTGATGCACTAGCCTCAAAAAAGGCCCACACCAAAGAACTTTTTGAATGACGGGCAGAGGCAGCGCCCTGCACAGGCGGAGCTCTGCGGTGTGATTCCGTCGGTGTACTGCCCTTACGCTGGCCACCAAAGGGCATCCTGCCTCGTTGGAGATGTGCCTCCTCCTCATCCTCCTCCTCCTCCTCTCTCCTATTAGGCACCCATGTGGAGTCAGTGACCTCATCATCCCCTCCCTCCTCATCACTGGAGCCAATCTGGCAGTATGCTGCAGCTGCTGGAACATGACTGCCAGATTGGTGTCCTTCTTGAGCATCCCCTCTGTCTGCTCTCACGCTACTGCCTTCCTCTAGCTGGGTTTCATCATCAGACCCTTCGAAACGCTGGGCATCCTCCTGGAGCATGTACCCAACACTGTGCTCAAACAGTTCGGGGGACTCCTCAGGAGGAGGACATGGTGGGTCTAGGGAAGGAGTGACTGATGATGAGTCTGACATTGATACCAGGGAAGAGGACGCTTTGGCAGCTGCTTTTCCAGTACCCTGAGCCTGGGTGAGAGAGGATGAGGAGGAGGAGGAGGGCTTGGTCATCCACTCTACCAAGTCTTCGGCATGATGTGGCTCAACATGTCCAGCTGCCGAAAAGAAGGACAAGCGTGTCCCATGGCCATGTGCTGATGACAATGCACCGCGTCCACGACCAGCACTGTTGCCCCCAGACACAGAGCCTGCTTGCCCTCTTTTATTGCGTCCTGACTGTCTGCCTCTCCTTGTTTGCCTTCCAGACATTCTAATAGATGGCCTGCAGGGAGATGGGAAAAAAGCAATAAGGGCTACCTTCAGGTGTCCTTCTCTGTCCCTTTACTTAAGGATTTCTAAATATGGTTGAGGATGATTGCTTTTGCACAGAATAGCACAACGACAATTTCCCTGACTGTCCAAAAAAACAAGGATTTCAAAGATGGTTGATGAGGAATGCTTTAGCACACTATAGCACAAGGAGAATTTCCCTCACTGCCCTTCCCTGTCCCTAGAAACAAGGATTATCACAGTGAAAGAAACTGACACTCTTCCTACCTATAGTTTTCTGTCCCTAGAAAAAATGTTTTTTTAAAGCACACTATAGCACAAGGAGAATTTTCCTCACTGTCCTTCCCTGTCCCTAGAAACAAGGATTATCACAGTGAAAGAAACTAACACTCTTCCTACCTATAGTTTTCTGTCCCTAGAAAAAATGTTTTTTTAAAGCACACTATAGCACAAGGAGAATTTCCCTCACTTTCCTTCTTTGTCCCTAGAAACAAGGATTATCACAGTGAAAGAAACTGACACTCTTCCTTCCTATAGTTTTCTGTCCCTAGAAAAAATGTTTTTTTAAAGCACACTATAGCACAAGGAGAATTCCCTCACTGTCCTTCCCTGTCCCTAGAAACAAGGATTCGCACAGTAAAAGACACTGACACTCTCCCTACCTATAGTTTTCTGTCCCTAGAAATTTTTTTTTTTTAAAGCACACTATAGCACAAGGAGAATTCCCTCACTGTCCTTCCCTGTCCCTAGAAACAAGGATTCGCACAGTAAAAGACACTGACACTCTCCCTACCTATAGTTTTCTGTCCCTAGAAAAAATGTTTTTTTAAAGCACACTATAGCACAAGGAGAATTTCCCTCACTTTCCTTCCCTGTCCCTAGAAACAAGGATTCGCACAGTAAAACACACTGACACTCTCCCTACCTATAGTTTTCTGTCCCTAGAAAAAATGTTTTTTTAAAGCACACTATAGCACAAGGAGAATTTCCCTCACTTTCCTTCTTTGTCCCTAGAAACAAGGATTATCACAGTGAAAGAAACTGACACTCTTCCTACCTATAGTTTTCTGTCCCTAGAAAAAATGTTTTTTTAAAGCACACTATAGCACAAGGAGAATTCCCTCACTGTCCTTCCCTGTCCCTAGAAACAAGGATTCGCACAGTAAAACACACTGACACTCTCCCTACCTATAGTTTTCTGTCCCTAGAAAAAATGTTTTTTTTAAGCACACTATAGCACAAGGAGAATTCCCTCACTGTCCTTCCCTGTCCCTAGAAACAAGGATTCACACAGTAAAAGACACTGACACTCTCCCTACCTATAGTTTTCTGTCCCTAGAAAAAATGTTTTTTTAAAGCACACTATAGCACAAGGAGAATTCCCTCACTATCCTTCCCTGTCCCTAGAAACAAGGATTCGCACAGTAAAACACACTGACACTCTCCCTACCTATAGTTTTCTGTCCCTAGAAAAAATGTTTTTTTAAAGCACACTATAGCACAAGGAGAATTCCCTCACTGTCCTTCCCTGTCCCTAGAAACAAGGATTCGCACAGTAAAACACACTGACACTCTCCCTACCTATAGTTTTCTGTCCCTAGAAAAAATGTTTTTTTAAAGCACACTATAGCACAAGGAGAATTTCCCTCACTTTCCTTCTTTGTCCCTAGAAACAAGGATTATCACAGTGAAAGAAACTGACACTCTTCCTTCCTATAGTTTTCTGTCCCTAGAAAAAATGTTTTTTTAAAGCACACTATAGCACAAGGAGAATTCCCTCACTGTCCTTCCCTGTCCCTAGAAACAAGGATTCGCACAGTAAAACACACTGACACTCTCCCTACCTATAGTTTTCTGTCCCTAGAAAAAATGTTTTTTTAAAGCACACTATAGCACAAGGAGAATTCCCTCACTGTCCTTCCCTGTCCCTAGAAACAAGGATTCGCACAGTAAAACACACTGACACTCTCCCTACCTATAGTTTTCTGTCCCTAGAAAAAATGTTTTTTTAAAGCACACTATAGCACAAGGAGAATTTCCCTCACTTTCCTTCTTTGTCCCTAGAAACAAGGATTATCACAGTGAAAGAAACTGACACTCTTCCTTCCTATAGTTTTCTGTCCCTAGAAAAAATGTTTTTTTAAAGCACACTATAGCACAAGGAGAATTCCCTCACTGTCCTTCCCTGTCCCTAGAAACAAGGATTTGCACAGTAAAACACACTGACACTCTCCCTACCTATAGTTTTCTGTCCCTAGAAAAAATGTTTTTTTAAAGCACACTATAGCACAAGGAGAATTCCCTCACTGTCCTTCCCTGTCCCTAGAAACAAGGATTCGCACAGTAAAAGACACTGACACTCTCCCTACCTATAGTTTTCTGTCCCTAGAAAAAATGTTTTTTTAAAGCACACTATAGCACAAGGAGAATTCCCTCACTGTCCTTCCCTGTCCCTAGAAACAAGGATTCGCACAGTAAAACACACTGACACTCTCCCTACCTATAGTTTTCTGTCCCTAGAAAAAATGTTTTTTTAAAGCACACTATAGCACAAGGAGAATTCCCTCACTGTCCTTCCCTGTCCCTAGAAACAAGGATTCGCACAGTAAAACACACTGACACTCTCCCTTCCTATAGTTTTCTGTCCCTAGAAAAAATGTTTTTTTAAAGCACACTATAGCACAAGGAGAATTTCCCTCACTTTCCTTCTTTGTCCCTAGAAACAAGGATTATCACAGTGAAAGAAACTGACACTCTTCCTTCCTATAGTTTTCTGTCCCTAGAAAAAATGTTTTTTTAAAGCACACTATAGCACAAGGAGAATTCCCTCACTGTCCTTCCCTGTCCCTAGAAACAAGGATTCGCACAGTAAAAGACACTGACACTCTCCCTACCTATAGTTTTCTGTCCCTAGAAAAAATGTTTTTTTAAAGCACACTATAGCACAAGGAGAATTTCCCTCACTTTCCTTCTTTGTCCCTAGAAACAAGGATTATCACAGTGAAAGAAACTGACACTCTTCCTACCTATAGTTTTCTGTCCCTAGAAAAAATGTTTTTTTAAAGCACACTATAGCACAAGGAGAATTTCCCTCACTTTCCTTCTTTGTCCCTAGAAACAAGGATTATCACAGTGAAAGAAACTGACACTCTTCCTACCTATAGTTTTCTGTCCCTAGAAAAAATGTTTTTTTAAAGCACACTATAGCACAAGGAGAATTCCCTCACTGTCCTTCCCTGTCCCTAGAAACAAGGATTCGCACAGTAAAACACACTGACACTCTCCCTACCTATAGTTTTCTGTCCCTAGAAAAAATGTTTTTTTAAAGCACACTATAGCACAAGGAGAATTCCCTCACTGTCCTTCCCTGTCCCTAGAAACAAGGATTCACACAGTAAAACACACTGACACTCTCCCTACCTATAGTTTTCTGTCCCTAGAAAAAATGTTTTTTTAAAGCACACTATAGCACAAGGAGAATTCCCTCACTGTCCTTCCCTGTCCCTAGAAACAAGGATTCGCACAGTAAAACACACTGACACTCTCCCTACCTATAGTTTTCTGTCCCTAGAAAAAATGTTTTTTTAAAGCACACTATAGCACAAGGAGAATTCCCTCACTGTCCTTCCCTGTCCCTAGAAACAAGGATTCGCACAGTAAAACACACTGACACTCTCCCTACCTATTCTTCTCTTTCCCTAAACTAAAGGAATCCAGGTTAAGCAAGAAAAAATAAATGTCACTGTCCCTGCCTATGCTTCTCTTTCCCTGCTCCGGAACACACTACACTAGGCCGCCGTGCTGGCGGCCTTTTATAGTGTGGGGCGTGTACTAAACACCCTCAGCAATAATTGGCCACAGGCATCCTGCCTGTGGCCAATCATTGCTCTCCTCGCTGCCGGCGCTGTGATTGGCCAAGCATGCGGGGTCACAGTGCATGCTTGGCCAATCACAGCGCCTGGATGACACTGCGATGGCGTAGTGCATTGTGGGCCGTTCGCGTCACTCGAATTTGGCGCAAACGGCCCAAATCGTTCGATCTTCGTCGAACGATCGAACAGCCGATGTTCGAGTCGAACGTATGTTCGACTCGAACACGAAGCTCATCCCTAGTGAGGAGCAATCCTCACTGCTGTACAGAATGGTATTCACATAGATACGTGTGCGGCAGTACTGTGAGCCCAGACCAGTGTGATAATCAGTGGCGGCTGGTAGCCACGTGCAGCCCCTACTACCTGACAGCACCACCACCACCACCCCCCCCCCCCAGCTGAAAGTGACTGAGGACTGCACAGGGGTGAATGAATAGGATGTGCTCTGAGGCTTCCTGCTCATTCACAAGAGTGATTGGTACAGATCGCTCACTGTCTTCATTCGGGAATGGAAGGGGCCAGAAAATTACATTCCCTTGTGTGCCCGCAGCAGCTGGCTGGAGGAGGGAAGCCTGAAGCACTGTGGGGAAAGGGAGCACACAAGAGGGCCCAGACAGCAGATGGAAGGGGCGCATGTGCAAGAACCAATCCCAATGCAGTGCAGCCGAAGAGAGGGAGAGGAGGAGAAGCTGGCAGTGCTACAGCAGGAGACAGAAGAGGATCGGTGTCTGCAATAAGACAGTACAGACAGCCCTCCTGCTCAGCAGGTACCTGAGCCCCCCTTTTGAACTGATGGGGCCTGGGCCCAGTACAGGAAGACTAGCTGTTCTGCCTTTTCAGCAGCCCTGGTAAGGGCCCAGTAATATTTGGTACACACAGGGAAGGCAATGAGGAGCCTCAAAAACTGACTCCATAGAGAACATGTTGACTGTATTAGAGTTTGTTAATCTATAAAGATTTGCGATTGCAAGCTTACCATATGTAGCGATACCCCCAAACTAAGAGAGCCGCTGGTTTTGTTTTGGGCCCTGTACAAAGCACAGCCAACCCCCGGCAATCTACTCGACCCTTCTCTGGCACAGCTAGTCTAGGGGTGGTATATATGTATGGCTCTATACCAGTTCATGAACAATCCCACAATATTCCAAACAGTTGTGAAGTATAGTAATAGACGCCAATATCAAAATGATTAACTGTAATAGGTTTACTTGTATATAAAGGTTAACGATCAATACCATATAACACACACATGCAGATCCCTGCAGTAATAATAACACTAATCAACTATAGTGCACATATAGTTCTATCACACACTGACATATAGCTATTCTCCCCGTGAGCAATATGGTGCTCAGCAATGCTATAAACTCCCAGTCAGGCCTGACTCAGTTAAAGCTCAGTCTTTAAGTGAGGAATCTTCGCATGCAAGATGATCGGTGGTGCACATACAGGAACAATAATTTGTAATCCAACAGTGGTCTATGGCAATAGAAGCAACTCCCCGGAGACTATATAACTCAGTTCTGCAACTAGTCTCCTGTCAGGAAAGTAAGTATAACCCGATGGGCCAAGGCAGTCAATAGGCCTAACAAAGTACTCGGTTATAGCTGTGAGTAGGTGCTCTCTCAACCATCCGGACTCGATCACAGTCTGGGGATTCCCACCGCTGTGTCTCCGCACACAGGATCTGCCACAGCCGGGTCTTTGGTCCAACTGATATCCGAGAAGCAGGTAGATGTCAGATGCCGCACAGGCTCCGCAGCAAGGTGGAAGGCTCTCTGGAAGTGCGCAAGGCCCAGGCCTCGGGCCTTGCACTCGCAGCAGGTCCGCACAGGAAGTCCTCTTGCCAGCCGCGCAGTGTCCAAAGAGGCCGGGCTCAGCCTCACCCTCCCCTTTTATACCCCACCCATGAGTCTGTGCGGCAGCCCAATGCACCCTGGGTGCCAAACAGGGTTCTGGGTAACGTAGTCCATAGGGCCTCAATGGAGACCCCGCTACACATATAACCAGAGAAAGCCAAAAATGCTGTATGACAAGTAGGGATGAGCTTCGGGTGTTCGGCCGTTCGCCGAATTACGAACATTATGGGCCATTTGCGCCAAATTTGAGTTGCACGTCATGGCCCATAATGCACTGCGTCATCGCAGTGCATTGCTGGCTGAAGATTGGCCAAGCATGCATTATGACCCGCATGCTTTGGCCAATCACAGCGCCGTCAGCACAGAGAGCCATAATTGGCCAAAGGAAGGGTGCCTTTGGCCAATAATGGCTCAGGGGAGTAGGTACACGCCCCACACTATATAAGGCCGCCTGCTTGTCGGCCTTGTGTAGTGTGTTCCAGCGGCGTTCAGAGACAGACAGAGAGAGAGATTTTTGTTCTATTTCAGTTAGCAATAGCTAGATTGAGCAGGCAGTAGATTGAGCTAGTTAGATCCAGTATATATATGCACTGCACGCTTTGTATATATATATATATATATATATATATATATATATATATATATATACTGTATACAGTTTAGCTAGATCTCATTGCAGAGCGTTCCTGTTATTCTATTCCAACTAATAATACAGGCAGGCAGTTGAACTAAGCTGCAGTATATTAAGTCAGTGTACTGTACACTGGGCACAGTGTTCAGCTAAAGCTGACTGCAGTCCTATCCGTGGTGCTGAACAAACTGATCTCTTTTGGCGGTCCTTGCTTCATCCTGGGTGGGGATCTTAATGTAGCCCTTTCCCCGGCTGTGGACACTTCCTTGGGTAAGTCCTCTACACCACACTCTACTCTCACACACATCAAATCACTGAAGCCAGGGACAACACCAATAAAACCATCCATCTTGTTTCTTACATTCAACGACATCACCTTAAAGCATGCCTTCTCTCCTTTGAAGCAGAGAAGGCGTTTGACCGAGTCAATTGGCAGTTCTTACGCCTCTCCCTCGAACAGGTAGGCCTCGGCCCGCCTTTGTGTCCAAGGTTATGGTGCTATACTCCCGATCCTCAGCATCCGTTCTGATTAATGGCTCCTCATCCACACCATTCCATATATCCAACGGTACCCGGCAGGGCTGCCCTCTGTCACCCCTGCTTTTTGTACTGGTGATAGAACACTTAGCTAGGGCCATCAGACAGAATACCTCCATTGTGGGGATTAAGACACCCTCCGCTGATCACAAACTCTCCCTTTACGCGGATGATCTTCTGGTCTACATCCAGAAGCCACACACATCCCAACCCTCTCTGATGCATGAATTCTGTCTACATCCAGCAGCCACACACATCCCTACCCTCTCTGATGCATGAATTCCACAGATTTGGGGAGTTTAGTAACTTCAAGTTGAACATGTCTAAGACAAAGGCCCTTAACATTTCCTTATCACCCCCCCCCCCCCGGGTTTAGGGCTAACTTCCCTTTCCAATGGGGCGCCAAAGGCATATCTTATTTGGGGATAACAATCCCCTCTAATCTACTCACCCGACTTAGGAAGGAATTAGACGCTTGGCGTTCCTCCTCACTACCCTGGTTTGGTTGCATCAACTCCCTGAAAATGGACACTTTACCTAAATTACTGTATTTGTTTCAAACAATACCTATTTCCGTCCCTAGACACTTTTTTAACTCCCTCGCTCCATGTCCATACGATTCGTTTGGCACCAGGGCCTTTCTCGCATTCGCCACACCCTACTCACTTATCCTAAAATTCGAGGCGGGCTGGGTCTCCCGGGTTTCGAAATGTACCACAGGGCGGCACTGCTGTCCAGGGTCCTGGAATGGTTCCCTTGTCCCCTTCCCAAAGCATCCACCTCGGTGGAACAAGACCTGTCCCCCTATGACTTACGGGCTCTACTTTGGGGTTACAGACAGAAACTACACTTACTTTCCTCATCCTCCCCCTTAACAGTCGCTGCCTTACACCTCTGGTACAAAAAGGGCATGTCATCTCTTCTATCCCCAGACCCCTCTCCCCTTACCTCATTGTTTGACCACCCCTCTTTGCCTCAAGGTATGGGGTCTAATACAATAGGCCCCTACTCCCGATCAACCTGGCCTGTAGCGAGCTTATTTGTGGATCCCTCTTTAGGTACCCCCGTTTTACCAGGCGCTCAAGGTAATTGGCTCACGGCGCTCCGTATATCTTCCTTCTGTTCTGACTTGTTTTTCTCTTCCCAAATTCACAGACCTCTAACGGGATTCGAACAGCTGTGCTCTCTCTCAGAAACACCTAGACACCTTTGTACTCACTACAACATGCACTAATACACGATCAACCCCCCTCTTACACCAGGAAGTGGTCTACAGACCTTGGGAGAGATCTCTCCTTAGTGGATTGGCAAAAATCATTCCACTTTACGCATAAATCCTCTATATCCTGCTATTCCCAGGAAAAAAACTTTAAACTCCTTTCCCGATGGTACAGGGACCCTCAAACTCTTCATAAAATATTCCCGTCCGTTTCTCCCTTATGCTGGAGATGTGGCGTAACGGAGGGAACCTACCTACATGTCTGGTGGGACTGTGCAGCAATACAACCCCTGTGGTCGCAGGTTTTTGCTATATATAACAGCCTATATGACCGAAAATTATCGCCCACCCCAGAAATAGCCTTATTGTCCATGCTCCCAGGGTCGATAGCCTCTCAAAAGGGCTCCCTGTTATGTTGTTTCCTCTCAGCCGCTAGACAACTTATACCCCTGTTTTGGAAAACAACTACCACTCCGCCCCTGGCAGTCTGGGTCTCCATGGTCAACGACATCATGCGCATGGAGGAGATGATAGCCCTGGACAATGACACCTTCGACAAGTTTAAGGCCCTTTGGCTTGTTTGGATCGACTACTCTACCTCTGACTCCCTGAAAGTGCAGTTGGCACCACACAGCCAGCCAGGACTTGCCTCCTGACTCCACCACGTGGGTTTGTTGCACCAAGGTCTGTCCAACACCCCCCCCCCTTCCACCCTCCCCTCTCCTGCAGCTAGCCTGCATCCCCCCCTTGTCCTCTCCCCCTTTTCCCCCTTCTCTCCTACCCTCTCTTTCTCTTTCTTTCTACTCTACCCTACGTCTGTTTCTCTCTATTTTATACCCGGATATATTTTCACTTGGTTCTAATGTTTAGTTTTGTGATACATTCCGATTTCAGAGTATGATTTGAGTGTTGACTATCTACTTTCTCATCGGAGATGTCTACTGCCACATGTTACCTATATGATCTCTGTTCTGTACTTTCTGTACTGATCTCCTGTTTCTCACTCATGTCATGTTATTTTGCTTTATCAAAATATTAATACAAATATATTCGACTCTAAAGTTGACTGCAGACTATTCCTGTTCTCTTTCTAATAATACAGGCAGGCAGTTGAGCTAAGCTGCAGTATATGAAGTCAGTGTACTGTATACTGGGCACAATGTTCAGCTAAAGCTGACTGCAGACCATTCCTGTTCTCTTTCTAACAATACAGGCAGGCAGTTGAGCTAAGCTGCAGTATATGAAGTCAGTGTACTGTATACTGGGCACAGTGTTCAGCTAAAGCTGACTGCAGACCATTCCTGTTCTCTATCTAATAATACAGGCAGGCAGTTGAGCTAAGCTGCAGTATATTAAGTCAGTGTACTGTATACTGGGCACAGTGTTCAGCTAAAGCTGACTGCAGACCATTCCTGTTCTATTCTTAATAATACAGGCAGGCAGTTGAGCTAAGCTGCAGTATATTAAGTCAGTGTACTGTATACTGGGCTCAGTGTGCAGCTAAAGCTGACTGCAGACAATTCCTTGTGTAACTATTCCAATACTTTAAATAAAGTATGTCTAGAAAGCCAACAAGGAGAGGCAGATACACACAGGCCAATAAAAGAGGGCAAGCAGGCTCTGTGTCTTGAGGCAACAGTGCTGGTCGTGGACACTGTGCATCCTCTTTAGCACGTGGCCGTGGGGCACGCTTGTCCTTTTTTTCAGCAGCTGGCCGTATTGAGCCGCAACATGCTGAAGAGTTGGTAGAGTGGATGACCAAGCCGTCCTCATCCTCTTCATCCTCCTAATCCTCTCTCACCCAGCCTCAGGGTACTTTGTCTGCCAAAGCAGCTGCCAAAGCGGCCTCTTCCATTGGCTCAATGGCATCAGTCACTCCTTCCCTAGCCCCACCATGTCCTGAGGAATCCCCCGAACTGTTTGACCACAGTGTTGGGTACATGCTGCAGGAGGGTGCGCAGCGTTTTGAAGGCTCTGTTGATGGTACCCAGCTTGAGGAAGGCAGTAACGTGAGCCCAGAGAGAGGGGGTGCCCAAGAAGGACAGCAAACTGGCAGTCATGTTCCCCTAGCTGCAGCATACTGCCAGGTTTGCTCCAGTGACAATGAGGGAGGGGATGATGAGGTCACTGACTCTACATGGGTGCCTGATAGGAGAGAGGAGGAGGAGGAGGAGGAGGCACATCTCCAACGAGGCAGGATGCCCTCCAGTGGCCAGTTTAAGGGCAGCACACTGACTGCATCACACCGCAGAGCTCCGCATGTGCAGGGCGCTGCTGTCTCTGCGCGTTATTCCAAAAGTTCTTTGGTGTGGGCCTTTTTTCAGACGTGTGCATCAGATTGCACCATTGCTATTTGCAACATATGTCTGAAGCGTATCTCACGTGGCCAAAACATCAGCAGCTTGGGCACCACATGCTTGACCAGACATATGTCGACCTGCCATGCAGTCCGTTGGCAAGCATACATAAAAGACCCACACCAAAGAACAAAGCGGACCTCTCCTTGCTCCTCATCAGCTGGGATCTCCAACCTCACTATACCTTCAGTCCTCTCAGAAACCTGCACTGAGAGGAATGAAGGTGTAGAATTAGGTGTGTCACTGCCAAGTACTTGCGGGCAATCTGCTATTGGCACACCAACGTCCGATTGTACCAGACAAATTTCCTTGCCCCAGCTGCTGCACCGCCGAAAGAAATTCGCTCCTAGCCATCCACATGCTCAGCGGTTGAATTTTAGCTTGGCTAAATTGCTAGCACTTCAACTGCTGCTTTTTCAGTTGGTAGACTCTGCCCCCTTCCGTGAGTTTGTGGAATGGGCGGGTACCTCAGTGGCAGGTTCCCAAACGCCACTTTTTTTCATGGAAGGCGATTCCGGCTCTCTACCGGCATGTGGAAGGCAATGTCTTGGCCTCGCTGGACAGGGCGGTCAGCGGTAAGGTGCATATTACCGCTGGTCCAGCAGGCATGGACAGGGATGTTACCTATCTTTCAGGGCCCACTGGGTGACTCTGCTGGCAGCTGGGAAGGATGCAGGACAGGGTGCAGTAGTGTTGGAGGTTGTTCCGCCACCACGCCTCCAAAATGCTACTAGTTGTGATTCTGATACACCTCTCTCCTCCAACCCCTCCTCTTCTTCTTCTTCCTCCATGGCCTCTTCCTCTGCCATGCGGTGCTTGAGCTGGTGTGCTTGGGGGACAGGAGCCACACTGGGGCAGAGATTCTGTCAGCTCTGCAGGGGCAGGCTTTAGAGGTGGTTGACGCCACGCCAGCTTAAGCCAGGAATGGTGGTTTGTGACAATGGCACCAACCTCCTCTCCGCCCTCCGACAGGGACAGCTGACCCATGTGCCTTGTTTGGCTCACATCCTTAACTTGGTGGTTCAGCGGTTCTTGGGCAGGTACCCGGGCTTACAGAATGTCCTGAGACAGGCCAGGAAAGTCTGTGTGCATTTCTGCCGGTCATATAATGCCAGTGCTCGGCTGGCGACCTCCAAAAGAAATACAACCTTCCCAAGAACCGCCTAATATGTGACATGCCCACCAGTTTGAACTCAACGTTGGCCATGCTGCAGCGGCTGCACACGCAGCAGAGGGCCATCAAAGAGTATCTGTGTGACTATGGCACCAAGACAGGGTCAGGGGAGCTTGTTTGTTTTTTTGCCACGCCAGTGGGTCATGATCAGGGATGCATGCACTGTCCTGTCACCATTTGAGGAGGTCACGAGGATGGTGAGCAGTGACAGTGCATGCATCAGTGACACTGTCTCTCTTGTCCACCTGTTGGAGCACACACTGCATGGAATAATGGACAGGGCACTTGAGGCAGAACAGAGGGAGGAAGAGGATGACTTCCTTACCTCCCAAGGCCCCCTTTATCCAGACAGTGTTCCTGCTGGCCCGCCGATCACACAGGAAGAGGACGAGGAGGAAGATTGTATCAGCATGGAGGTGGAGCCTAGCACTCAGCATCAGCAGCAGTCTTCAAGGGATCATTTACAGTCCCAAGAAACCCATGGACTTGTACGTGGCTGGGAGGAGGTGGCTGCGGATCATGTCGTCCTTAGTGACCCAGAGGACTTCGGACCGAATGCCTCAGCAAACCTACGCTGCATGGCCTCCCTGATCCTGCAAAGCCTGCGAAAGCATCCTCGTATTCGTGGCACCAAGAAGAGGGATCATTACTGGCTGGCAACCTTCCTTGATCCACGTTACAAGGGTAAGGTTGCAGACCTTATCCAGCCGTCGCAGAGGGAGCAGAGGATGAAACATCTTCGGGAGGCCTTGCAGAAAGGTTTGTGCAATGCTTTTCCAGAGCCTGGGAGGTTACAAATTCCTGGTCCTGGACAACGTGTTGCTGAGGCTTCGGTCAGTCACAGAAGGAGCAGTGGAGAAGGTGGCCGTCTGACCGATGCGTTCAGACAATTTTTTAGTCCGCAGCCCCAAGGTATGATCGGTTCCAGCAACCATCGCCAGCGTCTGATTCACATGGTGCAGGAATACCTAGGGGCAAGATCAGACTTGGACACCTTTCCCACCAAAAATCCTCTGGGTTACTGGGTCTTGAGGATGGATCACCGGCCAGAGCTTGCACAGTATGCAATTGAGCTACTGGCCTGTCCTGCATCCAGCGTTCTTTCAAGAACGCACATTCAGTGCTGCTGGAGGCTTTGTAACCGATCACAGGGTGTGCCTGTCCACCGACTCGGTCGATCGTTTGACCTTCATAAAAATGAATCAGTCTTGGATCACCAGCTACCAAGCACCTGATGCTGATGTAACCAAATATTTTTTTTTTAATGTGAGATCCCTTCAAGACTGCCTATGCTGATGCTGAGTGACTATCCTGTTATGCTGAGTGACTATCCTCTTCCTCCTGTTTATGTTGATAGCTTGTAAGAACATTTTTGTTTCTGGGCACCGCCACCAGTGTCTAAGGCCCAATTTTTCTGCCCCTGTTTAACAGGGGCGTGTAATTATAATTTATGCTGCAATACTTTGCAGTAGGTCTCATT
Organism: Rana muscosa; assembly: GCA_029206835.1. NCBI lineage: Eukaryota > Metazoa > Chordata > Amphibia > Anura > Ranidae > Rana > Rana muscosa. The sequence goes on along the minus strand of JARGYO010005626.1, from coordinate 97,434,774 downwards.
ACTGCGCTCCAACTAGAGTATCTGTGAGGGGTTGCAGTGTTGTGGCACCAGTGCCTAAGGCCCAATTTTTCTGGCCCTGTTTAACAGGGTCGTGTAATTACAATTTTTGCTGTAATACTTTGCAGCAGGGCTCATTCCTGCGCTCCAACTAGAGTATCTGTGAGGGGTTGCAGTGTTGTGGCACCAGTGCCTAAGGCCCAATTTTTCTGCCCCTGTTCAACAGGGGCATGTAATTACAATTCTTGATCTTATATTTCACAGCAGGGCCCATTCCTGCGCCCACCAAGAGTAACTGTGAGGGCTTACAGTGTTGTGGCAACACCACCACCACCACCAAAGGCCCAATTTTTCTGCCCCTGTTCAACAGGTGCATGTAATTACAATTCTTGATATAATATTTCACAGCAGGGCCCATTCCAGTGCCCACCAAGAGTAACTGTGAGGACTTACAGTGTTGTGGCACCAGCACCACCACCACCGCCATCAAAGGCCCAATTTTTCTGCCACTGTTCAACAATGGCGTGTAATTACAATTCTTGATATAATAGTTCACAGCAGGGCGTTCCAGTGCCCACCAAGATTAACTATGAGGGCTTACAGTGTTGTGGCAACACCAACACCTAAGGCCCAAATTTCTGCAGAGTACATAGGGCAGGCCCCTACTTTCAAACATCCGAGTTTCAAACGACTCCTACTTACAAACGGAGGGAGAAAACAGGAAGAGAGAGGAAATCTACCCCTAGGAAGGGAAATTCTCTCCTGTAAGAGTTAATATGGGAAAAAGGTGTCTCCTCTCCACTGATGCTTTATCACCAATCCTTGTTTCCCTAAAAACCCCAAATTATTAAATCCAATTGTCATTGGGACCGAAAGTGAGGTGAAATCTTCTGAACAGGTGCACAGACAGCAAAACAAATGTTACAGGGGTGATAACCCTTCCCTATGTTTTCCAAAAAGCTTAAAAATAGATTTTTTGGCTGGAGCTACACTTTAAAAATGTACCAGTTCAAAATTACAAACAGATTCTACTTAAGAACAAACCTACAGTCCCTGTATGGTTTGCACCGCCTGTATACTGCTGTTCAGAGTATATAGGGCCTGGGGGCCCCACGCCTTTCCTTTTTTATTTTTTTGGGTGCAGGGTTCCCCTTAATATCCATACAAGACCCAAAGGGGCTGGTAATGGGCTGGGGGGTAGGGGGTACCAATGCCATTTTTCTCAATGATTTTAATCCATATTGCCGGGACCAGACATTACATTAAAGCCGCAAGCAGTTTTAAATTACTTTTATTCCTTTAGAAATGTCATTTTGTGCAGGGACAGTTATAAACACGGGAAACACGCGCCACTTTACAGGCATACTATAGACACCCCCCAGACACAAAATTTAAAGGAATATTTCACTTTTATTTTTTCACTTTAACCACTTCCCTACCCGCCCATAGTCAAATGACGTCCACAGATGGGATCTCCCATCCTGGGTGGACGTCATATGACGTCCTTGACTTTGTGGGGGGATATCTGAATGATGCCTGCAGCTAGAGGCATCATTCAGATATCCTTCTATTCTGCCGGCGATTCTGTGCACAATAAGCATGATCATAGCGGCAGTTTCCGCTGCTTGATTGTTCTTATAGGCGGCGGGAGGGGACATCCCCCCCTCCCGTCGCCATCCGGTGCTTCTCCGGGCTCTCCCGTGCCATCGGGGGCCCGGAGAATGAATCGTCCGGCGCCGGAGGTGAAGCATAGAGATGACTGGTGACCAGATGGTCACCAGTCATCTCTATGACCGTCGGAGGCCCGGGCGCGATGTGATAACGTCACACCCGGGTTCTCAGAGGTAAACAAAGCCGCGATTGCAGCTAGTAAGCATGAGATTGGTGAAAAGATTTTCACGATCTCATGCTTTCCAGCCTGGAGGAGAGATGTGGGGTCTTATTGACCCTGCATCTCTCCATAAAGAGGACCTTTCACACACCATTCCTATTACAAGGGATGTTTACATTCCTTGTAATAGGAATAAAAGTGATCAAAAAAAAAAAATGTAAAAAAAAGTGTAAAAATAAAAAAAAATAAGTAAAATAAAAAAATAAATAATAAAAAAAGATTTAAAATGCCCCTGCCCCCGGTAGCTCGCGATCAGAAGCGAACGCACACGTAAGTCCCGCCCACATATGTAAACACCGTTCAAACCACATATGTGAGGTATCACCGCGTGGGTTAGAGCACGTGCAACAATTCTAGCGCTAGACCTCCTCTGTAACTCTAACCTGGTAACCTGTAAAAATGTTCAAAGCGTCGCCTATGGAGTTTTTTAAGTACCGAAGTTTCGCGCCATTCAATGAGTGTGCGCAATTTTAAAGCGTGACAAGTTAGGTATCTATTTACTTGGCGTAACATCATCTTTCATATTTTTCAAAAAAATTGGGCTAACTTTACTGTTTTGTTATTTTTTAATTCATGAAACCATTTTTTTTCCCAAAAAAGGGCGTTTGAAAAATTATTGCGCAAATACCGTGCAAGAAAAAAAGTTGCAATGACTGTCATTTTATTCCCTAGGGTGTCTGCTAAAATAACATATATAATGTTTGGGGGTTCTGACTAATTTTCTAGCAAAAGAATGATGATTTGTACATGTAGGAGAGAAGTGCCAGAATAGGCCCAGTATTGAGGTGGTATAAAAAGCCCGATATTGAAGTGGTTAAGCATCATTAAAATCACTGCTCCTGAAAAAGATGCAGTTTTTAAAACTGTTTTTTCCATTGATACATGTACCCTGGGGCAGGACCCGGGTCCCCAAACCCTTTTTAGGACAATAACTTGCATATTAGCCTTTAAAATTTGCACTTTTGATTTCTCACGTTCGAGTCCCATAGACTTTAACGGGGTTCGAAAGTTTGCGCGAACTATCGGTCCGTTCGAATGTTCTGGATGCAAACCAAAACGGGGGGATGTTCAGTTCATCCCTAATGACAAGCTACTGTCTTATGAATTAGCGGTGACTCTGCTTATTTTCATACCACCTGCAACATTTTTTCATCCCACTCTATTGCAAGCAGGCATACACGAGAGTGGCAACTTCTTTTTTTAACAAGGAAGAGAGTGGCAACTTTACTCTGAATTCAGGAGCAGTGCATCATTGTTTCCACCCATGCAATAGGTGGTCTTCACTGGCAGGATCTAAAAATACTTGTAGGACTTTGCAGGGGCACTAAGAGAAAATTGGTTGTAAACCTCAGACTTGAACTTTGAACAAAGCATATCCTTCTATAGTGTGTACATGTCTCAAGTAAGAGGACCAAGTGTCATTTCTGTCTGCTGCTTCATTCTTCTGCTGTCAGCACAAGTCACTTCTGTAAAGTTTTTCTGGCACCAAGAGAAAAAAGGTGACAGGGAAGGGAGCTCCAGCTGATTGATATCCTTGGCTCTGTTCCTGTGAGCTGTGTGAAGAGGGGATGGGTCCCTTCCCTGTAAATCAGCTCTCAGAGCTCTCCCCACTAGGGTTGCCACCTGTACGGGATTCACCCGGACAGTCCGGGTTCTGAATCATCTGTCCGGTTTTCAGACTGCCTGAAACCCGGACAAACCATTCTGGCAGAGGGAGAAGCTTCATTAGCATAACTGCCACTGTGGAGACAGTCACAGCAGCAGTGTCATTTCTTCTCATTAAATAAACACAATGTGCTGGTGTGTGTATTGGCAATCTGCACCTCTTTTCTGTCTCCCCCATCCAGGCTCCTGCAGTCTCTGTTATCTCTTACCCCCCCTCTTTCCAGTCACTAGTGCCGTGTTCCGAGAGAAGGAGGAGGCGGAGAGGCGGAGTTGAGGAGATCACTGTAGCTGCTGACGGGTTTGCCGGTTTGCCGCTGCTCACTAGGAGGTGAGCTGACTTTTTTTTTTATTAAGGAAAGTTTCCCAGGGTGGAAAGTTCCAGGAGGATTTATTTTGCATTGAACTTAAGATAAGCAGAATCTGAAGACACAGCGAGCAAGTGTGTGTGGGGAGGAGGGGGGAGTCTGCAACCCGATGATCACATCACAGCCGATTCACAGTATCTCCCAAGCGGCACACTTATCTACCTATACAAACATCCCTCTGTCCAGATTATGTGAAGTTCATTTATGACCATTCACTTAACCCTGTTTGTATGTGATGAGTGTACACCTCTGATTGTCCAGACTCAGTGCCTGGAGAACACGGGTTACACCAATGGTCATCAATTACCTTCATATCATCTGGACATACAGAGTGCTGGGGTCTGGCATCTTATAACACAATGTTTTCATTGAGTAGTATTGTTGTATATTTTAGTAGATGACCACAATAGTTTTTTTTTTAATTATAGACATCACTATCTGACCACTTCTCAGCCCCCCACTCCCCCCAGCTTACATCACCCCCAGACATCACTTCCTACCCCCCCAGCTGAGGGACATCATTCCATAGTCACCCCACAGACACTGCAAGAAATCCCTCCCCATACTGCCCCATCATACCCTCCGCACTCCTCTTCTGAACATACTGCCCCCATCATACCCTCCGCACTCCTCTTCTTTACATACTGCCCCCATCATACCCTCCGCACTCCTCTCCTGTACATACTGCCCCCATCATACCCTCCGCACTCCTCTCCCCTACATACTGCCCCCATAATACCCTCCGCACTCCTCTCCCGTACATACTGCCCCTATCATACCCTCCGCACTCCTCTCCTGTACATACTGCCCCCATCATACCCTCCGCACTCCTCTCCTGTACATACTGCCCCCATCATACCCTCCGCATTCCTCTGCTTTACATACTGCCCCCATCATACCCTTCGCACTCCTCTCCTGTACATACTGCCCCCATCATACCCTCCGCATTCCTCTCCTTAACATACTGCCCCATCATACCCTCCGCACTCCTCTCCTTTACATACTGCCCCCTCATACCCTCCGCACTCCACTCCTGTACATACTGCCCCATCATACCCTCCGCAGTCCTCTCCTTTACATACTGCCCCATCATACCCTCCGCACTCCTCTCATGTACATACTGCCCCCATCATACCCTCCGCACTCCTCTCATGTACATACTGCCCCCATCATACCCTCCGCACTCCTCTCCCCTACATACTGCCCCCATCATACCCTCCACACTCCTCTTCCGTACATACTGCCCCATCATACCCTCCGCACTCCTCTCCCATACATACTGCCCCATTATACCCTCCGCACTCCTCTCCCGTACATAATGGATTTAATGTACTACAAAAAATTTTTTTGCTGTGCGCTGCAAAAGTGTTCGGGTTTGGCTTGAAGAAAAGGTGGCAACCCTACTCCCCACTGAGCTCTGCGGAGTGTAACATCAGCTCTCCGCTCCCTTTTTCTGACAGCTCAGGCAAGTTTTATAAATTCTGGACTTTGAGCAAATGTAGAGAAGAGAATACTGCAGATGGTCAGGTACAACTTATGTAGGAGGATTTGTTTAATCTCTGTGTATTACCTGAGGCTAGTCACTTTACTGGGTTTAAATGCAGCTTTAAATACAGTTGCAGAACATATTTTTTAAATAGGAGGCCATAGTTCTACTTTAACAAGAGCTGTTTAAAGACATCTGTGTATGAAGTAAGAGTATAAAACATTTTTTCACACAATATCTTTTCTCATACTCAGAACACCAATGGGTCACTACTATACTAACTAAACACCAATGATTTGATGGAACGTTTGTGCAGGTAGAGAGAAAATGGGTACAGAAGGAAGTACTGTAGGTATTTGTAATGGACAGAAGTAAACCATATTATTAGTGACGTGTTTCATCTGCTCAAACGTGCATTGCTATTGCATGTTTTGCTACATGTTCTTTATATGTTTTTTTATGACTTTGCCATGGCTTGTAAATGAAACAAAACTACTGTATGTAGCCCATATCTGTCTGTAGCCTTGATGGTATAAAAGTGCATTTGTTGTAGACACATACAGAGCAGTTGATGTGTGCGCTCTGATTCATGCCTATTCTTGAAAGAAAATGTGTTTTAGTTACCAGCAATAGTTTCTTGTATTATTATCAATACAGTTCACTGCATGAATCATTTCCATGAAGCTGCGGCTCCCAATCATATTGTGTCTGTTCATGTCTAATCTCTTCTCCCTATTTTTTTTTTTACAAAAACAAAAACAAAAAAAAAAGTTTATTGTCATTTAAATCAACAGTACAGGTTTGCAATAGAGTGTTATAGCATTCAGTATACAAAGTAGATCTGGACTCGAAAGCCCTCACCAACAGGAAGGAAGCATGAGCCGTGATCTTATGTTATATTCAAGATAAAAATAAAAAAAAATGAAAAAGTCCTCAGGACCCGATGGTCCAGAACCTGGGCCATGCCCGGATGGCTGTAAACCTGTAGAATGGGTGTATAATACACAACAATAAAACCTGAAAGTTGGCATCCTCTAGAAAAGATAGAACGGTTAAACCTCAAGTAAGAGCCTAAGAAGAAAAAAATAAAAAAATTGGAGAAAGAGAGAGAAAGAGGGGGAAAGAGAAAAGAGAAAAAAGAAAAAAGGAGGCAGGACAAGAAGAAGAGGAGAAGGAGAAGAGGGAGAAAGAGAAGAGGGAAGTAGGAGGTCCACGGGGTGCGCGCAAGAGGGGTCCTATAGTGACAGCAATGCAGCGTCGAATCTAGAAGGGTGGTAATATGTGATCCAAGGTTGCCAGACTCTGAGAAACTTGTCATGCGTATCAGAAAGAATAGCTGTTAGTTTCTCGTTGACCATGATATCGTTCAGGCGGTTCTTGACTGCCTCAAAGCTTAGTGTAGGGGTTTTCCATGCTCTCGCAATTGTCAATCTAGTTGCAGTAAAAAGATGTTGGGCTAGTTGCCGTTCTGGACGCAGTAGTTCCACGATGGGCTTACCAAGGAGAGCTACATAAGGGTCTCTTTTGATATTAATCTGAAAAAGGTTGCGGAGGAGAGTATATACCCTAATCCACAGTCTGCACGCCCGCGGGCATGACCACCAAATATGTGCCATGGTGCCTTCCTGGGAACACCCCCTATAACAAAGTGGAGAATAATTTGGGATAAAGCGAGCCAATCTTGCCGGTGTGTAGTACCACCTATACAATACTTTATAGGCATTTTCCAAAATTGACACATTACGTGAGCATTTGGACAGAGTTAGTGTCATCGTCTGCCAGTCCTCAGGGTCCAACTGCCTCCCCAACTCTTTCTCCCATTGAAGGTGGTAAGGCCTCAATGGGGGTCTCTTTATTGATATCACCGCCGAGTATATCAGTGATATTAGACCCGGAGAATGGGGCCTGGCTCTACAAAGGCTCTCAAAGGGGGTCAAGGTATAAGGGGTAGATGGAAACCTAATAAGGCTCTGAAGAAAGTGGCGAATTTGTAAATAGCGATAGTGCTCACGCAAGGGAATACCGTGAGAAGAGCGTAAAGCGTCAAATGCCAAAATCCTGGTAGGCCGTAGCAGTGAGTGAACATCTGTGAACCCATTCATGGTCCACCATAGAAATTGGGAGGGATTATCACAACCTGGAGGGAACAGCGGGCAGTGTAAGAGTCGTAAGAGTGGGAGATGAGGAGAGATCAGCCCTGCAGAGTACTTTACCGAGTCCCATAGTCGCAAGGAGTGGGCCAAGCAGGGCCCCATGACCGCCGGACGATGCACAGGTGGGAGCCAGGGTAATGAGGAGATAGGAATAGGGTCGATGTCAACCAGGTCAAGCATAGCCCAGAGCGGGAGCTGATAGGTTTCATGAAGGCACGAAAGTGGGGCTATGTTAGCAGCTATGTAATAGGCCCGTAAATTAGGGACCGAAAGACCACCATTGACTCGCTTAGCAAACAAGACCTGTTTGGCGATTCGAGGGCGGGTCGAACCCCATATAAATTGCATAATTCTTCGCTGATGTATGCGGAGGATATGCGAAGAAACCTGAACAGGCAAGACACGGAAAAAATATAATAGTTTCGGGAGATAGGACATACGAACAGCCGTTATTCTGCCGAACCAAGACAAAGGCAAATGAGACCAAGACAACTGCATATCCGTTAGTCTCTTGAACAATGGTGGAAAGTTGGCCTGGTACAATCCGGAGTACGTGGGGGTAAGGTGGATTCCCAGATAGGGCAGCGAGGAGACCCACTGAAAGGAGAATGCCGACTGTAAATCCCTCATCAGGCCAGGAGAGAGGTTAACCGACAACACTTTCGATTTTGAGGGATTAACCCGGAGCCCCGAAAGGGAAGCAAAGGTATCCAAAAGGGTTTGCAAGTTTGGTAAAGAAATTCTGGGGGAGGTCAAAGTGAGAAGGACATCATCGGCAAATAGGGAAATTTTATGGGGGCAACCCGCTATTTCGATGCCTCGTATATCCGGATGCGAGCGAATCGCCTCTGCCAGGGGTTCCAGAGCCAATACAAAAAGAAGAGGTGATAGGGGGCAACCCTGACGGGTGCCCCTCTTGATGTTAAAGAGAGGAGATTCGAATCCATAATACTTCATTTTTGCCCGGGGTGAATCATATAAGACAGATATCCAGTGCATAAATGAAGACCCGAAGCCATAATGTCGAAGAACAGACATGAGGTAAGGCCATGACAAAGTGTCAAAGGCCTTGTTTACGTCCAGAGACAAGAGCATGGATTCTAGCGAGCGAGTATGAGCTATGTGTTGGAGTTGCAATATACGCCGAATAGCGTCACTGGCCTGTCTCTGAGGTATAAAGCCGACCTGGTCCTTCCCGATTAATCGAGGAAGAAAAGAGTTTAGGTGATTAGCCAGAATTTTGGTCAAAATTTTCATGTCAACGTTAATTAGGGAGATAGGCCTAAAATTAGCCCAGGAGGAATGATCACGATCCGGTTTAGGGATCATCACTATGTTTGCCGTTAAGAGGTCCGGGGTAAAGGAGCATCCATTTTTAACAGAGTTATACATTGCCGTTAGATGCGGAGCTACCATAACTGCCAGTTTCCTGTAGTAAAGCGCCGTAAAGCCATCCGGCCTCGGCCGCTTTCCCACCTTAAGATCTTTTATACCTTGGAGGACCTCTGAAATTTGTATATCCCGGTCCATAAGGGTAACATGCGCCTCCGTCAGGGTCGGGAGAGGGAGACGGACGAGGAAATCAGCAGTGTCCTGGGCATTAAACTGCTCTGGGTCTGAGTACAATTTAGTAAGGCGGAATTGAAACTCCTCCAATATACGCAACGGATTACCCGTAAGTACATTGTGTCGGTTGCGCAAAGTGATGGGGGTGAATTTAGGAGCGAAAGTCCGGAGTCTGTTGGCTAACATTCGATTAGGTTTATTCGCCCTGGTATACCACCTCTGGCGGGACCAACGTAAGACGCGTTCAGCCCTCTCGGTGAGACAAAGATCCAACTCCGAACGGACCTGTTCCAAGAGTTTACGGTTGCCAGAGGTGGGGGATTGTTTAAAAACCGCAGATAATGCCTCCGGACGGGTCTCCAGGGCCTTTTGTTTCAAACCCCTTTCCCGCTTACGGGCCGATGCTACCCGAATAATGTGGCCACGGAGTACCGCCTTATAAGCCTCCCAAAGCGTTACCGGCGACGTAACCGACCCCTGATTTTCACAGAAGTAGTCCTCTGAGGCCTTAAAAATACCTTCCCGGACCTCTTTAAGCGATAAGAGCGAATCATTCATCGCCCAGGGTGAGAATTGGGGTCTGTCCAAAACGGAGTGGCAGACCACCAAAACAGGGTCATGATCAGACCATGGAACAGCCAGGATAGAGGCCCTGACCACCATGGGAAGGTGGCGTCGTAGCATGAACATATGGTCAATTCTGGAGTGAGAGTGATGAGGGTGGGAATAATGTGTAAAGTCCTTACCCTGAGAGCGAGCAAATTTTTTAGCGCCAGGCGAGGGAGCGATACGCTCCGAGGGGTATTTATCCAGTGAGGGATTCAAAACTAAATTTGAATCACCCGAAAGAAAGAGAGTACCCTTGTGATGGGATGCTAGCAGGGCGCAGACGTGAGTCAAGAAGGGTCCTGGGTTGGAGTTTGGCGCATAATAAGTCATGATGGTAACCTCCTTCCCTTGGATAGTGCCTTGTAGCAATAGATATCTGCCATCAGGGTCTGCGATCTGTCTAGTGCAACTAAATGAAACCGACTTGCGGAAAGCTATGAGCACCCCCTTTTGCTTGGTTGGAGCCGTGGCCAAAAACACCTTGGGAAACTGAGCATCAAAGTATTTAGGGCAGGAAGACGCCGAAAAATGGGTTTCCTGTAAGCAGGCAATGTCAATCCGCTGCTTCCTAAGATACTTAAAAATCTTCACCCTTTTCTGAGGAGAATTCATACCCTGAACATTCAGGGACAGCCAATTAAGCGTCATAGTAGGACTAGCAATCGGCAGAAGATCATTTCCCTAAGCACACACCCCGCGGACCTTGTAGAGGGAAAAAAAAGGTGAAAGACCAGAGAGTCAAGTAGGGAGACAGTGAAAGGAATCAGATAAAGGAAAACAAACAGACCGAGTAAAACTCGGAGTAAAAACATTCCAGTCATCTAGGTTGCAATTGGTAGTGGGGCTGGAATCCCACTAAAAGGTCGGAAGTTGGCCAAAACTTTTGTTCGGGCCAAGTTCCAAGCCAAGGGGGAGCAGTGGACCGTCGGACACCTCTTCTCCCTATTTTATCCTAGTCACCAGTGGCGGTCAGTATTATTATTTTTTTTGGGAGGGCGGCAAACAGTATCTAGATGATGTCTTATCAGACGAAACATGTCGAGTTGATGTTCATCTAACAACTGCGTTCGATTACTATGATTATTGGATTTTATGATGACTAGCCTGTTTTCTTCCTGTTGAATGTAAGTGCAATATATTTTTAATAAATTTGATATAAATGGTTTTACACTATGTGGAGATTCTTTTTGCTTCTATGACAATTGACCTACTGAGTGAGAAGTTTACAGTGACTGATGTGGGAATGGATGCTGGATTTGCTACCAGTGGCGGCTGGTGCTCAAAATTCTTGGGGGGGGTGCAAACAAACTGAAAAAAAAACATCAATTGCAGCCACTGTGCCTATCAAATGCAGCTACTGTGCCCATCAATTTCCGCCACTGTGCCATCAAACGCAGTCCCTGTGCCCATCAAACGCAGCCCCTGTGCCCATCAAACGCAGCCCCTGTGCCCATCAAACGCAGCCCCTGTGCCCATCCCAAACGCAGCCACTGTGCCCATCAAACGCAGCCACTGTGCCCATTAAATGCAGTCACTGTGCCGTCAAATGCAGCGACTGTACCCATAAATTGCCACCACTGTGCCATCCAACGCAGCTACTGTACCCATCAATTGCTGACACTGTGCCCACCATTTGCCGCCACTGTGCCATCAAACGCAGCTACTGTACCCATCAATTGCTGACACTGTGCTCATCAATTGCGGCTATTGTGCCCATCACTTGCTGCCATTGTGCTCATCAATTGCCGCTACTGTGCCCATCAACTGCTGCCATTGTGCCCATCCACTGCCGCTACTGTGCCCATCCACTGCCGCTACAGTGCCCATCAACTGCCGCTACTGATCCCACCCACTGCTGCTACTGTGCCCATCAACTGCCGCAATCTCTTTTCCCGCCCTCTGCTATGATTGGACGCCTGATAGGCAGCGTCCAATCACAGTGCCTGTCGTTTCAGCCAATAAGGTGACAGGTAACACAGACCCGAGCACCTGATTGGGTGAGAGGCGGTTCAGTGTTAGGAAAGCGATTCATTCGCTTTCCTAACACACAGGTGAGTGAACAGCGATTGCCCAGCATGGCGCCCGCTGTTCATTGTTTTGGACAGCTATTAGAGCCTATGGTTCAAATTAGGTGCTTCCAAAAAACATGCAATGCATGAATCTATCTATGGTGATAGAGGGACGGCAGGAGAGAGAGAGCTTAGTCTCCTGATGCCCATCTGACTCTATGTTAATAACATTTGAGTCCACACTATCCGGTAAGCGCGTTTGAACCTATATACTGGTGACGGCTTACACACTGTGGTGATCTTTGGAATATAAAGGCTTTCCTCTATCAATATGGAAGTTTGATACACTTTGAGTTTTTTATATTCGGAATTTCCGACCAAAAGCTCACATCAGACTTTTCTTGTCAGAATTTCCGATCGCGTGTACGCAGCATTAGTCTGACTTGCTTCTTTAGGGAGGTGGCTGGGTATGAGCCAGTAAGTGACAGGGATCCAAAAAAAAAAAAATGTAATTATTAATGCTCATTATTACATAGGTTATACAGCAAATCAATAGAAAAGATAAAGTATGCTCCACCAATGATGTGTATTATATGCATCCTAGGTGAGCCAGGAAGAAAAGTCATGCAGGCCCTGGCAGGTGCAGTAGGCACGACTTGGCTTGAAGCTCACACTTTTAGGCCCCTTTCACATGGGGTGTAATCTGTCCAAGCGGATCAGCCTGCTCAGTGGGGGATCTTTCCGCTGATCCCCGCTAAGCAGGTGGATGACAGGTCAGTGTGCGTTCTGCTGTGCAGAACACACATGGACACAGCCTGCTGTTCTATATGGGGCAGTCAGATGGAAACGAACTGCATGTCCGTTTCCATCCGATTGTCATCCGATCTGATCAGCCGAACGGATGGCGAACATATTCCTATCCTATCTGTAGACCAGATCAGATGCCGGATCTAATCGGATTCCGGTGGGTGACAGCGGAGACATGAGAGAACAATGGGTAGTCTGATCGGGTATGCCTGAAAAACAGACAGGCGGACCCGATCGGTCTACTGGTGTGAAAGGGGCCTTAAGCCTAGTACACATGGGCCAAATTTTGGGCAACATTGGCCGGTTCAATAGAAGATGGCCGACTTTCGGCTCCTGTGTATGGCCAGGGCCGCTGATAGGCCAGTACAACTGGCCCTGTTGTACCGGGCCCGACGTCCTCAGCTCTGCAAAGGGGGCCCGGGCAGCCTCATGGACAGCGCAGAATAAAAAAAACTAAAACAAAAAAAACGGCTTTCTGAATTACACCCCCCGTTCAGCCACTCCTACTAGCTTAGGGGGTGTATTATTGCTATGAACTTCCAGGCCCCTTCTCTCTGAAGTGGGAGTGGAGGGACTTTTTTCTCCGTTTTGGGCGCATGCGCACTGCATCCCACGCCCGCTCCGCTGCTTAAAGTATTAGACGTCAGCCTGCCGATGTGGTTGCTTGTTTCCTTCCCTGGCGGAGTAGAGTTCGCAGGAATTACGAAAACCCTAAACTTGCTTCGATCCCCGGAGAATTTTTCGGGTGTAGGGACCCTGGGTTCCGGAGGAAGCATGACAACTTCGTCTGTTCAGCTCCCCACTCAGTAATCGGCCCGTAAGAGACGGAGTGTGAGGCGGGCGGCGGCAGGCAGCTGACAGGGTCCAGAGGCAGAGGAGGATGCCGTAATTCATGGCTACTGCTGGGGGTGGGTGAATATAACGATATACTGCAGTGCATTGTACATTCCTATAATGTCACCATCCATATCACTATGTATGACACACAGGCAGCAGACAGCAGGTTCCCTCTCACAGTGTGTTACATGACATGGCTGTTGGGTGCTGATTTTGTAGCTTATTGGTCATAAGTTAACAAGGTCAGCACCCAACAGCCATGTCATGTAACACACTGTAACAGTGCCAGTGTCATGGAGATCCTGCCAGAAACAGGCGTCCCGGTCTTCCTGGTTCTCGATTGCGCGCGCGCCCTGCAGGCGGCGCCAGAGGGGCTATTTAAACCTGTCAATCGCAGACAGTCCCTGCTGTCTGCTCTACAGCGTTGAGTACCTGAAAACCTGATCTGAAGACTTACCTGTGTTTGACCCGGCCTGCCTTCTCCAGTTTTCTGCCTGCATCCGACCCCTGGCTTGCTGTGACCTCTCCTCTGTCTGATCCCTCTGTACCTTGCTGCCAGCCAGTTAACCGACCCAGCTTGTCCGACCAATCTCACTGTTCCTGGTTCCGGTCCAGTCTGCTAAGCTGATCCAGTTTGCTGAGTTCCTGTGTTCCTGGTTCCGGTCCAGTCTGCTAAGCTGATCCAGTTTGCTGAGTTCCTGTGCTCCTGGTTCCGGTCCAGTCTACTAAGCTGATCCAGTTTGCTGAGTTCCTGTGCTCCTGGTTCCGGTCCAGTCTGCTGAACGATTCCAGTTTGCTGAGTGTTCCTGATTCCAGTTCTACCTGCTGTGTTCCAGTGTGCCTACCAAGTCTGCGGAACTACCTTCACCTTGGTTGATCCTGGCAGGCACTCGTACCCCTCCTACCTCCGGCTTGCTGTTACCTTACCAGGGGCCGCTGGTGGGAGCCGTAAGGGAGGCCTTCCTCTGCAAGTCCGGGCTCGTCACCGCCAGGTACGTGACAGTAGCAGACAGCCATGTCTGAGCCCGAGCAGGGAGCCTCACCTATGGAGGAACTATGTCGGCTGAAGCGGTCAAGAACCTCCAGCAAGGCTACTCCCATCTGGAAGAACAAGTGCGGGTCCTCTCCAACCCCTCTGGAGCCCAAGGGGGGTCCCATACCTCCACTGCTGGGGCAGGATCCTCACCCACAGTTGTCATGCTTCCTCCGGAACCCAGGGTCCCTACACCCGAAAAATTCTCCGGGGATCGAAGCAAGTTTAGGGCTTTTCGTAATTCCTGCAAACTCTACTTCGCCCTGCAGCCCCGCACCTTCTCCTTGGAAGCCACCAAGGTGGGCTTTGTGATGTCCTTGCTTTCCGGAGACCCTCAGAGCTGGGCCCACCGTCTCTTGGAACGGAAAGATATGGCGTTAAACAACCTTACTGCCTTCTTCGACGCCATGGCTCAACTATATGAAGATTCCCAGCTCTCAGTAACCGCAGAGACCGCCTTGCGCACCCTTCAGCAGGGGCACAGAGCAGCAGAGGACTACATAGCGGAATTTAGACGGTGGAGCGCAGATACCAGTTGGAACGACGCCGCCCTCCGCCATCAGTTCCGCATAGGTCTTTCCGACCCTCTGAAGGACGAGCTCGCTAGGGTTGGCATACCACCAACCCTGAATTCACTTATTGACTTAACAATCCAGATCGACCGACGTCTCAGGGAACGAAGGTCTGAGAGGTCCACAGGCTTCTCCCGCCCGACCTGGATGCTTCCCCGGGCTCCCAGCCATCTGCACCCAGCACCTGTTGCACCTCCAGCCGCTACATCTGACATACCCGAGCCCATGCAGCTCGGAGTGCTTCGTCCTTCCCTCACCCAAGAGGAACGCCAATGTCGCCGAGTGAACAATTTGTGCCTGTACTGCGGGGAACCCGGACACTTCGTTAGAAATTGTCCCCTGAAACTTCGTAAGTGTCTTTCAGTACCTTCTGACACTACCAACCCACAGGCCAAGTCCACATCTCACCTTGCTCACTCTGTCTCGTTACAGCTCCCAGGAAGGACTCTGCAAGTGCCCGCCATTATTGATTCCGGGGCTTGCAGCTGCTTTATGGACTCAGCCTTTGCCATCAAGCACCAGATCCCTCTTGTCACCAAGACCCATGGACTATGTGTGCATCTGGCTGATGGGTCCATCATTAAGTCTGGACCAGTGGTCCAAGAGACCACCCCTTTACCCGCTACCATCTCCACCATCTCCGGAACCCACCAAGAATACTTACGCCTGGACATTATCTCTTCCCCATTGTTCCCTGTGATCCTTGGTATACCTTGGCTACAGGTCCACAACCCTACCATCAACTGGGCCGCGGGGTTGGTGACCTTTTCTTCTCCTTACTGCCAGCAATCCTGCGGGACACTCAAAACCCCTGGGCCGGCCACCCTCTTATGTATCAATACGGAGGCTGGATTACGGCAATCCATCCCTGAGGTCTACCATGACTTTCTTGATGTGTTTAGCAAACAAAGGGGCAGAGACTCTACCACCTCATCGGGCCTATGATTGCCCCATTGACCTACTTCCCGGAGCGGCAATTCCGTTTGGCAGGATCTTCCCGTTAACAGAGGTAGAACAGGGGGCACTAAAAGACTATATCGATGAAAACCTACAGAAAGGGTTCATTCGTCCGTCTACATCTCCAGCCGGCGCAGGCATCTTTTTCATAGAAAAGAAGGATCATACCCTTCGACCCTGTGTGGACTATCGTGAATTAAATAAAATCACAGTAAAAAAACGCTACCCTCTCCCCTTGGTACCGGAACTATTTCAGAGACTGGGAACAGCCATCATTTTTACCAAACTTGATCTCCGCGGAGCCTACAATTTGGTCCGCATCAAGGAGGGGGATGAGTGGAAGACCGCTTTCCGCACCCGATTCGGACATTTCGAGTACCGGGTAATGCCCTTCAGGTTGTGCAACGCCCCTGCCACTTTCCAGTATTTCATTAACAATGTACTTCGGGACTTCCTAGATCTCTTTGTCATTGTCTACCTGGATGATATACTAATTTTTTCTTCCTCCCTTGATTCCCACCGCAGGCACGTCAGAAGTGTGTTGGTTCGGCTTCGCCAGCACGGCATGTATGCGAAGGCCGAGAAGTGTGAATTCGAGCTGGAAAGTATATCGTTCTTGGGACTAATTATCTCCAGCGAGGGCATCAAAATGGACCCTCAAAAGATTGCTGCAATCCTGGACTGGCCAGTCCCGGCGGACAAGAAGGGGATCCAACATTTCGTTGGATTCGCCAACTTCTACCGCAAATTTATCAGAGGGTTCTCAGTCATCATCGCACCCATCACCCAGCTGACCAAACAAGGGATCCGTTTCCACTGGTCCCCTGAGGCCCAAAGGGCCTTTGAGGCCCTGAAGGGTCTCTTTACCTCTGCCTCTATCTTGAAGCACCCAGATTCCTCATTACTGTTCGTTCTGGAGGTAGACGCCTCGGAAATTGCGGTAGGAGCAATACTGTCCCAAAGACAGGGGAGCAGGGCCTTGCTCCACCCAGTAGCTTTTTTCTCTCGCAAGTTATCTGCGGCAGATAGGAACTACGACGTGGGGGATCGGGAATTGCTGGCGATCAAGTTCCGCATTAGAGGAGTGGCGTTATCTGTTGGAGGGGGCTGCCCACCCGATTCTGATATTCACCGACCACAAGAACCTGGAGTACCTGAAGGCCGCGAAAAGACTAAAACCACGACAAGCCAGGTGGGCGCTTTTCTTCTCCCGGTTCTCCTTCCATGTCACTTTCCGTCCCAGTTCCAAGAACATTAAGCCCCGATGCCCTCTCTCGGATGTTTCATAAGTCTAGGGAAACCTCTCCTCCAGACACCATTCTTGCTCCTGGAAACTTCCTTCTGCTTCAGGAAGACCTACTCTCCCGGATCAAGCAAGCCTCCACTGGGCAGAGACCCCCCTCCGAACCGGAATTGCAGGCCAAAGATGGGCTGTTTTGGTACCAGAACAGGATCTACGTACCTGAAGAGCTGAGAATAACCGTACTGGAACTCTGCCACGACCATGCCCTTGCCGGGCACTTTGGCGTTGCCAAGACCACCGACTTGGTACAGCTTACCTTCTGGTGGCCTCGGCTCCGCGAGAACTGTAGGAAGTTTGTGGAGTCTTGTACAGTTTGTACCCAAAACAAGGGTTACAAATCCAAGGCCTGGGGACTACTGAGACCCCTACCCATCCCAGACAGACCCTGGAAAATGCTGTCCATCGACTTTATCGTCGAGTTGCCTCCGGCTGAGAGTCACACCACTATCTTCATGATAGTAGACCATCTATCCAAGATGGCACATTTCATTCCCATGAAGGGGACTCCCTCAGCTCCCGAAACCGCACAGGTGTTCATCAGAGAGGTCGTCAGACTCCACGGGGTACCAGCCAATATTGTCTCCGACCGAGGGGTACAATTTACCTCCCGGTTTTGGAGATCCCTCTGCAAGGCTCTGGAGATAGAATTGTCACTTTCCTCTGCTTACCATCCCCAGACCAACGGACAGACTGAGAGGACTAACCAGACCCTTAAGCAGTACCTGCGCTGCTTCTCTTAATTCGCTCAGAATGACTGGGTTTCCCTGCTCCCATTGGCCGAGTTTGCCTATAACAACTCTGTGCATTCCGCTACCAAGCAGTCCCCATTCTTCGCAAATTACGGTTTCCATCCTACATTCCTGCCCAATTCCCTTCCTGAATGTACGGTGCCCGCAGTCCAGGAAAAGTTGAACTTCTTTTCTTCCAACAACCAACTTCTGCAGGAAACCATGACCAAGACTCAGGAATACAACAAGACAATTTTTGACAGGAAGAGACGGGGTGAATTAATGCTAGCACCCGGCGACCAAGTATGGTTATCCACTTTAAACTTGAGGATGGCAAGCCCCTCTAAGAAACTGGGCCCCAAATTCTTAGGGCCGTTTCCTGTCAAAAGGAAAATCAATAAAGTGGCTTATGAACTGGAGCTCTCTGACTCCCTCAAGATCCATCCGGTCTTCCATGTATCTCTGCTGAAGCCTTCGGTTCCCAACCCATTTCCAAGCCGAAGTCCGGCTCTCCCTGATCCTGTCATTGTAGACGGGGAGGAGGAATTCAAAGTGGAAGCCATTATGGATTTTAGAAGAAGGAATAACCAGAACCAATTCCTGATTAAGTGGAAGGGCTACGGACCCGAAGAAAACTCTTGGGAGCCTGAGGAGAACATCCATGCTAGAAGCTTGGTGCAGTCCTTCAAGAGATCTCACCCTGAGAAGTTTGCCCGGATGGGCATCCGGAGGCTGCCCCTTGGGGGGGGGCAATGTCATGGAGATCCTGCCAGAAACAGGTGTCCCGGTCTTCCTGGTTCTCGATTGCGCGCGCGCCCTGCAGGTGGCGCCAGAGGGGCTATTTAAACCTGTCAATCGCAGACAGTCCCTGCTGTCTGCTCTACAGTGTTGAGTACCTGAAAACCTGATCTAAAGACTTACCTGTGTTTGACCCGGCCTGCCTGTGACTTCTCCAGTTTTCTGCCTGCATCCGACCCCTGGCTTGTTGTGACCTCTCCTCTGTCTGATCCCTCTGTACCTTGCTGCCAGACAGTTAACTGACCCGGCTTGTCCGACCAAGTACGTGACAGATAGCCAGCCATGATAGAGTGTGCCTCTGTGTTATAATGCTGATGATTTTAAGCTCCCTGTGTTGCTCTTTGCGACCAAGGCTTTCACACTGAGTAGAATCTGCTTTTTCAGAGGGGAATCTGTCCACTGATTCCCAGCTGAGTGGAGTGGGCTGATGACAGGTCCGTGTCCACTCAGCTTATGCAGAGCAGACACGGAGACAGCCCACTCTGCTCTAAGGGCAGTTGGTGTAAAAAAAACAGCTGTCCGTTTACACCCGACTGCCCTCCAATCCGATCCACTAGATCAGGGGCTGCGAAGGGGGCCCCGCCAGGTAGGTTGTACGGGGCCCCATGATTTTTATCCACGGCCCTGTGTATGGCAGCCGGTCTTACAGAAGCCGGTCATTCAGCCGCCGTCTGTCGAAGAGTCATGACCGAAAACGGTCTTCCGACCGGCTCCGGAGTTTTCTGGTGGGGGGGTGTCCCCCTGTCATACCACAATAGCATGGCAGGGGATTTTTAGTACAGCGGCTCCGACCTGAGCTGTGAGTTTTTTTCATATAACCCACTGGGTAAACAAAAAAAAATTGTATGAAAAATTTAAATTAAAATACAGCGCTGGCAATAGTGGAAACTTGCCAATAAGGCAATAGGTGAAACAAAAAACGGGTGCTAGGTGTGACACATATATTGGCCAATAGGTGAAATGAAAGTCCAAACCAAAATAATGGTAAATAGTGAAAGGTGAATTCAATGCAATAAATGAATTGGGCAGCAAATCTTCAAATGAGTCCAAACAACAACCAAACAAGCTTATTCCCCTCTGAAGCTCCACTCACCATTAGATGCTAGTCCTCCGCTTCTCAGACGGGAATCATGGAGTAAGAACGGTCAAAGCAGGCTGAATGACTTGCTGGGTGCTCAAAGATGAGACAAATGCGTGGGAGAAAAAAGAAAATGCTGGACAAGTCTAAAAACGTTGAATAGGCGCTAGTAGCAATGGATGGCATAGGCAGGCATTCAGTACAAAAGCTTCCACGAGCGCAGCTCAAACAGCGTGCGCTCCACGGAGACAGGAAATACGTCAGTGGTTTTGCCGTAAACCGGAAGTGCGTCAACACGTTTCGCCCCTCCTCCAGGGCATCATCAAAAGACAAAATAGTAGTATGTACTAGGCTTTAGGCTTGACGTACACATGGCCATTTACCACAGCCATGGGAAAATGCTAAATGTGTAAGCGGAGCGATTTTGCCACGGTTTTGCCGCATTTTTCGATTTCCCGCAGCCGGCGGTTAAAGGTCAAAACTTTCCTATTCTGAACACCATTCTTCCGCGTTCAGGAGAGGGAGGTTGAACCTCACCTAACTGCAGCAGCTCCTAAACTCTGCTAAAATACTTTGTGTACATTGACAGATAGGCTTTTAAGGAGTTGAGTTTAGGAGCTTTGGCAAAAAAAAGGCCAAAAGTTCCTAAACTCAAATTTAGGAGCTGCTAGTGTACATGAAGCCTTATTTTTGTTGAGGGACCTGTCCAGTTACATCAGTCTATAGACCTATTTATCACGGTGCAGCTTGGACGATGATAAATTGGTGCTTCTTTGGCAGTCTCAATGCCACCCCCCAAATACATCTTCTTGAAACTCTGCCAAGCGGTATGCTGCACCATTGAAGCCTAAATATAATGGGGCTTGTGATTTGGCAGATATTGGTGCCAAATTGTACAGTCCCCACCCCCCTTCTTCTTGGATAGAACAACCACCCCCTTGTTGAGTGACACTCTCCACCAATTTGTGTCCTACTCCTGGCCAGAGGCTTCTTGACATCATCCCCGATCAGGGGCCTAAATATTTAAGAATAAAGGAATGTCCACACACAAATGCATTTCCATTACTTTACCAGTGGCGGCCCGTCCATAGGGGGCATAGCCCCCCCCCCCAAGCTGTTTAAAAAAAAAGTGACTGAGGACTGCACAGGGGTGAATGAATGGGAAGTGCTCTGAGGATTCACAAGAGTGATTGGTGCCGATCGCTCACTGTGTTCATTCAGGAATGGAAGGGGCCAGTAAATGACAGCAGATGGAAGTAGCGCATGTGCTAGAACCAATTCCAATGCAGTGCAGCCGAAGGGAGGGAGAGAAGGAGAATCTGGCAGAATTGTAGTGGGAGACAGAAGAGGATTGATGTCTGCAATAAGACAGTACAGTAAGCCCTCCTGCTCAGCAGGTGTTATGGGGGGATCTGTGATGGGGGAGTCTGTGATGGGGGAGTTTGTGATGGGGGAGTTTGTGATGGGGGAGTCTGTGATGGGGAAGTCTGTGATGGGGGGATCTGTGATGGGGGGATCTGTGATGGGGGAGTCTGTGATGGGGGAGTCTGTGATTGGGGAATCTGTGATGGGGCTCTGTTATCGGGGGGCTTTGTGATGGCGAGAGTCTGTGATGGGGGAATCTGTGATGGGGGCTTTGTGTTAGGGGGATATGTGATCGGGAGTCTGTGATGGAGGGATCTGTTATAGGGGGAGTCTGTGATGCAGGCTTTGTGTTGGGGGAATCTGTGATGGGGGAGTCTGAGATGGGGAGTCTGTGATGGGGGTCTGTTATGGGGGGATTTGTGATAGGGGAGTCTGTGATGGGGGAGTCTGTGATGGGGGTCTGTTATGAGGGGCTTTGTGATGGGGGGAGTCTGTTATGGGGGCTCTGTGATTGAAGGATCTGTAATGGGGGAGTCTGTAAAGGGGGCTTTGTGTTGGGGGATCCATGATGGGGGAGTCTGTGATCGGGGAGTCTGTGATGGGGGAGTTTGTGATGGGGAAGTCTGTGATGGGGAAGTCTGTGATGGGGGAGTCTGTGATGGGGGAGTTTGTGATGGGGGAGTCTGTGATGGAGGAGTCTGTGATTGGGGGATCTGTGGTGGGGGATCTGTGATGGGGGATCTGTTATCGGGGGGCTTTGTGATGGCGAGAGTCTGTGATGGGGGGAATCTGTGATGGGGGGCTTTGTGTTAGGGGGATATGTGATGGGGAGTCTGTGATGCAGGGATCTGTTATAGGGGGAGTCTGTAATGGGGGCTTTGTGTTGGGGGAATCTGTGATGGGGGAGTCTGAGATGGGGAGTCTGTGATGGGGGTCTGTTATGGGGGGATTTGTGATGGGGGAGTCTGTGATGGGGGTCTGTTATGGGGGGCTTTGTGATGGGCGAGTCTGTTATGGGGGCTCTGTGATTGAAGGATCTGTGATGAGGGAGTCTGTAAAGGGGGCTTTGTGTTGGGGGATCTATGATGGGGGAGTCTGTGATGGGGATCTGTGATAGGGGAGCCTGTGATGGGGGGCTCTGTGATTGGGGGATCTGTGATGGGGGGCTTTGTGATAGGGGGAGTCTGTGATGGGGGGCTTTGTGTTGGGGGATCTATGATGGGGGAGTCTGTGATGGGGATCTGTGATGGGGGAGCCTGTGATGGGGGGGCTCTGTGATTGGGGGATATGTGATGGGGGCTTTGTGATAGGGGAAGTCTGTGATGGGGGATCTGTTATAGGGGGCTTTTTGATGGGGGGAACCTGGGATGGGGGATCTGTGATGGAGGGCTCTGTGATGGAGAGGAGTGTGATGGGGGCTCTGTGATGGGGGTTCTGTTATGGGGGGTCTGTTATGGGGGGACTTTGTGATGGGGGGCTTTTTGATGGGGGGATCTGTGATGGAGGGCTCTGTAAAGGGAAACAAGTCTGTGATGGGGGATCTGTGATGGGGGGCTCTGTGATGGAAAGGAGTCTGTGATGGGGGATTTGTGTTGGAGAGGAGTCTGTGATCAGGGATCTGTGATTTGGGGGGAGTCTGTGATGACAATTACGCGGTTGTACCCAAACAAAATTGACGTCCTTTTTCCCCCACAAATAGAGCTTTCTTTTGGTGGTATTTGATCACCTCTGCGGTTTTTATTTTTTGCGCTATAAACAAAAGAAGAGCGACAATTTTGAAAATAAACAATATCTTTTACTTTTTGCTATAACAAATATCCACAATAAATTTTTTTTTAAAACAATTTTTTTCCTCAGTTTAGGCAGATACGTATTCTTCTACATATTTTTGGTAAAAAAAAAACAATAAGCGTATATTGATTGGTTTGCGGAAAAGTTATAGCGTCTACAAAATAGGGGATAGATTTATGGCATTTTTATTATTATTCTTTTTTTTTTTACTAGTAATGGTAGTGATCTGCGATTTTTATCGGGACTGCGATATTGCGGTGGACAAATTGGACACTTTTGACACATTTTTGGGACCATTGACAATTATACATCGATCAGTGCTATAAAAATGCACTGATTACTGTATAAATGTCACTGGCAGGGAAGGGGTTGTTGTGGAATTTCTAGGCTGCTGTTTACAGAGCACACAGCCCATAATTCCTGTGCTACCTAAGCACACTTCAGATTCATCTTTTTGCAATAATGCTATCTATAACTAAGGTTGCTAAGATCCACTCACCGTTCATCCCATCATTCATTCAAGGAAAGCACCAACACAGATCTTATCGTCAAGTCATCCCAAAGCCGACTGCCTAGCCGACGCCTACTCAAAGACTTTTATTAGCCTCAAAAGATCTCAGACAGGAGGTGATTGGCTGCAGCAACCAGTCCCCTCCCCCCATGGGAGGGGACATCACAGGATGTCCCTTCCACACAGGAAAATGGCAATACAAGGACATTCCTTCCAACAGGAAATGCCGTACATGAATCCCACTCAAGAAATATAGATTAAAGGATTCAATACAATAATACATACAATGAATACAATAACGTATGATGGCTAAAGTTACAGTTGATAGGAATCCTCATTCTGCGCTATTCCATAGAATAACGCATATTCAGATTATACTATTATTGAATGGGGGAGGGAGGCTATCTGCAGACGTGCGCTACGAATCCCAATCAATGTTGATCAGACACAGCAGAGACAAGAGCACGCATCTGCTCATAACCAATGATGTTGTTGCAGAGCGAGCATATCCCCTCCTCAACGATCGTCCGTGCTAATGCACAGAGGGCCCCTGTCGGTGGACATATCCGCACCCTGCAAACATCACACTCCAACCTCAAGACGTTTTCCCCTACCAGACGGGATTCAACCAGCCTCAGACTACCCCAATCAGTTCTTTTAGAGTGGGTTGCGGAAGTACTAACACTGGGTGACACTATGACAATACATATTAAATACATCTCCATAAAAATCTCCACAACAGTCCTCCCTTTTTTGTCATATGCACCCCATGTGTCCCTCGATGAAAGTTGATCTGCTTCTTACACCCGGAAATGAATCAGTCCTTAGTCCATAAAAAGGAAAACACGGCTTGACATGTAGACTCTACTCTTCAGGGGCATGACTTATAAAGGAGGACACGACATGGTGAGCTGTCGTAATCGCCGATCGGTCTGTGATCCTCTGTGTCTTGTATGTGGGTCCAGGTTCGGGGCGTCTCATCAAGGAAACTCTGGTCACGCATCAAATCAGGCAACAGGAGCACCTCGTCACGACATAGAAAGAATAGAGATAAAAACGACATGAGTATATATATTCCCACTTCCTTTAACCACGATCCGCTGTAAAATAAAAATTAGATCCCCAAAGATTCCCAGACCCTTAAAATAGACTCCCAACCTTCACTTAGCTACAGCTCTGGCTTCAACAATTACATGAAGAACCCTATCCTTAACGGATGAGAATTGTTCAATCGTATCCCAAGCCCGAGCCCCCCCCACCTTGTACATGCAGGACACCATGCCCAGACCTGGTCGGGGTTGGTGAACAAATCCCTTCTAGCTGTCCCTGCCATTCTTAATTTCCTGCGCCATCAGATCCTGGCGATCGGCCGCGACCTAAGATGTTGGGACAGCTTCACCATCACGCATGAACCTCTTGCTTTGGGGGAATTACCTTTATAAGCTGCAGATCCGCATAAACACCAAACTAAAGTTCAAACACACTTGTGGGCTGCCTAGATACCCAAACCGACAAGAGGCAGAACCATTAAAACTAACCAATTGTACCCTCTAAAAATGCATCGTTAGATTCCATTGACAAGTGTCTGTTTGGAGTCTTCACTAGTTTGTCAAAACTCCTCATACCCATAATAACATCATAAATGGCATGTACCTCTGTCATCGCTGGGGACTAAAACTCGGTGTAGACTCAGAACAGACCATCGGTCCTGTTCGCTTTCTGAGCTAGTCAGGACATACACTTTAAATAATAACTTGGGATGCTTTTCATCGTTACCCTTGCTAAAATTTACTATACAACAAAAATATAAATAAACAAAGATTCTCCTCATTCTTTGGTGTGGTTGAGCCGCTTCTTGCAGTGGCTGGTGTGGTCTCATCCCTCAAGCTTCTTTACAACGACCCAGTCACCTGGTTGGAAAGAATGTAAACTGATTATTGAGTCAGGGTCCAGGAGGGACTCGTGAACCCTGTGGTGGACATTTTGAAGTTCATGTCACAACGATCGCACCCACCCCATCAGCCGAGAATATAAGTGACAGCTAATGAGGAGAGTACGACCCTGGTTTTGATTGACCTCCAAACAACCCTCATATGACAATAACCCAGACATTGGGACTGTGGTCACTGCATAACCTGTGCGTGGCTTACAATACCTGGAACCATTGACAAAAGGTTCTTAGCCTCTGGGATGGGAACCTACTTCACCAGACTGCTGCTTGCCGATTCAAATTCTATTAACCACTTAAGCCCCGGACCATTTCGGGCCATTAGGACCAAGCCTGTTTTTGGGATTCGGCACTGCGCTGCTTTAACTGTAAATTGTGCGGACATACAATGTTGTACCCAAATGAAATTTGCGTCCTTTTCTTCCCACAAATAGAGCTTTCTTTTAATGGTATTTGATTGCCTCTGCGATTTTTATTTTTTGCGATATAAATGGAAAAAGAACGAAAATTTTGAAAAAAAAAGATATTTTCTACTTTTTGTTATAAGAAAAATCGAATAAACTCAATTTTAGTCATACATTTAGGCCAAAATGTATTCAGCCACATGTCTTTAGTAAAAAAAATGTCAATAAGCGTATATGTATTGGTTTGCGCAAAAGTTATAGCGTTTACAAACTAGGGTACATTTTCTGAAATTTACACAGCTTTAAATTTATGACTGCCTATCTCATTTCTTGAGGTGCTAAAATGGCAGGGCAGTACAAAACCCCCCCAAATGACCCCATTTTGGAAAGTAGACACCCCAAGGAAATTGCTGAGAGGCATGTTGAGCCCATTGAATATTTTTTTTTTTTGTCCTAAGTGATTGAATAATGACAAAAAAAAAAAAAAATTACAAAAAGTTGTCACTAAATGATATATTGCTCACACATGCCATGGTTATATGTGGAATTGCACCCCAAAATACATTCTGCTGCTTCTCCTGAGTACGGGGATACCACATGTGTGGGACTTTTTAGGAGCCTAGCCACGTACGGGACCCCGGAAACCAAGCACCGCCTTCAGGATTTCTAAGGGCGCAAATTTTTGATTTCACTCCTCACTACCTATCACAGTTTCGAAGGCCATAAAATGCCAAAATAGCACAAAACCCCCCCAAATGACCCCATTTTGGAAAGTAGACACCCCAAGCTATTTACTGAGAGGCATGTTCAGTCCATGGAATATTTTATATTTTGCCACAAGTTGCGGGAATATGACAAACTTTTTTTTTTTTTTGCACAAAGTTGTCACTAAATTATATATTGCTCACACATGCCATGGGCATATGTGAAATTACACCCCAAAATACATTCTGCTGCTTCTCCTGAGTACGGGGATACCACATGTGTGGGACTTATTGGGAGCCTAGCCGCGTACGGGACCCCAAAAACCAAGCACCGCCTTCAAGGTTTCTAAGGGCATACATTTTTGATTTCACTCCTCACTACCTATCACAGTTTTGAAGGCCATAAAATGCCAAGATGGCACAAAACCCCCCCAAATGACCCCATTTTGGAAAGTAGACACCCCAAGCTATTTGCTGAGAGGCATGTTGACCCCATTGAATATTTTTTTTTTTTGTCCCAAATGATTGAATAATGACAAAAAGAAAAAAAAATGTACAAAAAGTTGTCACTAAATGATATATTGCTCACACATGCCATGGTTATATGTGGAATTGCACCCCAAAATACATTCTGCTGCTTTTCCTGAGTACGGGGATACCACATGTGTGGGACTTTTTGGGAGCCTAGCCGCGTACAGGGCCCCAAAAACCAAGCACTGCGAACGCTGCAGTTATGTGTGTTGTGTTTGGTAAGTGACAGTGATCGATCGATACTGCACTTGGGTGGGCTGGGCTGGGCTGGGCTGGGCGGAGGGGCTAAACGCAGGCGCTAGCAGGTATCTGGGCTGATCCCGCTAACACTGCGTTTTTGGGAACCCTAAACCGCTGGGGATGCTAGTATAGATCTGATCAGATCTGATCAGATACTATACCACTAAGGGGGATGTATGCTTTGCGCGTGGGTGTTAGCGTTACTGTCACTAACCTAACACTGCCTGGGGCGACGCAGACCCTCTCTGGCGCTAAAACCTAATTGATCTCACCCGCCGGGCGATCAGGGGGGTTAAACCTTTATTGGGTTATATACGGCGGGTGCCCTGATGCTATAAAAAGCAAACTAATCAACCAGCGTCACCCGTAACCTTTATATGGTGATCACTGGTGAAAGGGTTAACTAGGGGTAATCAGGGGGTTAAAATCTTTATTAGGTTAAATATGGGGGTACCTGACACTATATAAAAACCTGACGGGTAACCTAAATAACTAAATAACTTACTGGCTAACCAGTGACACCAGTGACGCTTATACGGCGATCACTGGTGAAAGGGTTAACTCTAGGGGCAATCAGGGGGTTAAAATAATATATGGGGGTACCTGACACTAATAAAAACCTGCGGCGAACCTAAAAAAAAATAACTGCCTATCTAAAACACCAGCGACACGAATACAGCGATCGGAAAAACAATCGCTTAGTGACGCTGAAGTTAGGGGGTGAAAGGGTTACCTGGGGGGTGATCAAGGGGTTAAACCTTTATTAGGGGGGGTTAGGGGGCTACCCTGGACCTAAAGGGGCCTAATCCTAACTGCCCTGCAACTTTTTACAATCACAGATGACACTAAATGCAGTGATCAGTAAAATAAATGATCACTGCAATCAGTGACACTGTGATTGGGGGCTTTGGGGTGACCTGGGGGGTGATCTGGGGGTGACTGGGGGGTGATTTGTGTGCCTATGTGTACCTACGTGTCAGTGGACTGTTAGTGCACTAACCTGCTTCCTCTCTGCTCGGCGCCGGGAACGGAAAGACCGCGGCGAGGGAGATGACATCACTTCCTCCAGCCTTGTTTACATCACATGGCGGAGGAAGCATTTTCATTGGCCGGGAGCGATCGCGAGGGGGGGGCGGAATCGAGCGGCCCCCCCCTCATGCCTGATCGCTCCCGAACACTTAACGGCCGCTCACTGCAGTGAAGGGGGGTCCCCCCAACTGCACAAAGGCGATCACGTAGATCTACGTGATTCTGCCTGTCCGTGCCATTCTGCCGACGTAAATCGGCGGTGGGCGGTCGTTAAGTGGTTAAAGAAAGACAGTCTTTGCACAAACTTGGTTAGAATTACAGAGGTTATTATTAGTTTGAAAAAAACTGTCACTCTTACATTTATCACTTCTCCCCCCTTTTCTTCCTCATTACAGACTGAAGGAAGAAATGCGTGGTGCAGGAAAAAAGAAACAATGAAATAACCTATGATACTTTTACCTCCCTTAGACTCATGTGTTTATCCATATGTACCGCTGTCTACATACACCTGTTCTCTGTGTACAAACTCCTTGGACCTGAAAAATACTTATAAGCAAAATCATTACTCTATCCTTCATATTTAACCTGCAAAGAATGGTAAACGATAATGACATTCCTGTACATTGGTAAATTGTCAATGACATTCTTTCAAAACCGATTCAACCAAAACCTCTGTAACCCTTACTTTTCCCGTTCCTACAAAAATACAACAGCCGCGACGCATCGAAGGATCGCTGCGGTAAGTTCGAACATATTCAAGTTACTACATACAAACATTCCGATACAAATGTGGGGGAGATACTTCATAGTCTCCAAAACCACAAATGAAAAAAAACAAAAACAGCCAGAATTCTCCCTTCACTATTTCAGCAATAGAAAAAATACAATGGGAACATGAGAGCAGCTCGAGAACCTTACATGGACCAGCCATACAAAGTTCAAACAAACGGGCATGAGAATTTAACCACCATTCCTCCTCTGAGAATCACAAAAGCGTGTACTACACCTCCATCAACACTCATCATTACAGATTTCTGAAGCCGCAGCTGAACTACATCCATTCCAGAGGGATACCCAAAATAGTATCCTTGGACCACCTATGTTAATCTTTTTGGGGTTCAAAGGCCTTTGCCCCAAAACTAGGCTTTGTGCACTGTGTGACCGTCTGACTGTGGGAATCCTTCATTCCTTCCCTTTGCACAGACCTCCTTGTGTCCATGGCGATTTGAATCGGCTTATCGTCTTAAACCTGCATCCAGGTTAAACCGTTGCACCCATTTTCGGAGAGCACCGCCCGGTGTCTTCTTATACGGTGGATTGAAGAACTACAACCACTATATGGTCAAGTCCTCCAACTAGAAACCCTAACCGAGGCGTCAAATTTATGGCTTGTTGTCCCAACACTTTTAGAACTACAGAACAACCACAGATCAACCCCCGAATTAGGCCTCTACCCCTCACAGTGCATGCATACACAAGCATTTTCCGCTATACACCCATACACTGCGTTGTCAGACTGAACCACACAGAACACTTACGCCAGTTTACCACCTGCAGAACAATGTGGCTTCTCTCTGTATCTAGATGATGATGATAAAACAATGGTGATGCCCCCCTGTTTTTCTCTCTACCCAAAACTGTATTACAGTACAGAACTTCACAAAACTGGAACAAAATATAAAAGACTTTTAAACGCAAAAATGCTTTCCATTTTCCTTCCAAACACAAATCCCATTGGCCAACCTTTCAGACAACCCCAAGCTCCTCCCACCAACTTTCTGCTGATATATAAATGCTGAAAAGAAACTTCCAGTTACATGCTCAGCTCTCAAAAAAAACAAACTGGTTTATTTACATATCAATTGTTCAGGAAGAGGGAGGGGAGGCCTAGCCCTAATCGCCTTGTCTATCAAGACTCCAAAAAATCCATGGCTACACATTATATATTTCAACAATTTAAAACCTTGTCAAGAAAATGATGGAATAAACCCCCCTTTGCAAATGGGAGGGTCCTGACCCAAACATCCCCTGCAAGCAAAACCACAAGTTGAGGCTCAAATACAAAACTCCTGCAAAAAGATGGCTCTAGGAGTTTTGACCAAACCCCCACTCCTCCTCTACAGGCTATACAATACAAGCTTCAAAACATATGAATTGCCTTCTGGGAAACTCCCAAATATTTAAACATAAAAACACATCATTGTACAAAAACTCTGTTAGTCTTACAATCTATCAAAATTCAGTGTAAAGTGAAGTTTTTCTTAAAACCAAAATCCAATACAAAAAAACGCCGCTCATATACTGCAAAGTCAGCTGACCCTGCAATAGCTTACATTCACTTAAATGAAAACAGAGAAATCCCCCTCCTAACACCATCTGCATGGAGTTTGCATGTTGTCCCTGTCTCTGCGTTGGCCTCCTCCCACACTCCAACTGCTGGTAGGTCAGCCAGATCCCATCCATAAATAGGCCCCAGCATGTGTGTGTGTCCGCAAGCGCGTCGTGGCCCCTCGGGGTAAGACCGCGCTATTTTAAGATACCTCTCAACTCACCTCAAAAGGTGATGCTTAGAAAAACAATCTAAACCAGAGACAAAACCATCCTGTCAGTATGTCACCCTGGTGTCTCACTACTCTCCCCAGCAGTGCACAGGTCAAACTGCAAACGCATAAAACAGGACAAAACTGCGCCAATCAACAAATGCCAATACAGCATATTCAGGGGCCGTGTTTGCTAAACTGGAACTTCCTATCTCAAACTGTAAACGTCTCTCAAAATGGCCGACAAGCCAGGACAACAAAATGGTGGATGACCACCACCGCACCTCATGGACAACAAAAATGGCGCCATTGACGCATGCAATTTTTTTTTCCCGCCAAAACCAGCATGGGACATCACAATGAACACCACATGGGTTCCCCCACACAAAGAAAAACACAAATGGCCTCCAGATTCCAACGCAGAAAAGACCGCACTACATTCGCACCAAACATCAAAAACTGAGAAATTCCACCAGCAAAATAGCCGACGAATGGCACAGCATGGTCACATAATATCATACCCAAAGGAAAGGTGGCTGCACCTTCCCTTATAGGATACCCACAGGCTAAGGAAAAACTGTGCCTCAAAATGGCAGACAAACCACAAGGCTAATCAAAAGCCAAGAATGGCGCCATTACTTTTTCCCGCCAAAACCAGCATGGGACATCAAAAGAAAATCAAAAATGTTTTTCTCCACAAAGACAGACTACACCATTGAGATTTTTCTAAATTATCATCAAAATCCACTGAAAAATGTGTGTCTGCTACACTCTACAAGGACCACATGTACACTTACAAACTTAAACCCTTTGGCCAACTAAACAGCACATTTAGAAAAATGTTAGTTACATGACAATATTAAAAACATATTCATTTCTCTAAGTTAATATACTCTGAGATATTCACCACACACATACAGTACAATGTTGCCTGCATGTCTGCTCAGAGTTTCTTTCCCTCAGCGCACAGCCCCTGCAACACAAAACAGTGGGCAAGCCCTTCCCCAATTCAAGCACATGGCTCACAAACAAGCCTCTGAGAAATACAAAAAGCTCAACCAAACACACACATTGCAGGCTGAATAATCCCACGTCTATACCCGTATTTCATACACAATATACAGTTTCCATCAGATCATCATCCCTCAGGGCCCTTCCAGCACAAAACTCCTGCATGCCACCCACAGAGAGTCACCAACTCTCACCACTGTAACTGATGACCATGCTGCCTGCCCCGCCCCCACCAAAGCACATGGCACACAGGGACCAGAACAATGCAGCAGCAATGGCTGGCTGCAAACTGCTCAATACATCGCACAAACAGTCTATATTTCTCGCTTAGTTACACTCTTACAGCCCACAGCTTCCCCACACAAACATCCAGGAACATACGATTCACAGGCATACGATCTCTCTCCCAACAAAATCACACACACACATGCACGATCGGATTCGCAGACATACACACACACACACACACTGCAAACTTAAAGCATTATTTCAAAAAGACAAAAAATGTTCTTTTACAGAGTAGAGCCCCCCACATCGGAACGTAGATCCACTCTCCCCCCCATCTCGATCCGATGTCCAAAGGGACTCCATCTATTCCCAAAGGTCCTGGCCCGCCATAACTGTTGTGGAATTTCTAGGCTGCTGTTTACAGAGCC
Organism: Rana muscosa; assembly: GCA_029206835.1. NCBI lineage: Eukaryota > Metazoa > Chordata > Amphibia > Anura > Ranidae > Rana > Rana muscosa. Next base: position 97,402,190 of record JARGYO010005626.1, on the reverse strand, counting down.
CACAGCCCATAATTCCTGTGCTACCTAAGCACACTTCAGATTCATCTTTTTGCAATAATGCTATCTATAACTAAGGTTGCTAAGATCCACTCACCGTTCATCCCATCATTCATTCAAGGAAAGCACCAACACAGATCTTATCGTCAAGTCATCCCAAAGCCGACTGCCTAGCCGACGCCTACTCAAAGACTTTTATTAGCCTCAAAAGATCTCAGACAGGAGGTGATTGGCTGCAGCAACCAGTCCCCTCCCCCCATGGGAGGGGACATCACAGGATGTCCCTTCCACACAGGAAAATGGCAATACAAGGACATTCCTTCCAACAGGAAATGCCGTACATGAATCCCACTCAAGAAATATAGATTAAAGGATTCAATACAATAATACATACAATGAATACAATAACGTATGATGGCTAAAGTTACCGTTGATAGGAATCCTCATTCTGCGCTATTCCATAGAATAACGCATATTCAGATTATACTATTATTGAATGGGGGAGGGAGGCTATCTGCAGACGCGCGCTACGAATCCCAATCAATGTTGATCAGACACAGCAGAGACAAGAGCACGCATCTGCTCATAACCAATGATGTTGTTGCAGAGCGAGCATATCCCCTCCTCAACGATCGTCCGTGCTAATGCACAGAGGGCCCCCGTCGGTGGACATATCCGCACCCTGCAAACATCACACTCCAACCTCAAGACGTTTTCCCCTACCAGACGGGATTCAACCAGCCTCAGACTACCCCAATCAGTTCTTTTAGAGCGGGTTGCGGAAGTACTAACACTGGGTGACACTATGACAATACATATTAAATACATCTCCATAAAAATCTCCACAACAGTTAACAGTAGGGGGCGATCAAGGGGTTACCTGTGTTCCCTAGGTGTGTTCTAGCTGTGGGGAGGACGGGACTGACTAGGGGAGGAGACCGATCGGTGTTCATACTTAGTATGAACACATGATTTGTCTCCTCTCCCCTGAGAGAACCGGGATCTGCAGCGTCTTAAAGGGCCGACGTACAGCTACGGCGGTTCACCCAGGGGAGCCATTCTGCCGCAGTATAACTGCGGAGCCCGGTCGGGAAACAGTTAATAGGATGTATATGGTAAAACTGAGTTTTACAAAGAAACTATACAGTGTTCACTCCTTAGCGTGAATACATCACCATCGTTCTGCACCACATCACTATTCATCATGAACACTGTTGAAACATCTCATTACAGGGGGTTTTGCTTTGCTTTGCTTTGCTTTATTATCTTGATCATCATGAAAAACCCTCCTTATCTTCGCTAAAGCTCAGTGCCCACTGCCTTTTCCATAATGTTATATGTAAATATGTGTAGCGCACTCACCCCCTTTCACCTGCCTTTGGCTCCTCGCAGGAAGAGAGGGCACACCACGCTATATGCCCGTACCCTCCTGTGTGAAGAGGTTGAGCGGTGTTATGAAACAGGTCTCCGCAGCGAGGTTCTCCAGAGAATGGTTCCCATCTCTATGCTCAATAAAGACAAGTCTCTATTTCCCCCAATAACTCCAAGGTCCACACCAGCTGTAACTCCAATGTAGAGTTTATTTCTCTTAAAGCACAGTCTCTAGACAGAAAGGTTGGAGGGAGAACAGGACAGCATAAGGTGTGGGAGAGGTCCAGGCACAAACGTAATACACTTCACTGCTCGGCTTCTCAAGCAGACTCAGCCCATTTGGATAGTCTCCCTAGAGAGGGGACTAGCAACTAGGCTTGTGCACAACGGAAAAATTCGTTCCGTTTCGGTTCGTTTCTTTCCGGTCCTGTTGATTCGTAATCATTCGTAATTTTGCTAGACGGGATTTTTCGTGTTCGGACTCATTCGTATTTTTGCAAGCGACATTTTTCGTTGAATTTTTTGTTGCTTTATAATTCGTACTTTCGGTAGAGTACGTTTTTTTTCATTGATTCTGGACACAACTCCTACTTTCGTAACTTTTTTTGGGTTCGTTGATTCGGAATTTTCTGTGTCTCTCTCACAACGACGCTGCCTATTATGCCTAATGTGCTTCGAATGGATTTGTACTTTTCTAAATACATAGCGGTTATTTGTAACGATTCGAAATCTCGTATTTTACTTTTGTTTTTTACATGCGGCTATAGCCTCCGCCCCTGTACACCATTTTGAGAGAGTTCAGCACGGTGAGGGAGAAGCAGAGAGCAGAGCAGAGTGTTATTGTGCTTCGAATGGATTAGAAATTTCGTATTTTACTTTCGTTTTTTACATGTGGCTATAGCCTCCGCCCCTGTACACCATTTTGAGAGGGAGTTCAGCACGGTGAAGGAGAAGCAGAGAGCAGAGCAGAGTGAGTGTTATTGTGTTTCCAATGGATTTGTACATTCGTAAGTTTTTTCATAACGAATTATGCCGAAGACATTCGGGCATTCGCTATTTTGCGGTATAATTTATTTCGGATTCGGTTTTATTCGTAATTGCTTTGTTCGGAAATTCGAATGCTTCCGAATGTCCGAAAGTTGCTAAATTCGGACGAATTTCGATTCGTTACGAAACGAATTGCACAAGCCTACTAGCAACCAGAATGGCACACTAACCAGATATACAGTCTCTGCACAAACTGATGAACTTGGTCTCTGCCACAGACCTGGTGAACTTGGTCTCTAATCTTGACCTCTTTTAAGGAGAAGACATCCCTCTAGAGAGTTACCGGGCCCCTTCCTTCACCGTGACTTCTCACCAGTCCCTCGGAACGGTCCTCCCCCATCCTCCTCGTCTAAGATACGGGTCACTGAGATTCCTCGATCCTTGGTAGGCCCCAGCCTGGGCCCAAGGCTTTTCTGTTGCAGCCCCAGGTAGGGTGACCACATTTTTAAACTACCATTCAGGGACACCCTTCCTCCCAAAAATCAGCTTGTGCTGTAACGAATCACAGCACAGTGATTGGACACAAGAGGTGGGATTTATGATTTCTCCAATCACAAGCAGGGGGCGGGGATTGTGCTTCTCCAGGCATTCCTGGCCAGGACAAGTACTGTCAGTGAGTAAAGCGGTGATGTGGCAGCCTTTTTTGGGGGCATCAGATTGGCCCGGGGGGTGGCTGTGTCAGTTTCATGCCGGGACACTGTATTGTCCTGGAATGAAGGTGCCTGGGACAGATCTGCCAAATGCGGGACTGTCCCGGGCAATCCGGGACACGTGGTCACCCTAGCCCCAGGGCCAGTGGCGGAATTTTCAGGATTGCAACAGTCGCAGTTGCGACTGGGCCCTGTAATTCCACCAAGTCCGGGGGGCCCGCAACCCGTCCGTGTACTCCGCCGCGCCGCCCACCTGACTGTCACTCACTGTGTACGGTGCGCACTGCGTGCTATTCGTTCGGCCGCGGGGTGTGTTTCTGCCACTGACTGAAGACAGACTGAGATAATGCAGAGACCAGGGCAGCTGAGGCAACACTCACTCTCACTGACTGAGATTGTGGACCGCCTCCGCCTCCGCCCCCGCCTCCACCTCCGCCTATCCAGAGACACAGAGATGTAGGGAGGCGGGGTGGACTCTGAAAAATGAGAGAAGGCGGAAAGAAGCTTTCCCCTCTATGGCAGCGCGGAGTACCTTCCCGGCGTCTACCCAGGCAGCATGAGGCAAGGCAGAGTGGCGGAATTTTCATCCTGGCGGGAGAAGGCACACACAGTGACTCAGTCAGAGTGACCCACAGAACGGTATTCCCGGGGAATCGATTGATTGACGGTAAGTCAATCAAGTGACAGAGCTCAGCTCAGCAATCTATGCCAACCTCCACCACCTGTGCCTCGTCTTACTGATCCCACCCCCCTCCATTACTGATCTCATCATCCCTATCCCCCCCATTACTTCTACAACAGAGGTGATGGGGGGATAGGGATGAGATCAGTGGTAGGGGGATGGGATCAGTAAGAGGCACAGGTGGTGGTGGGAGAGGATGGCACCACCACTGCCACCCCCCTCAAGTACCACTGCAGCCACCCCCCCAAGTACCACTGCAGCCACCCCCCCTCAAGTACCACCGCAACCACCCCCCTCAAGTACCACCGCAGCCACCCCCCCTCAAGTACCACCACAGCCATCCCCCCTCAAGTACCACCGCTGCCCCCCCTCAAGTACCACCACTACCACCCCCCCTCAAGTACCACCGCTGGTACTTGAGGGGGGGTGGTAGCGGTGGTACTTGAGGGGGGTGGTAGCGGTGGTACTTGGGGGGGGTGGCTGCGGTGGTACTTGAGGGGGGGTGGCTGTGGTGGTACTTGAGGGAGGTGGCAGTGGTGGTGCCATCCTCTCCCACCACCACCACCTGTGCCTCCTTACTGATCCAATCCCTCCACCACTGATCTCATCCCTATCCCCCCCATTACTTCTACAACAGAGATGATGGGGGGGATAGGGATGAGATCCGTGGTGGGGGGATGGGATCAGTAAGAGGCACAGGTGGTGGTGGGAGAGGATGGCACAACCACTGCCAACGCAGCCACCCCCCCTTAAGTACAACCGCTGCCTCAACACCAGCACTTCACTGATCCCATCTAGGGTTGCCACCTGTCCGGGATTCACCCAGACAGTACGGGTTTTGAAACATGTGCCCAGGTCTCTGTCCGCCTGAGACCCGGGCACATTATTCAGACCCGCCAGTGGCTCCCTGTGCCGAAGCTGTGCCGCCACCCGCCGTGTGCGTCTCGAGTTCAGTCCGCTTTTCTGCAACTGCTGCCTTCCTATCTACCCCCCCCCCCACATTGTCGGTTCACCTCCGTCCGCTCTTTGTGCTGCAGACGGGACACAGAGGCAGAGACAGAGCCTCCATGTTGCCAAAGACTCTCCTCTGGTTTGCCCCCCCCCATACACTACCATACAGTTCTGCCACCCCCCCTCTCATACACCATCCATCCATCCAGTTTTCCCTCTACTCCTCATACACACATTTATCATCCCCTCCATACACCATCCTTATATACAGTCCCCCCATATATACAGTTCTCTCCCCCCCCCATACACCATCCTTATATACAGTCCCCCCATATATACAGTTCTCTCTCCCCCCCATACACCATCCATATATACAGTCCCCCCATATATATAGTTCTCCCCCATACACCATCCATATATACAGTCCCCCCATATATACAGTTCCCCCCCTATACACCATCCATATATACAGTCCCCCCATATATACAATTCTCCCCCCCCCATACACCATTCATAGATACAGTCCCCCCCTGTATATACAATCCTCCCCCCCATACACCATCCATATATACAGTTCTCCCCCCCATACACCATACACATATACAGTTCTCCCCCCCCCATACACCATACATATATACAGTCCCCCCATATATACAATTCTCTCCCCCACCCATACACCATCCATATATACAGTCCCCCCATATATACAGTTCTCCCCCCAAAAAAACATCCATAAATACAGTTCTCCCCCCCCCCATATACCATCCATATATATCATTCTCCACCCCCCCCCCCCCATACACCATCCATATATACAGTTCTCACCGGGTGACACCGTCTACTGCTCTACTGACACCGTCCACTGCCCTACTGACACCGTCCTCTGCCCTACTGACACCGTCCTCTGCCCTACTGACACCGTCCTCTGCCCTACTGACCAGTGTTAATTTAGTCGACTAAAACGTTTTAGTCGACTAAATGAATACTATTTTAGTCAACTAAAAGACGACTAAAACTAAAACAATTGAGATGACTAAAATACGACTAAAACTAAAATGACATTTTAGTCAAAAGACTAAAATGGGACTAAAACTAAAATGCCATTTTAGTCAAAAGACAAAGACTAAAACTAAATAGAAATTTGGCTTCAAAATTAACACGAGTCTGTAGTGCATGTTCATACCTCAATACCATAAATAATAACATATTCGATTCTTCACTCCAGCAGTATATAATGAGTTTGGACATTGTAGAGAAATGTTAACTAATGCATTACAATTTAATCACACCCATTAGATTTTAGGCGACTAAAATTAGTTTTAGTCGACTAAAATGTACTGGAGATTTAGTCGACTAAATATGACTAAAACTAAAACAATTGCAGAAGACTAAAATGGGACTAAAACGAAAATGCCATTTTAGTCCTAAGACTAAGACTAAAACTAAATCAAAATTTGCTGCCAAAATGAACACTGCTACTGACACCGTCCTCTGCCCTACTGACACCGTCCTCTGCCCTACTGACAACGTCCTCTGCCCTACTGACACCGTCCTCTGCCCTACTGACACCGTTCTCTGCCCTACTGACACCGTCCTCTGCCCTACTGACACTGTCCACTGCCCTACTGACACCGTCCACTGCCCTACTGACACCGTCCACTGCCCTACTGACACTGTCCTCTGCCCTACTGACACCGTCCACTGCCCTACTGACACCGTCCACTGCCCTACTGACACCGTCCTCTGCCCTACTCACACCGTCCACTGCCCTACTCACACCGTCCACTGCCCTACTCACACCGTCCTCTGCCCTACTCACACCGTCCACTGCCCTGCTGACACCGTCCTCTGCCCTACTGACACCGTCCTCTGCCCTACTGACACCATCCACTGCCCTACTGACACCGTCCACTGCCCTACTGACACCGTCCTCTGCCCTACTGACACCGTCCTCTGCCCTACTGACACCGTCCTCTGCCCTACTGACACCATCCTCTGCTCTACTGACACCGTCCTCTGCCCTACTGACACGTCCACTGCCCTACTGGCTGACAGTGTCCACTTTTAAGGTAGGCTAGTTTCATATTTTAACTGACATTTCTTTTATTAATTGAATCATATTTTATGGGTACACTAATGCTTTTTTTTTTATCTAACCATGCCCCTTTAAGTCCCCCCCCACTGTTAATGCAATTTGGCCACAGCCACTGTTCATTGTAGCACACCTCATTACTACTCTCTTTGGGTAACCCAAATGGTGTCCCAGGTATTTTACAATCCTATAGCGTGTAGTACAAAAAAATTGCCGTGCACCGCGAAAGTGTTCGGGTTTGGCTTGAAGAAAAGGTGGCAACCCTAATCCCATCCCTCCTCCCCACTAGCACTGTTACTGATCCCATTCCCCAGGTCAGATTTAATTGATCCTATGATTGCTTCATAGGATCAGCAACTGATGTTTTGCTTCATTTATGTGAAATCCCTGGTGATATGGCCAGTCCCTCTTTGTACAACAAAGTCCCCTCTTGTTGTACAGTGTAAAAATTAAGTATCAGAATTAGGCTTTTCGGTGGGGGCCCTTCATGATTTCTTGCACCGGGGCCCTGAAGTCTCTAGTTACGCCACTGCCCAGGGCTAAAGGTACCTGGGACTGATTCACCGACCACCACCCCTGGGCTAAAGGTGCTCAGGGAGAACAGAGAGCGCCCACCCGGGAGTAGGACCCCCGGGAAGCGAACTGGAACCCCAATCCTGGGGTAGAAAAAAAACGAAAACCCTACAGGCAGCGTCTGCCCCTTTTATATCCTCTCCCGGCATGCATAGCAGGCTAACCACTCCCACCGTACGGTCGCCGTGAGGGGACACACAAGGCACAGCACTGTACCAGTGGTTCAACCCTGGCCCACTATGGCAGCGCCACCCGCAGGCCACAGGGAACTGTACACTGATACTCCACCTGCGGACAAAATGGTGGATAAGTCCTAACAATTAAGGTGTTTGAGCATAAATACCACCCAAACACTACCCCTAAATTTAGGACCTCGCTACATATGTATTTGTGGAACAAAACACATAAGGGCATATTCATAAAGCAGTAAATGTGACTTTCACTAAACATGAATTTGTGATACATCAATCACTGTCATTTAAAACACATGCACCAGGAAAACTCATCTGCAGTGATCATTTGTGAAGCCCAGTCTGCTGCACTGACAGGAAAGGGTTCTGTGTCTGTTCAGTGATAGAGACCAGTCCGGTGCGAATTCCAGCTCCGTTCCCTGTGCGAAGAGAAAAAAGCAGCTGTTCAGCACTTCCTCTCTGTTGTAGCTGTGGATCAGCTGAACAGGGAGAGGGGGAGAGAATGCCTGTTCACAACGGAATGCATCTGCAAATCAGATGCGTTCCCATAGAAGACTATGTGCCTGAAATTCGCACCGCACTGCCTAGAAAACGCACAAGTTTTTTGTGCAATGCGGAGTGCGAATGCAACGCACATATGTGAACCAGACTGATTAAAAGTAATAGATTTTAAAATGTTCTGCGAATTGGATGCGCTGTAAGCCGCATCCAATTCACATAGGTGTGAACCCAGCCTGAAGGGGTACATCTCTGCTACTTTTACAGAACATTTTTCATCCAAAATCAAAAACAAGACGCAGAGCCATCATTCTGTAATATATAACACATTTTATCATAGTGTATTTCCACAGAATGCTAAAAAAATGCTTCTATGTTGTTCTGCTGTCAGATGGAATGAAATAACTGTAATTATTGCAGCTTTAAAGCTAAATTGTGATAAATTTCAAATTTCCAGTCTGTTTGACCTTTTGTGTTCTTATTGCACACCCACACTGTCGCCACTAGTTTTATCTTTATGCTCGGAAATGAGACTTGCTAACATGCTTCAATAATGAACATCCTAGTAAGGCTTGTTTCTAATTACATTTTCAAATCTTGTCAACAGCTGAAATAAAAATGTGTTTCTTGCAGAAGAAGTGGACTAACATAAGTTTTTGGCCTTTTAACCATTTAAGCCCTGGACCAATATGCAGCTAAAGGACCAGGCCCCTTTTTGCGATTCGGCACTGCGCGCTTTAACTGACAATTGCGCGGTCATGCGACATGGCTCCCAAACAAAATTGGCGTCCTTTTTTCCCATAAATAGAGCTTTCTTTTGGTGGTATTTGATCACCTCTGCGGTTTTTATTTTTTGCGCTATAAACAAAAATAGAGCGACAATTTTGAAAAAAACGCAATATTTTTGACTTTTTGCTATAATAAATATCCCCCAAAAATATATAAAAAAACATTTTTTTTCCACAGTTTAGTCCGATACGTATTCTTCTACATATTTTTGGTAAAAAAAAATCGCAATAGGCGTTTATTGATTGGTTTGCACAAAAGTTATAGCTTCTACATAATAGGGGACTGTTTTATGGCATTTTTAATATTATTATTTTTTTACTAGTTATGGGGCCGATCAGCGATTTTTATCGTGACTGCGACATTATGACGGACACATCAGACACTTTTGACACCATTTTGGGGCCATTGTCATTTTTACAGCGATCAGTGCTATAAAAATGCACTGGTTACTGTGAAAATTACACTGGCAGTGAAGGGGTTAACCTCTAGGTGGCGCTGTAGGGGTTAAGTGTACCCTAAGAAGTGATTCTTACTGTAGGGTGGCGTTGCTACACGTTACACGTCACTGATCGTCTGTTCCGATGACAGGGAACAGACGATCACTGACATGCCACGGAGAAGAACGGGGAAAGGTTTGTTTACACTCACCTCTCCCCGTTCTTCAGCTCTATGACCCGATTGTGGGACACCGGCGGCGATTGGGTCCGTGGGTCCCGAGCTCACAGAGCTCAGGACCGGGTCGCGAGCGTTCAGCTGGTGGCACGCGCACGACCCACGGCTGGGCTCTTAAAGGGCAACGTACCTGTACGTTGATGTGCCCAGCCGTGCCATTCTGCCGACGCATATCATATATATATATATGGGAAACCTCCTGCTGATTTTCTGTCATTACTTTGCAACAAATGTATAAAAGCTAGGCTCCAGTTACCCCCCATACGTAGATCACCCCAAGAGTTGTCTGGGCTGCAGATAGGGTTGCCACCTTTTCTTCAAGTCAAACCCGAACACTTTAGCAGCACACAGCATTTTTTTTATATGTAGCAGGGTCTCTAAATTTAGGTGGGACACTCAGGTGTGTAAGTATGGGAATAGTGGACCACTTGTGTTCGTGGAGGATTGGATGGTGTAATAGTCTCCTTGGCCCCTGGAGGCTCAAGGTAGATTTGCCATTACAGTGCTACCCTTTTTGTCCCTTTCCGGAGATAGTACGGCGAGGGCGGGGAACCTGCCGTGGTGTCGATTGGAGGAGATAAAAGGGGGAGACGCCCTAACCACGAGGTTCAGGAGGATCTTCTTCACGCGCCCAGGCACCTTAGGCCTGGGTGCGGGCGGTTCCGGATTCCGGCCCAGGCGCCCTAGGCCTGACCGGAATGGAGTTGGAGTCCATCCCAGGCACCTTCAGCCTGGGGTGAGGTACTAAACTAGGAGGCCTGGGGTCCAGTGACTTCGACTGGATCCCGCGAGGGTGGAGACGTCCGAGGGTCCCTGAGGTGGATGGGGCCCATGTCTGAGGTGAGGAGGCCGGGGAGGTTACCCATTCGGAGAGTCTGGAGCAGCATCAACCCAGTGACGGATGGGTCTCTGGTAACTCCCTTGGAGGGACATCTTCCCCTGATAGGGGCCACAGCGCAGCGAAGGTACTCCTATCTATGTTCTCTTGAGTCGCTGGTAGAGACTCTCAAGTTCTAAGTCCTTTCTAGCTTATGCTATAGTAACCGCTGGCGAGATCGCAGTGGTTTAGGTAATAACCAGGATAGTGCCTCGACCTGCTCATTCCCCATATCAAAATGTTATCAAGTCGCAACCAGTTGGCTACTGAAGCACTGTTTATTGTGAGATGTACAACAAAGCAAGAGTTGGACTGTGATCGGTGTGTGGAACTCTGGTTAATGGGAGCAGAGGGAAGTGTTGACACAGCGGGACTTGATTCTAGACAAAAGCACACAGGCCCGAGGAAATATCTGGTTCTGGCCTTCACCTCACCCACAGCTATGGGGAGGACATGGGCCGTAGCGCATCTCACCCTGTCGTGTGACATACCCCTAGACAAAGGAGATGGGGTGAGGCCGCTACATATAGTATAAACTATACATATACATACCTCCCAACATTTTGAGATGGGAATGAGGGACACCTACTAGCAAACGTTTGTAGGCATAGGACAGCCCCCTGCCACGCCCCTTAAAGGGGACATAACCCCCGAAAAAGTTTAATAAAATCCACAAGTGCTTTTTTTACCACTAATATTCCTTTAAATTGGCTTCTAAAATTGACAAATGCAGCAATTTAGAATTTGGAGGAAAAGTTTAGCGCTGGGAAACACTTTTTGAAAGATAAAAAGTGCATTTTATATACAACTATATGGATCAGACCAAAATGAGGGACAAATGAGGAGGAAAGAGGGACATTGCTCCAAATCAGGGACAGTTGGGAGCTATGCATATATTTTACTATTAAATAACATTTCTAATCATATGAAGTTAATAACAAGAGTCCCCCTTTACATCAGAGTCCACAGAGTTCCCCTTTTACATCTGAACTCGCAGAGTTCCCTTTCACTGTAAGGAGGGACTCTGTCTGCAGACTCTGATGTAAGGGAGAACTCTGGGGCCTCTAACATAAGGGATGCTCTGGGAACCCTGATTTAAAGGGGAACACTGAGAACTCTGATGTACGGAGAGGAATCTGATGTAAGGGAGAACACTGTGGCCTCTAGTGTAAAGAGGAAATCTGATATAAGGGGTGCTCTGAGACAGGGGCGGATCCAGAGTCTTTTCTCGGGAGGGGCACTGCCAAAAAATGATTTTTTTGTGGGAAATTTATCGGGGAAATGGTTGGTGTCAGCGCTTCAATCATCCCGGCACCATGGTTGTTATGGTGTCAGGATGATTGAAGCGCATTATTTCTATTATTACATTGTAATATGAAATTAAATAGTTCAATGCAGAATCAGTGGGAGCCCCGAGTGTGTCACTTGCCACCGTCGCCTGCAATTAGTGGGAGCCCTGAGCGTGTCACTTGCCACACGTTGTGGATTGTCACTTGCCACGTCACCTGCCACATCTTGTGGATTGTCACTTGCCACACCTTGTGGATTGTCACTTCCCACATCACCTGCCACACCTTGCGGATTGTCACTTGCCACGTCACCTGCCACACCTTGCTGATTGTCACTTGCCACGTCACCAGCCACACCTTGCTGATTGTCACTTGCCTGCCACCAGATGCAGATTGTCATTTGCCACGTCACCTGACACAATTTGCGGATTGTCACTTGCCACGTCACCTGCCATATCTTGTGGATTGTCACTTGCCTGCCACCAGATGCAGATTGTCATTTGCCACGTCACCTGACACAATTTGCGGATTGTCACTTGCCACGTCGCCTGCCAGACCTTGCGGATTGTCACTAACTTGCCTGCTAAGGTGTAGTTTTTGTTGTCTCTTGCTGTGTCCGAGACTCCCAGAGTCAGGCAGCAGAGAGATAATGTAATCTCTCTGCTGCCTGCACAGTGAGGGCGGAAGTCACTGCAGGAATGTAGGGCAGGCACGGGCGGTGAGAGATGATCTCATCTCTCTGCTCCCCCGCTCCCGGCTAGCTGATTGGCCAGCTGCCACACTGAGCCTGCTCTCTCACTCTCACCTGCGCTGCCAACACACTGAGCAGCACGGTCTGCCCACGAACCGCGCCGCCCCCCGACAACAAACCGCGCCGCAAGCGGAGCCGCCCACTTTCTTACCCGTCTGTGGAGCCGCACGCTATTGCACCTGCCCACAGAGCGGCCTGACGTGACTCACTGACGTCACTCGTTGCTAGACGCCAAGCGGCCCAGGCGTTAGCAGCGAGTGCAGGGAAGAGGCTCCACCCACCTCCTCCTCCGCTCCTGGTATCGTGTCAGTGCGCCACATTACTACATTAGACGAGTCTCTCTCTCAGCACCGCTGATTGGCTGATGTGAGAAACTGAGAGAGAGACTCAGAGAGGCAGCGGCAGCCGCAGAACAAGTACTGTATATACTCGAGTATAAGCCGACCCGAATATAAGCCGAGGCACCTAATTTTACCCCAAAAAACTGGGAAAACTTATTGACTCAAGTATAAGCCTAGGGTGTCCTAGGCTTATACTTGCCTCACTTTGCCTCACTGTGCCCATGTGTCACTGTGCCCTGTGCATTCACTGTGCCCATGACTAGACTGATGTTTAACATGGAAGTTTATGGAAGGAGTGCCCGGCTTTGAAAAATCGGTTCTCCCAGACACCAAACTTTTCAAACTTATAGAGGAGACATGGGGCTACATGTGTGCCAAGTTTGGGGTCCAGAGGACCTACGACCGGCCGGTACAGGGTCCGCAAAATCACTGGAGAAATGACCGTTTAACATTGGAGTCTATGGAAGGGGTGCCCGGATTTAAAAAATCAGTGCTCCCCGGCCGTAGGTCCCCCAGACACTAAACTTTGCACACTTGTAGAAGAGACATTGGGCTACATGTGTGCCAAGTTTGGGGTCCAGGGGTCCTACGGCCGGCCGGTACCGGGTCAACAAATTTCGGGAGATCAGGCGCAAAAAAAAAAAAACAGAGCAAGCAAGTGAGTGTGACAGATGGTCTGGGGGGGGGGGGGGGGCAATCCTGGATCCGCCACTGCTCTGAGAACCTCTCATCCAGATGTATCTGAGGCTGCTGGACTTTAAATTTCCGGCCCCAACTTTCCTTTTCTGAAGCACAGCGCCAGGGATTAGAGTGTGGGCAGACACAGAGGGGTAGGGGTGGGAGGAAGAGGTGAAGATCGAGCCCTCTCTCCTCTCCCGTGTGTGTGTGGGGGGGGGGGGATTGTTAGTGTTGGCTTTGGGCAGTGTGAAAGAGTGTAACAGACACCCTCAGCTTAGACAACTGCAGCCAGCAACCCTGCTGAGAAGCCATGGTCCAGTCTAAATAATGTGTACAGGTCTCAGGCAGTCTGAAACCCGGACACATGATTCCAAACCCAAACTGTCCGGGTGAATCCTGGACAGGTGGCAACCCTAGCTGCAGAATGTTATGCTTCCCCCCGCCCCCAAATATACATACCTTTTTCCAAAGTAATTGGGTCAGACGCACTGGGTTCTGTTCCTCTTCAGTCTTCATCTGGCAGTTGGCAGTCCTCTAGATCAGGAGTCTCCAAACTTTCTAAATAAAGGGCCACCAGTTTGATGTCCTTTAGACTTCAGGGATCTGAATTGTGGTTAGTGGGAGTAGAAAATGTCCTGGAATCAGTGGAAGAAAACAAGGCATCAAGCTGGATGGTCAGTGGGAGTAAACCAATTAGATAGTGCCCGTGGTCAATAGGAGAATGAACAGTGCCCCATCATTAGAATTCATTTGGGGGGATATTGTCCCATCATTGGTACTAGTTGGAGGAACAGTACCCCTTGATTGGTATTAATGGGAGGGCAGTGCCCCATCATTAGCAGCATCAGTGACAGGAATTATGTCCCATTGTCGATGTTCAGTGGGAGGAATCATGCCCCAAGGTTGGATAAAAGCAAAGAAAGGGTCGCAATTTGAAAAGTGTTGCTCTAGATGCAGAGATCTTGCTCTATGAACATACTATGAATCCATTAGGGGGCAGGTCCACGGCACCATGCAGTCACAATATCACCTCAGTCTTCTGGGTTGAGTGATGCTGGGTGTCATTCGACCCAGAAAAAGGATGACATCTTCTGACAAAAAAAAGTACTGCAGGGGAAACACCAGATTAAAAGTGAGTATTGGAGTTTAAAGGAACACTAAAGGTTCCCGTTTTTTTTTTTTTTAAACAACAAACATGTTATACTTACCTCCACTGTGCAGCTCGTTTTGCACACAGTGGCCCCGATCCTGGTCTTCTGGGGTCCCTCGGCGGCTGTTTCAGCTCCTCCCCGCAAGGACTCCACATCATAATGCGAGCGAGCTCGCATGGTGTGGAGTTACTGCGGGCGCGCTCCCGTGATACAGCGGCGGCCAAAGCCACCGACTGTATCACTCGGCCCTGCCCCCCGGCGTGCCGCGTTATTGGATGTGATTGACAGCAGCGCCAGCCAATGGCTGCGCTGCTTTCAATCCATCCAGTGTAGCCAATCAACGGCCGGGCTCAGGAACTTGGAGGATGACGGGAGCGAGCGCGGGACTTTCGAGGGGCCAGGTAAGTAAAACGGGGACTCGGGGGGGGCGGCATTGTCGAATGTTTTTTCACCTTAATGCATAGGATGCATTAAGGTGAAAAAACATGTACCTTTATGTTGCAATCAACTCGGCTTTGGTTTTATTGCTGGCGATCTTCCCTCTTGCTTCCATCAAATCCTTTAACGTTGCTCGTTTTAATCCAGCATAGTTTGTCTCCATTCACACTTCCATTCGTGTAACCGAATTTGCATGAACGCTGCTTCCTCTTGCTGCAAGGCTTTAATCCCACCGCTGGCAACCAGTGTTGTGGAACTCCAAAGTCCGCTGGGAAATCCCTGAAGCTGAGGAAGTACTGACTTATCCAAGGCAACCTGTTACCCCCCCCCAGTAACTGGACGACACACAGTTCTGGGAGTAAATCAACACTTTATTTTGCCACAGCTGGCTTTTTATATCATTTCCCATGCAAGGGGTTTCTTAACTCATTTTCCAGGGGCATTCCCTTCAACAACTAACAGATGACAGGGATTTAATTACCTGGAACTATTTCTAACAACGGGGGATGCGTGAGACGTTGGTCTCCGCATATTTACCCATAACAATGAAACCGTGCCAGACACATTACTAGGAGTGTAATTACATCCCGTAGCAGATAATAGGTGGTCATTAACACACTGACAATAGATGAATGGAACGCTACCTCAGACCCCCCAATTAACCCAATTTACTTATTCAGACATCAGTAGACATTCTGTCTCTACATTTCCTGGAATGAATCTTTGCTGTCACCGTTGAAGTGATCCAAACCATTTCTCAGTTTCAGTATTTTGCTACACTGCTCCCCCTTACCCACAAGCCGGCATACACAGTCTGATCCTTAACGGATCGGCTTGGGGATGTCCGGGGAGTACTCACGGATCACTTTTCCAGTTCAGTTTGCCGCGATAATCCATCAGCATTGCCGTTCTGTTTCCCGGGGCGATAGTGGATAGTAAAGTCATACGGTTGTAACGCCAGACTCCAGCGCAACAACCGGGCATTGTCCCCTGCCACTCGATTTAGCCATACCAACGGGTTGTGGTCTGTGAGTAGGGTGAACTGTTGTCCGTACAAGTAGGGCTGAAGCTTCTTTAGGGCCCACACCACAGCCAGGCATTCTTTTTCTATGGCGGCGTAGCTCACTTCCCTGGGGAGAAGCTTCCTGCTCAAGTAAACTACGGGGTGTTCTCCGCCATCTGCTCCAACCTGGCTCAATACCGCGCCCAATCCAAACATTGAAGCATCTGTGTGAACAAGAAATCGTTTAGATGGATTGGGAGCAGCTAGTACCGGACTATTAACCAGGGCCTGTTTGAGCTGTTGAAATGCCTGTTCACACTCTGGGGCCCATTCTACTTGGCGGGGTAGTTTTTTTTTGTAAGGTCAGTGAGGGGCTTGGCCAGGGTGCTGTAGTTTGGGACAAATTTTCGGTAGTAGCCAGCCATTCCGAGGAATGCTAAAACCTGTGTTTTGGTACGGGGGGTTGGCCACTGAGCCACTGCCTCGACTTTGGCGGGTTCGGGCTTTTGTTTCCCACACCCAACCCGGTGTCCCAAGTACTGTACTTCCGCCATCCCAATATGACATTTACTCGGTTTGAGGGTTAGGCCGGCCTCTTTGATTCGGTCTAGCACCGCTCCTACATGGCCCAGATGCTCCTCCCAGGTCTCACTAAAAATCGCGATGTCATCCAAGTATGCACATGCATAATCCTGGAAGCCATCAAGCAGCCGGTCTACCATCCGTTGGAACGTGGCTGGGGCGTTTTTCATCCCAAATGGCATGACCTTAAACTGGTACAGGCCAAATGGGGTGACAAAGGCCGACTTGAGAATGGCATCTGGGGCAAGGGGAATTTGCCAATAGCCCTTACATAGGTCCATGGTCGTGAAGTATTGCCCTCTGGCCATTCGATCTAAGAGCTCATCTATCCTGGGCATTGGGTACATGTCTGATACTGTTTTGTCATTGAGTCGCCGGTAGTCTACACAGAAGCGGGTAGTTCCATCCCGCTTTGGTACCAAGACCACCGGAGAAGCCCAAGGACTATCCGACGGCTCTATGACCCCGAGACGGAGCATCTCTTGTATCTCCTGTCTCATGTGCTCCCTGATCGCCTCAGGTATTCTATAGGGCGTCTGTCTGAGGGGTGGTTGTTCCGAGGTGTCTACTCGGTGCATTGCCAGCCAAGTGCATCCAGGGATGTTTGAGACAATTGCTCCCTTCGTGACTAGCAATTGCCGTGCCTGGATGCGCTCTTGGGGGCTTAACCGTTCCCGCAGCTGAACCTCATCTAAAGTGCCCAGCGTCTCATCCTCCCCCAGAAGGTCTGGTAAAGGAAGACTTTCAAACTCGTCGAAGGCAGGCGCGCATATGGCAGCCACCTCCTCTATTCTCTCATAGTACGGTTTTAGCATGTTCACATGTAGCATGCGTCCACCCCCATTTCCAGAGCAAGGACCTATCACGTAAGTGGTATCGCATCTCTTCTCCACCACTTGGTATGGGCCCTGCCAGGCGGCCTGTAGCCTGTCGTGGCGAACAGGTTTTAAAATCAAAACCTTTTGGCCAATCTGAAAGCTACGTCCTCTGGCGCCCCTGTCATACCATTGGCGCTGGCGAGTCTGCGCTGCCTGGAGGTTAGTACGCACCTTCTGAGTCAGTTCCTCCAAGCGGTCACGTAACTCCAACACATAGGGTATAACAGGGGTACCATCCTCCCCTTCTGCTCCTTCCCAGTGTTCCCGGATTAAATCTAGGGGTCCCCGTACTTTTCGTCCGAAAAGTAGTTCGAAGGGGGAGAATCCTGTAGATTCCTGTGGCACCTCCCTGTAAGCAAACAGAAGGTGGGGCAGGAATCTTTCCCAGTCCCGACTCGTGTCCGTGAAAGTCCGGAGCATTTGTTTTAACGTGCCATTGAACCTTTCACATAGGCCATTGGTCTGGGGGTGATAGGGGGAACTCATAATTGACTTGATGCCACACAGTCTCCACAGCTGCTGGGTGACTTCCGCAGTGAACTGAGTGCCCTGGTCCGAGACTATCTTTCTGGGAAAGCCCATCCGAGAGAAGACCCGCATCAGCGCCTCAGCCACGGTCTCCGCGTGTATATTGGTCAGAGCTACCGCCTCGGGATACCGTGTTGCATAGTCCACTATTGTCAGAATGTACTTCTTGCCGGAGGGGCTGGGTTTGGCGAGGGGTCCTACAATATCTACGGCTACCCATCCGAACGGCTCCTCTATAATGGGTAGGGGTTGTAATTTGGCCTTGTGGCGATCCCCCGTTTCCCTACCCATTGACAGGTGTCACAAGTTTGACAATACTGTCTAACATCTTTGGAGATGCCAGGCCAAAAGAAGGTGTGGGTAAGCCGGTATCTTGTGCGGCTGACCCCTAAGTGTCCGGACAGGGGAATATCGTGAGCTATCTGCAATAATTCTCTCCTGTATTTCTGAGGGACCACTAATTGTCGGGTTTGGACCGGTAAGGATCCGGCTGCGACTCTCTTGGAGTCGCGGTACAATAGCCCCTGGTGCCAGGAATATCTCTCTCCCTCTAATCCAGCTTGCGACTGGGTTACTTTGTCCCTATAGATCTGTAACGTGGGGTCGCTACGGGTTTCCTGGCCAAATGCTGCGGGGGTATCCCAGGGAAGGGGTTTAACAGTTCGGGGAAGTGTTCTTACCAGAGCCTCAGAGGGTGCGCTGTTTTCCATGGTGTGGGCCTGGGACCGAGTGGTAACGGGGTAGATCTCGTTGGTAACCGGGGCTGATGCAAAAGCAGAAGTCAACTGGCCGAGATCGTTCCCCAGCAGGACATCAGCGGGAAGCTCCTGGATCAACCCCACCTTAATTAATCCGGAGCCGGCACCCCAGTTCAGGTGTACTCTTGCCGTGGGTAGCCTGTGTACTGCTCCCCCTGCAACCCGCACGGCTACGGAACTCCCGGTGTGGTCGGCCTCTGGAACCAGGTGTCGTTTGACCAGTGTGAGAGTGGCGCTGGAATCTCGTAGACCTTGCGCAGTCTTCCCGTTCAGCTGTACTGACTGGCGATGGTGTTGCCTGTTGTCGGTAGCCGCCTGTACTGGGTCAGCCTCATGTAGGATACTCCAGTGTTCCTCCAATTCTTCCGCTCTGCGGTTGACCGGGGCCGCTTCCGTGTGATAGCAATGAGCGGCAGCCCATGCTGGAGGGGGTGGCCCTGGTCGGATCCATGCAGCTTGGTCCTGGTTCTGAGTGCAGTCTCTCTGATAGTGCCCAAATTGCTTGCATGAATGGCACTGCACTCCCTTGCGCCCGAGGTATCGATTTGCAGGGGGTTAGGGATTAGCCCGGGTCGTTGTGTAGCTGGGGGCCCTGGGTTATGGTTCAGTGGTCTGGTGCTTGGTCGGAAGCTAGTCTGTGATGGCCGGCGGGCATCTTGATTAGTGATGAGCCGAACACCCCCGGGTTCGGTTCGCACCAGAACCCGCGAACGGACCGAAAGTTCGAACGAACATTAGAACCCTATTAAATACAATGGATGCGAACGTTCGAATTCTAAAGTGCTAATTATAACAACTATTATGCATGTTATTGTCCTAAAAAGGGTTTGGGAACCCGGGTTCTGCACCAGGGGACATGTATCAATGCAAAAAGAAGTTTTAAAAACGGTCGTTTTTCGGGAGCAGTCATTTTAATGATGCATAAAGTGAAAAAAAAAAGTCAAATATTCCTTTAAATATCGTACCTGGGGGGTGTCTAAAGTATGCCTGTGAAGTGCCACGTGTTTCCCGTGTTTAGAACTGTCCCTGCACAAAATGACACTTCTAAAGGAAAAAAAAGCCATTTAAAACTGCTTGCGGCTTTAATGTAATGTCTGGTCCCGGTAATATGGATGAAATTCTTTAAGAAAAATGGCATAGCTACCCCATGACCCCCCCCCCCTACCCCAGCCCATTACCAGCCCCTTTGGGTCTTGTATGGATATTAAGGGGAACCCCGCACATAAAATAAAAAAGGCCCTATATACTCTGAACAGCCCTATACAGGCGGTGCATACAAGACAGGGACTGTAGGTTTGTTCTTATGTAGAGTCTGTTTGTAATTTTGAACAGGTACATTGTTGAAGTGTAGCTCCAGACCAAAAATCTATTTTTAAACTTTTTGGAAAACATAGGTAAGGGTTATCACCCCTGTAACATTTGTTTTGCTGTCTGTGCCCCTGTTCAGAACATTTCACCTCACTTTCCGTCCCAATGACAACTGTTTTTGAAATGTGGTGTTTTTCTTGAAACAAGGATTGCTGATAAAGCATCAGTACAGAGGAGACACCTTTCTCCCATATTTATTCTTACAGGAGAGAATTTTCCTTCCTAGTGGTAGATTTCCTCTCACTTCCTGTTGTCTTCTTGCGTTTGCAAGTAGGAGTCGTTTGTAAGTTGGATGTTTGAAAGTAGGGACCTGCCGTATATACTCTGCAGAAATAGGCCCCTTAGTTGTTGGTGTTGGCACAACACTGTAAGCACTCACAGTTACTCTTGGTTGGTGCTGGAACGCCCTGCTGTCAACTATTATATCAGGAATTTTAATTACATATAATTGTTGAACAGTGGTAGTAAAAATTGGGCCTTTGATGGTGGTGCTGGTGCCACAACACTGTAAGCCCTGACAGTTACTCTTGGTGGGTGCAGCAATGGGCCCTGCTGTGAATTATTAGATCAAGAATTGTAATTACATGCCCCTGTTGAACAGGGGCTGAAAAATTGGGCCTTAGGCACTGGTGGCACAACACTGCAACCCCTCACAGATACTGTACTTGGAGCACAGCAATGAGCCCTGTTGCAAAGTATTGCTTCAAAAATTGTAATGACACGCCCCTGTTAAACAGGGGCTGAAAAATTGGGCCTTAGGCACTGGTGGCACAACACTGCAACTCCTCACAGATACTGTACTTGGAGCACACCAATGAGCCCTGTTGCAAAGTATTGCTTCAAAAATTGTAATGACACGCCCCTGTTAAACAGGGGCTGAAAAATTGGGCCTTAGGCACTGGTGGCACAACACTGCAACTCCTCACAGATACTGTACTTGGAGCACAGCAATGAGCCCTGTTGCAAAGTATTGCTTCAAAAATTGTAATTACACGCCCCTGTTAAACAGGGGCTGAAAAATTGGGCGTTAGGCACTGGTGGCACAACACTGCAACTCCTCACAGATACTGTACTTGGAGCACAGCAATGAGCCCTGTTGCAAAGTATTGCTTCAAAAATTGTAATTACACGCCCCTGTTAAACAGGGGCTGAAAAATTGGGCGTTAGGCACTGGTGGCGGCACCCATAAACAAAAATGATCTTACAAGCTATCATCATCAATCGTATCATTGAGGACTCGGAGGAGGAGGATAGCCAGTCAACATAACAGCACAGGCACTCAGCATCAGCATCAGTCTTGAAGGGATGTGACATGTTAAAATCAATTAGTCTGTTATATCAGCATCAGGTGTGTGGTAGCTGGTGGTGATCCAAGACTGGTTCATCTTGATGAAAGTCAGTCGATCAACCGAGTCGGTGGACAGGCGCACCCTGTGATCCGTGACAAATCCTCCAGCAGCACTGAATGTGCGTTCCGAAAGAACGCTGGATGCAGGACAGGCCAGTAGCTCAATTGCATACTGTGCAAGCTCTGGCCAGTGATCCATCCTCAAGACCCAGTAAGCCAGAGGATTTTCGGTGGGGAAGGTGTCCAAGTCTGACCTTGCCCCTAGATATTCCTGCACCATGTTTATCAGACGCTGGCGATGGTTGCTGGAACCGATCATACTTTGGGGCTGCGGACTAAAGAATTGTCTGAACGCATCGGTCAGACGGCCACCTTCCCCACCGCTCCTTCTTTGACTGGCCGAAGCCTCAGCAACTCGTTGTCCAGGACCAGGAGTTTGCAACCTCCCAGTCTCTGGGAACGCGTTGCACAGACCTTTCTGCAAGGCCTCCCGGAGTTGTCTCATCCTCTGCTCCCTCTGCGACGGTAACATAAGGTCCGCAACCTTACCCTTGTACCGTGGATCAAGGAGAGTGGCCAGCCAGTAATGGTCCCTCTCCTTGATCCGAAGAATACGAGGATCCTTCCGCAGACTTTGCAGGATCAGGGAGGCCATGCAGCGTAGGTTTGCTGAGGCATTCGCTCCGGAGTCCTCTGGGTCACTAAGGACGACATGATCCGCAGCCACCTCCTCCCAGCCACGTACAAGTCCACTGGTTTCTTGGGACTGTAAATCATCCCTAAAAGACTGCTGCTGATGATGCTGAGTGCCAGCCTCCACCTCCATGCTGACACAATCCTCCTCCTCCTCCTCCTCCTCCTCCTCCTCTTCCTGTGCGATGGGTGGGACAGAAGGAACACTGTCTGGGTAAAGGGGGCCTTGAGAGGCAAGGAAGTCCTCCTCTTCCTGCCTCTGTTCTGCCTCAAGTGCCCTGTCCATTATTCCACGCAGCGTGTGCTCCAACAGGTGGACAAGAGGTACAGTGTCACTGATGCATGCACTGTCACTGCTCACCATCCTCGTGGCCTCCTCAAATGGTGCCAGGACAGTGCATGCATCCCTGATCATGCCCCACTGGCGTGGAGAAAAAAAACCAAGCTCCCCTGACCCTGTCCTGGTGCCGTAGTCGCACAGGTACTCATTGATGGCCCTCTGCTGCGTGTGCAGCCGCTGCAGCATGGCCAACGTTGAGTTCCACCTGGTGGGCATGTCACATATAAGGCGGTTCTTGGGCAGGTTCAACTCCTTTTGCAGCTCAGCCAGGCGAGCACTGGCATTATAAGATCTGCGGAAATGCACACAGACTTTCCTGGCCTGCCTCAGGACATCCTGTAAGCCCGGGTACCTGCCCAAGAAGCGCTGCACCACCAGGTTAAGGACGTGAGCCACACAGGGCACATGGGTCAGTTGTCCCTGTCGGAGGGCGGAGAGGAGGTTGGTGCCATTGTCGCAAACCACCATTCCTGGCTTAAGCTGGCGTGGCGTCAACCACCTCTCGGCCTGGCCCTGCAGAGCAGACAGGACCTCTGCCCCAGTGTGGCTTCTGTCCCCCAAACACACCAGCGCAAGCACGGCATGGCATCTTTTTGCCTGCGTGCTTGCGTAGCCCCGTGAACGGCTACGGAGCACCGCTGGTTCATAGGACAAACCACAGGAAGAGGCCATGGAGGAAGAAGAAGAGGAGGGGGTGGAGGAGAGAGGTGTGTCACAACCAGTAGTAGCATTTTGGAGGCGTGGCGGTGGGACAACCTCCAACACTACTGCACCTTGTCCTGAATCCTTCCCAGCTGCCAAAAGAGTGACCCAATGGGCCGTGAAAGAAAGGTAACGTCCCTGTCCATGCCTGCTGGACCATGAGTCAGCGGTAATATGCACCTTACCGCTGACCGCCCTGTCCAGCGAGGCCAAGACATTGCCTTCCACATGCCGGTAGAGAGCCGGAATAGCCTTCCGTGAGAAAAAGTGGCGTTTGGGAACCTGCCACTGAGGAACTGCACATTGCACAAACTCACGGAAGGGGGCCGAGTCTACCAACTGAAAAGGCAGCAGTTGAAGCGCTAGCAATTTAGCCAAGCTAGCATTCAACCGCTGGGCATGTGGATGGCTGGGAGTGAACTTCTTTCGACGGTCCAGCAGCTGGGGCAGGGAAATTTGCCTGCTAGAATCGGACGTCGGTGTACTGCTAGCAGAGTGGGCGCAAGTACTTGGCTGTGACACACCTAATTCTACACCTTCATTCCTCTCAGTGCATGTTTCAGAGAGGACTGAAGTTATAGTGGGGTTGGAGATCCCAGCTGATGCGGTGCAAGGAGAGGTCCGCTTTGTTCTTTGGTGTGGGTCTTTGAGGTAGGCTTGCCAACGAGCTGCATGGCAGGTCAACATATGTCTGGTCAGGCATGTGGTACCCAAGCGGCTGATGTTTTGGCCACGCGATATACGCTTGAGACATATGTTGCAAACAGCAGCTGTGCGATCTGATGCACTAGCCTCAAAAAAGGCCCACACCAAGGAACTTTTTGAATGACGGGCAGACGCTGCTCCCTGCACAGGCGGAGCTCTGCGGTGTGATTCCGTCGGTGTACTGCCCTTACGCTGGCCACCAAAGGGCATCCTGCCTCGTTGGAGATGTGCCTCCTCCTCATCCTCCTCCTCCTCCTCTCTCCTATTAGGCACCCACGTGGAGTCAGTGACCTCATCATCCCCTCCCTCCTCATCACTGGAGCCAATCTGGCAGTATGCTGCAGCTGCTGGAACATGACTGCCAGATTGGTGTCCTTCTTGAGCATCCCCTCTGTCTGCTCTCACGCTACTGCCTTCCTCTAGCTGGGTTTCATCATCAGACCCTTCGAAACGCTGGGCATCCTCCTGGAGCATGTACCCAACACTGTGCTGAAACAGTTCGGGGGACTCCTCAGGAGGAGGACATGGTGGGTCTAGGGAAGGAGTGACTGATGATTTGTCTGACATTGATACCAGGGAAGACGACGCTTTGGCAGCTGCTTTTCCAGTACCCTGAGCCTGGGTGAGAGAGGATGAGGAGGAGGAGGAGGGCTTGGTCATCCACTCTACCAAGTCTTCGGCATGATGTGGCTCAACATGTCCAGCTGCCGAAAAGAAGGACAAGCGTGTCCCATGGCCATGTGCTGATGACAATGCACCGCGTCCACGACCAGCACTGTTGCCCCCAGACACAGAGCCTGCTTGCCCTCTTTTATTGCCTCCTGACTGTCTGCCTCTCCTTGTTTGCCTTCCAGACATTCTAATAGATGGCCTGCAGGGAGATGGGAAAAAAGCAATAAGGGCTACCTTCAGGTGTCCTTCTCTGTCCCTTGAAACAAGGACTTGCAGAGTGAAATAAACTGACACTCTCCCTACCTACAGTTTTCTGCCCCTAGAATAAATGTTTTTTTTAATCACAATATAGCACAAGGACAATTCAGTCACTGTCCTTCCAGGTCCCTGGAAACAAGGACTTGCAGAGTGAAATAAACTGACACTCTCCCTACCTACAGTTTTCTGTCCCTAGAATAAATGTTTTTTTTAATCACAATATAGCACAAGGACAATTCAGTCACTGTCCTTCCAGGTCCCTGGAAACAAGGACTTGCAGAGTGAAAGAAACTGACACTCTCCCTACCTACAGTTTTCTGTCCCTAGAATAAATGTTTTTTTAAGCACAATATAGCACAAGGACAATTCACTCACTGTCCTTCCAGGTCCCTGGAAACAAGGACTTGCAGAGTGAAAGAAACTGACACTGTCCCTACCTACAGTTTTCTGTCCCTAGAATAAATGTTTTTTTTAAGCACACTATAGCACAAGGACAATTCAGTCACTGTCCTTCCAGGTCCCTGGAAACAAGGACTTGCAGAGTGAAATAAACTGACACTCTCCCTACCTACAGTTTTCTGTCCCTAGAATAAATGTTTTTTTTAATCACAATATAGCACAAGGACAATTCAGTCACTGTCCTTCCAGGTCCCTGGAAACAAGGACTTGCAGAGTGAAAGAAAAAAAACACTCTCCCTACCTACAGTTTTCTGTCCCTAGAAAAAATGTTTTTTTTAATCACAATATAACACAAGGACAATTCACTCACTGTCCTTCCAGGTCCCTGGAAACAAGGACTTGCAGAGTGAAATAAACTGACACTCTCCCTACCTACAGTTTTCTGTCCCTAGAATAAATGTTTTTTTTAATCACAATATAGCACAAGGACAATTCAGTCACTGTCCTTCCAGGTCCCTGGAAACAAGGACTTGCAGAGTGAAATAAACTGACACTCTCCCTACCTACAGTTTTCTGTCCCTAGAATAAATGTTTTTTTTAATCACAATATAGCACAAGGACAATTCAGTCACTGTCCTTCCAGGTCCCTGGAAACAAGGACTTGCAGAGTGAAAGAAACTGACACTCTCCCTACCTACAGTTTTCTGTCCCTAGAATAAATGTTTTTTTAAGCACAATATAGCACAAGGACAATTCACTCACTGTCCTTCCAGGTCCCTGGAAACAAGGACTTGCAGAGTGAAAGAAACTGACACTGTCCCTACCTACAGTTTTCTGTCCCTAGAATAAATGTTTTTTTTAAGCACACTATAGCACAAGGACAATTCAGTCACTGTCCTTCCAGGTCCCTGGAAACAAGGACTTGCAGAGTGAAATAAACTGACACTCTCCCTACCTACAGTTTTCTGTCCCTAGAATAAATGTTTTTTTTAATCACAATATAGCACAAGGACAATTCAGTCACTGTCCTTCCAGGTCCCTGGAAACAAGGACTTGCAGAGTGAAAGAAAAAAAACACTCTCCCTACCTACAGTTTTCTGTCCCTAGAAAAAATGTTTTTTTTAATCACAATATAACACAAGGACAATTCACTCACTGTCCTTCCAGGTCCCTGGAAACAAGGACTTGCAGAGTGAAATAAACTGACACTCTCCCTACCTACAGTTTTCTGTCCCTAGAATAAATGTTTTTTTTAATCACAATATAGCACAAGGACAATTCAGTCACTGTCCTTCCAGGTCCCTGGAAACAAGGACTTGCAGAGTGAAATAAACTGACACTCTCCCTACCTACAGTTTTCTGTCCCTAGAATAAATGTTTTTTTTAATCACAATATAGCACAAGGACAATTCAGTCACTGTCCTTCCAGGTCCCTGGAAACAAGGACTTGCAGAGTGAAATAAACTGACACTCTCCCTACCTACAGTTTTCTGTCCCTAGAATAAATGTTTTTTTTAATCACAATATAGCACAAGGACAATTCAGTCACTGTCCTTCCAGGTCCCTGGAAACAAGGACTTGCAGAGTGAAAGAAACTGACACTCTCCCTACCTACAGTTTTCTGTCCCTAGAATAAATGTTTTTTTAAGCACAATATAGCACAAGGACAATTCACTCACTGTCCTTCCAGGTCCCTGGAAACAAGGACTTGCAGAGTGAAAGAAACTGACACTGTCCCTACCTACAGTTTTCTGTCCCTAGAATAAATGTTTTTTTTAAGCACACTATAGCACAAGGACAATTCAGTCACTGTCCTTCCAGGTCCCTGGAAACAAGGACTTGCAGAGTGAAATAAACTGACACTCTCCCTACCTACAGTTTTCTGTCCCTAGAATAAATGTTTTTTTAATCACAATATAGCACAAGGACAATTCAGTCACTGTCCTTCCAGGTCCCTGGAAACAAGGACTTGCAGAGTGAAAGAAAAAAAACACTCTCCCTACCTACAGTTTTCTGTCCCTAGAAAAAATGTTTTTTTTAATCACAATATAACACAAGGACAATTCACTCACTGTCCTTCCAGGTCCCTGGAAACAAGGACTTGCAGAGTGAAATAAACTGACACTCTCCCTACCTACAGTTTTCTGTCCCTAGAATAAATGTTTTTTTTAATCACAATATAGCACAAGGACAATTCAGTCACTGTCCTTCCAGGTCCCTGGAAACAAGGACTTGCAGAGTGAAATAAACTGACACTCTCCCTACCTACAGTTTTCTGTCCCTAGAATAAATGTTTTTTTTAATCACAATATAGCACAAGGACAATTCAGTCACTGTCCTTCCAGGTCCCTGGAAACAAGGACTTGCAGAGTGAAATAAACTGACACTCTCCCTACCTACAGTTTTCTGTCCCTAGAATAAATGTTTTTTTTAATCACAATATAGCACAAGGACAATTCAGTCACTGTCCTTCCAGGTCCCTGGAAACAAGGACTTGCAGAGTGAAATAAACTGACACTCTCCCTACCTACAGTTTTCTGTCCCTAGAATAAATGTTTTTTTTAATCACAATATAGCACAAGGACAATTCAGTCACTGTCCTTCCAGGTCCCTGGAAACAAGGACTTGCAGAGTGAAAGAAACTGACACTCTCCCTACCTACAGTTTTCTGTCCCTAGAATAAATGTTTTTTTAAGCACAATATAGCACAAGGACAATTCACTCACTGTCCTTCCAGGTCCCTGGAAACAAGGACTTGCAGAGTGAAAGAAACTGACACTGTCCCTACCTACAGTTTTCTGTCCCTAGAATAAATGTTTTTTTTAAGCACACTATAGCACAAGGACAATTCAGTCACTGTCCTTCCAGGTCCCTGGAAACAAGGACTTGCGGAGTGAAATAAACTGACACTCTCCCTACCTACAGTTTTCTGTCCCTAGAATAAATGTTTTTTTTAATCACAATATAGCACAAGGACAATTCAGTCACTGTCCTTCCAGGTCCCTGGAAACAAGGACTTGCAGAGTGAAAGAAACTGACACTCTCCCTACCTACAGTTTTCTGTCCCTAGAATAAATGTTTTTTTAAGCACAATATAGCACAAGGACAATTCACTCACTGTCCTTCCAGGTCCCTGGAAACAAGGACTTGCAGAGTGAAAGAAACTGACACTGTCCCTACCTACAGTTTTCTGTCCCTAGAATAAATGTTTTTTTTAAGCACACTATAGCACAAGGACAATTCAGTCACTGTCCTTCCAGGTCCCTGGAAACAAGGACTTGCAGAGTGAAAGAAACTGACACTGTCCCTACCTACAGTTTTCTGTCCCTAGAATAAATGTTTTTTTTAAGCACACTATAGCACAAGGACAATTCAGTCACTGTCCTTCCAGGTCCCTGGAAACAAGGACTTGCAGAGTGAAATAAACTGACACTCTCCCTACCTACAGTTTTCTGTCCCTAGAATAAATGTTTTTTTTAATCACAATATAGCACAAGGACAATTCAGTCACTGTCCTTCCAGGTCCCTGGAAACAAGGACTTGCAGAGTGAAAGAAAAAAAACACTCTCCCTACCTACAGTTTTCTGTCCCTAGAAAAAATGTTTTTTTTAATCACAATATAACACAAGGACAATTCACTCACTGTCCTTCCAGGTCCCTGGAAACAAGGACTTGCAGAGTGAAATAAACTGACACTCTCCCTACCTACAGTTTTCTGTCCCTAGAATAAATGTTTTTTTTAATCACAATATAGCACAAGGACAATTCAGTCACTGTCCTTCCAGGTCCCTGGAAACAAGGACTTGCAGAGTGAAATAAACTGACACTCTCCCTACCTACAGTTTTCTGTCCCTAGAATAAATGTTTTTTTTAATCACAATATAGCACAAGGACAATTCAGTCACTGTCCTTCCAGGTCCCTGGAAACAAGGACTTGCAGAGTGAAAGAAACTGACACTCTCCCTACCTACAGTTTTCTGTCCCTAGAATAAATGTTTTTTTAAGCACAATATAGCACAAGGACAATTCACTCACTGTCCTTCCAGGTCCCTGGAAACAAGGACTTGCAGAGTGAAAGAAACTGACACTGTCCCTACCTACAGTTTTCTGTCCCTAGAATAAATGTTTTTTTTAAGCACACTATAGCACAAGGACAATTCAGTCACTGTCCTTCCAGGTCCCTGGAAACAAGGACTTGCAGAGTGAAATAAACTGACACTCTCCCTACCTACAGTTTTCTGTCCCTAGAATAAATGTTTTTTTTAATCACAATATAGCACAAGGACAATTCAGTCACTGTCCTTCCAGGTCCCTGGAAACAAGGACTTGCAGAGTGAAAGAAAAAAAACACTCTCCCTACCTACAGTTTTCTGTCCCTAGAAAAAATGTTTTTTTGTAATCACAATATAACACAAGGACAATTCACTCACTGTCCTTCCAGGTCCCTGGAAACAAGGACTTGCAGAGTGAAAGAAACTGACACTGTCCCTACCTACAGTTTTCTGTCCCTAGAATAAATGTTTTTTTTAATCACAATATAGCACAAGGACAATTCAGTCACTGTCCTTCCAGGTCCCTGGAAACAAGGACTTGCAGAGTGAAATAAACTGACACTCTCCCTACCTACAGTTTTCTGTCCCTAGAATAAATGTTTTTTTTAATCACAATATAGCACAAGGACAATTCAGTCACTGTCCTTCCAGGTCCCTGGAAACAAGGACTTGCAGAGTGAAATAAACTGACACTCTCCCTACCTACAGTTTTCTGTCCCTAGAATAAATGTTTTTTTTAATCACAATATAGCACAAGGACAATTCAGTCACTGTCCTTCCAGGTCCCTGGAAACAAGGACTTGCAGAGTGAAATAAACTGACACTCTCCCTACCTACAGTTTTCTGTCCCTAGAATAAATGTTTTTTTTAATCACAATATAGCACAAGGACAATTCAGTCACTGTCCTTCCAGGTCCCTGGAAACAAGGACTTGCAGAGTGAAAGAAACTGACACTCTCCCTACCTACAGTTTTCTGTCCCTAGAATAAATGTTTTTTTAAGCACAATATAGCACAAGGACAATTCACTCACTGTCCTTCCAGGTCCCTGGAAACAAGGACTTGCAGAGTGAAATAAACTGACACTCTCCCTACCTACAGTTTTCTGTCCCTAGAATAAATGTTTTTTTTAATCACAATATAGCACAAGGACAATTCAGTCACTGTCCTTCCAGGTCCCTGGAAACAAGGACTTGCAGAGTGAAAGAAACTGACACTCTCCCTACCTACAGTTTTCTGTCCCTAGAATAAATGTTTTTTTAAGCACAATATAGCACAAGGACAATTCACTCACTGTCCTTCCAGGTCCCTGGAAACAAGGACTTGCAGAGTGAAAGAAACTGACACTGTCCCTACCTACAGTTTTCTGTCCCTAGAATAAAAGTTTTTTTTAAGCACACTATAGCACAAGGACAATTCAGTCACTGTCCTTCCAGGTCCCTGGAAACAAGGACTTGCAGAGTGAAATAAACTGACACTCTCCCTACCTACAGTTTTCTGTCCCTAGAATAAATGTTTTTTTTAATCACAATATAGCACAAGGACAATTCAGTCACTGTCCTTCCAGGTCCCTGGAAACAAGGACTTGCAGAGTGAAAGAAACTGACACTCTCCCTACCTACAGTTTTCTGTCCCTAGAATAAATGTTTTTTTAAGCACAATATAGCACAAGGACAATTGACTCACTGTCCTTCCAGGTCCCTGGAAACAAGGACTTGCAGAGTGAAAGAAACTGACACTGTCCCTACCTACAGTTTTCTGTCCCTAGAATAAATGTTTTTTTTAAGCACACTATAGCACAAGCACAAAACACACTGACACTCTCCCTACCTATCCTTCTCTTTCCCTAAACTAAAGGAATCCAGGTTAAGCAAGAAAGAAATAACAGTCACTGTCCCTGCCTATGCTGCTCTATCCCTGCTCCGGAACACACTACACTAGGCCGCCGTGCTGGCGGCCTTTTATAGTGTGGGGCGTGTACTAAACACCCTCAGCAATAATTGGCCACAGGCATCCTGCCTGTGGCCAATCATTGCTCTCCTCGCTGCCGGCGCTGTGATTGGCCAAGCATGCGGGGTCACAGTGCATGCTTGGCCAATCACAGCGCCTGGATGACACTGCGATGGCGTAGTGCATTGTGGGCCGTTCGCGTCACTCGAATTTGGCGCGAACGGCCCAAATCGTTCGATCTTCGTCGAACGATCGAACAGCCGATGTTCGAGTCGAACGTATGTTCGACTCGAACACGAAGCTCATCCCTAATCTTGATATTCATCAGCTTGCCTGGCCGCTTCCGAGAGAGTGGTAGGTTTGCGATCCCTTACCCACTCCTGTACCTCTGGGTTTAGTCCATTAAAGAATTGCTCCAGTAAAATCAGCTGGGTGATCGCGTCTGCTGTGGTTGCCTGACTGGCTTGCAGCCAAGCTAGGGCTGCCCTCTGCATTCGGCAAGCCCATTCGGTGTGGGAGTCCTTCTCCTGTTTCTTTGTGTCCCGGAAGCGTCTCCTGTATGCTTCTGGGGTGATGGCATACCTTGCCAAAATAACTTCCTTTACCCGGCTATAGCTTGCGATTTCCTCCTCTGGCACGGCTCTGTAGGCTTCTGCTGCACGGCCTGACAGCTTACCAGCTAAGATCCGTACCCAGTCTGTCTGGGGTACTTGGTACAGCTTGCATTGCCGTTCAAAATCCTGCAGGAAGCCATCGATCTCTTCCTCTGCTTCCACAAACTTTTTAAAGGCATCATGGGGTACTTTTAGTTTTGTCTCTGGTGCCGGTGTAGTCGTTAGCAGTCTCTCAGAGGCACGCTGTTCCGCTAGCCGGAGTTGGGTCTCCAATTCTTCTCTCGCCGTGATAAAGGCATCCACTTGGGCTAACGTTGCCTGTACCAGCTTGGTGGAGGGGTTTTCTCCATAAAACGCTAGCCTGCGTTTCACTTCTTGGTCAAACTCGGTCTCCATGGCTTCTGTAGCCATACTGTGTGCCCGATCTCCCTCGGTCAGTTCTGCAATCAACTCGGCTTTGGTTTTATTGCTGGCGATCTTCCCTCTTGCTTCCATCAAATCCTTTAACGTTGCTCGTTTTAATCCAGCATAGTTTGTCTCCATTCACACTTCCATTCGTGTAACCGAATTTGCATGAACGCTGCTTCCTCTTGCTGCAAGGCTTTAATCCCACCGCTGGCAACCAGTGTTGCGGAACTCCAAAGTCCGCTGGGAAATCCCTGAAGCTGAGGAAGTACTGACTTATCCAAGGCAACCTGTTACCCCCCAGTAACTGGACGACACACAGTTCTGGGAGTAAATCAACACTTTATTTTGCCACAGCTGGCTTTTTATATCATTTCCCATGCAAGGGGTTTCTTAACTCATTTTCCAGGGGCATTCAATTCAACAACTAACAAATGACAGGGATTGAATTACCTGGAACTATTTCTAACAACAGGGGATGCGTGAGACGTTGGTCTCCGCATATTTACCCTTAACAATGAAACCGTGCCAGACACATTACTAGGAGTGTAATTACATCCCGTAGCAGATAATAGGTGGTCATTAACACACTGACAATAGATGAATGGAACGCTACCTCAGACCCCCCAATTAACCCAATTTACTTATTCAGACATCAGTAGACATTCTGTCTCTACATTTCCTGGAATGAATCTTTGCTGTCACCGTTGAAGTGATCCAAACCATTTCTCAGTTTCAGTATTTTGCTACACTTTACAACCCCTTTAAGCTACTTTTTGTTATTTTTATAAACCAGCTGGGGCCCTATTTTCGTCTTCAGCAATTTTCCCAGAGTTGGGCTTTACCCATTTGACTGCCAATGATGTGTACCACATGACATGGAATTCAAAGGGTTATAAGAAGTCCACCACTACTATCAGACACGTGCAGAATATAAAAGCTTGTTTTGTTTCAATTTGTAATTCACATAAATTTGTTTAATTAAATTTGTTTCGTTCATTTTTCGGAATTTGTTTTGTTTGTTCGAATCTGAATCGATTTGAATTTTCCAAATTTGGTCAAATTCCATTTTTTGCAATTTAATTAAATTTGAATTGCATTTGAATCAAATTCCATTCAAAATCAAATTTATTTTATTGGAAATTTGAATTTTGGAAGATGGTTATATTTCTATTCCATTCTATTGTTTTTTCTATTCCATGCTATTCATTTATTTTCTATTATATTCTTTTCTATTCAACTTTATTCTATTCAAAATTCGAATTTCGGAAACCGGTTATGATGTTATATTCTATTATTTTCTATTGTTTATGCTATTCTATTCTATTATTTTCTATTCATTTGTTTTTCTATTCTGTTCTATTCTATTCAAATTTGAATTTATTCTATTCCAAATAAAAATTTCTGTAGATGGTTATAATTCTTTCTATTCTATTGATTTTTTTCTATCATATTCTATTCTATTTTATTGTATTATATTCTTTTCTATTCTATTCTATTAAAAAAATTATATTCTATTCTAATCTATTCTATTTGAATTTGAATGTATTCTATTCAAATGTTGGGAAATTATTATATTCTTTCCATTCTATTCTATTGTTTTTTAAATTCTATTTTATTTATTTATTTTCTATTCTATTTGATTCTATTATTTTATATTCTAATCAAATTTAAATGTATTATATTTGAAATTTGAATTTCAGAAAGAAGGTTGTATCCAAAATTAGAATAGAATAAATTTGAATTCAAATAGAATAGAATAGAAAAAAATAGAATTTACTAGAATAGGATAGGATAAAATAGAATAGAATAGGATAGAAAAAAAACAATAGAATAGAAAGAATTATAATCATCTTCCGAAATTCAAATTTCGAATAGAATAAATTTCAATTTGAATAGAATAGAACAGAATAAAAAAAATAATAGACTAGGCCAGCCCTCAAAAATTCCACTTGCCTGCTTGCATTTTGCGAGTGGATTTTGAGGGCTGTCGAGGAAGGGCTGCCTGGAAGAGGGGGAACGAGCACCGCTGGCATGCGGGGTTGTATGGGAGTCCTTCTCCCAGCGCTCGCGGATCATCACAGCGCAGGCAACATCACTAGCGGCTTTCATTTCAATTGCAGTGTTTTCCCCGCACTTGCTGTGACAGACAGCCCCGCCCCCTGGTCCCGGGACTTTGATAGACAGATCACCTGTCCAATCACGAGTGACGTGTATCAAAGTTCCCCGACCAGGAGGCGGGGCTGTATGTGACGCCGAGCGGCGGGAACACACAGCAATTGAAACAAAAGCTGTGATGTTCCTCTGCGCTCTCATCATCCATCGGTAATCCATAGACTTGTGCACAACGGAAAAATTCGTTCCGTTTCGGTTCGTTTCTTTCCGGTCCTGTTGATTCGTAATCATTCGTAATTTTGCTAGACGGGATTTTTCGTGTTCGGACTCATTCGTATTTTTGCAAGCGACATTTTTCGTTGAATTTTTTGTTGCTTTATAATTCGTACTTTCGGTAGAGTACGTTGTTTTTCGTTGATTCTGGACACAACTCCTACTTTCGTAACTTTTTTTGGGTTCGTACTTTCGGTAGAGTACGTTGTTTTTCGTTGATTCTGGACACAACTCCTACTTTCGTAACTTTTTTTGGGTTCGTTGATTCGTAATTTTCCGTGTCTCTCTCACAACGACGCTGCCTATTATGCCTAATGTGCTTCGAATGGATTTGTACTTTTCTAAATACATTGCGGTTATTTGTAACGATTCGAAATCTCGTATTTTACTTTCGTTTTTAACATGCGGCTATAGGCTCCGCCCCTGTACACCATTTTGAGAGGGTTCAGCACGGTGAGGGAGAAGCAGAGAGCAGAGCAGAGTGTTATTGTGCTTCGAATGGATTCGAAATCTCGTATTTTACTTTCGTTTTTTACATGCGGCTATAACCTCCGCCCCTGTACACCATTTTGAGAGGGAGTTCAGCACGGTGTGGGAGAAGCAGAGAGCAGAGCAGAGTGAGTGTTATTGTGCTTCGTATGGATTCGTACATTCGTAACTTTTTCATAACGAATTATGCCGAAGACATTCGGGCATTCGCTATTTGCGGTATAATTTATTTCGGATTCGGTCTTATTCGTAATTGCTTTGTTCGGAAATTCGAATGCTTCCGAATGTCCGAAAGTTGCTAAATTCGGACGAATTTCAATTCGTTACGAAACGAATTGCACAAGCCTAGTAATCCACTTCCTCTCCTCTGTTCCCCTGCATGAAGGACACAGATATTCAGCATGAAGGGCACAGATAGGCAGCATTAAGAACACAGATACAGTAGGCAGCATGAAGGGCACAGATAGGCAGCATTAAGAACACAGATAGGCAGCATGATGGGCACAGTTAGGCAGCATGATGGGCACAGATAGGCAGTATGATGGGCACAGATAGGCAGCATGATGGGCACAGATAGGCAGCATGATGGACACGAGCAGGCTGAATTGTTGGACACGGGCAGGCTGCATTGGTGGACACGGGCAGGCTGCATTGGTGGACACGGGCAGGCTACATTGGTGGACACAGGAAGGCTGCATGGTGCACACGGGCAGGCTGCATTAGTGGACACGGGCAGGCTGCATTGGTGGACATGGGCAGGCTGCTTGGTGGACACGGGCAGGCTGCATTGGTGGAAACGGGAAGGCTGCATTGGTGGACATGGGAAGGCTGCTTGGGGCACACGGGCAGGCTGCATTGGTGGACACGGGAAGGCTGCATGGTGCACATGGGCAGGCTACATTAAAGGACATGGGCAGGCTGCATTGGTTGACATGGGCAGGCTACATTAAAGGACATGGGCAGGCTGCATTGGTGGACATGGGCAGGCTGCATGGTGCACACGGGCAGGCTGCATTGGTGGACACTAGGGATGAGCCGAACACCCCCCGGTTCGGTTTGCACCAGAACCTGCGAACGGACCGAAAGTTTGCGCGAACTTTAGAACCCTATTAAATACAATGGATGCGAACGTTCGAAATCAAAAGTGCTAATTGTCAAGGCTAATATGCAAGTTATTGTCCTAAAAAGTGTTTGGGGACCCGGGTTCTGCCCCAGGAGACATGTATCAATGCAAAAAAAAGTTTTAAAAACTGCATGCATAAAGTGAAAAAAAAATATTGTACCTGGGGGGTGTCTAAAGTATGCCTGTGAAGTGGCACGTGTTTAGAACTGTCCCTTCACAAAATGACATTTCTAAAGGAAAAAAAGTAATTTAAAACTGCTTGCGGCTTTAATGTAATGTATGGTCCCGGCAATATGGATGAAAATCATTGAGAAAAATGGCATGGGTACCCAACACCCCCCCCCCCCCCAGCCCACTACCAGCCCCTTTGGGTGTTGTATGTATATTAAGGGGAACCCCGCACCCAAATTTAAAAAAGGCCCTATATACTCTGAACAGCAGTATACAGGCGGTGCAAACAAGACAGGGACTGTAGGTTTGTTCTTAAGTAGAATCTGTTTGTAATTTGGAACAGGTAAATTTTTTAAGTGTAGCTCCAGCCCAAAAATCTATTTTTAAGCTTTTGGAAAACATAAGGAAGGGTTATCACCCCTGTAACATTTGTTTTGCTGTCTGTGCAGTGTGCACCTGTTCAGAACATTTCACCTCACTTTCCGTCCCAATGACAAATGTTTTTTGAAAATTTTGGGTTTTTATTGAAACAAGGATTGGTGATAAAGCATCAGTGGAGAGGAGACACTTTTTTCCCATATAAACTCTTACAGGAGAGAATTTCCCTTCCTAGGGGTAGATTTCCTCTCACTTCCTGTTGTCTCTTTCCGTTTGCAAGTAGGAGTCGTTTGTAAGTTGGATGTATGAAAGTAGGGGCCTGCCGTATATACTCTGAAGAAATTTTGCCCTTAGGTGTTGGTGTTGCCACAACACTGTAAGCCCTCACAGTTACTCTTGGTGGGCGCTGGAACGCCCTGCTGTGAACTATTATATCAAGAATTGTAATTACATGTCATTGTTGAACAGTGGTAGAAAAAATTGGGCCTTTGGTGGTGGTGCTGGTGCCACATCACTGTAAGTCCTCACAGTTACTCTTGGTGGGCGCAGGAATGGGCCCAGCTGTGAAATATTAGATCAAGAATTGTAATTACATGCCCCTGTTGAACAGGGGCAGAAAAATTGGGCCTTTGGTGGTGGTGGTGGTGTTTCCACAATACTGTAAGCCCTCGCAGTTACTCTTGGTGGGCGCAGGAATGGTCCCTGGTGTGAATTATTAGAACAAGAATTGTAATTTTTATGCCCCTGTTAAACAGGGGCATAAAAATTGGGCCTTAGGCACTGGTGCCACAACACTGCAACCCCTCACAGATACTGTACTTGGAGCGCAGCAATGAGCCCTGCTGCAAAGTATTGCATCAAAAATTGTAATTACACGCCCCTGTTAAACAGGGGCTGAAAAATTGGGTCGTAGGCACTGGTGCTGGTGCCACAACACTGCAACCCCTCACAGATACTGTACTTGGAGCGCAGCAATGAGCCCTGCTGCAAAGTATTGCATCAAAAATTGTAATTACACGCCCCTGTTAAACAGGGGCTGAAAAATTGGGCCTTAGCCACTGGTGGCGGTGCCCAGAACCAAAAATGTTCTTACAAGCTATAAATATGATCATTGAGGAGGAAGAGGATAGTCACTCAGCATAACAGGATAGTCACTCAGCATCAGCATAGGCAGTCTTGAAGGGATCTGACATTTCAAAAAAAATTATTCGGTTACATCAGCATCAGGTGCTTGGTAGCTGGTGGTGATTCAAGACTGATTCATTTCAGGTCAGTCGATCGACCGAGTCGGTGGACAGGCGCACCCTGTGTGTCAGGGAAATTCCCCGTCTGTTGTCACCAATCTGCGCTCAGTACGCATGCGCGGCGAAACGGCGCATCGGCGCATGCGCGGCGGGACGGCACTTCGGCGTGCTCGGGTGCGCGCACCGGCGCAACGACGAATGCGCGTGCGCAATAGCTCGCCAATGGGACTACAGGCGGGCCTATTTAAACAGACGCAGTAACACTATTTGGTTGCTGGTTTGTCAGCTTTGCTGTGTTTTCTTGTGCCTGAAATAAGTTAAAGTTCTCCTGCTGTGACCCGGACCGGATTTGACTACGCTTCTGCTTCTCCTGAACCTGACCCCTTGGCTTGCTTAACGGACTTCTGCCTCTCTCCTTGTGCTTGACCCTCGGCCTGTGACCCGGATCTGCTGCCTGTCTCCAGCCCTCTACCTTCTGCCTGTACCCTGGACTTCTTGCTTAACCTGACTAGTCTGATGCTTTCTGCTAAACTCCTAATCGGACTTGTGCCCTTGCTGCTGGTTGCTGTTTGAACCTGTCTACCCTTGGTGTTTGACTCCCGGCCTGTTCTTCAGACTCAGCCCTGCTAGATTCTTCAGCAAGACACCTCTACCTGCTGGTGGCCAGTGCTCCCTCGTGCTGTCCTCTCCCTGTCTCACCTCCAGGGGGCGGAGTGCGCTTGGGTGCAAGGGTGAACCACTCTCGGCATCTCTGCCTCGGTAAGTACTTAGCCTGATAGTACAAACCAGCCAGATGTCTGAGGCCGACAGAGTGCGTTCCCCATTTGACACCCTCTGCCAGCAGGTCCAAAGACTCCAAGAGGGATACACTCAGATTGATGGCCGTCTTCAACAGCTCACCGGTCTCCTAGGACCAGCCCCCTCAGCTGCCACCTCTGCCAACACCGCCACCAACTCCCAAGTACCTACGAGTTCTACAGTAGTGATGGCCACCCCTGAACCCAGGGTCCCTATTCCGGAACGTTTTTCGGGTGTCCGCAAAAAATACCGGGCCTTTAAAAATGCCTGCTCCCTCTACCTTGCCCTCCAACCAAGGACCTTCTCTTCGGAAGCAGTAAAAGTGGGGTTTATCATCTCTCTCTTAACGGATGACCCTCAAGCCTGGGCCCATGGCTTGATGGAGCAACAGAGCCCCATATTGGACTCAGTAGAGGCATTTTTTGAAAATATGGCTCAACTATACGATGATCCCCAGCGATCAGCCACGGCCGAGTCCGTCCTCCATAGCCTAACTCAGGGGAGAAGACCGGTGGAAGACTATACGTCGGAATTTAGGAAATGGTCCGCCGACACCAAATGGAATGAGGCGGCCCTCAGATACCAATACCGCCAGGGACTATCTGAGACTCTCAAGGACGAGCTGGCCAGGATCGAAACCCCCACTACCTTGGAGAACCTGATCCAATCCGCCATACAACTCGATAGGCGTCTGCGTGAACGACGGGCGGAGCGATTTCAATCTCCTCGTCCCAACTGGCCTCCATCCAGGACTGTACCTCACTACCCACCAACCTCTGCGCCTGCAGTCACACCTCTTCCTGAGCCAGAACCCATGCAGCTCGGGTTGGTTCGGGCTCCCCTGACTCCTGAGGAAAAACAACGAAGGCGCCAGGCCAACCTGTGCCTATACTGCGGGGGTGCCGGCCACTTCCTCCTCAACTGCCCCGTAAGACCTAGTAAGTCTATCTCTAAAGACACTTTAAATGATCAACTCTTTGACAACCCTCAGTCTTATGTCATTCTCTTTGTGTCTCTACAGCTGCCGGAAGGGGCAATCCGCCTCCCGGCAATTATTGATTCTGGAGCCTGCAGCTGCTTCCTGGACCCTGCCTTAGCCTCAAGATTCCATGTCCCCACTCAACCTAAGGACCAGTGCCTTCAGATCCACCTGGCGGATGGGTCCTTTCCCCGTTCGGGGCTGATCACGCAGGAAACCAAACCTATCCTTGCCATCTCTGACTCAGGTCACCAAGAACTCCTCCGGTTAGACCTCATACCTTCCCCGATGTTCCCCATCATCCTGGGCCTTCCCTGGCTACAGGCACATGAGCCCCTCATAAATTGGGTGAAGAAGGAGGTTAGCTTCACCTCCTCCTATTGTTCCCAGAACTGTCTTGCCTCTGCCTCTACGGTCTGCGCTTCCATGATTGCCAAGCCGGACAACCTACAGCATGTTCCTTCAGTCTATCTAGAATTCCGGGACGTATTCGATAAGCAGCAAGCCGACCATCTACCACCTCATCGGCCCTATGATTGCCCTATCGATCTCTTGCCGGGCTCTAAAATTCCGTTCGGACGTATCTTTTCGTTGTCCGAAACCGAGTTGAAAGCCCTCAAGGCTTATATTGATGAAAACCTCCAGAAAAGATTTATTCGCCCTTCCTCCTCTCCAGCTGGTGCAGGAATCTTCTTTGTGGAAAAGAAAGACGGATCCTTAAGACCCTGTATCGATTACCGGGACCTAAACAAGATTACCATTAAGAACAGGTACCCACTACCCCTTATTCCGGAGCTATTTCAGCGCTTCCGATCTGCTCGGGTCTTTTCCAAACTGGATCTACGGGGGGCCTACAATCTTATCAGAATCAGGGCCGGAGAGGATTGGAAAACCGCCTTCAGATCTCGTTACGGACACTTTGAGTATTCGGTCATGCCGTTCAGACTTTGTAATGCTCCAGCCACCTTCCAACACCTAGTCAACGATATTTTCAGACAGCACCTTGACGACTTCTTAGTAGTGTACCTGGACGATATCCTCATCTTTTCCACCAACATCGAACTCCACTGGGCTCATGTCATGAAGGTTCTCACCATCCTTCGGAAGCACAAACTCTACCTCAAAGCTGAGAAATGCGAGTTCGAAAAGACCACCGTACAGTTCCTCGGCTTTATCATTTCCATCGATGGGGTCGCGATGGACCCGCAGAAGGTGAAGGCCATCCAGGACTGGCCAGCCCCAACCGACAAGAAGGGGGTACAGCGGTTTATAGGCTTTGCCAACTTCTATAGGAGATTCATTGTGGGCTTTTCCTCCATTGTGGCCCCAATAACCCAACTTACCCGACAAAATAACCGTTTTCACTGGTCTCCAGAAGCTCAAGAGGCCTTCTCCCGCCTCAAGGACGTCTTCACTTCAGCACCAGTACTTCAGCACCCGGATCCGCTACTGCCGTTCACCCTGGAAGTGGACGCCTCTGAGACAGCCATCGGAGCCATCCTGTCTCAAAGACGAGGCCCCAAGGCTCTCCTGTATCCAGTAGCCTTTGCCTCTAAAAAGTTGACTCCCAGAGCGAAACTATGATGTAGGGGACCGGGAATTACTGGCCATAAAATTCGCACTGGAGGAATGGCGATACCTTCTGGAGGGGGCAGTACACCCCATCATGATCTTCACAGATCATAAAAATCTAGAGTACCTAAGAACAGCTCAACGTCTACGCCCCAGGCAGGCCCGTTGGGCCCTTTTCTTCACCTGGTTCAACTTTCACATTTCCTATAGACCCGGCTCCAAGAATGGGAAGGCGGATGCGCTATCCAGGATGTTTCCGGAAACCCCTCAGTCGGCCCAACCGGGCACCATTCTGTCAGCTCAGAACTTTCTGTTGATTCCCCAGGCCGATCTACTCACCTCTATTAAAATCGCTTCCGGGCTCTGCTCTGATCCGGTCACTACCTCCCTGGAGAAGCGGGACGGCCTATTCTGGTCCCAGGACAAGATTTTCGTCCCTTTGGAAACGAGACCGCTGGTCTTAAGGACCTTCCATGATCTCAAACTGGCCGGTCACTTCGGAGCACGTAAATCGACGGAACTTGTCTCCCGCTCCTTCTGGTGGCCAGGCTGGAGGCAAGATTGTAAGTCTTATGTCGCTTCCTGCACTCAGTGTCAGCGTAACAAGGGGTCAAACACCAAGAGTTGGGGCCTGCTCAAGCCCTTACCCATTCCTGAGCGCCCTTGGGCGGACGTGCCCATGGACTTTATCGTGGACTTGCCTTCCTCCGGAGGGTTTACCACGATTCTGGTCGTTGTGGACCGCCTCTCAAAAATGGCTCACTTTTTACCGATGATTGGGACACCTTCAGCCATGGATACTGCTCAAATCTTTTTTAAGGAGATAACCAGGCTTCACGGAATACCAAAGAGTATCACCTCCGACAGAGGTGTCCAGTTCACTTCGAAATTCTGGAAGGAACTCTGCAAGTCACTAGAAGTCAAAACCTGTCTCTCGTCAGCGTACCACCCCCAAAGCAATGGCCAGACAGAAAGAACCAATCAGACCCTGGAGCAATACCTCCGTTGTTTCTGCTCTGCTTCCCAGGATGACTGGGCATCTCTACTTCCTTACGCAGAGTTTGCCTATAACAATTCAATACATTCTGCTACCAATCAAACCCCCTTTTGGGCCAATTTCGGTTTTCATCCCTCCTTCCTCCCTGAAAACATCCCCGAGAGCCCTGTTCCCGCAGTCCAGGACCGA
Organism: Rana muscosa; assembly: GCA_029206835.1. Lineage (NCBI taxonomy): Eukaryota > Metazoa > Chordata > Amphibia > Anura > Ranidae > Rana > Rana muscosa. The sequence continues at coordinate 97,359,570 of JARGYO010005626.1, read as the reverse complement.
GTGGCCTCTGTCCAGGCGAATTTCCAAAGACTCCAGGAGATGATGCGGAATGCCCAAGGATCCTACAAGAAATTTTATGACCGGGGGAGGAAGGAAAACCCGGCGTTCAGAGTCGGGGAAAAAGTTTGGCTTTCCGCCGCCAACCTCAGATTGCCTATTCCCTCTCGAAAGCTCGGCCCTAGATTCATCGGGCCCTTCAAGATCAAACGAGCTATTAACCCTGTGGCTTTTGAACTAGCATTACCTGATTCCTATAGGATTCACCCAGTGTTCCACTCATCTTTATTAAAACCCGTCATTCCCAACGCCTTTCCTGGAAGAGATGAACCTCCTCCTCCACCAGTTGAAGTAGATGGGGAAAAGGAATTTGAAATGGAATCCATCCTGGGCTGTAGGAAAAAAGGCAGACAGTTACAATACTTAATTAAATGGAAAGGGTACCCCCCGGAAGACAACTCCTGGGAACCATCCAGGAACTTGCATGCTCCTCGCCTAATACGAGCCTTTCACCAAGAACATCCAGAACTAATGGCCAGTCTGGGCGTCCGGAGTCCGCCCCTCGGGGGGGCACTGTCAGGGAAATTCCCCGTCTGTTGTCACCAATCTGCGCTCAGTACGCATGCGCGGCAAAACGGCGCATGCGCTCGGGTGCGCGCACCGGCGCAACGACGAATGCGCGTGCACAATAGCTCGCCAATGGGACTACAGGCGGGCCTATTTAAACAGACGCAGTAACACTATCTGGTTGCTGGTTTGTCAGCTTTGCTGTGTTTTCTTGTGCCTGAAATAAGTTAAAGTTCTCCTGCTGTGACCCGGACCGGATTTGACTACGCTTCTGCTTCTCCTGAACCTGACCCCTTGGCTTGCTTAACGGACTTCTGCCTCTCTCCTTGTGCTTGACCCTCGGCCTGTGACCCGGATCTGCTGCCTGTCTCCAGCCCTCTACCTTCTGCCTGTACCCTGGACTTCTTGCTTAACCTGACTAGTCTGGTGCTTTCTGCTAAACTCCTAATCGGACTTGTGCCCTTGCTGCTGGTTGCTGTTTGAACCTGTCTACCCTTGGTGTTTGACTCCCGGCCTGTTCTTCAGACTCAGCCCTGCTAGATTCTTCAGCAAGACACCTCTACATGCTGGTGGCCAGTGCTCCCTCGTGCTGTCCTCTCCCTATCTCACCTCCAGGGGGCGGAGTGCGCTTGGGTGCAAGGGTGAACCACTCTCGGCATTTCGGCCTCGGTAAGTACTTAGCCTGATACTGTGATTGGTTAGAAAGCCTCCAGCAGCACTGAATGTGCGTTCCGAAAGAACGCTGGATGCAGGCCAGGCAAGTGGCTCAATTGCATACTGTGCAAGCTCTGGCCAGTGATCCATCCTCAAGACCCTGTAACCAAGAGGATTTTCGGTGGGAAAGGTGTCCAAGTCTAAACTTGCCCCTAGGTATTCCTGCACCATGTAAACCAGACGCTGGCGATGGTTGCTGGAACCAATCATACCTCGGGGCTGCGTACTAAAAAATTGTCTGAACGCATCGGTCAGACGGCCACCTTCTCCACTGCTCCTTCTGTGACTGACCGAAGCCTCAGCAACACGTTGTCCAGGACCAGGAATTTGTAACCTCTGGGAACGTGTTGCACAGAGCTTTCTGCAAGGCCTCCCGAAGATGCTTCATCCTCTGCTCCCTCTGCGACGTCAAGATAAGGTCTGCAACCTTACCCTTGTAACATGGATCAAGGAGGGTTGCCAGCCAGTAATGATCCCTTTCCTTGATCGCACGTATATGAGGATCCCTCCGCAGGCTTTGCAGGATCAGGGTGGCCATGCAGCGTAGGTTTGCTGAGGCATTTGGTCCGGAGTCCTCTGGGTCACTCAGGACGACATGATCCGCAGCCACCTCCTCCCAGCCACGTACAAGTCCATGGGTGTCTTGGGACTGTAATTGATTCCTTGAAGACTGCTGCTGATGCTTAGTACTAGGCTCCACCTCTATGCTGACACAATCCTTCTCCTCCTCTTCCTGTGTGATAGCCGGGCCAGCAGGAACACTGTCTGGATAAAGGGGACCTTGAGTTGTAAGAAAGTCCTCCTCCTCCTCCTGCCTCTGTTCTGCCTCAAGTGCCCTGTCCATTATTCCACGCAGCGTGTGCTCCAACAGGTGGACAAGAGGGACAGTGTCACTGATGCATGCACTGTCACTGCTCACCATCCTTGTGGCCTCCTCAAATGGTGCCAGGACAGTGCATGCATCCCTGATCATGGCCCACTGGGGTGGAGAAAAAAATCCAAGCTCCCCTGACCCTGTCCTGGTGCCATATTGCAACAGATACTCATTGATGGCCTTCTGCTGCGTGTGCAGCCGCTGCAGCATGGCCAACGTAGAGTTCCACCTGGTGGGCATGTCACAGATTAGGCGGTTCTTGGGCAGGTTGGATTCCTTTTGCAGGTCAGCCAGCCGAGCACTGTCATTATATGACCGGCGGAAATGCCCACAGAGATTCCTGGCCTGCTTCAGGACCTCCTGTAAGCCCGAGTACCTGCCCAAGAACCGCTGCACCACCAAGTTAAGGACGTGAGCCAAACAGGGCACATGGGTCAGTTGTCCCTGTCGGAGGGCGGAGAGGAGGTTGGTGCCATTGTCGCAAACCACCTTTCCTGGCTTAAGCTGGCGTGGCGTCAACCACCTCTGAGCCTGTCCCTGCAGAGCTGACAGAATCTCTGCCCCAGTGTGGCTCCTGTCCCCCAAGCACACCAGCTCAAGCACCGCATAGCATCTTTTTGACTGCGTACTTGCGTAGCCCATTGAACGCCTACGGAGCACCGCTGGTTCCGAGGACAAAGCACAGGTAGAGGCCATGGAGGAAGAAGAATAGGAGGGGGTGGAGGAGAGAGGTGTGTCAGAATCACCAGTAGTAACATTTTGGAGGCGTGGTGGCGAAACAACCTCCAACACTACTGCACCTTGTCTTGCATCCTTCCCAGCTGCCAGCAGAGTCACCCAATGCACCGTGAAAGATAGGTATTGTCCCTGTCCATGCCTGCTGGACCATGAGTCAGCGGTAATATGCACCTTACTGCTGACCGCCCTGTGCAGCGAGGCCAAGACATTGCCTTCCACATGCCAGTAGAGAGCCGGAATCGCCTTCTGTGAGAAAAAGTGGCGTTTGGGAACCTGCCACTGAGGAACCGCACATTCCACAAACTCACGGAAGGGGGCAGAGTCTACCAACTGAAAAAGCAGCAGTTGAAGTGCTAGCAATTTAGCCAAGCTAGCATTCAACCGATGGGCATGTGTATCAGCACCCTAAGCTGATACACAGACCAGAGCAAGATTTAACCCAAGGAACAACTACGGGAAGTGGTGGAGAGCCTTGCAGTGATCCCTATCCATACAAAAGGGTTGGAGTCTGACCCCTTGGGGTCCATCATTATGGTGAGAGGCTGATGTCTACGGTGGAGGATTGTGTATGCCTAGTGATTCCCTACTGACCCTTGATATCCCTGATGCATTAAGCTGGATTTCCACACCTGTCTTTTTACTCCGTGCCTGCCTTTGGCCGCCGAAGACTTTGAAATAATTAGCACTTTATCTTTTTTAGCGTTTTGGACTTTTTTGGCACTTTATCCCTCTGGGGACTTATGAGGACTTTGAATTGCATGTTTTGCACTATATTACCTATAGTTAGACTTATATTAGTAAATAGCACGTCTATCAGTTTTTTGCTGGTTTTATAACAGTTATAACACGGTTATTGTATTCACTGACACTTAGCGCTGCTTCAATTGCTATTCTATATTTTGTTGATGTTGGTTACATTTTAGAAGCTAGTTGCTGTGTGTCCTATTTATTTATTTTATTTAATCCATTATATTTATTATTTAGCACGTTGCACTTTGTTAGTGTAGTAATACCCAGTGGCAGGCGCACAGGCACTTTTTCTTTATACTATTAGTCACTAACTGTATTCAGGTAAGCTTTAGGTGAACGCTATGCAAAGCACACGGTACACTAAGTGAAACACTGACTGCAGCTAGCACAATCGCCTGCCTGCCTGTCACAGTATAGAGAATAACAGGAACGGATCTAGCTAAACTGAATACAGTGTATAAATATATATACAACACCTAGGATGCATATATATCCTCTACACACTGTAACTGCAGCTAACTAAATCGCCTGCCTGCTCTATCTAACTCAATATAAATGACACTGTGTCTCTCTCTCTCTATAAGCTCTCTCTTTAACCAACACCACAACACACGACTGCATGGTGAACACGAGCAGGCTGCATTGGTGGACACGGGAAGGCTGCATTGGTGGACACGGGCAGGCTGCATGGTGCACACGGGCAGGCTGCATTGGTGGACACGGGAAGACTGCATGGTGGACACGGGCAGGCTGCATTGGTGGACACGGGAAGGCTGCATTGGTGGACACAGGAAGGCTGCATGGTGCACACCTGCAGGCTGTATTGGTGGACACGGGCAGGCTGCATTGGTGGACACACGCAGGCTGCATTAGTGCACATGGGCAGGCTGCATTGGTGGACACGGGCAGGCTGCATTGGTGGACACGGGCAGGCTGCATTGGTGGACACGGGCAGGCTGCATTGGTGGACACAGGCAGGCTGCATTGGTGGACACGGGCAGGCTGCATTGGTGGACACGGGCATGCTGCATTGGTGGACACAGGTGAGGTTGCATTGATGGGCACAGGTAGGCTGCACTGATGGGCACGGATAAAGTTGTTGTTAATATTTATTTTAAGAACTTAATTCTGCATAAAACATTTAAGTGTCATTTCATGAGATAATTTATGAGGGCGTGTTTAGGGGCGGGGCATGGTAGGGGTTGCGTGGGGCAACTGGTGGCGAGTAACCCCTGATGCTTGGCTTGTAGCTCAGGACTTGAAATTTTGAGCCCTGCACTATGCAATCCCGGCCACGGCTAAACACTCTAAAGGTACGACATGGGTATGCCATTCCTTCAGAGCGAATGCGCTGGTGATGTCACCGGCTGCCAAAAGAATGAATATCTCCTAAACGGTGCACGTTTAGGAGATATTAATTTTACCTACAGGTAAGTCTTATTATAAGCTTGCCTGTAGATAAAAAGCAAAAGGCGGACTTTACTACCTCTTTAAGCCGTCCTTCATCCACTAGGGGCTGAACTGATAACATGGACTGCTGGAGACTCTGAGAAGTGTGAAGAACTCTGGAAAATGCAGTTAAAGGAAAGAGATTTAACCTGTAATATAGTTTGCCCGTGGACAACAACTCCCAGTTACACTGTGGTGGGGAGTAAAAGGGAGTATTCTAAGTATTTTTTCCAGGCCAAGAAAAAGAAGAAGGGGCATTCTGGTGAGAGACTGAGTGTGAGACAGACCTGCTGCACCTGGGGAGAGAGGAGAGGCAAAATCTCACTGAGGAGCAGAAGCAATGAGTGGTAGGTGGTACCTGAGATCAGCAGAGACAGAACAGCCATCATTCCATAGCAGTGGAGTGAACCCTGGATGCTGGGGAGCGTGCTGTCTAGATAAGGAACCGGATGCTGAGAACATTGATAGAAGGGGACACCTTGCCTGACAGGGAGCTGGTGAGAGGCTTCTGGCCAAACTTGCACTACACCATTTGTAACAGAGGGATGAAACTGTCTGCAAAGGAACACTGTATAATTGCCTGCATAAGTTCCTAAATTAACACTACCCTAAGCGTGCCAACATAATGTTTTGGGCCCCAATGAGCTGTCCAGCAAAAGGAGTAGAGTATGCCACTACTGACTGCTGAACTGGCATTACATTATATCTTCCCCCCCAATTAGGGTTACCCAGAATAGAGTGAAAAAGGGGTTTTCATTGTGATTGCAACATATTTTTGCACTTGCTTAGTTATTGCAGTGGGTTTCTCCAATTGTTTAATCTTTGCAGTAGAACTTCCTTACTGTTTATCCCTAACTTTACATTTTTTTATTTTCCTCTTTTGTTTATCTGGTTGTAATTTACTTCTCAGGACTGTATGACCATTTACTGTGTTATTCCAGATGCCTATGTAGCGCCCTGTTCCCAATGACTGGGCGCTATGTTAAATTTAGTGGGTGTCTGAGCCAATAGTTGGGCTCAGACTTAAGTGATTATGCTAAATTGGCCTCTGTTCAGCTGTGGCTGTGCCTGACAGGATTTCCCACTGTTACCTGTGGGTAGCGATACCACCACAGGCCGGCGTTGGCATATGGGCAGGTCATGGTGGATTGAGTGTCCTTTCCCGGGAACAGCCCAGTGGGAGTGGTGTCCCCATTGAGCATGCTGGGAAAAGGGGTACTTATGGGGCAGGCGCCATCTTTTGGGGTCCTTCTCTCCCTCGTGGTCCTCCTGGCGCGAGGAGTGTGTTGTGTGATTTTGGCCTCGGGACCATGTTGGTCCGAGGCTGCAACTCTACCAAGTAGGCCCCGTTACGCTGACTGGGGCCTACACTTTCAAGGTGATCCTAGGCTGTCCGTCCTGCGGGAGGAAGCCACTCAATGGAGGAAACCAGGAGAGGACCTGTCCTGGAGAAGACCGAGCGGAAGGCTGGTGTCTGTTGGAGGATGCACCGTAGCTAAAGTTACCTTGCAGTCTGCCGGGCCGGCTTAAAGGCTCTTTGACTGCTTGGCTGGGAGTTCGGGCGTTAAGTCCTGTGGCAGAGGATCCCGGATTATCCAATTTTGTCCACAACCAGTCTGTGGCAGAGACTGGTCCTGATCATTGTCCGTGCATCATTCCGGCTGCTAGGCCAGGTGAGAGGGGCCTATCCAGGTGAGCAATACCCACTCGAGGAGGAGTGGTGAATGACTTTGCAGTTGAGACGTTTTTCCCCAGTGATCTGTACTGCATACCTGAACCTACCCCTTTCTCCTTCATCGTTCTACTATTCTTCACAAGTTTCATGCAAAAGAAAAGAAAACCTAACAGCAGAAGGTTTTACATCTTGTGTGAACATTGGAGTTCTTACAGACTTTCTTCCCCTAGACAACGAATACCGAGGTAACGTGCAAGGCCCAAATCTAAACCAGCAGCTTCTACGGAGGTGTGCTACACCTATACACTTTAAAGCAGAGCTCCATCAAAAAGGGGAAGTTATGCTTTAAGGACTCAATCCCTGCATCTCTTGAACAATTTTGACAGGTACCCGCTTCCCACTTCCGTTCGCATCAGCAGTTAGAGCAGTCATGTGACTTTCATCAGTGTCTTGTTAAAACTTGTAAGAGGAGTTTTCCATTCTCCACTGATTGTACTATGAGGCTGCATGACCCTTGACCCTCTGTCTGGACAGTGCTGATTGGCCCTGTGCTGATCACATGCACTCTCCCAAGAAAAAAAAAACTCTCTAGCAATACACATCAAATTGAGCATGTGCAGAGTGTCCCCAAGGCTCTGTTCTATCAGGAGATGGATTGAGAATAGTGGAAGAAAAGGAGGATCAGAGAAGCCAGCATCAAACAGCCTTTTTACACAATGTGGAGGATTAACCCCTTAGGTTCCACAGTGAGTATAACAAGCATGCTTTACTGCATATACAGATTGATTTTACTGTTGTGGGTTTATGAACACTTTATGTCTTTGGTGTGTGTAGAGAGTGTGGTGCTATTTGTGGAGTCATGGGCACAGGAAAAGGGAACCAACACGTTAAGCGGCTCCTTCAGGGGTGAGTACCACAGTTGTTATCAAGATCTATTAGATACTAGATTTTGGCAGTGGTAAGTCTAAAAGGTATTTACCCACGTTTTGCAAATAATGCTTGTTTTCTGCCACCTCAGAATTTGGTATTGTTCTGCAGCTTTCCCTGTGCTGAAGTACTATAGAATTATACAGTCAAATGATTTTCCAGTAGCTCTGGGTTACTGAATTCTGCACATTATTGCACTTTTGCAGGAAATGTCCGAATTATACAACTTTTTTCTTAGGATATATATTGTGTATAAATAGTCTCCCTATTTATGTATGCCTATTCCACGTTGAAAATGTAAGAAGAGCTAAAACTCATTTTCTGTGCGCTTATTATATGTTATCTAAATTGCTGTGTCTAGTGTACATGCCAGCACTATAATTTAGCACAGCCTATATTATCTGTTATTTAAAAATAAAACCCATGGCTGGCTGTAGACAGATAGTTGCACACATCATTTTATCTTGTTTATTTGTGAGTACAGTGCCTTGAAAAAATATTCATACCCCTTGACATTTTCCACATTTTGTCATGTTACAACCAAAAACTTAAATTTATTTTATTGGGATTTTATGTGATAGACCAACACAAAGTGGCACATCATTGTAAAGTGGAAGGAAAATTATAAATGGTTTTCAAATGTATTAACAAATAAATATCTGAAAAGTGTGGTGTGCATTTGTATTCAGCCCCTATTACTCTGATACCCCTTAGGACCCATGTACACGGAATGCTGTTAAACTCGCGTTCAGAGGCAGTTGGACACTTTTTTCAACTGCCCCTGAATTCATTCAATGTTATCCTATGTGACCATGTACACTGTCTCGTTTATTGCCGCTTATATGCAGTTGCGTTTAACCTAGTTTTTCTGAAAGCAAAAAAATGGGTTCAGACGCAAAAATGTCCACGTTTCAGACGCAGAACGCGGCTAAATGTGGCACCGCCTTTTTGCCGCGATTTCGCTTATAAGCGTTTTTAAAGGTGACCTATTTTTTTTACATTAGAAATCTCAAAAATGATGGAAAATGATGAAAAAACATAAAAAACAAACAAAAAAAAACTGTAATTGCTTGCATTGCATTGTGGACAATCCACAACTTGTGGCAGGTGATGTGGCAAGTGGACAATCCACAACTTGTGGCAAGTGGACAATCCACAACTTGTGGCAGGTGACGTGGCAAGTGGACAATCCACAACTTGTGGCAGGTGACGTGGCCAGGTGACGTGGCAGGTGACGTGGCAGGTGACGTGGCAAGTGGACAATTCACAACTTGTGGCAAGTGGACAATTCACAACTTGTGGCAAGTGGACAATCCACAACTTGTGGCAGGTGACTTGGCAAGTGGACAATCCACAACTTGTGGCAGGTGATGTGGCCAGGTGACATGGCCAGGTGACATGGCAAGTGGACAATCCACAACTTGTGGCCGGTGACGTGGCCAGGTGACATGGCAGGTGACATGGCCAGGTGACGTAGCCAGGTGTTGTGGCAAGTGGACAATCCACAACTTGTGGCAGGTGATGTGGCTAGGTGACGTGGCCAGTGGACAATCCACAACTTGTGGCAGGTGATGTGGCCAGGTGACATGGCAGGTGACGTGGCAAGTGGACAATCAACAACTTGTGGCAGGTGACGTGGCCAGGTGAGGTGGCAAGTGGACAATCCACAACTTGTGGCAGGTGACGTGGCAGGTGACGTGGCAAGTGGACAATTCACAACTTGTGGCAGGTGACGTGGCCAGGTGACGTGGCAAGTGGACAATACACAACTTGTGGCTGGTGATGTGGCCAGGTGACGTGGCAAGTGGACAATTCACAACTCGTGGCAGGTGACGTGGCCAGGTGACGTGGCAGGTGACATGGCCAGGTGACGTGGCCAGTGGACAATCCACAACTTGTGGCAGGTGACGTGGCAGGTGACGTGACCAGGTGACGTGGCAAGTGGACAATCCACAACTTGTGGCAGGTGACATGGCCAGGTGACGTGGCAGGTGATGTGGCAAGTGGACAATTCACAACTTGTGGCCAGGTGACGTGGCAGGTGACGTGGCAAGTGGACAATTCACAACTTGTGGCAGGTGACGTGGCCAGGTGGACAATCCACAACTTGTGGCAGGTGACGTGGCAAGTGGACAATCCACAGCTTGTGGCAAGTGACACGCTAAATACAAGTACACTGCTGCTCTCTCAGCTTTTGCTACTCACTCTGGTCTCACAAAATGGCTGAAATGGTTAAATAATACTGTTTTTTGAGCTTAGGGAGGGTCTTATGTTTCTTAACTGAACGCTTATAGACGCAAACGCGATAAAACTCCGCTAAACGCGGCTGCAATCGCGGCAAAACTGGCTTTTCTAAGTGCTGGTTTCAGCCTTTAAAAACATGCGTTCAGCAGAGTTTGCACCGGCGTCTTGTGTGCATGGGGCCTAAGGCTACTTTCACACTGGGGCTGCCTAGCGTTTGTGCTAAAGCACCACACATTTTTGCAGTGCCTTTCGGCCACTAGCGGGGAGCTTTTACCCCTGTTAATGACCGAAGAAGGGGTAAAAGCACCCGTGTTGTGGCGCTTCTGAAGTGCATTTCAAGAGCTTTGAAAGCGCTGCCCATTCATTTCAATAGGAAGGGCGTTTTGGGAGCGCTATATACAGCGCTCCCAAATTACCCTAAAGATGGGTATAATCTCTGTATAAATACAGCTGTTCTGTAAAGCCCTCAGAGGTTGTTAGAGAACCTTAGTAAACAAACAGCATCATGAAGGCCGAGGAACACACCAGGTAGATCAGGGATAAAGTTGTGGAAAAGTTTAAAGCAGGGTTAAGTTATAAAAAAAATATCCCAAGCTTTGAACATCTCTCGGGGCACTGTTCAATCCATCATCCGAAAATAGAGAGTATGGCAAAACTGCAAACCTACAAAGACATGGCCATCCACCTAAACTGACAGGTCGGGCAAGGAGAGCATTAATCAGAGAAGCAGCCAGGAAGCCCATAGTAACTCTAGAGGAGCTGCAGAGATCCAAAGCTCAGGTGGGAGAGTCTGTCCACAGGACAACTATTAGTCGTGCACTCCACAAATCTGGCCTTTATGGAAGAGTGGCAAGAAGAAAGACATTGTTGAAAGAAAGCCATAATAAGTCCCGTTTGCGAGAAGCCATGTGGGGCACGCAGCAAACATGTGGAAAAAGGTGCTCTGGTCAGATGAGACCAAAATTTAACTTTTTGACCTAAAAGCAAAACGCTGTGTGTCACGAAAAAAACAAACACTGCAGATCCAAGGAAAACAGGTGTATGTACTGCAACCTTCCCACATAAAAGCTCCGCCCGGTGCTCAGACCTTGAGGCTGCTGACACCTCCAACGTACCAGAGTAAGGAAAGAAATGGTCGGTACTCAGGATGACATCCAAAATGGTATTTCTTTATTGAGTACATATACAAAGCTGTAAAACAGCCTACGCGTTTCGAATGTTAGTCCTTAGCCATGGCTGAGGCCATGATCAGCCATGACTAAGGACTAACGTCCGAAACGCGCAGGCTGTTTTACAGATTTGTACATGTACTCAATAAAGAAATACCATTTTGGATGTCATCCTGAGTACCGACCATTTCTTTCCTTACTCTAACACTGCACATTACCCTGAACACACCATCCCCACCGTGAAACATGGTGGTGGCAGCATCATGTTGTGGGGATGCTTTTCTTCAGCAGGGACAGGGAAGCTGGTCAGAGTTGATGGGAAGATGTATAGAGCCAAATACAGGGCAATCTTAGAAGAAAACCTGTTAGAGTCTGCAGGACAATGACCCTAAACATACAGCCAGAGCTGCAATGGAATGGTTTAGATCAAAGAATTTTCATGTGTTAGAATGGCCCAGTCAAGGTCCAGACCTAAATCCAATTGAGAATCTGTGGCAAGACTAAAAAATTGCTGTTTACAGACGCTCTCCATCCAATATGACAGAGCTTGAGCTATTTTGCAAAGCAGAATGGCCAAAGATGTTTTTTTAGATGTGCAAAGCTGGTAAAAACATACCCAAAAAGACTTGCACCTGTAATTGCAGCGAAAGGTGGTTCTACAAAGTATTGACTCGGGGGGGGGGGTATGAATACTTTTTCAAGGCACTGTAAGCGCACTTGTTATAGCCACATACAGGACTCTCCTAGATGCAATGTTCAGGGGATTAACATCAGCTGTCATTGGAAAAGCTCCCACCTAACCCTGCAGTCTGCATCAGAAGAACAGAAGTAAAATACATAAAAAACATAATGAAATAGAAAATAAGGAATGTAAACTAAAGTTGGCCATACACTGGTCCAGCAGGAGCCAGTCAAATTTCATTGATATGTGGGCTTCCCCACTTGGCAGAAGACAGTTATATAATGTATTTCTGTTGAAGGGACAATGTGGAAAACTTTTTTCAATCTGCAGTTGCAGATGATTGGCTTAACAGCTGCAAGGGGGATTCCTTCAACTGCCTCGTTTTGCAAGCTGAACCAAAGAAAACTAACAGTGTATGGTCATTTTTACAGTTCTGAGCAAAACTTTTAGATTTTTTCATAAATGATGTCAGCTCTGATCTTCATTAAAGTGGAGTTCCACCCAGAAAAAAAAAAAAAAAATATATATATATATATATATATATATATATATATATATTTTTTTTTTTATACTCACCCGAATTACCTGTTGCTATGCCGAAGTCCGTAATCTGCTTCTTCCGTAACCGCGGTCTGTTTTCTTCCTCATCCTCTTCTTGTGAATGGGGCGCTCTGCTTTCTGGGAACTGTGTGTATCCCAGAGAGCAGCCGCCCATTCACAAGTCGGCGCGAGACTCGCGCATGCGCACTAGGAAACGGGAACTGTTTCCCTTAGTGTGGATGGCGGCGCGGGACCTGCACCGATCGAGGGATCGGCATCGGGGGGGGGGGGGGCATCGGCGCGGGAGAGTAGGACAGGTAAGTGTCCTTATTAAAAGTCAGAAGCTAGACTGCTAGTAGCTGCTGACTTTAAAAAAATAAATAAAAAATCCGGGTGGAGCTCTGCTTTAAGTCACATAGAAAAACACATTAAGAAAAATTTAAGAAAAATCATTGCCATATATTCACCTAAAGAGTATGTGAAGCCAAGTATTTTTCGATGGATAAAACCGCTATTAGTGGAGCTCCACCCTAAATAGCAACTTTTGCTATTTGGAACCCTACCCCCCTCCGGTGTCACAATTGACACCTTTCAGGGGGGAGGGGGGTGAAGATACCTGTCTAAGACAGGTATTTTCACCCACATCCGGGAGTCCTGTCTCCGGGAATCTGCGGGAGTGACGTCACTTCCCGCAGACTTCCCTTGGTGTTCTGGGAGACACTCGGCTCCCAGAACACAGGAGCACCAATCAGAACGGCGCAGCGCGACTCGCGCATGCGCCGTAGGGAACCGGGCATGAAGCCGCAGGGCTTCACTTCCTGGTTCCCTCAGCGAGGATGGCGGAGGGAGCAGCAGAGCGACGAGCGGTCGCTCGTCCTCTGCTGCGGACGTCGCTGGACTCCAGGACAGGTAAGTGTCCAAATATTAAAAGCCAGCTGCTGTAGCTGTAGCTGCTGGCTTTTAAGATTTTTTTTTCCGGCGGAGCTCCGCTTTAATGACATTTCCATTAATATTCTGTTCTATAAACACAACAGGAAGTAAGAGAATATCTCACTAAATTGAGGGAAATCACTTCTAAAACCATTGTTGTCAGAACAAGTGTCTCCATGGGAACATTTGGCAAATGGGAACATTTCCCCTCTATTTCTGTTCTGTGACAATTACAAATTTTGCATATCTGTCATTCTCATTGATAATAGTCATCAAGACAAATAGAAAGGGTAAATCTCGCCAGTAGCGACATGGATAGCAATAAAATCAGTCATAGGTTCAACCCTTGCACATCCTGTCCAAACTTACACAAAAGGTTTGGGTTTAGAAACACTTAAAGTGGAAGTCCAGCCTAAAACTAAAATTGCTAAAATCTGTAAATCTATTTGCAGGCACAATCTAAGACTAACCTATCTAACCCTGTAAAGCAAAACTTGCTGTACTTACCTTTTCTGAAGCTGTTCAGAGTTGGTCTCCAGCAACGGAAGCTCTGTGCAGGACACAGCCAACAAGGGCTGTGAAATGCCTGGAAGTGACATCACCCATAGAGTTACTATGGATCTTCCGCTGTCACTGCCTCTTCTGCACCCGTCTACACAGAAAAACCGCCGCCGACAGCGTGGAATCGGATCGGCTTCAGAAAAGGAATGTATAGCGAGTTTTGCTTTACAGGGCTAGATAGGTTAGTTATCAATAATATCAAAGTCGTCAACTCAGAGTGCTCTTGCAAAGAAAACTCTTTAATGGCTATATATATAAAAGCATGATACAAAAGATTCAGACGCGTTTCGGCATTTTCTTTGCAAGAGCACTCCGGGTTTTATCTTATTGATATCTACTACCTTGGGAGTTGAATGCCCCAGCCAGAGCACCAGACTACAGCTCCTGGATATAAAACATAGCGGTTGAGCTTGGGTAAAACTTTTATTTTTATATTTGTCTAGATAGGTTAGTCTTAGATGGTGCCTGCAAGGAGAGATTTTAGATTTAGACTGGACTTCCCTTTAATGTTGACTTAAACCAGAAGCTCAGGTATATATATATGTATATTGTGATGGTGAGACCCTGTACGTCCTTAACCACTTCAATACCATGCACTTATGCACCTTCCCGCCCAGACCAATTTTCAGCTTTCAGTACTCTCACACTTTGAATGACAATTACTTAGTCATGCTACACTGTATCCAAACAAAATTTTTATCATTTTCTTCTCACAAATAGAGCTTTCTTTTGGTGGTATTTAATCGCCACTGGGTTTTTTCTTTTTTGCGATATAAGCAAAAAAACAGCAATTTTTTTTAAAAAAAAAACACTTTTTTTTAGTTTCTATTGTAAAATTTTGCAAATAAGTAATTTTTCTTCATAAAAATGTGCCAAAATGTATACTGCTACATATCTTTGGTAAAATGAACCCAAATTAGTGTATATTATTTGGTCTTTGTGAAAGTTATAGAGTCTACAAACTATGGTGGCAATCACTGAAAATTTATCACATCTGATCACGCCTGATGTACTGAAGGGATATCTCATTTCTTGAGACACTAACAAGCGAGGAAAGTACAAATACCCCAAAATTACCCCTTTTTGGAAAGTAGACAGTCCAAGGTATTTACTAAGAGGCGTGGTGAGTTTTTTGAAGTTGTATTTTTTTCCCACAATTCTTGGGAAAATGTAATTTTTTTTTTTTTTTTTTTACACAAACTGGTCATATTAACAGTTTTTTTCTCTCACACAGCATATGCATAATTGCAACTACACCCCAAAATACATTCTGCTACTCCTCCTGAGTGTAGCGATACCACATGTGTGAGACTTTTACACAGCCTGGCCACATACAGAGGCCCAACATTGAAGTAGCACTTTCAGGCGTTCTACAAGCATAAATCGCACATATCCTTTCTCAACCACCTATTACACTTTTGAAGGCCCTGGAGCACCAGGACAATGGAATTTTCCACAAAATGACCCCATTTTGGAAAGCACACACCCCAACGTATAATCTATGAAGCATTATGAGTCTTTTGAACGGTTCATTTTTTTCCAGAAGGTTTTGGAAAATGTAGAGAAAAAATGAAAATGCATTTTTTTTACACAAGGTTGTCCATTTATAAGATATTTCTAACGCATAGCATATACATAGCAAAAATGACACCCCAAAATGCATTCTGCTACTCCTCCTGAGTATAGCAATACCACATGTGTGAGACTTTTACACAGCCTGGCCATATACAGAGGCCCAACATTGAAGTAGCACTTTCAGGCGTTCTACAAGCATAAATCGCACATATCCTTTCTCAACCACCTATTACACTTTTGAAGGCCCTGGAGCACCAGGACAATGGAATTTTCCACAAAATGACCCCATTTTGGAAAGCACACACCCTAACGTATAATCTATGAAGCATTATGAGTCTTTTGAACGGTTCATTTTTTTCCAGAAGGTTTTGGAAAATGTGGAGAAAAAATGAAAATGCATTTTTTTTACACAAAGTTGTTCATTTATAAGATATTTCTAATGCATAGCATATACATAGCAAAAATGACACCCCAAAATGCATTCTGCTACTCCTCCTGAGTATAGCGATACCACATGTGTGAGACTTTTACACAGCCTGGCCATATACAGAGGCCCAACATTGAAGTAGCACTTTCAGGCGTTCTACAAGCATAAATCGCACATATCCTTTCTCAACCACCTATTACAATTTTGAAGGCCCTGGAGCACCAGGACAATAGAATTTTCCACAAAATGACCCCATTTTGGAAAGCACACACCCCAACGTATAATCTATGAAGCATTATGAGTCTTTTGAACGGTTCATTTTTTTCCAGAAGGTTTTGGAAAATGTGGAGAAAAAATGAAAATGCATTTTTTTTACACAAAGTTGTCCATTTATAAGATATTTCTAACGCATAGCATATACATAGCAAAAATAACACCCCAAAATGCATTCTGCTACTCCTCCTGAGTATAGCGATACCACATGTGTGAGACTTTTACACAGCCTGGCCATATACAGAGGCCCAACATTGAAGTAGCACTTTCAGGCGTTCTACAAGCATAAATCGCACATATCCTTTCTCAACCACCTATTACAGTTTTGAAGGCCCTGGAGCACCAGGACAATAGAATTTTCCACAAAATGACCCCATTTTGGAAAGCACACACCCCAACGTATAATCTATGAAGCATTATGAGTCTTTTGAACGGTTCATTTTTTTCCAGAAGGTTTTGGAAAATGTGGAGAAAAAATGAAAATGCATTTTTTTTACACAAAGTTGTCCATTTATAAGATATTTCTAACGCATAGCATATACATAGCAAAAATAACACCCCAAAATGCATTCTGCTACTCCTCCTGAGTATAGCGATACCACATGTGTGAGACTTTTACACAGCCTGGCCATATACAGAGGCCCAACATTGAAGTAGCACTTTCAGGCGTTCTCCAAGCATAAATCGCACATATCCTTTCTCAACCACCTATTACAATTTTGAAGGCCCTGGAGCACCAGGACAATAGAATTTTCCACAAAATGACCCCATTTTGGAAAGCACACACCCCAACGTATAATCTATGAAGCATTATGAGTCTTTTGAACGGTTCATTTTTTTCCAGAAGGTTTTGGAAAATGTGGAGAAAAAATGAAAATGCATTTTTTTTACACAAAGTTGTCCATTTATAAGATATTTCTAACGCATAGCATATACATAGCAAAAATAACACCCCAAAATGCATTCTGCTACTCCTCCTGAGTATAGCGATACCACATGTGTGAGACTTTTACACAGCCTGGCCATATACAGAGGCCCAACATTGAAGTAGCACTTTCAGGCGTTCTACAAGCATAAATCGCACATATCCTTTCTCAACCACCTATTACAATTTTGAAGGCCCTGGAGCACCAGGACAATAGAATTTTCCACAAAATGACCCCATTTTTGAAAGCACACACCCCAACGTATAATCTATGAGGCATTATGAGTCTTTTGAACGGTTCATTTTTTTCCAGAAGGTTTTGGAAAATGTGGAGAAAAAATTAAAATGCATTTTTTTTACACAAAGTTGTCAATTTATAAGATATTTCTAACACATAATATGTACATAGCAAAAATTACACCCCAAAATGCATTCTGCTACTCCTCCTGAGTATGGCGATACCACATGTTTGAGACTTTTACACAGCCTGGCCACATACAGAGGCCCAACATCCAAGTAGCACCTCCAGGCATTCTAGCAGCATTAATTGCACATATCATTTTCTGACTACCGATCACATTTTTGAAGGCCCTTCATATATCTAACACATAGCAGGTACATACCAAATAAAAAAAGATTACCTGTGGTTTTAGAAGTGCAGTGGTCCACAGAGGAGAGCATCGGTCCAGGCAGCAGGCAGGGATGAGGTCAGCGACAGCAAAAGCAATCATCCAGGCAGCAGGCAGGAATACTGTCCATAGTTCGCACAGGCAGAGATACTGTCAGCACAGCCAGAGCACAGCCAAAGCACAGGTCCAGGTAGCAGGCAGAGGTGTCCCGGCAGAAATGCTGTCCAAAGTCAGTAGAGGCAGCAGGCAGATATATGGTCAACACAGCCAAAGTATTGGTCCAAGCAGCAGGAAGAAACATGGTCCATAATGTCATGGGTCATTACAGGCAGTAATATGGTCAGCACAGCCAAATTATTGGTCCAGGCAGCAGGAAGGACCATCAAGCTTAGGGCCAGGGGGACAGGGGTAGAGGCTTCTCCCACCAAAATCGCTTTGAAGCCTCCGGGCAACCAGACCCTGTTCTTGGAGCACAGAAAACGAAAAACTGGTTTTCTCTACTCAGAACGCTATTCTGAAGCCCCTCACATATGTGAAACCCCTGTGTACTAAAAGTAGATGGCCAAAAGATCAGTCCAAGTGGCAGGCAAAAACATGGTCGATTAACAGGCCAAGGTCGGTACACGTGGAAGTCAAAAACGTGGTTTAAATCGGCAGGCAGAGGCATCGTCGGTAAACAGGCCAGGGTCAGTTAATTAACATGGAAGGTAGTTAGTAACATGGTAGCAGGCAAATAGGGAAGTGGCAGTCTGTTAATAATAAGGGAAACTAATGGATGTATGATAATTTTTGAAGCAATTTCCGATGCACAGGCCAGGTTGGGAGGGACAATCGGGACAATGATAGCTGGTGTCTCTTCTTACTCCTCCTCTGCTGCATACACGGCATTTCTTTTGGCGTCTTCTTCCAGATTCTGTGGGGGGGATGCTAAAGGGATAGTGTCATGGATATGCAGTAGTGTTTGTCTGTCAGCTTACCTTCCTTCCCATGTGTTCATCTTAGAGGCCTGAGCCCTTTCACCTGGCTTCCTTTATAATCTCCTCCCAGCCAGACTCCACCCCAGGCCCTATCACAGAACACTATATTAACCTGTGCACTGCAAGCCTGCTTTGCTGATCAACGTGTTTGTTAGGCATTGTGTATTTGGGTTCCTGCCTGCCGTGTGCTACGTCTGTCTCTCTGTTACGTTATTGGCTTGTCCCCGACTATCCCTGTCTGCTCATGACCCTTGACCTTCGGCTCGTTCTTCGTTATCCTTGTCTGCTTGTGGCCCCTGACCTTCAGCTTGTTATTCGGTTCTCTCTTATCGTGTGCTGCTGCTTCCCCTCTTTTCCCCTTATCCTACGGGGCGTGAGCTAGGAAACTCCAGGGGCCGCGACCTGGTCCCAGCCTGCAGCTAACATCCTCACCACTAGAGGCCCTGGAGAAGACCAGCTGGGTCTTAGACTCCGCGCCCTGGGGAATCTTGGCTCTAGCTTCCGTTTGGATCCCGGTTGTGCTCCTCTGGTCCCGCTTTCCACAACCACCCACTTTCCTATCCGCCGAAGCCAGCCATAGGGTTCACTACCTCGCGGTGCACTCCTGTCCCCCTACGGTGTGCATCTGTCACCTGGCCACAGGTGACCCTGACAGTTTGATCAGCCATGAACCCGGCTGACATCCCGCTACCCGCGGATGATCCAATGCAGGGCATAGTTTGCAGACTTCAAACCCAGGAATCGAATCAGACTCAGGTGATGCGATTCCTCCAGGATCTGGCTTCTCGCTTCGAGCAGCTTCAGGCCTCCTTGGGAACCCTGAATCCGCAACCTCAAATACAATCAGCGGCTGCACCTATTGCACCAGTCGCAGCCACACACTCACTACAACTGCCAGCTCCGTCCCGTTTCTCTGGGGACTCCAAGGCTTGCAGGGGGTTCCTTAGCCAATGCACGATTCATTTTGAGCTCCAGCCCCAAAACTTCCTGTCTGATCGGGCTAAGGTAGCCTATATCATTTCCCTCCTCTGTGGTGAAGCTTTAGCCTGGGCAGCCCCTCTGTGGGAACTGAATGATCCAGTGGTTTCTAGCCTGTCTGGCTTCTTGAAACTTTTTCGGAATATCTTCGAAGAACCGGCTCGTGTCTCTTCAGCGGCCAGCGCCCTTTTACGTCTCCGCCAAGAGTCTGCTTCTGTGGGACAGTATGCCCTTCATTTCCGCATACTGTCGGCTGAGTTGAGCTGGAACAATGAGGCCTTAGTCGCAACCTTTTTGCATGGCCTGTCTGATAGAGTGAAGGATGAATTAGCAGGAAGAACCATCCCCACTGATCTGGCCGGCGTTATCTCCTTGTGTAACCAGATCGATATTCGCTTTCAGGAGAGGACCTTAGAAAACAACGCCAGCACTCCTTGGTTCTTAGTCAGCCTGAGCTCCCCTCTCTTCGACCCGTAGAGCATCTCCTACCAGCTGAGGAACCCATGCAGCTGGGTCGGACCAGGCTATCCCCCGAGGAACGTGCTAGGCGCAGAACTCTTGGTCTGTGTCTTTACTGTGGGGGCAAAGGTCATTTTCGTGACACTTGCTCTCTTTGTCCAGAAAAACGTTCGGGTCCACTTCATCTGGAAAGTGGAGTATTGGACCCAGAAATATCACCTTCCCCTTCTCGTCTTCTGCTTTCTGTGTTCCTTCATGTTGGTGCTTCTTCTCATTCGGTCTCAGCATATCTGGATTCCGGAGCCGCTGGTAATTTCATGGACTGGGAAATCGCATCGTCCATGAGACTTACTCTTTTGCCCCTCACCACGCCATTGGTGGTCTTGGCGATTGATGGTACTGTTCTCCCAGGGGGACCTATCCGCTTCCAGACCCTCCCTGTTAAGATGTCGGTAGGGACACTCCACCAGGAGTGGATATCCTTCCTTATCTTACCCAAGGCCTCAACGCCTATAATTTTGGGTCTCCCATGGTTACAGCTCCATTCTCCTCATGTGGACTGGACTACTGGACAGATTCTGGCTTGGGGTCCCTCCTGTTCCTCGTCCTGCCTACCCAAGGTTGCCCCCTGTGAATCTGAGCTGGTCATTCATTCCAGGTTGCATAACCATTTACATTTCTCTGTCCCTAACCACCCTTGGACGCACAGCCAGGCTAGCTTGTCTACAAGTCCTGCAGTCGCTACGTCTTGCGATGCGATTCAGGTAGTCGCTACACCTGACTCAGCTATTCACTCTGCCTCTGTACTAGTTATGCCAGTCCAGCCCATGCCCAGTGAGCCTCCTACTTTTTCTTGTTCGGGACATTCTGCTTGTCCTTCAGCTATTCAGCTTGACTCCGGCGACATGTCACCTTCTAACCAACCTGACTTCAGGGTTCCACTGACATCTGCCCAGTCTGATGGTCCTGTGCAAGATGACCAGTTCCCCTTTAAGGGTCTAGGGGACCCTCCTCAGATTCCTGTTGATCCTCTCATGGCCTTGCTTATTCCTAGAGAGCCTTTGGTCCTCAATAGATCTTCTTGTCATCTCCCTACCTCGTTTTCGGTCTCTGAGGATAATCTTAAGTACGAGGTTAGACAAGTTCTGGATTCTCGGCTCTGCAGAGGCATTCTTCAGTACCTTGTGCATTGGAGAGGTTTTGGTCCTGAGGAAGCGTCTTGGATCGCTGCATCTGATGTCGCTGCACCTCATCTGTTGAGAAGGTTTCATCAGAGATTTCCCTTTAAGCCTGGGTCCAGGCGGGGGAGGGCCCATAAGAGGGAGGGTACTGTCATGGATATGCAGTAGTGTTTGTCTGTCAGCTTACCTTCCTTCCCATGTGTTCATCTTAGAGGCCTGAGCCCTTTCACCTGGCTTCCTTTATAATCTCCTCCCAGCCAGACTCCACCCCAGGCCCTATCACAGAACACTATATTAACCTGTGCACTGCAAGCCTGCTTTGCTGATCAACGTGTTTGTTAGGCATTGTGTGTTTGGGTTCCTGCCTGCCGTGTGCTACGTCTGTCTCTCTGTTACGTTATTGGCTTGTCCCCGACTATCCCTGTCTGCTCGTGACCCTTGACCTTCGGCTCGTTCTTCGTTATCCTTGTCTGCTTGTGGCCCCTGACCTTCAGCTTGTTATTCGGTTCTCTCTTATCCTGTGCTGCTGCTTCCCCTCTTTTCCCCTTATCCTACGGGGTGTGAGCTAGGAAACTCCAGGGGCCGCGACCTGGTCCCAGCCTGCAGCTAACATCCTCACCACTAGAGGCCCTGGAGAAGACCAGCTGGGTCTTAGACTCCGCGCCCTGGGGAATCTTGGCTCTAGCTTCCGTTTGGATCCCGGTTGTGCTCCTCTGGTCCCGCTTTCCACAACCACCCACTTTCCTATCCGCCGAAGCCAGCCATAGGGTTCACTACCTCGCGGTGCACTCCTGTCCCCCTACGGTGTGCATCTGTCACCTGGCCACAGGTGACCCTGACAGATAGTGTCGCTCGTGAAGCCGACTCACACTATCAGAGCGAATGTTTCCTGGGGCGGGATCTTGTTGGTAAATGAGGGCATCGATGATATCTTCGATATATTGGAGATAGTGGAGTCGGTGATTTTGAGTTGCTTTTTGGTAGCAGACAAACGAATTAAAAAGGGCCATGTGAAACAGGTGAAACGCAACTTTTTTGTGCCAATAATGGGACTTTCTGGTTGATAAGTAGGGCTGTAGCATCTGGTCGTTTAAATCCACCCCCCCATGTACAAATTGTAGTCGTGGACACATTCAGGCTTTACAATGGAGCCGCGTCTTCTTGGGATCTCCACCATGGTGTCATTGTGGATCGTAGAGAGGATGTGGACATCTTTCTTGTCCCTCCACTTCATGGCCAACACCTCCTCGTTCCTCATGGATGCCGATTCTCCAGGTCGCAATTTTTTTGTCAATAAATTTTGTGGGAATCCCTTCCGTTTTTTTTTTAAGGTACCGCAGGCCGGGGTTTGTTTACTGTAAAGGTGGCGAAAAAGGGGCAGGCTGGTATAATAATTATCAACATATAAATGGTAACCTTTTCCGAACAGGGGGTATGCCAACTCCCAGACAATTTTCCCACTGGTTCCAATATATGTGGGGCAATCACGGGGCTGGAGCTGGGAGTCTTTGCCTTCGTAGATCCTGAATTTGCAGACGTATCCAGTGGCTCGATCACATAATTTATTTAATTTTAACCCATACCTGGCTCTCTTGCTTGGTATGTACTGCTTGAACTGCAGTCGGACGGTGAAATGTACGAGGGACTCGTCCACACAAATTTTTTGGTCTGGGATGAAAACTTCTTCAAATCGCTGGGAAAAGGCATTGATTAGGGGGCGTATCTTGTACAATTTGTCGTAGTTGGGATGATCTCGGGGAGGGCACTGTGAATTGTCATTGAAGTGGAGAAAGCGCATAATCATGTCGTATCTTTTCCTGGACATGACAGCGGAATATATGGGCATGTGTTGGATGGGGCGTTTGGACCAATATGAATGGACTTCGTTCTTTTTTGTAAGCCCCATATTGAACATAAGGCCCAAAAATAATTTAAATTCCTCCAATGTTAGACGCCGCCACTGGAACATGCGGGCGTAGGAAGAATCGGGGTTGGCAGCAATAAATTGGGATGCATACAGATTCGTTTGATCCACTATATTCTGCAGCAAATCTTGTGGGAAAAATAAACAAAAATAATCAAATTTAGAAAAATTTGTAGTGTCGGGCTGCACACCTGGCTGTGCGGTGAAAGGGGGGATGATAGCGGATCCTGAGTTGGCAGGCAACCATAAGGGGTTTGCCAGGGCATCGGGAAGGTAAGATTGGGGCTGGATTCTTCGGGTTGGGCGTGCATTTCCATTGCTTGTACTGGGCTCCTCTTCCTGGGGTATGGCGCTGCTGGTGGTGGGCAGTTCTCCTGATCTTGGTGCTGATCTTGGTGCTGATCTTGGTGCCGATCGCATTCTTTTGGGAGGGACGGTTTCCTCCGGGGACTCTGACTCTGAGCCACTATCCTCCACTGGCTCGTATTCCGAACCAGAATCGGATAATGGGAGCTCCCCGCTGCTCTCATCATCCGACATGGCAAGAATGGCATATGCCTCCTCAGGTGTGTAAACCCTTTGGGACATTATGGCAGTGCTTATTGGTGGGCCTGTGTAATGGTACTGCTGGTGGTAGTGGTGGCGGTCTGTGTGGTAGTACCGATGGAGGTATTAGTGGTGGGCCTGTGTGGTGGTACCGATGGCGGTATGGGTGGTGGTGGTACCAATGGCGGTACAGGTGGTGGTGGTACCGATGGCGGTACGGGTGGTGGTGGTGGCGGCGGTACCGATGGCGGTACAGGTGGCGGTACGGGTGGTGGTGGTAGCGATGGCGGTATGGGTGGTGGTGGTACCGATGGCGGTACAGGTGGTGGTGGTACCGATGGCGGTACAGGTGGTGGTGGTACGGGTGGTGATGGTACCGATGGCGGTACAGGTGGTGGTACAGGTGGTGGTGGCACTACCGACGGTGGTATGGGTGGTGGTACTGGTGGTGGTACCGATGGCGGCACTAGTGGTGATACTGGTAGCGGGCCTGTGTGGCAGTATAGATGCTGGGCCTGGTGGCGGTACTGGTGGTGGTACTGGTACCGATGGCGGTACTGGTAGCCTGTGTGGCGGTGCCAATGGTGGTACCGATGGAGGTGGGCCTGTGACAGATGATTGACAGATGGGCTGATTGATTGACAGATGGGCTGATTGATTGATTGACAGATGGGTTGATTGATTGACAGATGGGGTGATTGATTGACAGGTGGGGTGATTGATTGACAGATGGGCTGATTGATTGACAGATGGGCTGATTGATTGACAGATGGGCTGATTGACAGATGGGCTGATTGACAGATGGGCTGATTGACAGATGGGCTGATTGGCTGGGCTGATTGATGTGCTGGGCTGTGTGACAGGTCCTCTTTATGGGGGGGGGCGTGTTGTGCACTGTAAACTTATGTAGACAAACTACACTGAGCTAACTTACTGATCTCTTCTCTCTCCTCACAGATCGGTGTGTGAGGAGAGAGCAGGGATCAGGTAGTAACTCCTGTGGAGTTTGTTTACATTTGTGACCGGCTGTGATTGGACACAGCCGGTCACGTGGTAAACAGCCAATTCATTGGCTGTTTACTCTGATCGGGGACGCGCTGTGTCCAAGGGACACTCGCCTTCCCCGATCCCCGCTCTGCAAGCCTGTGGCGGTGCGCACGGAGCGCGCCCCTGAGTTTGTTTTGACAGGTGATCGGCTGTGACTTTGACACAGCCGATCACATGGTAAACAGCCAATGAAATTGGCTGTTTACCGTGATCGGGGAAGCGCTGTGTCCGAGGGACACATGCCATCCCCGATCACCGCGCTGCGCGCCCCAGTGGGCGCGCGCAAGGCAATATCCTGCAGGACGTCATATGACGTCCAGTATCGATATTGCAACCACTTCCCGGACGTCAATTCGCTATTGACTGGGCGGGAAGTGGTTAAAGAGTGTTGGTTTACGCCAGATTTGGTAGAGAAAGACATGCTGATTGAACAGCTGTGTCTTGGGCTATTTAGTTCTGACATGACATGGATCAGGGCTCCACCCAACAGTCAGGAAGTCTGTGTATGGGAGTCAGGTGGACTCCCATCCCTTGGAGAGGAGTCAGGCGCTGCATGGGTGCAGCCAGAGTATGCATGTCTGCAGGAGGCAGATGTCATTGGTGAAGTAAGCAACCAGGTGCTGACCGGGAGTAAGCGAGGAGTGAGCTTATCTCTTGGAAACTGTTTGTTCTGAGGAGCAGACCTAAGGCCTAGGCTAAAGGCCTGAGCAGCCAGACCGCAAGAGGGGAAGCCAGGAGGTAAACTGTTGAGTATACAAGACACAGTAATGGTGGAAACCCCCTGCGAGGGCAACTGATGTATTTGTGTACTTTTTGTGCTTTTAAATAAAAGTGGGCTACCATGCCCTTAAATAGAGTTCCTGACTGGCTTGAATCAGTGGAAAAACGCATCTACTACGAGAGCTGATAACCCCTAATCTTACAATATATATATATATATATATATATATATATATTGTGACAGCAGGAAGGTAAAGTCACCTGGTTGCATCCAGGGGGGTAGATATATTTCGCCCAGATTCAGGCTTTACGCCGACTTATACAACTAGGTGGAGAGTTGTATAAGCCCAGCTAAGGCTAGTGGGCTCATGGATGACTCATATGTCTAGGGAGAGTGTGGGGCGTCGTGCAGACAGGGAGTTGATGAGACCAGCTGAAGCTTGTCAGCTCATTTAGGCCTCTATAAGAACTCCCAGCTTCATTAGATGTTAGCTCATGCCTGGAACCAGACCTGTGTGGACTGTCTAGGGAGAGTGAACCCCTGTGCGGTGAGACAAAGCCTGTGTGGCTATTTGCTTGGACATTTAAAACCAGGGACTTAGGGACTAGGACAGCACTAGGCTGATCCCAGTTGTTAGTTAGGAAACCTGTATGTTTAGTCAGAGGTCAAGTTGACCAGGATTTATTTTGTTTATGTTTCTTTTGGCTTTGCTGTGTTTTGTCACTGTAAATAGAAAATAAACCGCACCTTTTTTTGATTTTGAAAACCACAACCTCCGTTTGCTGGGCCTGTTTTTGTGTGGGGAGCCCATCCCGGGGGTCACACACACCCGCTGCCGAGCTAACCCCCTCACAGTTGGTGGAGAACCAGTGGCAGTTTTTTTTAAGCCAGCATGGAGGAGATACTGAAGCAGCTGGCTCTAGCAAATGCCAATCAACAGCAGACAAATGCAGGTTTGCAAAAGAGCCTTGCAGCCCAGCAGCAAGCTCACCAACAGAGTCTGGAAGCTCAGCAACAAACCCAGCAGCAATCTGAGGCCCGCTTCATAGACCTGTTACAGAAGCAAGAGCAGAGACTACAACAAATGGAAGCAGTAATGCAGCAACGTCCGCAGACCAGTGAGGAAAGCCGTCCCACTAATACCGCGTCCTTTGGGGTGAGTCGTTTATTGACAAAAATGACTGGAGAGGATGATCCAGAGGTATTTTTGACCACATTTGAAAGGACTGCTGAAAGAGAAAAGTGGCCTGAGGAGCAGTGGGCTGGACTGGTGGCTCCTCTGTTAACTGGTGAATCGCAGAAGGCTTACTATGACCTAGAGCCTGACCAAGCAAAAGACTATGTGATGCTAAAAGCTGAGATATTGGCAAGGCTGGGTGTCACCCAGGCTGTCCGGGCTCAGCGTGTGCATAACTGGACTTTCCAGCTTGGAAAACCCCCCAGGTCTCAAATGTATGATCTCATTCACCTGAGCAGAAAGTGGCTACAGCCAGAGACTTTGTCCGCACCAAAGATTGTGGAACGTGTTGTAATGGATCGGTTTTTGAGAGCTCTTCCTACTGCCATCCAAAAGTGGGTAAGCCATGGAGACCCAGAGACGGCCGATGGTCTTGTGGATCGTGTGGAGAAATACTTGGCTACAGAGAACCTGACGGCCTCTTCCAGAGACACTCGGACTTTCCACCCTAAGACCAGACCATCCCCAGGGGCGGATAAGAGGATTCCAAGGGGTAAGGGTGGAGAGAGTGAGAGGGTGGGAGCTCTACCCCAAGTTTGGCGAGAACAGCCTGGGAAATCAGCGGCTCAAGAGGCGGCAAGAAGGATCGTTTGCTACCGCTGCCGGCAAGCGGGACATATTGCAGCCAATTGCCCGGTTGTGGAGGAACCCATGCAGTGTGACTTTCTGACGGGCAGACGTCAGTCGCTGTGTGCGACAGTCGCATGCACTGCCATTCGAGGAACTGAGAAACATTTATGCAAAATGTGTGTTAATGGTAGAAATGTTGTGGTATTGCTGGATTCAGGTAGCCTTGTGACCCTGATAAAGGCTGAGTTAGTTAAAACAGAGGTCTCTGGGAATTGCAAGGTAGCTGTTATTTGTGTGCATGGGGACACCCGAGAGTATCCAGTGACTAGTGATGAGCCGAACACCCCCGGGTTCGGTTCGCACCAGAACCCGCGAACGGACCGAAAGTTCGAACGAACATTAGAACCCTATTAAATACAATGGATGCGAACGTTCAAATTCTAAAGTGCTAATTATAACAACTATTATGCATGTTATTGTCCTAAAAAGGGTTTGGGAACCCGGGTTCTGCACCAGGGGACATGTATCAATGCAAAAAGAAGTTTTAAAAACGGTCGTTTTTCGGGAGCAGTCATTTTAATGATGCATAAAGTGAAAAAAAAAAGTCAAATATTCCTTTAAATATCGTACCTGGGGGGTGTCTAAAGTATGCCTGTGAAGTGCCACGTGTTTCCCGTGTTTAGAACTGTCCCTGCACAAAATGACACTTCTAAAGGAAAAAAAAGCCATTTAAAACTGCTTGCGGCTTTAATGTAATGTCTGGTCCCGGTAATATGGATGAAATTCTTTAAGAAAAATGGCATAGCTACCCCATGACCCCCCCCCCTACCCCAGCCCATTACCAGCCCCTTTGGGTCTTGTATGGATATTAAGGGGAACCCCGCACATAAAATAAAAAAGGCCCTATATACTCTGAACAGCCCTATACAGGCGGTGCATACAAGACAGGGACTGTAGGTTTGTTCTTATGTAGAGTCTGTTTGTAATTTTGAACAGGTACATTGTTGAAGTGTAGCTCCAGACCAAAAATCTATTTTTAAACTTTTTGGAAAACATAGGTAAGGGTTATCACCCCTGTAACATTTGTTTTGCTGTCTGTGCCCCTGTTCAGAACATTTCACCTCACTTTCCGTCCCAATGACAACTGTTTTTGAAATGTGGTGTTTTTCTTGAAACAAGGATTGCTGATAAAGCATCAGTACAGAGGAGACACCTTTCTCCCATATTTATTCTTACAGGAGAGAATTTTCCTTCCTAGTGGTAGATTTCCTCTCACTTCCTGTTGTCTTCTTGCGTTTGCAAGTAGGAGTCGTTTGTAAGTTGGATGTTTGAAAGTAGGGACCTGCCGTATATACTCTGCAGAAATAGGCCCCTTAGTTGTTGGTGTTGGCACAACACTGTAAGCACTCACAGTTACTCTTGGTTGGTGCTGGAACGCCCTGCTGTCAACTATTATATCAGGAATTTTAATTACATATAATTGTTGAACAGTGGTAGTAAAAATTGGGCCTTTGATGGTGGTGCTGGTGCCACAACACTGTAAGCCCTGACAGTTACTCTTGGTGGGTGCAGCAATGGGCCCTGCTGTGAATTATTAGATCAAGAATTGTAATTACATGCCCCTGTTGAACAGGGGCTGAAAAATTGGGCCTTAGGCACTGGTGGCACAACACTGCAACCCCTCACAGATACTGTACTTGGAGCACAGCAATGAGCCCTGTTGCAAAGTATTGCTTCAAAAATTGTAATGACACGCCCCTGTTAAACAGGGGCTGAAAAATTGGGCCTTAGGCACTGGTGGCACAACACTGCAACTCCTCACAGATACTGTACTTGGAGCACACCAATGAGCCCTGTTGCAAAGTATTGCTTCAAAAATTGTAATGACACGCCCCTGTTAAACAGGGGCTGAAAAATTGGGCCTTAGGCACTGGTGGCACAACACTGCAACTCCTCACAGATACTGTACTTGGAGCACAGCAATGAGCCCTGTTGCAAAGTATTGCTTCAAAAATTGTAATTACACGCCCCTGTTAAACAGGGGCTGAAAAATTGGGCCTTAGGCACTGGTGGCACAACACTGCAACTCCTCACAGATACTGTACTTGGAGCACAGCAATGAGCCCTGTTGCAAAGTATTGCTTCAAAAATTGTAATTACACGCCCCTGTTAAACAGGGGCTGAAAAATTGGGCGTTAGGCACTGGTGGCGGCACCCATAAACAAAAATGATCTTACAAGCTATCATCATCAATCGTATCATTGAGGACTCGGAGGAGGAGGATAGCCAGTCAACATAACAGCACAGGCACTCAGCATCAGCATCAGTCTTGAAGGGATGTGACATGTTAAAATCAATTAGTCTGTTATATCAGCATCAGGTGTGTGGTAGCTGGTGGTGATCCAAGACTGGTTCATCTTGATGAAAGTCAGTCGATCAACCGAGTCGGTGGACAGGCGCACCCTGTGATCCGTGACAAATCCTCCAGCAGCACTGAATGTGCGTTCCGAAAGAACGCTGGATGCAGGACAGGCCAGTAGCTCAATTGCATACTGTGCAAGCTCTGGCCAGTGATCCATCCTCAAGACCCAGTAAGCCAGAGGATTTTCGGTGGGGAAGGTGTCCAAGTCTGACCTTGCCCCTAGATATTCCTGCACCATGTTTATCAGACGCTGGCGATGGTTGCTGGAACCGATCATACTTTGGGGCTGCGGACTAAAGAATTGTCTGAACGCATCGGTCAGACGGCCACCTTCCCCACCGCTCCTTCTTTGACTGGCCGAAGCCTCAGCAACTCGTTGTCCAGGACCAGGAGTTTGCAACCTCCCAGTCTCTGGGAACGCGTTGCACAGACCTTTCTGCAAGGCCTCCCGGAGTTGTCTCATCCTCTGCTCCCTCTGCGACGGTAACATAAGGTCCGCAACCTTACCCTTGTACCGTGGATCAAGGAGAGTGGCCAGCCAGTAATGGTCCCTCTCCTTGATCCGAAGAATACGAGGATCCTTCCGCAGACTTTGCAGGATCAGGGAGGCCATGCAGCGTAGGTTTGCTGAGGCATTCGCTCCGGAGTCCTCTGGGTCACTAAGGACGACATGATCCGCAGCCACCTCCTCCCAGCCACGTACAAGTCCACTGGTTTCTTGGGACTGTAAATCATCCCTAAAAGACTGCTGCTGATGATGCTGAGTGCCAGCCTCCACCTCCATGCTGACACAATCCTCCTCCTCCTCCTCCTCCTCCTCCTCCTCCTCCTCCTCCTCTTCCTGTGCGATGGGTGGGACAGAAGGAACACTGTCTGGGTAAAGGGGGCCTTGAGAGGCAAGGAAGTCCTC
The DNA here is from genome assembly GCA_029206835.1 of Rana muscosa. Classification (NCBI taxonomy): domain Eukaryota; kingdom Metazoa; phylum Chordata; class Amphibia; order Anura; family Ranidae; genus Rana; species Rana muscosa. The sequence goes on along the minus strand of JARGYO010005626.1, from coordinate 97,328,952 downwards.
CTCTTCCTGCCTCTGTTCTGCCTCAAGTGCCCTGTCCATTATTCCACGCAGCGTGTGCTCCAACAGGTGGACAAGAGGTACAGTGTCACTGATGCATGCACTGTCACTGCTCACCATCCTCGTGGCCTCCTCAAATGGTGCCAGGACAGTGCATGCATCCCTGATCATGCCCCACTGGCGTGGAGAAAAAAAACCAAGCTCCCCTGACCCTGTCCTGGTGCCGTAGTCGCACAGGTACTCATTGATGGCCCTCTGCTGCGTGTGCAGCCGCTGCAGCATGGCCAACGTTGAGTTCCACCTGGTGGGCATGTCACATATAAGGCGGTTCTTGGGCAGGTTCAACTCCTTTTGCAGCTCAGCCAGGCGAGCACTGGCATTATAAGATCTGCGGAAATGCACACAGACTTTCCTGGCCTGCCTCAGGACATCCTGTAAGCCCGGGTACCTGCCCAAGAAGCGCTGCACCACCAGGTTAAGGACGTGAGCCACACAGGGCACATGGGTCAGTTGTCCCTGTCGGAGGGCGGAGAGGAGGTTGGTGCCATTGTCGCAAACCACCATTCCTGGCTTAAGCTGGCGTGGCGTCAACCACCTCTCGGCCTGGCCCTGCAGAGCAGACAGGACCTCTGCCCCAGTGTGGCTTCTGTCCCCCAAACACACCAGCGCAAGCACGGCATGGCATCTTTTTGCCTGCGTACTTGCGTAGCCCCGTGAACGGCTACGGAGCACCGCTGGTTCATAGGACAAACCACAGGAAGAGGCCATGGAGGAAGAAGAAGAGGAGGGGGTGGAGGAGAGAGGTGTGTCACAATCAGTAGTAGCATTTTGGAGGCGTGGCGGTGGGACAACCTCCAACACTACTGCACCTTGTCCTGAATCCTTCCCAGCTGCCAAAAGAGTGACCCAATGGGCCGTGAAAGAAAGGTAACGTCCCTGTCCATGCCTGCTGGACCATGAGTCAGCGGTAATATGCACCTTACCGCTGACCGCCCTGTCCAGCGAGGCCAAGACATTGCCTTCCACATGCCGGTAGAGAGCCGGAATAGCCTTCCGTGAGAAAAAGTGGCGTTTGGGAACCTGCCACTGAGGAACTGCACATTGCACAAACTCACGGAAGGGGGCCGAGTCTACCAACTGAAAAGGCAGCAGTTGAAGCGCTAGCAATTTAGCCAAGCTAGCATTCAACCGCTGGGCATGTGGATGGCTGGGAGTGAACTTCTTTCGACGGTCCAGCAGCTGGGGCAGGGAAATTTGCCTGCTAGAATCGGACGTCGGTGTACTGCTAGCAGAGTGGGCGCAAGTACTTGGCTGTGACACACCTAATTCTACACCTTCATTCCTCTCAGTGCATGTTTCAGAGAGGACTGAAGTTATAGTGGGGTTGGAGATCCCAGCTGATGCGGTGCAAGGAGAGGTCCGCTTTGTTCTTTGGTGTGGGTCTTTGAGGTAGGCTTGCCAACGAGCTGCATGGCAGGTCAACATATGTCTGGTCAGGCATGTGGTACCCAAGCGGCTGATGTTTTGGCCACGCGATATACGCTTGAGACATATGTTGCAAACAGCAGCTGTGCGATCTGATGCACTAGCCTCAAAAAAGGCCCACACCAAAGAACTTTTTGAATGACGGGCAGAGGCAGCGCCCTGCACAGGCGGAGCTCTGCGGTGTGATTCCGTCGGTGTACTGCCCTTACGCTGGCCACCAAAGGGCATCCTGCCTCGTTGGAGATGTGCCTCCTCCTCATCCTCCTCCTCCTCCTCTCTCCTATTAGGCACCCACGTGGAGTCAGTGACCTCATCATCCCCTCCCTCCTCATCACTGGAGCCAATCTGGCAGTATGCTGCAGCTGCTGGAACATGACTGCCAGATTGGTGTCCTTCTTGAGCATCCCCTCTGTCTGCTCTCACGCTACTGCCTTCCTCTAGCTGGGTTTCATCATCAGACCCTTCGAAACGCTGGGCATCCTCCTGGAGCATGTACCCAACACTGTGCTGAAACAGTTCGGGGGACTCCTCAGGAGGAGGACATGGTGGGTCTAGGGAAGGAGTGACTGATGATTTGTCTGACATTGATACCAGGGAAGACGACGCTTTGGCAGCTGCTTTTCCAGTACCCTGAGCCTGGGTGAGAGAGGATGAGGAGGAGGAGGAGGGCTTGGTCATCCACTCTACCAAGTCTTCGGCATGATGTGGCTCAACATGTCCAGCTGCCGAAAAGAAGGACAAGCGTGTCCCATGGCCATGTGCTGATGACAATGCACCGCGTCCACGACCAGCACTGTTGCCCCCAGACACAGAGCCTGCTTGCCCTCTTTTATTGCCTCCTGACTGTCTGCCTCTCCTTGTTTGCCTTCCAGACATTCTAATAGATGGCCTGCAGGGAGATGGGAAAAAAGCAATAAGGGCTACCTTCAGGTGTCCTTCTCTGTCCCTTGAAACAAGGACTTTCACAGTGAAAGAAACTGACACTCTCCCTACCTACAGTTTTCTGTCCCTAGAAAAAATGTTTTTTTTAATCACAATATAGCACAAGGACAATTCACTCACTGTCCTTACAGGTCCCTGGAAACAAGGACTTGCAGAGTGAAAGAAAAAAAACACTCTCCCTACCTACAGTTTTCTGTCCCTAGAAAAAATGTTTTTTTTAATCACAATATAACACAAGGACAATTCACTCACTGTCCTTCCAGGTCCCTGGAAACAAGGACTTGCAGAGTGAAATAAACTGACACTCTCCCTACCTACAGTTTTCTGTCCCTAGAATAAATGTTTTTTTTAAGCACAATATAGCACAAGGACAATTCACTCACTGTCCTTACAGGTCCCTGGAAACAAGGACTTGCAGAGTGAAAGAAAAAAAACACTCTCCCTACCTACAGTTTTCTGTCCCTAGAAAAAATGTTTTTTTTAATCACAATATAACACAAGGACAATTCACTCACTGTCCTTCCAGGTCCCTGGAAACAAGGACTTGCAGAGTGAAATAAACTGACACTCTCCCTACCTACAGTTTTCTGTCCCTAGAATAAATGTTTTTTTTAATCACAATATAGCACAAGGACAATTCAGTCACTGTCCTTCCAGGTCCCTGGAAACAAGGACTTGCAGAGTGAAATAAACTGACACTCTCCCTACCTACAGTTTTCTGTCCCTAGAATAAATGTTTTTTTTAAGCACAATATAGCACAAGGACAATTCACTCACTGTCCTTACAGGTCCCTGGAAACAAGGACTTGCAGAGTGAAAGAAAAAAAACACTCTCCCTACCTACAGTTTTCTGTCCCTAGAATAAATGTTTTTTTTAAGCACAATATAGCACAAGGACAATTCACTCACTGTCCTTACAGGTCCCTGGAAACAAGGACTTGCAGAGTGAAAGAAAAAAAACACTCTCCCTACCTACAGTTTTCTGTCCCTAGAATAAATGTTTTTTTTAAGCACAATATAGCACAAGGACAATTCACTCACTGTCCTTACAGGTCCCTGGAAACAAGGACTTGCAGAGTGAAAGAAAAAAAACACTCTCCCTACCTACAGTTTTCTGTCCCTAGAAAAAATGTTTTTTTTAATCACAATATAGCACAAGGACAATTCACTCACTGTCCTTACAGGTCCCTGGAAACAAGGACTTGCAGAGTGAAATAAACTGACACTCTCCCTACCTACAGTTTTCTGTCCCTAGAAAAAATGTTTTTTTTAATCACAATATAACACAAGGACAATTCACTCACTGTCCTTCCAGGTCCCTGGAAACAAGGACTTGCAGAGTGAAATAAACTGACACTCTCCCTACCTACAGTTTTCTGTCCCTAGAATAAATGTTTTTTTTAATCACAATATAGCACAAGGACAATTCAGTCACTGTCCTTCCAGGTCCCTGGAAACAAGGACTTGCAGAGTGAAATAAACTGACACTCTCCCTACCTACAGTTTTCTGTCCCTAGAATAAATGTTTTTTTTAAGCACAATATAGCACAAGGACAATTCACTCACTGTCCTTACAGGTCCCTGGAAACAAGGACTTGCAGAGTGAAAGAAAAAAAACACTCTCCCTACCTACAGTTTTCTGTCCCTAGAAAAAATGTTTTTTTTAATCACAATATAGCACAAGGACAATTCACTCACTGTCCTTACAGGTCCCTGGAAACAAGGACTTGCAGAGTGAAAGAAAAAAAACACTCTCCCTACCTACAGTTTTCTGTCCCTAGAAAAAATGTTTTTTTTAATCACAATATAACACAAGGACAATTCACTCACTGTCCTTCCAGGTCCCTGGAAACAAGGACTTGCAGAGTGAAATAAACTGACACTCTCCCTACCTACAGTTTTCTGTCCCTAGAATAAATGTTTTTTTTAATCACAATATAGCACAAGGACAATTCAGTCACTGTCCTTCCAGGTCCCTGGAAACAAGGACTTGCAGAGTGAAATAAACTGACACTCTCCCTACCTACAGTTTTCTGTCCCTAGAATAAATGTTTTTTTTAAGCACAATATAGCACAAGGACAATTCACTCACTGTCCTTACAGGTCCCTGGAAACAAGGACTTGCAGAGTGAAAGAAAAAAAACACTCTCCCTACCTACAGTTTTCTGTCCCTAGAAAAAATGTTTTTTTTAATCACAATATAACACAAGGACAATTCACTCACTGTCCTTCCAGGTCCCTGGAAACAAGGACTTGCAGAGTGAAATAAACTGACACTCTCCCTACCTACAGTTTTCTGTCCCTAGAATAAATGTTTTTTTTAAGCACAATATAGCACAAGGACAATTCACTCACTGTCCTTACAGGTCCCTGGAAACAAGGACTTGCAGAGTGAAAGAAAAAAAACACTCTCCCTACCTACAGTTTTCTGTCCCTAGAAAAAATGTTTTTTTTAATCACAATATAGCACAAGGACAATTCACTCACTGTCCTTACAGGTCCCTGGAAACAAGGACTTGCAGAGTGAAATAAACTGACACTCTCCCTACCTACAGTTTTCTGTCCCTAGAATAAATGTTTTTTTTAATCACAATATAGCACAAGGACAATTCAGTCACTGTCCTTCCAGGTCCCTGGAAACAAGGACTTGCAGAGTGAAATAAACTGACACTCTCCCTACCTACAGTTTTCTGTCCCTAGAATAAATGTTTTTTTTAAGCACAATATAGCACAAGGACAATTCACTCACTGTCCTTACAGGTCCCTGGAAACAAGGACTTGCAGAGTGAAAGAAAAAAAACACTCTCCCTACCTACAGTTTTCTGTCCCTAGAAAAAATGTTTTTTTTAATCACAATATAACACAAGGACAATTCACTCACTGTCCTTCCAGGTCCCTGGAAACAAGGACTTGCAGAGTGAAATAAACTGACACTCTCCCTACCTACAGTTTTCTGTCCCTAGAATAAATGTTTTTTTTAAGCACAATATAGCACAAGGACAATTCACTCACTGTCCTTACAGGTCCCTGGAAACAAGGACTTGCAGAGTGAAAGAAAAAAAACACTCTCCCTACCTACAGTTTTCTGTCCCTAGAAAAAATGTTTTTTTTAAGCACAATATAGCACAAGGACAATTCACTCACTGTCCTTACAGGTCCCTGGAAACAAGGACTTGCAGAGTGAAAGAAAAAAAACACTCTCCCTACCTACAGTTTTCTGTCCCTAGAAAAAATGTTTTTTTTAATCACAATATAGCACAAGGACAATTCACTCACTGTCCTTACAGGTCCCTGGAAACAAGGACTTGCAGAGTGAAAGAAACTGACACTGTCCCTACCTACAGTTTTCTGTCCCTAGAATAAATGTTTTTTTTAAGCACAATATAGCACAAGGAGAATTCACTCACTGTCCTTCCAGGTCCCTGGAAACAAGGACTTGCAGAGTGAAATAAACTGACACTCTCCCTACCTACAGTTTTCTGTCCCTAGAATAAATGTTTTTTTTAAGCACAATATAGCACAAGGACAATTCACTCACTGTCCTTACAGGTCCCTGGAAACAAGGACTTGCAGAGTGAAAGAAACTGACACTCTCCCTACCTACAGTTTTCTGTCCCTAGAATAAATGTTTTTTTAAGCACAATATAGCACAAGGACAATTCACTCACTGTCCTTCCAGGTCCCTGGAAACAAGGACTTGCAGAGTGAAAGAAACTGACACTGTCCCTACCTACAGTTTTCTGTCCCTAGAATAAATGTTTTTTTTAAGCACACTATAGCACAAGCACAAAACACACTGACACTCTCCCTACCTATCCTTCTCTTTCCCTAAACTAAAGGAATCCAGGTTAAGCAAGAAAGAAATAACAGTCACTGTCCCTGCCTATGCTGCTCTATCCCTGCTCCGGAACACACTACACTAGGCCGCCGTGCTGGCGGCCTTTTATAGTGTGGGGCGTGTACTAAACACCCTCAGCAATAATTGGCCACAGGCATCCTGCCTGTGGCCAATCATTGCTCTCCTCGCTGCCGGCGCTGTGATTGGCCAAGCATGCGGGGTCACAGTGCATGCTTGGCCAATCACAGCACCTGGATGACACTGCGATGGCGTAGTGCATTGTGGGCCGTTCGCGTCACTCGAATTTGGCGCGAACGGCCCAAATCGTTCGATCTTCGTCGAACGATCGAACAGCCGATGTTCGAGTCGAACGTATGTTCGACTCGAACACGAAGCTCATCCCTACCAGTGACTACAGTGTGTTTCGAGACCCCCAAAGGTACCCTCTCTCATCCAGTGGGCTTAGTATCTCAGTTACCGTATGACGCCATTGTGGAAAGGGATTTTCCGAAGTTCTGGGAACTGTGGGATGATCCTGAGCCCCCCACTGGTGCCCCTGTGTACCAGGAATGTGATAGCCAGAACTCCCCTGAGAGTGGTGAGGACTCTCCGGAATTTCCCTTATCAGTATTGGCAGGGGAGACTCAAGAAACTGGAGAGGAGCCCACCTCCTCAGACGAAAACCTACCGTCTGTGGAGTTTTCTGATCTTGAGGTTCACAGGGAAAACTTTGCCACAGAACAGTTGAAAGACCCCGCCCTAATAAAGGCACGGGAAAACGTAGTGAAAATAGATGGCGAGTTAGTGAACCCAGATAATACCTGCACTTACCCATACTTCAGCGTAGAGAAGGACCTACTGTATCGGGTGGCAAAAAGGGCAGAAGAAACCGTTGAGCAGCTTGTGGTGCCCAAACCTTACAGGAAGTTGGTGTTGAAGTTGGCCCATGGGCACATTCTTGGAGGTCATCTGGGGACAGAGAAAACCCGAGAGAGGGTATTACAGAGATTCTATTGGCCGGGGGTGATGAAGGACATAGAAAATTATTGTTCCTCCTGCCCTGTGTGTCAGAGGTCGGCCCCGATGCCACATTTCCGTAGCCCACTGGTCCCTCTACCCATCATTGAGGTCCCGTTTGAGAGGATCGCCATGGATTTGGTAGGTCCTATAATCAAGTCCGCTAGGGGGCACCAGTACATATTAGTTATAATGGACTATGCCACCCGTTATCCAGAAGCGATCCCTCTCCGAAATACCTTGGCCAAAACCATAGCCAAAGAGCTATCTCTTGTGTTTAGCCGGGTGGGTATTTGTAAAGAACTGCTTACGGACCAAGGTACACCCTTTATGTCCCGGGTTATGAAAGAGCTGTGTAAATTGTTCAAAGTGACGCAATTACGTACATCTGTGTATCACCCCCAAACCGATGGGCTGGTTGAAAGATTCAACAAAACCCTAAAACAAATGTTGAAGAAAGTGGTGGATAGAGATGGAAAGGATTGGGACTGTCTACTTCCTTATCTGATGTTTGCTATTAGGGAGGTGCCCCAATCCTCTACGGGATTCTCCCCCTTTGAGTTACTGTATGGGAGACACCCAAGAGGGCTGTTGGATATTGCCAAGGAAACTTGGAAAAGTGAGAGTTCTCCCCACAGGAGTGTGATTGAGCATGTCGCCCTGATGCAAGACCGAATTGCACAGGTAATGCCCATCGTGAAGGAACATTTGGCCCAAGCGCAGTTAGCACAGCAGAGAGTGTACAACCGTGGAGCCAAGACCCGTACCTTTTCCCCGGGGGATAGGATACTGGTACTTGTCCCTACGGTTGAAAGTAAATTCCTTGCCAAATGGCAAGGCCCCTACGAGATAATGGAAAAAGTGAGCGAAGTGAATTACAAGGTCAGACAACCAGGAAGGCGAAAGCCCGAACAGATCTATCACGTTAATCTGTTGAAAGCCTGGAGGGATAGAGAGTCCCTAGTCGCAGACACTTGGTCACCAGCTCAAACTGGTTGCGTGATTCCTGAGGTTGGAATAGCAGCCACCTTGTCACAACCCCAACAACAGGAGGTTAAGGAGTTTGTGCTTCGCAACAAGGAGGTATTCTCTGAGCTGCCGGGACAAACATTTGGGGTAGAGCATGACATCATTACCCCGCCCGGTGAAAGGGTGAAGTTAAAACCCTATCGGATCCCAGAGGCCCGACGGGAGGCAATACGGGAGGAAGTACAGAAAATGCTGAACTTAGGGGTGATAGAGGAGTCCCAAAGTGATTGGTCTAGTCCCATTGTGTTGGTGCCTAAACCGGATGGGAGCTGGCGATTTTGTAACGATTTTCGTCAGTTGAACAAAGTTACAAAATTTGACACCTACCCCATGCCACGTATAGATGAGTTGATCGACCGGCTGGGAACAGCCCGATACATGACGACTCTTGACCTCACAAAAGGGTATTGGCAAATCCCCCTGGCCAAATTGGCCAAAGAGAAAAACGCATTTGTAACCCCAGACGGGGCGTTCCAATATAAAAGAATGCCGTTCGGGTTACAGAATGCGCCGGCCACATTCCAGCGGAAAATGGACCAGATGCTGAGGCCCCATCGGAAGTATGCTGCGGCTTACCTGGATGACGTAATTGTCCATAGCACAGATTGGGCCTCACATCTGCCAAAAGTGCAAGCAGTCCTGGACTCTGTTCGGGAAGCGGGGTTTACGGCTAACCCCAAGAAGTGTACCATTGGGCAGGAGGAGGCCAAATATCTTGGGTACACCATTGGGAGGGGAGTAATAAAACCCCAACTCAACAAAGTCGAGGCCATCCAGAGTTGGCCACGTCCCAACAGCAAGAAGCAGGTACGAGCCTTTCTGGGAATCGCTGGGTATTATCGGCGATTCATTCCCCACTTTGCTTCTAAGGCTGTGCCCCTAACCAACCTAACGAAGGGGAAAGGGTCGGTCATGATTAAATGGACCCCCGAGGCTGAGGCAGCATTCCAATTCTTGAAACAAGCCTTATGTAGCCAGCCAGTGTTGTACTCACCCGACTTCTCTAAAGACTTTGTCGTACAAAGTGATGCGTCAGATGTGGGGTTAGGAGCAGTATTGTCCCAGGTCTGGAACGGGGAAGAGCACCCAGTCATTTACCTCAGCAGGAAGTTGAAGTCCCATGAGGTAAATTACGCCACCGTTGAAAAGGAGTGTTTAGCGGTGAAGTGGGCTCTAGATTCCCTTCGGTACTACCTGCTAGATAGGCACTTTGACATGGTTACGGATCACGCTCCGTTAAAGTGGATGGCTCAAAACAAGGAAACAAATAGAAGAGTGAATAGGTGGTTCCTGGCCCTCCAGGAATTCAACTTCACAGTAAAGCATCGCCCTGGCGTTCAAATGGGGAATGTGGATGCTTTGTCTCGAGTACATGAATGCCTGATTGCTGGTGTTCCAACCCCGAGGTTAAAACAAGAGGGGGGGGTATGTGACAGCAGGAAGGTAAAGTCACCTGGTTGCATCCAGGGGGGTAGATATATTTCGCCCAGATTCAGGCTTTACGCCGACTTATACAACTAGGTGGAGAGTTGTATAAGCCCAGCTAAGGCTAGTGGGCTCATGGATGACTCATATGTCTAGGGAGAGTGTGGGGCGTCGTGCAGACAGGGAGTTGATGAGACCAGCTGAAGCTTGTCAGCTCATTTAGGCCTCTATAAGAACTCCCAGCTTCATTAGATGTTAGCTCATGCCTGGAACCAGACCTGTCTAGGGAGAGTGAACCCCTGTGCGGTGAGACAAAGCCTGTGTGGCTATTTGCTTGGACATTTAAAACCAGGGACTTAGGGACTAGGACAGCACTAGGCTGATCCCAGTTGTTAGTTAGGAAACCTGTATGTTTAGTCAGAGGTCAAGTTGACCAGGATTTATTTTGTTTATGTTTCTTTTGGCTTTGCTGTGTTTTGTCACTGTAAATAGAAAATAAACCGCACCTTTTTTTGATTTTGAAAACCACAACCTCCGTTTGCTGGGCCTGTTTTTGTGTGGGGAGCCCATCCCGGGGGTCACACACACCCGCTGCCGAGCTAACCCCCTCACAATATATATATATATATTGTGACAGCAGGAAGGTAAAGTCACCTGGTTGCATCCAGGGGGGTAGGTATATTTCTCCCAGATTCAGGCTTTATGCCGACTTATACAACTAGGGAGAGAGTTGATGAAGCCCAGCTGAGGCTAGTGGGCTCATGGATGATTCATACCTCTAGGGAGAGTGCTGGGCGTCGTGCAGGCAGGGAGTTGATGAGACCAGCTGAAGCTTGTCAGCTCGTTTAAGGCCTCTATAAAAACTCCCAGCTTCATTAGGTGTTTGCTCATGCCTGGAACCAGACCTGTGTGGACTGTCTAGGGAGAGTGAACCCCTGTGCGGTGAGACAAAGCCTGTGTGGCTATTTGTTTGGACATTTACTAAACCAGGGACTTAGGGACTAGGACAGCACCAGGCTGATCCCAGTTGTTAGTTTAGGAAACCTGCATGTTTAGTCAGAGGTCAAGCTGACCAGGGTTTATTTTGTTTATGTTTCTTTTTGCTTTGCTGTGTTTTTGTCACTGTAAATAGAGCAAATAAACCGCACCCTTTTGATCTTGAAAACCACAACCTCCGTCTGCTGGGCCTGTTTTTGTGTGGGGAGCCCATCCAGGGGGTCACACACACCCGCTGCCGAGCTAACCCCCTCACAGTTGGTGGAGAACCAGTGGCAGTTTTTTTTAAGCCAGCATGGAGGAGATACTGAAACAGCTGGCTCTAGCAAATGCCAATCAACAGCAGGCAAATGCAGGTTTGCAAAGGAGCCTTGCAGCCCAGCAACAAGCCCAGCAGCAATCTGAGGCCCGCTTCATAGACCTGTTGCAGAAACAAGAGCAGAGACTACAACAACAGATGGAAGCAGTAATGCAGCAACGTCCGCAGACCAGTGAGGAAAGCCGTCCCACTAATACCGCGTCATTTGGGGTGAGTCGTTTATTGACAAAAATGACTGGAGAAGATGATCCAGAGGTGTTTTTGACCACATTTGAAAGGACTGCTGAAAGGGAAAAGTGGCCTAAGGATCAGTGGGCTGGACTGCTGGCTCCTCTGTTAACTGGTGAATCGCAGAAAGCTTACTATGACCTAGAGCCTGACCAAGCAAAAGACTATGTGATGCTAAAAGCTGAAATATTGGCAAGGCTGGGTGTCACCCTGGCTGTCCGGGCTCAGCGTGTGCATAACTGGACTTTCCAGCTTGGAAAACCCCCCAGGTCTCAAATGTATGATCTCATTCACCTGAGCAGGAAGTGGCTACAGCCAGAGACTTTGTCCGCACCGGAGATTGTGGAACGTGTTGTGATGGATCGTTTCTTGAGAGCTCTTCCTACCGCCATTCAAAAGTGGGTAAGCCATGGAGACCCAGAAACGGCCGGTAAACTTGTGGATCGTGTAGAGAGATACTTGGCTGCAGAGAACCTGACGGCCTCTTCCAGAGACTCTCGGACTTTCCACCCTAAGACCAGACCATCCCCAGGGGCGGATAAGATGATTCCAAGGGGTGAGGGTGGAGAGAGTGAGAGGGTGGGAGCTCTGCCCAGGGTTTGGCGAGAACAGCCTGGGAAGTCGGGGGCTCAAGAGGCAGCCAAAAGGATTGTTTGCTACCGCTGCTGGCAAGCGGGACATATTGCAGCAAATTGCCCGGTTGTGGAGGAACCCATGCAATGTGACTTTCTGACGGACAGACGTCAGTCGCTGTGTGCGACAGTCGCATGCACTGCCATTCGGGGAACTGAGAAACATTTATGCAAAATGTGTATTAATGGTAGAAATGTTGTGGTATTACTGGATTCAGGTAGCCTTGTGACCCTGATAAAGGCTGAATTAGTTAAAACAGAGGTCTCTGGGAATAGCAAGGTAGCTGTTATTTGTGTGCATGGGGACACCCGAGAGTATCCAGTGACTACAGTGTGTTTCAAGACCCCCAAAGGTACCCTCTCTCATCCAGTGGGATTAGTATCTCAATTACCGCATGATGCCATTGTGGGAAGGGATTTTCCGAAGTTCTGGGAACTGTGGGATGATCCTGAGCCCCCCACTGGTGCCCCTATGTACCAGGAAGGTGATAGCCAGAACTCCTCTGAGAGTGGTGAGGACTCTCCAGAATTTCCCTTGTCAGTATTGGCAGGCGAGACTCAAGAAACTGGAGAGGAGCCCACCTCCTCAGACGAAAACCTACCGTCTGTGGAGTTTTCTGATCTTGAGGTTCACAGGGAAAATTTTGCCACAGAACAGTTAAAAGACCCCGCCCTAATAAAGGCACGGGAAAACGTAGTGGAAATAGATGGCGAGTTAGTGAACCCAGATAATACCTGCACTTACCCATACTTCAGCGTAGAGAAGGACCTACTGTATCGGGTGGCAAAAAGGGCAGAAGAAACCGTTGAGCAGCTTGTGGTGCCCAAACCTTACAGGAAGTTGGTGTTGGAGTTGGCCCATGGGCACATTCTTGGAGGTCATCTGGGGACAGAGAAAACCCGAGAGAGGGTATTACAGAGATTCTATTGGCCTGGGGTGATGAAGGACATAGAAAATTATTGTTCCTCCTGCCCTGTGTGTCAGAGGTCGGCCCCGATGCCACATTTCCGTAGCCCGCTGGTCCCTCTACCCATCATTGAGGTCCCGTTTGAGAGGATCGCAATGGATTTGGTAGGTCCTATAATCAAGTCCGCTAGGGGGCACCAGTACATATTAGTTATAATGGACTATGCCACCCGTTATCCAGAAGCGATCCCTCTCCGAAATACCTCGGCCAAAACCATAGCCAAAGAGCTATCTCTTGTTTTTAGCCGGGTGGGTATTTGTAAAGAACTGCTTACGGACCAAGGTACACCCTTTATGTCCCGGGTCATGAAAGAGCTGTGTAAATTGTTCAAAGTGACGCAATTGCGTACGTCTGTGTATCACCCCCAAACCGATGGGCTGGTTGAAAGATTCAACAAAACCCTAAAACAAATGTTGAAGAAAGTGGTGGATAGAGATGGAAAGGATTGGGACTGTCTACTTCCTTATTTGATGTTTGCTATTAGGGAGGTGCCCCAATCCTCTACGGGATTCTCCCCCTTTGAGTTACTGTATGGGAGACACCCAAGAGGGCTGTTGGATATTGCCAAGGAAACTTGGGAAAGTGAGAGTTCTCCCCACAGGAGTGTGATTGAGCATGTCGCCCTGATGCAAGATCGAATTGCACAGGTAATGCCCATCGTGAAGGAACATTTGGCCCAAGCGCAGTTGGCACAGCAGAGAGTGTACAACCGTGGAGCCAAGACCCGTACCTTTTCCCCGGGGGATAGGATATTGGTACTTGTCCCTACGGTTGAAAGTAAATTCCTTGCCAAATGGCAAGGCCCCTACGAGATAATGGAAAAAGTGAGCGAAGTGAATTACAAGGTCAGACAACCAGGAAGGCGAAAGCCCGAACAGATCTATCACGTTAATCTGTTGAAAGCCTGGAGGGATAGAGAGTCCCTAGTCGCAGAAACTTGGTCACCAGCTCAAACTGGTTGCGTGATTCCGGAGGTTGGAATAGCAGCCACCTTGTCACAACCCCAACAACAGGAGGTTAAGGAGTTTGTGCTTCGCAACAAGGAGGTGTTCTCTGAGCTGCCGGGACAAACATCTGGGGTAGAGCATGATATTATTACCCCGCCCGGTGAAAGGGTGAAGTTAAAACCCTATCGGATCCCAGAGGCCCGACGGGAGGCAATACGGGAGGAAGTACAGAAAATGCTGAACTTAGGGGTGATAGAGGAGTCCCAAAGTGATTGGTCTAGTCCCATTGTGTTGGTGCCTAAACCGGATGGGAGCTGGCGATTTTGTAACGATTTTCGTCAGTTGAACAAAGTTACAAAATTTGACACCTACCCCATGCCACGTATAGATGAGTTGATCGACCGGCTGGGAACAGCCCGATACATGACGACTCTTGACCTCACAAAAGGGTATTGGCAAATTCCCCTGGCCAAGTCGGCCAAAGAGAAAACCGCATTTGTAACCCCAGACGGGGCGTTCCAATATAAGAGAATGCCGTTTGGGTTACAGAATGCGCCGGCCACATTCCAGCGGAAAATGGACCAGATACTGAGGCCCCATCGGAAGTATGCTGCGGCTTACCTGGATGACGTAATTGTCCATAGCACAGATTGGGCCTCACATCTGCCAAAAGTGCAAGCAGTCCTAGACTCTATCCGGGAAGCGGGGTTTGCGGCTAACCCCAAGAAGTGTACCATTGGGCAGGAGGAGGCCAAATATCTTGGGTACACCATTGGCAGGGGAGTAATAAAACCCCAACTCAACAAAGTCGAGGCCATCCAGAGTTGGCCACGTCCCAACAGCAAGAAGCAGGTACGAGCCTTTCTGGGAATCGCGGGTTATTATCGGCGCTTCATTCCCCACTTTGCTTCTAAGGCTGTGCCCCTAACCAACCTGACGAAAGGGAAAGGGTCGGTCATGATTAAATGGACCCCCGAGGCTGAGGCAGCGTTCCAATTCTTGAAACAAGCCTTATGTAGCCAGCCAGTGTTGTACTCACCCGACTTCTCTAAAGACTTTGTCGTACAAAGTGATGCGTCAGATGTGGGGTTAGGAGCAGTATTGTCCCAGGTCTGGAACGGGGAAGAGCACCCAGTCATTTACCTCAGCAGGAAGTTGAAGTCCCATGAGGTAAATTACACCACGGTTGAAAAGGAGTGTTTAGCGGTGAAGTGGGCTCTAGATTCCCTTCGGTACTATCTGCTAGGTAGGCACTTTGACATGGTTACGGATCACGCTCCGTTAAAGTGGATGGCTCAAAACAAGGAGACAAATAGAAGAGTAAATAGGTGGTTCCTGGCCCTACAGGAATTCAACTTCACAGTAAAGCATCGCCCTGGCGTTCAAATGGGGAATGTGGATGCTTTGTCTCGAGTACATGAATGCCTGATTGCTGGTGTTCCAACCCCAAGGTTAAAACAAGAGGGGGGGTATGTGACAGCAGGAAGGTAAAGTCACCTGGTTGCATCCAGGGGGGTAGGTATATTTCTCCCAGATTCAGGCTTTATGCCGACTTATACAACTAGGGAGAGAGTTGATGAAGCCCAGCTGAGGCTAGTGGGCTCATGGATGATTCATACCTCTAGGGAGAGTGCTGGGCGTCGTGCAGGCAGGGAGTTGATGAGACCAGCTGAAGCTTGTCAGCTCGTTTAAGGCCTCTATAAAAACTCCCAGCTTCATTAGGTGTTTGCTCATGCCTGGAACCAGACCTGTGTGGACTGTCTAGGGAGAGTGAACCCCTGTGCGGTGAGACAAAGCCTGTGTGGCTATTTGTTTGGACATTTACTAAACCAGGGACTTAGGGACTAGGACAGCACCAGGCTGATCCCAGTTGTTAGTTTAGGAAACCTGCATGTTTAGTCAGAGGTCAAGCTGACCAGGGTTTATTTTGTTTATGTTTCTTTTTGCTTTGCTGTGTTTTTGTCACTGTAAATAGAGCAAATAAACCGCACCCTTTTGATCTTGAAAACCACAACCTCCGTCTGCTGGGCCTGTTTTTGTGTGGGGAGCCCATCCAGGGGGTCACACACACCCGCTGCCGAGCTAACCCCCTCACAATATATATGTATATAAATTATGAAAATACTCTGCACTACAATGCAGTGGCGGCTGGTGCTCAAAATTTTTGGGGGGGCGCAAACAAACTGAAAAAAAAACCAAACAATTGCCGCCACTGTGCCCATTAAACGCAGCCACTGTGCCCAAACGCCACCAGTTTGCCCCCTCAAATACAGCCAGTTTGTTTCCATATACAGCCAGTGTGCCCCCATATATATACAGCCAGTGTGCCCCCATATACAGCCAGTGTGCCCCCATATATATATATAGCCAGTGTGCCCCCATATACAGCCAGTTTGTCCCCATATATATAGCCAGTGTGCCCCCATATACAGCCAGTGTGTCCCCATATATATAGCCAGTGTGCCCCCATATACAGCCAGTTTGTCCCCATATACAGCCAGTTCCCCCCAAATGCAGCCAGTTCCCCCCCATATACAGCCAGTTCCCCCCAAATGCAGCCAGTTTGTCCCCCATATACAGCCAGTTCCCCCAAATGCAGCCAGTTTGTCCCCCATATACAGCCAGTTCCCCCCAAATGCAGCCAGCGTGTCCCCCATATACAGCCAGTTCCCCCCAAATGCAGCCAGTTTGTCCCCCATATACAGCCAGTTCCCCCCAAATGCAGCCAGCGTGTCCCCCATATTCAGCCAGTTCCCCCCATATTCAGCCAGTTTGTCCCCCATATACAGCCAGTTCCCCCCATATTCAGCCAGTTTGTCCCCCATATTCAGCCAGTTCCCCTCATATTCAGCCAGTTTGTCCCCCATATTCAGCCAGTTCCCCCCATATTCAGCCAGTTTGTCCCCCATATTCAGGAAGTTCCCCCCATTTTCAGCCAGTTTGTCCCCCATATTCAGCCAGTTCCTCCCAAATGCAGCCAGTTTGTCCCCCATATTCAGCCAGTTTGTGCCCCATATTCAGCCAGTTTGTGCCCCATATTCAGCCAGTTTGTCCCCCAAATGCAGCCTGTCCCCCCCCAGCCCTGCACTTACCTTCCTCGGTCCGCGCCGTCCTCGATGTGTTCTCCCGCCCTCGATGTCGCTTCAGCCAATCAGGTTACCGGTAACCAGATCCGGTGAACCTGATTGGCTGAAACCTCCACACAGTCTTCTTCCAGGAACGCACCCCCGTGCGTACCTGGGAGGAGTTTTTGGAAGCCGAATACAGCGTGAGAGCTGTATTCGGAAAGCCTATCAGAGCCGTTGGCTCTGATAGGCACTTCCAAGTTACACCCACCGCCACTCACCAGGAGGCCGGCCATATGTATAGTGGGCAGCGCGGCAGCGCGGGTGACAATACACAGATTCATGCAATGCATGAATCTGTGTATTGTCTTTCAGTGGCGGTGCGGGGAGCGAGAGGGGGCGGCGCTCCGGCGCCCTCTATGGACGCACCGCCACTGCTACAATGCCAACAAAGTTGTGCATAATCAATTTTAATTAAATATGTTAGCAGCCGGCCACCACTGTCATGTGTTCCCCCTGCTAAAATATTATTTCATAAAGTGCAGCGCTGCTTTAGACCTACAGTATCTCACAAAAGTCAGTACACCCCTCACATTTTTGTAAATATTTTATTATATCTTTCATGTGATAACATTGAAGAAATGAAACTTTACTACAATGTAGTGTAGTGAGTGTACAGCTTGTATAATGTGTGCTGTCCCCTCAAAATAACTCAACACACAGCCATTGATGTCTAAACCACTGGCAACAAAAGTGAGTACACCCCTAAGTGAAAATGTCCAAATTGGGCCCAAAGTATTAATATTTTGTGTGGTCACCATTATTTTCCAGCACTGCCTTAACCCTCTTGGGCATGGAGTTCACCAGAGCTTCACAGGTTGTCACTGGAGTCCTCTTCCACTCCTCCATGATGACATCATGGAGCTGGTGGATGTTAGAGAGCTTGCTCTTCTCCACCTTCCGTTTGAGGATGCCCCACAGATGCTCAATAGGGTTTATGTCTGGAGACATGCTTGACCAGTCCATCACCTTTACCCTCAGCTTCTTTAGGAAGGCAGTGGTCGTCTTGGAGGTGTGTTTGGGGTCGTTATGTTGGAATACTGCCCTGCGGCCCAGTCTCCAAAGGGAGGGAATCATGCTCTGCTTCAGTATGACCGGGTACATTTGTGACCGGCTGTGATTGGACACAGCCGGTCACGTGGTAAACAGCCAATTCATTGGCTGTTTACTCTGATCGGGGACGCGCTGTGTCCAAGGGACACTCGCCTTCCCCGATCCCCGCTCTGCAAGCCTGTGGCGGTGCGCACGGAGCGCGCCGCCGAGTTTGTTTTGACAGGTGATCGGCTGTGACTTTGACACAGCCGATCACATGGTAAACAGCCAATGAAATTGGCTGTTTACCGTGATCGGGGACGCGCTGTGTCCAAGGGACACTCGCCTTCCCCGATCCCCGCTCTGCAAGCCTGTGGCGGTGCGCACGGAGCGCGCCGCCGAGTTTGTTTTGACAGGTGATCGGCTGTGACTTTGACACAGCTGATCACATGGTAAACAGCCAATGAAATTGGCTGTTTACCGTGATCGGGGAAGCGCTGTTTCCGAGGGACACATGCCATCCCCGATCACCGCGCTGCGCGCCCCCCGCGGGCGCGCGCAAGGCAATATCCTGCAGGACGTCATATGACGTCCAGTATCGATATTGCAACCACTTCCCGGACGTCAATTCGCTATTGACTGGGCGGGAAGTGGTTAAAGAGTGTTGGTTTACGCCAGATTTGGTAGAGAAAGACATGCTGATTGAACAGCTGTGTCTTGGGCTATTTAGTTCTGACATGACTATGGATCAGGGCTCCACCCAACAGTCAGGAAGTCTGTGTATGGGAGTCAGGTGGACTCCCATCCCTTGGAGAGGAGTCAGGCGCTGCATGGGTGCAGCCAGAGTATGCATGTCTGCAGGAGGCAGATGTCATTGGTGAAGTAAGCAACCAGGTGCTGACCGGGAGTAAGCGAGGAGTGAGCTTATCTCTTGGAAACTGTTTGTTCTGAGGAGCAGACCTAAGGCCTAGGCTAAAGGCCTGAGCAGCCAGACCGCAAGAGGGGAAGCCAGGAGGTAAACTGTTGAGTATACAAGACACAGTAATGGTGGAAACCCCCTGCGAGGGCAACTGATGTATTTGTGTACTTTTTGTGCTTTTAAATAAAAGTGGGCTACCATGCCCTTAAATAGAGTTCCTGACTGGCTTGAATCACTGGAAAAACGCATCTACTACGAGAGCTGACAACCCCTAATCTTACAATATATATATATATATATATATATATATATTGTGAGGGGGTTAACTCGGTAGCGGGTGTGTGTGACCCCCTGGTTGGGCTCCCCACACAAAAACAGGGCCAGCAGACGGAGGTTGTGGTTTTCAAAATCAAAAGGTGCGGTTTATTTCTCTATGTACAGTGACAAAAACACAGCAAAGCCAAAAAGAAACATAAACAAAATAAATCCTGGTCAGTTTGACCTCTGACTAAACATGCAGGTTTCCTAAACTAACAACTGGGATCAGCCTGGTGCTGTCCTAGTCCCTAAGTCCCTGGTTTAGTAAAAGTCCAAACAAATAGCCACACAGGCTTTGCCTCACCGCACAGGGGTTCACTCTCCCTAGACAGTCCACACAGGTCTTGTTCCAGGCATGAGCTAACACCTAATGAATCTGGGAGTTTTTATAGAGGCCTTAAACGAACTGACAGGCTTCAGCTGGTCTCATCAACTCCCTGCCTGCACGACGCCCAGCCCTCTCCCTAGAGGTATGAGTCATCCATGAGCCTACTAGCCTCAGCTGGGCTTATACAACTCTCCACCCTAGTTGTACAAGTCAGCATAAAGCCTGAATCTGGGAGAAATATATCTACCCCCCTGGATGCAACCAGGTGACTTTACCTTCCTGCTGTCACATACCCCCCCCTCTTGTTTTAACCTTGGGGTTGGAACACCAGCAATCAGGCATTCATGTACTCGAGACAAAGCATCCACATTCCCCATTTGAACGCCAGGGCGATGCTTTACTGTGAAGTTGAATTCCTGTAGGGCCAGGAACCACCTATTCACTCTTCTATTTGTCTCCTTGTTTTGAGCCATCCACTTTAACGGAGCGTGATCCGTAACCATGTCAAAGTGCCTACCTAGCAGATAGTACCGAAGGGAATCTAGAGCCCACTTCACCGCTAAACACTCCTTTTCAACCGTGGCGTAATTTACCTCATGGGACTTCAACTTCCTGCTGAGGTAAATGACTGGGTGCTCTTCCCCGTTCCAGACCTGGGACAATACTGCTCCTAACCCCACATCTGACGCATCACTTTGTACGACAAAGTCTTTAGAGAAGTCGGGTGAGTACAACACTGGCTGGCTACATAAGGCTTGTTTCAAGAATTGGAATGCTGCCTCAGCCTCGGGGGTCCATTTAATCATGACCGACCCTTTCCCTTTCGTCAGGTTGGTTAGGGGCACAGCCTTAGAAGCAAAGTGGGGAATGAAGCGCCGATAATAACCCGCGATTCCCAGAAAGGCCCGTACCTGCTTCTTGCTGTTGGGACGTGGCCAACTCTGGATGGCCTCGACTTTGTTGAGTTGGGGTTTTATCACTCCCCTGCCAATGGTGTACCCAAGATATTTGGCCTCCTCCTGCCCAATGGTACACTTCTTGGGGTTAGCCGTAAACCCCGCTTCCCGGATAGAGTCTAGGACTGCTTGCACTTTTGGCAGATGTGAGGCCCAATCTGTGCTATGGACAATTACGTCATCCAGGTAAGCCGCAGCATACTTCCGATGGGGCCTCAGTATCTGGTCCATTTTCCGCTGGAATGTGGCCGGCGCATTCTGTAACCCGAACGGCATTCTCTTATATTGGAACGCCCCGTCTGGGGTTACAAATGCGGTTTTCTCTTTGGCCGACTTGGCCAGGGGAATTTGCCAATACCCTTTTGTGAGGTCAAGAGTCGTCATGTATCGGGCTGTTCCCAGCCGGTCGATCAACTCATCTATACGTGGCATGGGGTAGGTGTCAAATTTTGTAACTTTGTTCAACTGACGAAAATCGTTACAAAATCGCCAGCTCCCATCCGGTTTAGGCACCAACACAATGGGACTAGACCAATCACTTTGGGACTCCTCTATCACCCCTAAGTTCAGCATTTTCTGTACTTCCTCCCGTATTGCCTCCCGTCGGGCCTCTGGGATCCGATAGGGTTTTAACTTCACCCTTTCACCGGGCGGGGTAATAATATCATGCTCTACCCCAGATGTTTGTCCCGGCAGCTCAGAGAACACCTCCTTGTTGCGAAGCACAAACTCCTTAACCTCCTGTTGTTGGGGTTGTGACAAGGTGGCTGCTATTCCAACCTCCGGAATCACGCAACCAGTTTGAGCTGGTGACCAAGTTTCTGCGACTAGGGACTCTCTATCCCTCCAGGCTTTCAACAGATTAACGTGATATATCTGTTCGGGCTTTCGCCTTCCTGGTTGTCTGACCTTGTAATTCACTTTGCTCACTTTTTCCATTATCTCGTAGGGGCCTTGCCATTTGGCAAGGAATTTACTTTCAACCGTAGGGACAAGTACCAATATCCTATCCCCCGGGGAAAAGGTACGGGTCTTTGCTCCACGGTTGTACACTCTCTGCTGTGCCAACTGCGCTTGGGCCAAATGTTCCTTCACGATGGGCATTACCTGTGCAATTCGATCTTGCATCAGGGCGACATGCTCAATCACACTCCTGTGGGGAGAACTCTCACTTTCCCAAGTTTCCTTGGCAATATCCAACAGCCCTCTTGGGTGTCTCCCATACAGTAACTCAAAGGGGGAGAATCCCGTAGAGGATTGGGGCACCTCCCTAATAGAAAACATCAAATAAGGAAGTAGACAGTCCCAATCCTTTCCATCTCTATCCACCACTTTCTTCAACATTTGTTTTAGGGTTTTGTTGAATCTTTCAACCAGCCCATCGGTTTGGGGGTGATACACAGATGTACGCAATTGCGTCACTTTGAACAATTTACACAGCTCTTTCATAACCCGGGACATAAAGGGTGTACCTTGGTCCGTAAGCAGTTCTTTACAAATACCCACCCGGCTAAAAACAAGAGATAGCTCTTTGGCTATGGTTTTGGCCGAGGTATTTCTGAGAGGGATCGCTTCTGGATAACGGGTGGCATAGTCCATTATAACCAATATGTACTGGTGCCCCCTAGCGGACTTGATTATAGGACCTACCAAATCCATTGCGATTCTCTCAAACGGGACCTCAATGATGGGTAGAGGGACCAGCGGGCTACGGAAATGTGGCATCGGGGCCGACCTCTGACACACAGGGCAGGAGGAACAATAATTTTCTATGTCCTTCATCACCCCAGGCCAATAGAATCTCTGTAATACCCTCTCTCGGGTTTTCTCTGTCCCCAGATGATCTCCAAGAATGTGCCCATGGGCCAACTCCAACACCAACTTCCTGTAAGGTTTGGGCACCACAAGCTGCTCAACGGTTTCTTCTGCCCTTTTTGCCACCCGATACAGTAGGTCCTTCTCTACGCTGAAGTATGGGTAAGTGCAGGTATTATCTGGGTTCACTAACTCGCCATCTATTTCCACTACGTTTTCCCGTGCCTTTATTAGGGCGGGGTCTTTTAACTGTTCTGTGGCAAAATTTTCCCTGTGAACCTCCAGATCAGAAAACTCCACAGACGGTAGGTTTTCGTCTGAGGAGGTGGGCTCCTCTCCAGTTTCTTGAGTCTCCCCTGCCAATACTGACAAGGGAAATTCTGGAGAGTCCTCACCACTCTCAGAGGAGTTCTGGCTATCACATTCCTGGTACATAGGGGCACCAGTGGGGGGCTCAGGATCATCCCACAGTTCCCAGAACTTCGGAAAATCTCTTCCCACAATGGCATCATGCGGTAATTGAGATACTAACCCCACTGGATGAGAGAGGGTACCTTTGGGGGTCTCGAAACACACTGTAGTCACTGGATACTCTCGGGTGTCCCCATGCACACAAATAACAGCTACCTTGCTATTCCCAGAGACCTCTGTTTTAACTAATTCAGCCTTTATCAGGGTCACAAGGCTACCTGAATCCAGTAATACCACAACATTTCTACCATTAATACACATTTTGCATAAATGTTTCTCAGTTCCCCGAATGGCAGTGCATGCGACTGTCGCACACAGCGACTGACGTCTGTCCGTCAGAAAGTCACATTGCATGGGTTCCTCCACAACCGGGCAATTTGCTGCAATATGTCCCGCTTGCCGGCAGCGGTAGCAAACAATCCTTTTGGCTGCCTCTTGAGCCCCTGACTTCCCAGGCTGTTCTCGCCAAACTTTGGGTAGAGCTCCCACCCTCTCACTCTCTCCACCCTCACCCCTTGGAATCCTCTTATCCGCCCCTGGGGATGGTCTGGTCTTAGGGTGGAAAGTCCGAGAGTCTCTGGAAGAGGCCGTCAGGTTCTCTGTAGCCAAGTATTTCTCTACACGATCCACAAGACCACTGGCCGTCTCTGGGTCTCCATGGCTTACCCACTTTTGGATGGCAGTAGGAAGAGCTCTCAAAAACCGATCCATTACAACACGTTCCACAATCTCTGGTGCGGACAAAGTCTCTGGCTGTAGCCACTTCCTGCTCAGGTGAATGAGATCATACATTTGAGACCTGGGGGGTTTTCCAAGCTGGAAAGTCCAGTTATGCACACGCTGAGCCCAGACAGCCAGGGTGACACCCAGCCTTGCCAATATTTCAGCTTTTAGCATCACATAGTCTTTTGCTTGGTCAGGCTCTAGGTCATAGTAAGCCTTCTGCGATTCACCAGTTAACAGAGGAGCCACCAGTCCAGCCCACTGCTCCTCAGGCCACTTTTCTCTTTCAGCAGTCCTTTCAAATGTGGTCAAAAATACCTCTGGATCATCCTCTCCAGTCATTTTTGTCAATAAACGACTCACCCCAAAGGACGCGGTATTAGTGGGACGGCTTTCCTCACTGGTCTGCGGACGTTGCTGCATTACTGCTTCCATTTGTTGTAGTCTCTGCTCTTGCTTCTGTAACAGGTCTATGAAGCGGGCCTCAGATTGCTGCTGGGCTTGTTGATGAGCTTGCTGCTGGGCTGCAAGGCTCCTTTGCAAACCTGCATTTGTCTGCTGTTGATTGGCATTTGCTAGAGCCAGCTGTTTCAGTATCTCCTCCATGCTGGCTTAAAAAAAACTGCCACTGGTTCTCCACCAACTGTGAGGGGGTTAACTCGGTAGCGGGTGTGTGTGACCCCCTGGTTGGGCTCCCCACACAAAAACAGGGCCAGCAGACGGAGGTTGTGGTTTTCAAAATCAAAAGGTGCGGTTTATTTCTCTATGTACAGTGACAAAAACACAGCAAAGCCAAAAAGAAACATAAACAAAATAAATCCTGGTCAGTTTGACCTCTGACTAAACATGCAGGTTTCCTAAACTAACAACTGGGATCAGCCTGGTGCTGTCCTAGTCCCTAAGTCCCTGGTTTAGTAAAAGTCCAAACAAATAGCCACACAGGCTTTGCCTCACCGCACAGGGGTTCACTCTCCCTAGACAGTCCACACAGGTCTTGTTCCAGGCATGAGCTAACACCTAATGAATCTGGGAGTTTTTATAGAGGCCTTAAACGAACTGACAGGCTTCAGCTGGTCTCATCAACTCCCTGCCTGCACGACGCCCAGCCCTCTCCCTAGAGGTATGAGTCATCCATGAGCCTACTAGCCTCAGCTGGGCTTATACAACTCTCCACCCTAGTTGTACAAGTCAGCATAAAGCCTGAATCTGGGAGAAATATATCTACCCCCCTGGATGCAACCAGGTGACTTTACCTTCCTGCTGTCACAATATATATATATGTATATAAATTATGAAAATACTCTGCACTACAATGCAGTGGCGGCTGGTGCTCAAAATTTTTGGGGGGGCGCAAACAAACTGAAAAAAACAAAAAACAATTGCCGCCACTGTGCCCATTAAACGCAGCCACTGTGCCCAAACACCACCAGTTTGCCCCCTCAAATACAGCCAGTTTGTTTCCATATACAGCCAGTGTGCCCCCATATATATACAGCCAGTGTGCCCCCATATACAGCCAGTGTGCCCCCATATATATATATAGCCAGTGTGCCCCCATATACAGCCAGTTTGTCCCCATATATATAGCCAGTGTGCCCCCATATACAGCCAGTGTGTCCCCATATATATAGCCAGTGTGCCCCCATATACAGCCAGTGTGTCCCCATATATATAGCCAGTGTGCCCCCATATACAGCCAGTTTGTCCCCATATACAGCCAGTTTGTCCCAAATGCAGCCAGTTTGTCCCCCATATACAGCCAGTTCCCCCAAATGCAGCCAGTTTGTCCCCCATATACAGCCAGTTCCCCCCAAATGCAGCCAGCGTGTCCCCCATATACAGCCAGTTCCCCCCCAAATGCAGCCAGTTTGTCCCCCATATACAGCCAGTTCCCCCAAATGCAGCCAGTTTGTCCCCCATATACAGCCAGTTCCCCCCAAATGCAGCCAGCGTGTCCCCCATATACAGCCAGTTCCCCCCAAATGCAGCCAGTTTGTCCCCCATATACAGCCAGTTCCCCCCAAATGCAGCCAGCGTGTCCCCCATATACAGCCAGTTCCCCCCATATTCAGCCAGTTTGTCCCCCATATACAGCCAGTTCCCCCCATATTCAGCCAGTTTGTCCCCCATATTCAGCCAGTTCCCCTCATATTCAGCCAGTTTGTCCCCCATATTCAGCCAGTTCCCCCCATATTCAGCCAGTTTGTCCCCCATATTCAGGAAGTTCCCCCCATTTTCAGCCAGTTTGTCCCCCATATTCAGCCAGTTCCTCCCAAATGCAGCCAGTTTGTCCCCCATATTCAGCCAGTTTGTGCCCCATATTCAGCCAGTTTGTGCCCCATATTCAGCCAGTTTGTCCCCCAAATGCAGCCTGTCCCCCTCCCCAGCCCTGCACTTACCTTCCTCGGTCCGCGCCGTCCTCGATGTGTTCTCCCGCCCTCGATGTCGCTTCAGCCAATCAGGTTACCGGTAACCAGATCAAGTGAACCTGATTGGCTGAAACCTCCACACAGTCTTCTTCCAGGAACGCACCCCCGTGCGTACCTGGGAGGAGTTTTTGGAAGCCGAATACAGCGTGAGAGCTGTATTCGGAAAGCCTATCAGAGCCGTTGGCTCTGATAGGCACTTCCAAGTTACACCCACCGCCACTCACCAGGAGGCCGGCCATATGTATAGTGGGCAGCGCGGCAGCGCGGTGACAATACACAGATTCATGCAATGCATGAATCTGTGTATTGTCTTTCAGTGGCGGTGCAGGAGCGAGAGGGGGCGGCGCTCCGGCGCCCTCTATGGACGCACCGCCACTGCTACAATGCCAACAAAGTTGTGCATAATCAATTTTAATTAAATATGTTAGCAGCCGGCCACCACTGTCATGTGTTCCCCCTGCTAAAATATTATTTCATAAAGTGCAGCGCTGCTTTAGACCTACAGTATCTCACAAAAGTCAGTACACCCCTCACATTTTTGTAAATATTTTATTATATCTTTCATGTGATAACATTGAAGAAATGAAACTTTACTACAATGTAGTGTAGTGAGTGTACAGCTTGTATAATGTGTGCTGTCCCCTCAAAATAACTCAACACACAGCCATTGATGTCTAAACCACTGGCAACAAAAGTGAGTACACCCCTAAGTGAAAATGTCCAAATTGGGCCCAAAGTATTAATATTTTGTGTGGTCACCATTATTTTCCAGCACTGCCTTAACCCTCTTGGGCATGGAGTTCACCAGAGCTTCACAGGTTGTCACTGGAGTCCTCTTCCACTCCTCCATGATGACATCATGGAGCTGGTGGATGTTAGAGAGCTTGCTCTTCTCCACCTTCCGTTTGAGGATGCCCCACAGATGCTCAATAGGGTTTATGTCTGGAGACATGCTTGGCCAGTCCATCACCTTTACCCTCAGCTTCTTTAGGAAGGCAGTGGTCGTCTTGGAGGTGTGTTTGGGGTCGTTATGTTGGAATACTGCCCTGCGGCCCAGTCTCCAAAGGGAGGGAATCATGCTCTGCTTCAGTATGACCGGGTACATGTTGGCATTCATGGTTCCCTCAATGAACTGTAGCTCCCCAGTGCCGACACTCATGCAGCCCCAGAACATGACACTCCCACCACCATACTTGACTGTAAAGACACACTTGTCTTTGTACTCCTCACCTGGTTGTCGCCACACACGCTTGACACCATCTGAACCAAATAAGTTTATCTTGGTCTCATCAGACCACAGGACATGGTTCCAGTAATCCATGTCCTTAGTCTGTTTGTCTTCAGCAAACTGTTTTCAGGCTTTCTTGTGTATCATCTTTAGAAGAGGCTTCATTCTGGGACGACAGCCAAGCAGACCAACTTGATGCAGTGTGCGGCCTATGGCCTGAGCACTGACAGGCTGATCCCCCCACCTCATAAACCTCTACAGCAATGCTGGCAGCGCTCATACGTCTATTTCCCAAAGACAACCTCTGGATATGATGCTGAGCATGTGCACTCAACCTCGTTTGGTCGACCATGGCGAGGCCTGTTCTGAGTGGAACCTATCCTGTTTGTGGAACCTGTCCTGTTAAACCGCTGTATGGTCTTGGCCACCGGGCTGCAGCTCAGTTTCAGGGTCTTGGCAATCTTATAGCCTAGGTCATCTTTATGTAGAGCAACAATTCTTTTTTTTCAGATCCTCAGAGAGTTCTTTGCAATGAGGTGACATGTTGAAGTTTCAGTGACCAGTATGACCGGTGATAATTGCAAGAGAATCCAGCAAGCTGGTTGTACCCAAGTTGAGTGATCACTCAACTTGGTACATTCAGCCTGCCCGTTACTAGGTCGAAACTTGGCCGGTTCCTGCTGAGATTCGAGCCGTGTATGGCCGACCTTAGCCCACATCATTATATTACCTCCACCATTGTTCACAGTTGTTTAGCATTTTCTCCATCTAAACACTTGAAGATGAGGACTGGACTGTAACGGGAGGGCCCGTGGAACCCAGAATCCCTTGGAAAGGTTGGGAAACCCTTGTTTCAGCTCCCCATGCACCTCCTATGTCTAAGTGACCCTGTGTCCATTAGGGACACAGGGTGACTGAGAAAATATGACTTGGATTACTTAAAATGGAATAGTAATATTTATCCACAATATCTTTATATATAAATACTGTTCTTGTGTAGCGGGTATTTGAATTTAGGGGAAGCATCTGGGTGGTAGTGTAACCCAGATGCACTGATTGCTAGGGAATCCGAGACCCTTTTGTGGTTCTTGGAGGACTCTGGTGGTGTGAGGTTCCCTGTGGCCTACAGGTGGCGTTGTCGCCCTGGCCGGAGTTGAACTCACACCGCAAGACTGTGCCTTTTTGTCCTTTCCTGGCGCTGGTACAGCGAGGCGGGGAACCTGCTGTAACGCAAAAGGAGAGGAGACAAAAGGGGCGGACGTCCGGACCTTGGGGTTCAGAGTCGGAGGACGCGGCCGCACCCAGGCACCTTCAGCTTGGGTGCTGGCGTCCCGGAGATCCGGGCCCAGGTGCCCTTGACCTGGCCGGAGCGAGCGATGGAGTCCATCTCAGGCACCTTTAGCCTGGGGTGAGGTACTATGGCGGATGCCTGGGGCTCAGTACCTTCGACTGAGTTCTGCGAGGGTGGAGGAATCCGAGGGGGCCCTAACTCTTTGGGTGCCCATGTCTGAGTTAGTGAGGACTGGTGAGCGGAACTTCTCTGGAGAGTCCGGCGCAGCATTGCTGGTGACAGAGAGGCCTCCGGTGACTCCTTTGGACGGATATCCTTCCCCTGACAGTGGCCGTGCTAGCGAAGGTAATTCATGTTCTACCTCATATAGTCAGTGGCAGTGACTATTCGCCATTGGTGACACTACAGTGGTTAGCGATACCGTGAAGGATTGTGCCTCGACCTACTCCCGTTAATACTGAACTGTTGCAAAGGTTCCAACTTGACTGTGCTGTATGTTTATTCGCTGAGAAGAATAAAACTGTGTTGGACCTATTCAGTGTGTGGAACTCTGGTTACTAGGAGCAAAGGGGAGTCAAGGACGGAGGAAAGGATTTGACTCTAGGACACCTACACAAAGCCCGATCTTTCTGGCCTTCACCTCTTCACTAGGGATGAGCCGAACACCCCCGGGTTCGGTTCGCACCAGAACCTTCGAACGGACCGAAAGTTCGCGCGAATTTTCGAACCCTATTCGTTATAATGGACGCGAACGTTCGAAATCAAAATTGCTAATTACAACGGCCAATATGCATGTTAATGTTATAAAACAGGTTTGGGGACCCGGGTCCTGCCCCAGGGGACATATATCAATGCAAAAAGAAATTTTAAAAACTAAAGTTTTTTCGGGAGCAGTCATTTTAATGATGCATAAAGTGAAAAAAAAAAAGTGAAATTTTCCTTTAAATATGGTACCTGGGGGGTGTCTAAAGTATGCCTGTGAAGTGGCATGTGTTTCCCGTGTTTAGAACTGTCCTTGCACAAAATGACATTTGTAAAGGAAAAAAAGAAGCCATTTAAAACCACTTGCGGCTTTAATGTCATGTCTTGTCCTGGCCGCCATATGGCTGAAAATCCTTGAGAAAAATGGCATGGCTACCCCATCACCCCCCCCCCCCACCCCAGCCCCTTTGGGTCTTGTATGGATACTAAGGGGGACCCCGCACCCAAAATAAAACCCTATACCTACAACCCTATATACTCTGAACAGCAGTATATAGGTGGTGCAAACAAGACATGGACTGTAGGTTTGTTCTTAAGTAGAATCTGAACAGGTACATTATGAAGTGTAGCTACATCCCAAAAAATCTATTTTTAAGCTTTTTGGAGAACATAGGGAGGGGTTATCACCCCTGTAACATTTGCTGTCTTTGCACATCTGTTCAGAACATGTCACCTCACTTTCCGTCCCAATGACAAATGTTTTTGGAAAAGTGGGGTTTTAATTGAAACAAGGATTGGTGATAAAGCATCAGTAGAGAGGAGATACCTTTTTCCCAAATTAAATCTAACAGGATAGAATTTTCCTTCCTAGGGGTAGATTTCCTCTCACTTCCTGTTTTCTCTTGCCGTTTGCAAGTAGGAGTCGTTTGTAAGTTGGATGTTTGAAAGTAGGGGCCTGCCGTATATACTCTGCAGAAATTTGCCCTATTAGATGTTGGTGTAGCCACAAGACTGGTGGGCACAGGAATGGGCCCTGCTGTGAGTTAATAGATCAAGATTTGTACTTGCATGCACCTGTTGAACCGGGCAGAAAAATTGGGCCTTTGGTGGTGGTGGTGGTGGTGGTGGACGGTGTTGCCACAAGACTGTAAGCCCTCACAGTTACTCTTGGTGGGTGCAGGAATGGGCCCTGCTGTGAGTTATTAGATCAAGATTTGTAATTGCATGCACCTGTTGAACAGGGCAGAAAAATTGGGCCTTTGGTGGTGGTGGTGGTGGTGGACGGTGTTGCCACAAGACTGTAGGCCCTCATAGTTACTCTTGGTGGGTGCAGGAATGGGCCCTGCTGTGAACTATTAGATCAAGATTTGTAATTACACGCCCCTGTTAAACAGGGGCTGAAAAATTGTGCCTTAGGCATTGGTGCTGGTGCCACAACACTGCAACCCCTCACAGATACTGTACTTGGAGCACAGCAGTCACACCTGTTGCGAAGCATCTTTTTAAAAAATTGTAATTACACGCCCCTGTTATACAGGGGCTGAAAAATTGTGCCTTAGGCACTGGTGCTGGTGCCACAACACTGCAACCCCTCACAGATACTGTACTCTGAGCACAGCAATGAGACCTGTTGCAAAGCATTGCCTAAAAATTGTAATTACACGCCCCAACAGGGGCTGAAAAATTGTGCCTTAGGCACTGGTGCTGGTGCCACAACACTGCAACCCCTCACAGATACTGTACTCTGAGCACAGCAGTCACACCTGTTGCGAAGCATCTTTTTAAAAAAAATTAATTACACGCCCCTGTTATACAGGGGCTGAAAAATTGTGCCTTAGGCACTGGTGCTGGTGCCACAACACTGCAACCCCTCACAGATACTGTACTCTGAGCACAGCAATGAGACCTGTTGCAAAGCATTGCCTAAAAATTGTAATTACACGCCCCAACAGGGGCTGAAAAATTGTGCCTTAGGCACTGGTGCTGGTGCCACAACACTGCAACCCCTCACAGATACTGTACTCTGAGCACAGCAGTCACACCTGTTGCGAAGCATCTTTTTAAAAAATTGTAATTACACGCCCCTGTTATACAGGGGCTGAAAAATTGTGCCTTAGGCACTGGTGTGGTGGCATGGATCATTGAGGAGGAGGAAGAGGATAGTCAGTGAACATAACAGGACAGTCACTCAGCATCAGCATAGGCAGTCTTGAAGGGATGTGACATTATAAATTATTCCGTTATATCCGCTTCAGGTGTCTGGTAGCTGGTGGTGATCCAAGACTGATTCATTTTTATGAAGGTCAGTCGATCAACCGAGTCGGTGGACAGGCGCACCCTATGATCGGTGACAAATCCTCCAGCAGCACTGAATGTGCGTTCGGAAAGAACGCTGGATGCAGGACAGGCCAGTAGCTCAATTGCATACTGTGCAAGCTCTGGCCAGTGATCCATCCTCAGGACCCAGTAAGCCAGAGGATTTTCGGTGGGAAAGGTGTCCAAGTCTGACCTTGCCCCTAGGTATTCCTGCACCATGTATATCAGACGCTGGCGATGGTTGCTGGAACCGATCATACCTTGGGGCTGCGGACTAAAAAATTGTCTGAACGCATCGGTCAGACGTCCACCTTCCCCACCGCTCCTTCTGCTACTGACCGAAGCCTCAGCAACTTGTCGTCCAGGACCAGGAGTTTGTAACCTCCCAGTTTCTGGTAACGCGTTGCACAGACCTTTCTGCAAGGCCTCCCTGAGATGTCTCATCCTCTGCTCCCTCTGCGACGGCAAGATAAGGTCCGCAACCTTACCCTTGTACCGTGGATCAAGGAGAGTGGCCAGCCAGTAATGGTCACTCTCTTTGATCCGAAGAACACGAGGATCCTTCCGCAGGCTTTGCAGGATCAGGGAGGCCATGCAGCGTAGGTTAGCTGAGGCATTCGGTCCGGAGTCTTCTGGGTCACTGAGGATGACATGATCGCCAGCCACCTCCTCCCAGCCACGTACAAGTCCACTGGTTTGTTGGGACTGTACATCATCCCTAAAAGACTGCTGCTGCTGATGCTGAGTGCCAGGCTCCACCTCCATGCTCACACAATCCTCCTCCTCCTCCTCCTCCTCCTCCTCTTCCTGTGTGATGGGTGGGACAGAAGGAACATTGTCTGGATAAAGGGGGCCTTGAGAGACAAGGAAGTCCTCCTCTTCCTGCCTCTGTTCTGCCTCAAGTGCCCTGTCCATTATCCCACGCAGCGTATGCTCCAACAGGTGGACAAGAGGTACAGTGTCACTGATGCATGCACTGTCACTGCTCACCATCCTCGTGGCCTCCTCAAATGGTGAGAGGACAGTGCATGCATCCCTGATCATGCTCCACTGGCGTGGGGAAAAAAAGCCAAGCTCCCCTGACCCTGTCCTGGTGCCGTAGTCGCAAAGGTACTCATTGATGGCCCTCTGCTGCGTGTGCAGTCGCTGCAGCATGGCCAACGTTGAGTTCCACCTGGTGGGCATGTCACATATTAGGCGGTTCTTGGGCAGGTTCAGCTCCTTTTGCAGCTCAGTCAGCCGAGCACTGGCATTATAAGATCGGCGGAAATGCACACAGACTTTCCTGGCCTGCCTCAGGACATCCTGTAAGCCTGGGAACCTGCCCAAGAACCGCTGCACCACCAGGTTGAGGACGTGAGCCATACAGGGCACATGGGTGAGCTGCCCCTGTCGCAGGGCGGAGAGGAGGTTGGTGCCATTATCAGAAACGACCATTCCTGGCTTAAGCTGGCGTGGCGTCAACCACCTCTCGGCCTGCCCCTGCAGAGCTGCCAGAACCTCTGGCCCAGTGTGGCTCCTGTCCCCCAAACACACCAGCGCAAGCACGGCATGGCATCTTTTTGCCTGCGTACTCGCGTAGCCCCTTGTACGCCTACGGAGCACCGCTGGTTCCGAGGACAGAGCACTCGAAGAGGACATGGAGGAAGAAGAAGAGGAGGGGGTGGAGGAGAGAGGTGTGTCACAACCAGTAGTAGCATTTTGCAGGCGTGGTGGCGTAACAACCTCCAACACTACTGCACCTTGTCCTGCATCCCTCCCAGCTACCAATAGAGTGACCCAATGGGCCGTGAAAGAAAGATAACATCCCTGTCCATGCCTGCTGGACCATGAGTCAGCGGTAATATGCACCTTACCGCTGACCGCCCTGTCCAGCGAGGCATGGACATTGCCTTCCACATGCCAGTAGAGAGACGGAATCGCCTTCCGTGAGAAAAAGTGGCGTTTGGGAACCTGCCACTGAGGAACCGCACATTGAACAAACTCACGGAAGGGGGCCGAGTCTATCAACTGAAAAGGCAGCAGTTGAAGTGCTAGCAATTTAGCCAAGCTAGCATTCAACCGCTGGGCATGTGGATGGCTGGGAGTATACTTCTTTCGACGGTCCAGCAGCTGGGGCAGGGAAATTTGCCTGCTACAATCGGACGTCGGTGTACTGCAAGTACTTGGTTGTGACACACCTAATTCTACACCTTCAGTCCTCTCAGAGCAGCTTTCAGAGAGGACTGAAGATATAGTGGGGATGGAGATCCCAGCTGATGAGGAGCAAGGAGAGGTCCGCTTTGTTCTTTGGTGTGGGTCTTTTATGTGTGCTTGCCAACGAGCTGCATGGCAGGTCGACATATGTCTGCTCATGCTTGTGGTGCCCAAGCGGCTGATGTTTTGGCCACGCGAGATACGCTTGAGACAAATATTGCAAATAGCAGTGGTGCGATCTGATGCACTCGTCTCAAAAAAGGCCCACACCAAAGAACTTTTGTGATAACGTGCAGAGGCAGCGCCCTGCACAGGCGGAGCTCTGCGGTGTGGTACAGTTGCTGTGCTGGCCTCTAGCTGGCCTCCAGGGGGCATCCTGCCTCGTTGGACATGTGACGCTGCATCCTCCTCCTCCTCCTCCTCTCTCCCTTCAGGCACCCACGTGGAGTCAGTGACCTCATCATCCCCTCCCTCTTCACCACTAGAGCAAACCTGGCAGTAAGCTGCAGCTGGTGGAACACTACTGCCAGATTGCTGTCCTTCAGCATCCCCTCTCTCTGCGCGCACACTACTGACTTCCTCAAGCTGGGTATCATCATCCGAGCCTTCGAATCGTTGGGCATCCTCCTGGAGCATGTACCCAACACTGTGCTCAAACAGTTCGGGGGACTCCTCAGGAGGACATGGTGGGTCTAGGGAAGGGGTGGCTGATGATGCCATTGAGTACGCGTTGGCAGCTGCTCTGCCAGTACCCTGAGCCTGGGTGAGAGAGGATGAGGAGGATGAGGAGGGCTTGGTCATCCATTCTACCAAGCCTTCGGCATGATGCGGCTCCACATGTCCAGCTGCCGAAAACAAAGACAAGCGTGTCCCATGGCCACGTGCTGATGACGATGCACGACCACGTCCACGGCCAGCACTGTTGTCTCTAGAAACAGAGCCTGCCTGCCCTGTGTTCTTGCCTCGGCACGCTCTGCCTCTCCTTGGCGGTCTTCCAGCCATTGTAGTCGGTAGTGTATATAGTATAAAAAATAGAACTCCTATGTGTGCTCACAACACACTGTAGGTCCTATGGGTGCTGACACTAACACACTATAGGTACTATGTGTGCTGCTGACAAGAAAATATAGGAGCTCTGTTTGCTGCCACTAACACACTAGAAGTCCTATGGGTGCTGCTGAGAAGAAAATATAGGAGCTCTGTTTGCTGCCACTAACACACTAGAAGTCCTATGGGTGCTGCTGAGAAGAAAATATAGGAGCTCTGTTTGCTGCCACTAACACACTAGAAGTCCTATGGGTGCTGCTGAGAAGAAAATATAGGAGCTCTGTTTGCTGCCACTAACACACTAGAAGTCCTATGGGTGCTGCTGAGAAGAAAATATAGGAGCTCTGTTTGCTGCCACTAACACACTAGAAGTCCTATGGGTGCTGCTGAGAAGAAAATATAGGAGCTCTGTGTGATGCCACTAACACACTAGAAGTCCTATGGGTGCTGCTGAGAAGAAAATATAGGAGCTCTGTTTGCTGCCACTAACACACTAGAAGTCCTATGGGTGCTGCTGAGAAGAAAATATAGGAGCTCTGTTTGCTGCCACTAACACACTAGAAGTCCTATGGGTGCTGCTGAGAAGAAAATATAGGAGCTCTGTTTGCTGCCACTAACACACTAGAAGTCCTATGGGTGCTGCTGAGAAGAAAATATAGGAGCTCTGTTTGCTGCCACTAACACACTAGAAGTCCTATGGGTGCTGCTGAGAAGAAAATATAGGAGCTCTGTTTGCTGCCACTAACACACTAGAAGTCCTATGGGTGCTGCTGAGAAGAAAATATAGGAGCTCTGTTTGCTGCCACTAACACACTAGAAGTCCTATGGGTGCTGCTGAGAAGAAAATATAGGAGCTCTGTTTGCTGCCACTAACACACTAGAAGTCCTATGGGTGCTGCTGAGAAGAAAATATAGGAGCTCTGTGTGATGCCACTAACACACTAGAAGTCCTATGGGTGCTGCTGAGAAGAAAATATAGGAGCTCTGTTTGCTGCCACTAACACACTAGAAGTCCTATGGGTGCTGCTGAGAAGAAAATATAGGAGCTCTGTTTGCTGCCACTAACACACTAGAAGTCCTATGGGTGCTGCTGAGAAGAAAATATAGGAGCTCTGTTTGCTGCCACTAACACACTAGAAGTCCTATGGGTGCTGCTGAGAAGAAAATATAGGAGCTCTGTGTGATGCCACTAACACACTAGAAGTCCTATGGGTGCTGCTGAGAAGAAAATATAGGAGCTCTGTTTGCTGCCACTAACACACTAGAAGTCCTATGGGTGCTGCTGAGAAGAAAATATAGGAGCTCTGTTTGCTGCCACTAACACACTAGAAGTCCTATGGGTGCTGCTGAGAAGAAAATATAGGAGCTCTGTTTGCTGCCACTAACACACTAGAAGTCTTATGGGTGCTGCTGAGAAGAAAATATAGGAGCTCTGTTTGCTGCCACTAACACACTAGAAGTCCTATGGGTGCTGCTGAGAAGAAAATATAGGAGCTCTGTTTGCTGCCACTAACACACTAGAAGTCCTATGGGTGCTGCTGAGAAGAAAATATAGGAGCTCTGTGTGATGCCACTAACACACTAGAAGTCCTATGGGTGCTGCTGAGAAGAAAATATAGGAGCTCTGTTTGCTGCCACTAACACACTAGAAGTCCTATGGGTGCTGCTGAGAAGAAAATATAGGAGCTCTGTGTGATGCCACTAACACACTAGAAGTCCTATGGGTGCTGCTGAGAAGAAAATATAGGAGCTCTGTTTGCTGCCACTAACACACTAGAAGTCCTATGGGTGCTGCTGAGAAGAAAATATAGGAGCTCTGTGTGATGCCACTAACACACTAGAAGTCCTATGGGTGCTGCTGAGAAGAAAATATAGGAGCTCTGTTTGCTGCCACTAACACACTAGAAGTCCTATGGGTGCTGCTGAGAAGAAAATATAGGAGCTCTGTTTGCTGCCACTAACACACTAGAAGTCCTATGGGTGCTGCTGAGAAGAAAATATAGGAGCTCTGTTTGCTGCCACTAACACACTAGAAGTCCTATGGGTGCTGCTGAGAAGAAAATATAGGAGCTCTGTGTGATGCCACTAACACACTAGAAGTCCTATGGGTGCTGCTGAGAAGAAAATATAGGAGCTCTGTTTGCTGCCACTAACACACTAGAAGTCCTATGGGTGCTGCTGAGAAGAAAATATAGGAGCTCTGTTTGCTGCCACTAACACACTAGAAGTCCTATGGGTGCTGCTGAGAAGAAAATATAGGAGCTCTGTTTGCTGCCACTAACACACTAGAAGTCCTATGGGTGCTGCTGAGAAGAAAATATAGGAGCTCTGTTTGCTGCCACTAACACACTAGAAGTCCTATGGGTGCTGCTGAGAAGAAAATATAGGAGCTCTGTTTGCTGCCACTAACACACTAGAAGTCCTATGGGTGCTGCTGAGAAGAAAATATAGGAGCTCTGTGTGATGCCACTAACACACTAGAAGTCCTATGGGTGCTGCTGAGAAGAAAATATAGGAGCTCTGTTTGCTGCCACTAACACACTAGAAGTCCTATGGGTGCTGCTGAGAAGAAAATATAGGAGCTCTGTTTGCTGCCACTAACACACTAGAAGTCCTATGGGTGCTGCTGAGAAGAAAATATAGGAGCTCTGTGTGATGCCACTAACACATTAGAAGTCCTATGGGTGCTGCTGAGATGAAAATATAGGAACTCTGTGTGATGCCACTAACACATTAGAAGTCCTATGGGTGCTGCTGAGATGAAAATATAGGAACTCTGTGTGATGCCACTAACACATTAGAAGTCCTATGGGTGCTGCTGAGAAGAAAATATAGGAGCTCTGTTTGCTGCCACTAACACACTAGAAGTCCTATGGGTGCTGCTGAGAAGAAAATATAGGAGCTCTGTTTGCTGCCACTAACACACTAGAAGTCCTATGGGTGCTGCTGAGAAGAAAATATAGGAGCTCTGTGTGATGCCACTAACACACTAGAAGTCCTATGGGTGCTGCTGAGAAGAAAATATAGGAGCTCTGTTTGCTGCCACTAACACACTAGAAGTCCTATGGGTGCTGCTGAGAAGAAAATATAGGAGCTCTGTTTGCTGCCACTAACACACTAGAAGTCCTATGGGTGCTGCTGAGAAGAAAATATAGGAGCTCTGTTTGCTGCCACTAACACACTAGAAGTCCTATGGGTGCTGCTGAGAAGAAAATATAGGAGCTCTGTTTGCTGCCACTAACACACTAGAAGTCCTATGGGTGCTGCTGAGATGAAAATATAGGAGCTCTGTTTGCTGCCACTAACACACTAGAAGTCCTATGGGTGCTGCTGAGAAGAAAATATAGGAGCTCTGTGTGATGCCACTAACACACTAGAAGTCCTATGGGTGCTGCTGAGAAGAAAATATAGGAGCTCTGTGTGATGCCACTAACACACTAGAAGTCCTATGGGTGCTGCTGAGAAGAAAATATAGGAGCTCTGTTTGCTGCCACTAACACACTAGAAGTCCTATGGGTGCTGTTGGGGTGCACTGCTGTGCTAACAGCACTGCGGTTGGTACTACTGCAATACTGTACTAACAGTAAGCACGCACCAGACTAATCCCCAGCAGCAGCTAATAACACACTAACTGTGCAATCAGCAGCAATGAACGATCAATGACTTAGGTAGCAATGGTTTAGCAAAGAAATAGCCAATGGTTTAGCAAAGAAGAGCAAATCTTTCAGTATCAAGCAAAGACAGAATCAGCAGACTAATCTCTCCTAAAGCCGGAACTCATGTGACCGGGGCCGATGGCGTGGCGGCCTTTTAAATGGTGGGGCGTGTACTAAAGCCCCTGATCTGTAATTGGCTACAGCCGTCCTGCCTGTAGCCAATTATTGCTCTCCGAGTTTCGGGCGCTGTGATTGGCCAAGCATGCGGGGTCACAGTGCATGCTTGGCCAATCATCAGCCAGCAATGCACTGCGCCGGCCGCGCCGGCCGCAATGCATTGCGGGGCCGCTCGCATCACACGAATGTGATGCGAACGGCCCAAATAGTTCTGGGCTCGACGAGCGAGCGAACGCCCGATGCTCGATTCGAACATGGGTTCGAATCGAGCACCGGGCCCATCCCTACTCTTCACTATGGAGGACATGGGCAGTGGTGTATCTCATCCCTCCCCCCGGTACTAACACCCCTAGACAAAGACAGACAAGCCAAGAATGAGAAGGGATGAGAGGGGTGAGGTCGCTACACTTGGTTTGTTTGATTCTGAACTCAACATGTTAATTGAAAGAGCTGATCACATTGGCGTCTGTACAATGCAGGAGACGGGCCAACTCCTACTGGAGCTCCTTCTATTGTGAGAAGGTGTCCTGTGTTTATACTTATGATAATGAGTAATCTACTGTCTGAAGCTTGGTGACAACGAGTCTGACCTGTAGTGAAATCCTGATTAATCACAACAATGGCCATGTGGGCACTGAGTCACCTCGTCTGGTTAAAGGCTTAGTAATTAGCTCATGTTAATTAGGTTTCTGGTTACAGTTTGTATTGTCATTCTGGTGTATATATTTGTGTGAGATCTCAAATAAAGGAGGCTATTCCTGATGTACTCCAAGACTGGTGTTGTCTGGTTCTTGGGGGTTACTATAGCCAGATCCATTGGTCTCGTGTTCCAGGACTTAGGAAGCGATATACTGACGGAAGCACTCAAGCGGAGTGTGGGACGTTCCGTCACAAGGACATTTCTGAAAATCCTTAGCTGTCACCCTAGTGTTTCTTTGGCCCCATGTCTCCTCTACAAGTGTGCACTTGTAGCCCCATGTCTCCTCTACAAGTGTGCAAAGTTTGGTGTCTGGGAGACCTACGGGCGGGGAGAACCGATTTTTCAAACCCGGGCACTACTTTCATAGACTCCCATGTTAAACATCAGTCTAGTCATGGGCACAGTGAAGCATGGGCACAGTGAGGCATGCAGATGGACACCCTAGGCTTATACTCAAGTCAATAAGTTTTCCCAGTTTTTTGGGGTAAAATTAGGTGCCTCGGCTTATATTCGGTTCGGCTTATACTCGAATATATACAGTACTTGTTCTGCGGCTGCCGCTGCCTCTCTGAGTCTCTCTCTCAGTTTCTCACATCAGCCGATCAGCGGCGTCGAGAGAGAGACTCATCTAATGTAGTTACGCGGCGCACTGACACGATACCAAGAGCGGAGGAGGAGGTGGGTGGAGCCTCTTCCCTGCACTCGTTGCTAACGCCTGGGCCGCTTGGCGTCTAGCAACAAGTGACGTCAGTGAGTCACGTTGGGCCGCTCTGTAGGCAGGTGCGATAGCGTGCGGCTCCACAGACGGGTAAGAAAGCGGGCGGCTCCGGTTCGTGGGCGGGCGGCGCGGTTCGTGGGCAGACCGTGCTGCTCAGTGTGTTGGCAGCGCAGGTGAGAGTGAGAGAGCAGGCTCATCTCTCACCGCCCGTGCCTGCCCTGCATTCCTGCAGTGACTTCCGCCCTCACTGTGCAGGCAGCAGAGAGATTACATTATCTCTCTGCTGCCTGACTCTGGGAGTCTGGGACACAGCAAGAGACAACCAAAACTACACCTTAGCAGGCAAGTTAGTGACAATCCGCAAATTGTGTCAGGTGATGTGGCAAATGACAATCTGCATCTGGTGGCAGGCAAGTGACAATCAGCAAAGTGTGGCAGGTGAGTGGCAAGTGACAATCCGCAAGGTGTGGCTAGTGACAATCCGCAAGGTGTGGCAGGTGATGTGGCAAGTGACAATCCACAAGGTGTGGCAAGTGACAATCCACAAGATGTGGCAGGTGACGTGGCAAGTGACAATCTGCAACGTGTGGCAAGTGACATGCTCAGGGCTCCCACTAATTGCAGGCGACGGTGCCAAGTGACACACTCGGGGTTCCCACTGATTCTGCATTGAACTATTTAATTTTATATTACAATGTAATAATAGAAATAATGCGCTTCAATCATCCTGATACCACAACAACCATGGTGCCGGGATGATTGAAGCGCCGACACCAGCCATTTCCGCGATAAATTTCCCACAAAAAAAACATATTTTTTGGCAGTGCCCCTCCCGAGAAAAGACTCTGGATCCGCCCCTGTATTGGACAGAAACAGCCATCACTATGTTCCCAGAAAGCATTATCTCAACCTTCCATCTCTTCCAGAAAAGATCAGAGATTCTATTGTTACATGCAAATCTTGCTTACTTACTCCCAGCAAGCTCTGCTTGAATCGTCACCTCTTCTTGCCCTGCTTTTAGGCAAATGGAGATAATTGGTAGGGGATCATTATAAAAGACCCACTAATTTCTATATTTTAATGCAACTAAGTATGGATGTTATAGTGATAAACTAACAGAGATCATGTTAGTTCAACATCTTCTGCTGAAATATGTTATTATGTTATGATCCAAAGTATGCCATATAAGTAATTCTTATTTCTCTACAGACTTTCATAGCATATAAAATGCAGTTAGTAAATTTTTTAACACCTATAGGACTTGTATAATGTGTGGCAGGCATCTATATTCTATTTGAGTTTACAGTAGTTATTTAGATTTTTCTTTTCTGTTCTACCAAAGTACATAATTTTTTTTCTTTTGTACCTTGAAACCTATAAAATTTTATTGTCTCTTCATATTTGCATTTATCAGTTCACAGTAATGTCAAATAACTCTTGGCTGCCAGTGTTTTTTCTTAATGCCAGAGGCCATTAAACCAAGGTAGGTAAGACTTAAACATGTTTTATGGAAATAAAATCCAGATTATTATTGTAATGGTGACCTAAGGTTAGAAGACTTCTCTACATTATTGGCTTTGATTTCTTTTCATATGGGTATGGAGCGCAGCAATAAGAAACAACAGCCCATATAAATGATTACAAGGAACAACGGCTCTGTCTGCTGATCTCCGTGTTATAATCTGACATATGGACAGCTACAGACTTTGAACTGCATTTCCTCTTCTTGATATTCTTATGTACTTCAGCTCATTATTATGACAATCATTACATTCCAATACACCCAGAGAACAAAAGACACTGAAAACCTAAAAGTTTAAATCCCAGGCATTTGTTTTTCACATAATGAGCACTAAGCTGTTCAGATGTGTTATATCCCACTGTTTCTTGCCTGGTATAAAGTATAGGCAAAAGTGAAAAGGCTTTATAACCAGTGCGTTTTTATAGCCAACATGTGACCTGGGCAACTGTATTTC
The DNA here is from genome assembly GCA_029206835.1 of Rana muscosa. Classification (NCBI taxonomy): domain Eukaryota; kingdom Metazoa; phylum Chordata; class Amphibia; order Anura; family Ranidae; genus Rana; species Rana muscosa. The sequence continues at coordinate 97,287,006 of JARGYO010005626.1, read as the reverse complement.
CTTAATTTAAAGCAGGGGTGCCCAAGCTTTTGAAGCACGAGTGCCACTTAAGCGACTTAATAACCGGTCGCGGGTCACAATGAGCGGAGCGGTCTGATGGCAGGTCCGTGTCTGCCCTGCATATGCAGAGTGGATATGGACACAACCCACTATACTCTTCTTTTTATTTTATTTTTATTTATCGGATTGGAGGTAGGACACAAGTCGGTTTACATCTGCCACTCCTTAGAGGTGAATGGAGGGTCCAATTGGGTCGAACTGACCATGTGAAAGGGGCCCAAGGCTGCTTTCATACTGATGCGCTGCGGTTTACCCACACCGCGGGTGCAACGCAGTGTACCTTTGGCTTTCCTGCACTTTGCAATAGACTTCTATTATATTCTGTAGGTTTGATGCACTTTCAGAAAGCTCACCAAACTTGCAGGTATTAACAGAAGGCTATGGCTCAGTGCAGGTAACCCGCAGGTGCACTGCTCTGCATCTGCGGGTCAGTTTGAAAGCAGCCCAGTAACCACTGCAGAACAGATATGCCCATATATACACTGTGATTTTAGTAATAAACTGACCTTTAATAACAGTATTCTATTCTATTCCATCCCAAAACAGGAGGTCGCGGGCCACATCAGAGGGCTCCGCGGGCCACATCAGAGGGCTCCGCAGGCCACTGGTTGGGCACCACTGATTTAAAGGGACTAGTTGAGATGTCTTCTAGCAGTGTTCCTGTATATAATGAATAGTAAATAGTACAACCATATGTTTGTTTTCCCAAAGAAGCTGGCTGAACGAAAAAGACGTAAAGACCGCAATATTAACACATGTGATCTCCCCCCTGAGCGATTGTGTTCCAACAGGGGGAGCCCCCCCTCGCCAGAAAGCAGTGATCAGCGCTCGCAGACAATGGCTGGTTTTCCAGCATGCTCGTTCAACAGAAGCCGATTGTGAGACTGGCTTCTGTGGAATAAGGAGCTGTACACACAAGCCGAAAGATGGCCGGTAACTGCCAAACCGACCATTTTCAGCCGATTTTCAGCCTGTGTGTACCTACCTTAAAGCACTTTTACAGTTCTGCCACAATGCAATTCAGGTGTGCAGGATTTGCTCGAGGTACCTTTTTAGGCTTATATAATTGCCCTTCAGATAGGGTGCTGGCGGTTCATAGTTGACTCATAGAAGGTCATTAAAATGTCCTGTTTACTACTGTATAATACTTACCTAGTTCTAAAATATGGATATGTTTACTCTTGTTATATTATGGTAGGACATAGTATAGCCAAAATGTTTATTTCTGGTTTTGGCCAGCATAGGGAAGAGTGAGAACCTCTGTCAGGTTTTATTGTCTAAATAAATCTCTGTGCTGCCCGCTATACCTAAAGGAAGTTGAACTGGTGGACCACTTTTACCTCTAACTAATTTTTTTTTTCTTGTTCTCCACCACCCATATTACAAGAAACACAAAAAAACATGGAAAATTGTATACTTACCTTCCCGTAATTTTTCTTTCCTGGTGCATCTTCGTGGCATCATACACTGGGTTAAGGCTCCTCCCCTTCAATGTGATAGGACTGTTTTTTTAAGGATCCGGTCAGCGGAATTCTCCATAACGATCACTTCAAGGGTGGGAACCTGTATGCTGCCATGAAGATGCATCTGGAAAGGAAACTTATGGAAAGGTGAGTATACAATTTTCTGTTTTCCTGGCACATTATGGCAGCATACACTGGGGATCTATTTTTATAGTGAGAGATGAAGGTGTTCTGGGTGGACCAGGTCGCTGCCTTACAAATTGTCTCCAAAGAAATGCAACAATATGCCGCCCAGGAGGTAGACACTGCCCTCATCGAATCTCTGAAGCCCTCTGAATGTGGAAGTCTTTCCAGGGAGTAAGCCTTCTTGATAGTTTTCACAAACCAGGTAGCTATTGTACGGGCTGATGAAGCCACCCTTTTCTTAGACGGTGTTATCACAAAGAGATTGTCAGCGTTCCTACATGAGGCAGTGGCAGATAGATAGGCTTTTACAGTGAGGCCTACATCCAGCAGATGTGAAGCTCCAGACACGATAAAAAAGGATGGAAGCCCTACCTCTTGGTTGCAGTGAAAGGACATAGCAACTTTTAGACAAGCGACTTTACCCTTTCACACTGGATCGGTTTGCAGGCGCTATTGCGCTAAAAATAGAGCCTGCAAACCGACCCTTAACAGCCGCTGCTGTGTCTCCAGTATGAAAGCCCGAGGGCTTTCACACTGGAGCAGTGCGCTAGCAAGACAGGAAAAAAAAGTCCTGCTAGCCGCATCTTTGGAGCGGTATGTATACCGCCCCTCCACCGCTCCTGCCCATTGCAATCAGTGGGACAACATTGCGGCTATACCGACGGCAATGCGCCTCTGCAGAGTCTCTTTACGGCATTTTTTAACCCTTTTTCAGCCACTAGCGGGGGGTAAAACCACACCGTTAGCAGCCGAATAGCGCAGCGGAATTAGCAGTAAAGCGTCGCTAAAAATAGCGGGACATTACCACCACCGCCGTTTCCGGCCAAGTGTGAAAGGGGCCTTAGTCAAGTCCCACATGGATGCTGACTCAGAAGGATGGAACAGAGCTTTAAACAGAGTTTCAATGACCAATGCTATATCTCACTTGGGAAAGGTTGGCTTCCTAGCTGGTCTCAATTTTAAACATGCCTTCATGAATTGGATGACCAGGGGATTGAGGACCCATTTGACTCTTGTCATTGCCGAGAGAGCTGAGACATGGACCTTTAAAGTATTTGTGCCTAGATCCTTATTCAGGCCCAACTTAAGAAATTAAAGAATTTGAGGGAGCTCTGGAGATAGTGGATTCCAGGAGTTTTGGTCTGTGAGCTCAAATAATTTTGCCCAGACTCTCTGATAAGTACTATTTGTTATACTTGTTCTGCCTTGTAGCAGCATAGCTACCACCTCCTCTGTACAGCCCTGGCTCAACAGCCAGGAGTCCGTAAGAGAGCAAGTCTGGTGTGACTAAAGGTCTACTTATGGTTCCACACTGAGTCGGACCAAGGTTGGAAATCCAGGTCTCTTGGGCCAAAATGGAATGACCGCCACTACTGTCACCGAGGACCAACTGAACCTGGCCAGAAACCTGACAATTAGGAGAACCAGAGGGAAGATATATCTAGAGCGGAAGTTCCACTGGTAGTGAAGACAGTCCACCCCCTCCGCCAGATGCAGTCGTGCCAATCAGCGCCATATTGAAAGAGGGCAAGCTTGCAAACCAGCCTTCAGAGCCTGGTGTCACTTCCACATGAGGAGTAGGGACACCCAGCATTTTGAAACAGGGACTAAATCCTGTGTACCTACAAGCAAATCGAAAGAGAACAAAGTACCAAATCAAAGAAAAAAAACACTGCACCAGAAGAACGCCCCCTTGACATGCAGCCACTATCATTAAAAATGATCTTCAGTGTAAAGAGCAACGCTGTATCCTGGCCCAGGCCTAGGGCAGCACTTTGCAGGGGGGCAGCACAGAAAGAGTCCCCGCCGGCTTGTGCTACACTGTTAGTCTAACGGAAGCTGCTTCTAATTTTGACTGTCCTATCAGTCTGGACCACAAACATTCCTCACTGTGCTATATGTTTTCTGCTGCACCATTGGCATAATTATATCTTCTTAGTCCTCTCCATAAAATTATCAGAAATTTGTGCTTAAAGTAGAACTATAGGCAACACTTTTTTTTCCATTTTGGACAGAGTAAGGGAGGGTTATAGCCCCAGTCAGTTTATTTTTTTACTATCCCTGTCCCATTGCAGAGATTTCCCTTCACTTCCTGCCCCATAACCAAACAGGAAGTGAGAGGAAATCTATGCAAATTAAGGGAATCCTCTGCTCCCCCATGCCCTAAGAACTAGCGTCCCCACTAGAAAATTTCAGGGTGGGTCTTAAACAGAAAGGGGCGTTCCCTCGACAGGAAGGGGTGGGTCATATTTAAATTAGGGGGTGTACGACTATAGTCAGACCTAGGGCAGCACAAAACCTAAATACACTACTGGTAAAGAGAGTCCTGAAAGTAATGGTTTGGCCCCCACAGAGCCCTGATTTTAACATCACAGAGTCTGTCTGGGATTACATGAAGAGACAGAAGAATTTGAGGCGGCCTATATCCACAGATGATCTGTGGTTAATTCTCCAGGATGTTTGGATCAACCAACCTGCCAAAAACTGTGTACAAGTGTACCTAGAAGAAGAATTGATGCTGTTTTGAAGCCACAGGGTGGTCTCTCTAAATTTTTACAAACTTTTTTATTGTGTATAAAATAATGGTACAAACATTATGTCATGACTCTAAATTTTGGTTTGATTTGGATTTCTCTTCTGTTCATTTACTTTACATTTTGTTAATTATTTTTTTGGAGACTTCTTTTCATTTCTTTTCGTACACAAATACATTCCATTTTGTTAATTGATGAAAATAAAGTATTAACATTTCTATTTTTAATTTACAGCATTTTTTCACACCTGCCTAAAAAAAATCAAAGTAATATATATATATATATATATATATATATATATATATATATTGTGAGGGGGTTAACTCGGCAGCAGGTGTGTGTGACCCCCTGGATGGGTTCACCACACAAAACAGGCACAGCAGACAGAGTTTGTAGTTGCAAAAACGAAAGGTGCGGTTTATTCAAACTATTTACAAGGGAAAAACAACAAAACAAAAAGAAACATGAAAAGAAATCCTGGTCAACTTGACCGCTCACTACACACGTTGGTGTCCCTAACTAACAACTGGGTACAGCCTTGTGCTGTCCCAGTCCCTAGCTCCCTGCTTTTTGAAGTTCTTACAATAACCACACAGGCTGTGGCTCACCGCACAGAGATTACACTCCCCAGACTATCCACACAGATCTGGTTCCAGGTTGGAGCATCTCCCTTAGCATGCTGGGAGTTCTTGTAGAGGCCTCAATGAGCCACTTGATTCAGCTGGACTCATTAACTCTTCCCCTGCAAGACTCCCAGCACTCCCCCTAGTGGTATAAATCGGCATAAAGCCTGAATCTAGGACATATATACCTTCCATCCTGGATGCAACCTGGTGACTTTACCTGCCTGCTGTCACATACCCCCCCCCCTCTTGTTTTAACCTTGGGGTTGGAACACAAGCAATCAGGCATGCATGTACTCGAGACAAAGCATCCACATTCCCCATTTGAACGCCAGGGCGATGCTTTACTGTAAAGTTGAATTCCTGTAGGGCCAGGAACCACCTATTCACTCTTCTATTTGTCTCTTTGTTTTGAGCCATCCACTTTAAAGGAGCGTGATCAGTAATCATGTCAAAGTGCCTACCTAGCAGATAGTACCGAAGGGAATCTAGAGCCCACTTCACCGCTAAACACTCCTTCTCAATCGTGGCGTAATTTACCTCATGGGACTTCAATTTCCTGCTGAGGTAAATGACTGAGTGCTCTTCCCCGTTCCAGACCTGGAACAATACTGCTCCTAACCCAACGTCTGCGGCATCACTTTGTACGACAAAGTCCCTAGAGAAGTCTGGGGAGTACAACAACACTGGCTGGCTACATAAGGCTTTTTTTAAGAATTGGAATGCTGCCTAAGCCTCTGGGGTCCATTTAACCATGACCGACTCTTTCCCTTTTGTCAGGTTGGTTAGGGGCACAGCCTGAGAAGCAAAGTGGGGAATGAATCGCCGATAATAACCAGCGATTCCCAGAAAGGCTCGTACCTGCTTCTTGCTGTTGGGACGTGGCCAATTCTGTATGACCTCGACTTTGTTGACTTGATTACTCCCCTCCCAATGGTGTACCCAAGATATTTGGCCTCCTTCTGCCCAATGGTACATTTCTTGGGGTTGGCCGTAAACCCAGCTTCCCGGATAGAGTCCAGGACTGCTTGCACCTTTGGCAGATGTGAGGCCCAATCTGTGCTGTAGATAATTACATCATCCAGGTAAGCCGCAGCATACTTCTGATGGGGCCTCAGTATCTGGTCCATTTTCCGTTGGAATGTGGCTGGCGCATTCTGTAACCCAAACGGCATTCTTTTATATTGGAACGCCCCGTCTGGGGTTACAAATGCGGTTTTCTCCTTGGCCGACTTGGCCAGGGAAATTTGCCAATACCCTTTTGTGAGATCAAGAGTTGTCATGTATCGGGCTGTTCCCAGCCGGTCGATCAACTCATCTATACGTGTCATGGGGTAGGTGTCAAATTTTGTAACTTTGTTCAGTTGTCGGAAATCGTTACAAAATCGCCAGCTCCCATCCGGTTTAGGCACTAACACAATGGGACTTGACCAATCACTTTGGGACTCCTCTATCACCACTAACTTAAGCATTTTCTGTACTTCCTCACGTATTGCCTCCTGTCGGGCCTCTGGGATCTGATAGGGTTTTAGTTTCACCCATTCACCGGGCGGGGTAATAAAATCATGCTCTACGCCAGACGTTTGTCCCGGCAGCTCAGAGAAAACCTCCTTGTTGCGAAGCACAAACTCCTTAACCTCCTGTTATTGGGGGTTTGACAAGGTGACTGCTATTCCAACCTCAGGAATCCCGCAATCAGAGTGAGCTGGTGACAAAGTTTCCGCGACTAGGGATTCCCTATCCCTCTAGGCTTTCAACAGATTAACGTGATAGATCTGTTCGGGCTTTCGCCTTCCTGGTTGTCTGACCTTGTAATTCACTTCACTCACTTTTGCCATTATCTCATAGGGGCCTTGCCATTTGGCAAGGAATTTGCTTTCAACCATAGGGACAAGTACCAATACCCTATCCCCAGGGGAAAAGGTACGGGTCCTGGCTCCACGGTTGTACACTCTCTGCTGTGCCAACTGCGCTTGGGCCAAATGTTCCTTTACGATTGGCATTATCTGTGCAATTCTATCTTGCATCAGGGCGACATGCTCAATCACACTCCTGTGGGGAGAACTCTCACTTTCCCAGGTTTCCTTGGCGATATCCAACAGCCCTCTGGGGTGTCTCCTATAAAGTAACTCAAAGGGTGAGAAACCCGTAGAAGATTGGGGTACCTCCCTAATAGCAAACATTAAATAGGGAATTAGACAGTCCCAATCCTTTCCATCTCTATCCACCACTTTCTTTAACATTTGTTTTAGGGTTTTGTTGAATCTTTCAACCAACCCATCTGTTTGGGGGTGATACACAGATGTACGCAATTGTGTCACTTTGAACAACTTACACAGCTCTTTCATAACCCGGGACATAAAGGGTGTACCTTGGTCCGTAAGCAGTTCTTTACAAATACCCACACGGCTAAAAACAAGAGATAGCTCTTTGGCTATGGTTTTGGCCGAGGTATTTCGGAGAGGAATCGCTTCCGGATAACGGGTGGCATAGTCCATTATAACCAAGATGTACTGGTGCCCCCTAGTGGACTTCATTATCGGACCTACCAAATCCATTGCGATCCTCTCAAAGGGGACCTCAATGATGGGAAGAGGTACCAGCGGGTTACGGAAATGTGGCATCGGTGCCCTACCTCTGACACACAGGGCAGGAGGAACAATAATTTTCTGTTTCCTTCATGACCCCAGGCCAATAGAACCTCTGCAATACTCTCTCTCGGGTTTTCTCTGTCCCCAGATGACCTCCAAGAATGTGCCCATGAGCCAACTCTAACACCAACTTCCTGTAAGGTTTGGGCACCACAAGCTGCTCAATGGTTTCTTCTGCCCTTTTAGCCACCCGATACAGTAGGTCCTTTTCCACAATGAAGTATGGGTAAGTGCAGGTCTCATCTGGGTTCACTAACTCGCCATCTATTTCCACTACGTTTTCCCGTGCCTTTATTAGGGTGGGGTCTTTTAACTGTTCTGTGGCAAAATTTTCCTTGTGAACCTCGAGATCAGAAAACTCCACAGACGGCATGTTTTCGTCTGAGGCTCCTCCCCAGTTTCTCGAGTCTCCCCTGCCAATACCGACAAGGGATATTCTGGAGAGGCCTCCCCACTCTCAGAGGAATTCTGGCTATCACATTCCTGGTATATAGGGGCACCAGTGGGGGGCTCAGGACAATCCCATAGTTCCCAGAACTTTGGAAAATCCCTTCCCACAATGGCATCATGAGGCAAGTGAGACACTAATCCAACCCGATGAGAGAGGGTACCTTTGGGGGTCTCAAAACACACTGTAGTCACCGGATACTCTCGGGTGTCCCCATGCACACAAATAACAGCTACCTTGTTATTCCCAGAGACCTCTGTAGTAACTAATTCAGCCTTTATCAGTTTCACCAGGCTACCTGAATCCAGCAGCACAACAACATTTCTACCATTAATACACATTTTGCATAAATGTTTCTCAGTTCCCCGAATGGCAGTGCATGCGACTGTCGCAAACAGCGACTGACGTCTGTCCCTTAGAAAGTCACATTGCATGGGTTCATCCACAACTGGGCAATTTGCTGCAATATGTCCCTCTTGTCGGCAGCGGTAACAAACAATCCGTCTTGCTACCTCTTGAGCCCCTGACTTCCCAGGCTGTTCTCGCCAAACCTTGGGTAGAACTCCCACCTATGGCTGGGCGATTTTCCCCCCAAAAAAATCTGCAATTTTTTTATAAAAAACTCGATTTACGATTCGATTCATTTTTTTTTTATTATTATATTAATTAAAGTGCATCAACAAACAAAATTGCAAAGGCAAACCCTTTCTCTAACTGCAAAGTCAGTGTGCAACAAACACAATATAATCCAGCGCTCATGGAACATACATTATTAACTATTGAAAACTCTTGAAACTCTGTGTGTGATTCCTTCTGTCCCAGCCTTGCTGTGATCCTGGCTCTGCATCCTTTTGGGTTGGAGGGCCCTCCACACGCTGGTCTGCCTGTTGTCCATCATTCAAGGTACTGTGCTCACACTGAGATCATGCCACAGGCTTTGTTTTGACTTTTTTAACCCCTCCTTGCTCCACGGATGTCACTGCAAGTTTAACAAGTTTGTCACCACTGGCAACTGGAGAGTTAAGATTCATTTGCCCTCTGCACATTTGGGATTGGATCCCTCTCTTTATTGTGATTAATAAATGGACTAAGCTTTTTTATCAATTCTTCAAGAGTTTTCAATAGTTAATAATGTATGTTCCATGAGCACTGGATTATATTGTGTGCATGTTGTGTATTTTGTACTTCTGGGTACGGATTTTTTCTTGCCGCGCTGGATCCTGTTTTTTCCCCCTTTTGGATACTTTGTACTTCCCAAAATATTTGGGATTTTTTTCTTATTATTATTATCATCCATTATATTTTTTTCTTTATCCACCAATTTAGCGCTTGTGACCTTTTGTTGTTTTTTGCAGTGTGCAACAAAGATTGTTAAACATCCAAATTATTAATACTGTATTTGGATTTAGCTAATAAAACAACAAAAAATCCTGAGGTTACTCTTAGTTGAATTAAACTGTGTCCATGCCTCACTGTACCCGTGTCTCACTGTACCCGTGCTTCAATCACTGTGCCCATGCTTCAATCACTGTGCCCGTACCTGATGCAGATTTTCATGGTATACGGATTTTACTGCTACACCGGTGGCCATTTCAGTATTCAAAAGCCGCGCCTCCTCCTCGTCTGTGATAGGCGGAACACTCAATTTCCTAGCATTCAGTGTTCCGCCTATCATGGTCATCCTCATAACACAGACGAGGATGAGAGGATGTCCGTGATAGGCTGAATACTGCCTGCTGTGAAATTGAGTGTTCCGCCTATCACAGACGACGAGGACTCGGGAGGCGTGGCTTTTGAACACTGCAATGGCCGCCGTCTGTCTGCATGACACGCTGATCAGGTAGGCAGACGGCGGCTGCAGCGAGTAGATGTAATTGGGGTAACGCTGCCCAGTGCCATTCTGGATACGCCCCCTGCAGTCCTGCTACGGAAACTTTGAAGGGAAAAAAATATATATATATATTTTTTTATTTTTTTTCAAAAAAAAAAAATACATCTAAAAAAATCGATTTTCTTCAAATCTGAATCGATTTGAGCTCAAAACTCGATTCAAGATTAAAATCGATTTTTTTTCCCAGCCCTACTCCCACCCTCTCACTCTCTCCACCCTCACCCCTTGGAATCATCTTACCCGCCACTGGGGATGGTCTGGTCTTAGGGTGGAAAGTCCGTGAGTCTCTGGAAGAGGCAGTCAGGTTCTCTGTAGCCAAGTACTTCTCTACTCGATCCACAAGATTATCGGCCGGTTCTGAGTCTCCATGGCTTACCCACTTTTGGATGGCAGTAGGAAGAGCTCTCAAGAAACGATCCATCACAACACGTTCCACAATCTTTGGTGCGGACAAAGTCTCTGGCTGTAGCCACTTCCTGCTCAGGTGAATGAGATCATACATTTGAGACCTGGGGGGTTTTCCAAGCCGGAAAGTCCAGTTATGCACACGCTGAGCCCGGACAGCCAGGGTGACACCCAGCCGTGCCAATATTTCAGTTTTTAGCATCACATAGTCTTTTGCTTGGTCAGGCTCTAGGTCATAGTAAGCTTTCTGCGATTCACCAGTTAACAGAGGGGCTACCAGTCCAGCCCACTGCTCCATAGGCCACTTTTCTCTTTCAGCAGTCCTTTCAAATGTGGTCAAAAACACCTCTGGATCATCCTCTCCAGTCATTTTTGTCAATAAACGACTCACCCCAAATGACGCGGTATTAGTGGAACGACTTGCCTCACTGGTCTGCAGATGTTGCTGCATTAACGTTTCCATTTGTTGTAGTCTCTGCTCTTGCTTCTGTAACAGGTCTATGAAGCGGGCCTCAGATTGCTGCTGGGCTTGTTGCTGAGCTTTCTGCTGGGCTGCGAGGCTCTGTTGCAAAGTTGCATTTGTCTGCTGCTGGGCTGCAAGGCTCTGTTGTTGAGCTGCAAGGCTCTTTTGCAAAGTTGCATTTGTCTGCTGCTGATTGGCATTTGCTAGAGCCAGTTGTTTCAGTATCTCCTCCATGCTGGCCTTAAAAAAAACTGCCCGCATTCTCCACCAACTGTGAGGGGGTTAACTCGGCAGCGGGTGTGTGTGACCCCCTGGATGGGTTCACCACACAAAACAGGCACAGCAGACAGAGTTTGTAGTTGCAAAAACGAAAGGTGCGGTTTATTCAAACTATTTACAAGGGAAAAACAACAAAACAAAAAGAAACATGAAAAGAAATCCTGGTCAACTTGACCGCTCACTACACACGTTGGTGTCCCTAACTAACAACTGGGTACAGCCTTGTGCTGTCCCAGTCCCTAGCTCCCTGCTTTTTGAAGTTCTTACAATAACCACACAGGCTTTGGCTCACCGCACAAAGATTACACTCCCCAGACTATCCACAAAGATCTGGTTCCAGGTTGGAGCATCTCCCTTAGCATGCTGGGAGTTCTTGTAGAGGCCTCAATGAGCCACTTGATTCATCTGGGCTCATTAACTCTTCCCCTGCAAGACTCCCAGCACTCCCCCTAGTGGTATAAATCAGCATAAAGCCTGAATCTAGGACATACACGTCCTGGATGCAACCTGGTGACTTTACCTGCCTGCTGTCACAATATATATATATATATATATTGTGACAGCAGGAAGGTAAAGTCACCTGGTTGCATCCAGGGGGGTAGATATATTTCTCCCAGATTCAGGCTTTATGCTGACTTATACAACTAGGGTGGAGAGTTGTATAAGCCCAGCTGAGGCTAGAAGGCTCATGGATGACTCATACCTCTAGGGAGAGTGTGGGGCGTCGTACAGACAGGGAGTTGATGAGGCCAGCTGAAGCTTGTCAGCTCATTTAGGCCTCTATAAGAACTCCCAGATTCATTAGGTGTTAGCTCATGCCTGGAACCAGACCTGTGTGGACTGTCTAGGGAGAGTGAACCCCTGTGCGGTGAGAAAAAGCCTGTGTGGCTATTTGCTTGGACATTTAAAACCAGGGACTTAGGGACTAGGACAGCACTAGGCTGATCCCAGTTGTTAGTTAGGAAACCTGTATGTTTAGTCAGAGGTCAAGTTGACCAGGATTTATTTTGTTTATATGTTTCTTTTGGCTTTGCTGTGTTTTGTCACTGTAAATAGAAAATAAACCGCACCTTTTTTTTTGATTTTGAAAACCACAACCTCCGTTTGCTGGGCCTGTTTTTGTGTGGGGAGCCCATCCCGGGGGTCACACACACCCGCTGCCGAGCTAACCCCCTCACAGTTGGTGGAGAACCAGTGGCAGTTTTTTTTAAGCCAGCATGGAGGAGATACTGAAGCAGCTGGCTCTAGCAAATGCCAATCAACAGCAGACAAATGCAGGTTTGCAAAAGAGCCTTGCAGCTCATCAACAGAGCCTTGCAGCCCAGCAGCAAGCTCACCAACAGAGTCTGGAAGCTCAGCAACAAACCCAGCAGCAATCTGAGGCCCGCTTCATAGACCTGTTACAGAAGCAAGAGCAGAGACTACAACAAATGGAAGCAGTAATGCAGCAACGTCCGCAGACCAGTGAGGAAAGCCGTCCCACTAATACCGCGTCCTTTGGGGTGAGTCGTTTATTGACAAAAATGACTGGAGAGGATGATCCAGAGGTATTTTTGACCACATTTGAAAGGACTGCTGAAAGAGAAAAGTGGCCTGAGGAGCAGTGGGCTGGACTGGTGGCTCCTCTGTTAACTGGTGAATCGCAGAAGGCTTACTATGACCTAGAGCCTGACCAAGCAAAAGACTATGTGATGCTAAAAGCTGAAATATTGGCAAGGCTGGGTGTCACCCTGGCTGTCTGGGCTCAGCGTGTGCATAACTGGACTTTCCAGCTTGGAAAACCCCCCAGGTCTCAAATGTATGATCTCATTCACCTGAGCAGGAAGTGGCTACAGCCAGAGACTTTGTCCGCACCAGAGATTGTGGAACGTGTTGTAATGGATCGGTTTTTGAGAGCTCTTCCTACTGCCATCCAAAAGTGGGTAAGCCATGGAGACCCAGAGACGGCCAGTGGTCTTGTGGATCGTGTAGAGAAATACTTGGCTACAGAGAACCTGACGGCCTCTTCCAGAGACTCTCGGACTTTCCACCCTAAGACCAGACCATCCCCAGGGGCGGATAAGAGGATTCCAAGGGGTGAGGGTGGAGAGAGTGAGAGGGTGGGAGCTCTACCCAAAGTTTGGCGAGAACAGCCTGGGAAGTCAGGGGCTCAAGAGGCAGCCAAAAGGATTGTTTGCTACCGCTGCCGGCAAGCGGGACATATTGCAGCAAATTGCCCGGTTGTGGAGGAACCCATGCAATGTGACTTTCTGACGGACAGACGTCAGTCGCTGTGTGCGACAGTCGCATGCACTGCCATTCGGGGAACTGAGAAACATTTATGCAAAATGTGTATTAATGGTAGAAATGTTGTGGTATTACTGGATTCAGGTAGCCTTGTGACCCTGATAAAGGCTGAATTAGTTAAAACAGAGGTCTCTGGGAATAGCAAGGTAGCTGTTATTTGTGTGCATGGGGACACCCGAGAGTATCCAGTGACTACAGTGTGTTTCGAGACCCCCAAAGGTACCCTCTCTCATCCAGTGGGGTTAGTATCTCAATTACCGCATGATGCCATTGTGGGAAGAGATTTTCCGAAGTTCTGGGAACTGTGGGATGATCCTGAGCCCCCCACTGGTGCCCCTATGTACCAGGAATGTGATAGCCAGAACTCCTCTGAGAGTGGTGAGGACTCTCCAGAATTTCCCTTGTCAGTATTGGCAGGGGAGACTCAAGAAACTGGAGAGGAGCCCACCTCCTCAGACGAAAACCTACCGTCTGTGGAGTTTTCTGATCTGGAGGTTCACAGGGAAAATTTTGCCACAGAACAGTTAAAAGACCCCGCCCTAATAAAGGCACGGGAAAACGTAGTGGAAATAGATGGCGAGTTAGTGAACCCAGATAATACCTGCACTTACCCATACTTCAGCGTAGAGAAGGACCTACTGTATCGGGTGGCAAAAAGGGCAGAAGAAACCGTTGAGCAGCTTGTGGTGCCCAAACCTTACAGGAAGTTGGTGTTGGAGTTGGCCCATGGGCACATTCTTGGAGGTCATCTGGGGACAGAGAAAACCCGAGAGAGGGTATTACAGAGATTCTATTGGCCGGGGGTGATGAAGGACATAGAAAATTATTGTTCCTCCTGCCCTGTGTGTCAGAGGTCGGCCCCGATGCCACATTTCCGTAGCCCGCTGGTCCCTCTACCCATCATTGAGGTCCCGTTTGAGAGGATCGCCATGGATTTGGTAGGTCCTATAATCAAGTCCGCTAGGGGGCACCAGTACATATTAGTTATAATGGACTATGCCACCCGTTATCCAGAAGCGATCCCTCTCTGAAATACCACGTCCAAAACCATAGCCAAAGAGCTATCTCTTGTGTTTAGCCGGGTGGGTATTTGTAAAGAACTGCTTACGGACCAAGGTACACCCTTTATGTCCCGGGTTATGAAGGAGCTGTGTAAATTGTTCAAAGTGACGCAATTACGTACATCTGTGTATCACCCCCAAACCGATGGGCTGGTTGAAAGATTCAACAAAACCCTAAAACAAATGTTGAAGAAAGTGGTGGATAGAGATGGAAAGGATTGGGACTGTCTACTTCCTTATCTGATGTTTGCTATTAGGGAGGTGCCCCAATCCTCTACGGGATTCTCCCCCTTTGAGTTACTGTATGGGAGACACCCAAGAGGGCTGTTGGATATTGCCAAGGAAACTTGGGAAAGTGAGAGTTCTCCCCACAGGAGTGTGATTGAGCATGTCGCCCTGATGCAAGACCGAATTGCACAGGTAATGCCCATCGTGAAGGAACATTTGGCCCAAGCGCAGTTAGCACAGCAGAGAGTGTACAACCGTGGAGCCAAGACCCGTACCTTTTCCCCGGGGGATAGGATACTGGTACTTGTCCCTACGGTTGAAAGTAAATTCCTTGCCAAATGGCAAGGCCCCTACGAGATAATGGAAAAAGTGAGTGAAGTGAATTACAAGGTCAGACAACCAGGAAGGCGAAAGCCCGAACAGATCTATCACGTTAATCTGTTGAAAGCCTGGAGGGATAGAGAGTCCCTAGTCGCAGACACTTGGTCACCAGCTCAAACTGGTTGCGTGATTCCTGAGGTTGGAATAGCAGCCACCTTGTCACAACCCCAACAACAGGAGGTTAAGGAGTTTGTGCTTCGCAACAAGGAGGTATTCTCTGAGCTGCCGGGACAAACATTTGGGGTAGAGCATGACATCATTACCCCGCCCGGTGAAAGGGTGAAGTTAAAACCCTATCGGATCCCAGAGGCCCGACGGGAGGCAATACGGGAGGAAGTACAGAAAATGCTGAACTTAGGGGTGATAGAGGAGTCCCAAAGTGATTGGTCTAGTCCCATTGTGTTGGTGCCTAAACCGGATGGGAGCTGGCGATTTTGTAACGATTTTCGTCAGTTGAACAAAGTTACAAAATTTGACACCTACCCCATGCCACGTATAGATGAGTTGATCGACCGGCTGGGAACAGCCCGATACATGACGACTCTTGACCTCACAAAAGGGTATTGGCAAATCCCCCTGGCCAAATTGGCCAAAGAGAAAACCGCATTTGTAACCCCAGACGGGGCGTTCCAATATAAAAGAATGCCGTTCGGGTTACAGAATGCGCCGGCCACATTCCAGCGGAAAATGGACCAGATGCTGAGGCCCCATCGGAAGTATGCTGCGGCTTACCTGGATGACGTAATTGTCCATAGCACAGATTGGGCCTCACATCTGCCAAAAGTGCAAGCAGTCCTGGACTCTGTTCGGGAAGCGGGGTTTACGGCTAACCCCAAGAAGTGTACCATTGGGCAGGAGGAGGCCAAATATCTTGGGTACACCATTGGGAGGGGAGTAATAAAACCCCAACTCAACAAAGTCGAGGCCATCCAGAGTTGGCCACGTCCCAACAGCAAGAAGCAGGTACGAGCCTTTCTGGGAATCGCTGGGTATTATCGGCGATTCATTCCCCACTTTGCTTCTAAGGCTGTGCCCCTAACCAACCTAACGAAGGGGAAAGGGTCGGTCATGATTAAATGGACCCCCGAGGCTGAGGCAGCATTCCAATTCTTGAAACAAGCCTTATGTAGCCAGCCAGTGTTGTACTCACCCGACTTCTCTAAAGACTTTGTCGTACAAAGTGATGCGTCAGATGTGGGGTTAGGAGCAGTATTGTCCCAGGTCTGGAACGGGGAAGAGCACCCAGTCATTTACCTCAGCAGGAAGTTGAAGTCCCATGAGGTAAATTACGCCACCGTTGAAAAGGAGTGTTTAGCGGTGAAGTGGGCTCTAGATTCCCTTCGGTACTACCTGCTAGGTAGGCACTTTGACATGGTTACGGATCACGCTCCGTTAAAGTGGATGGCTCAAAACAAGGAAACAAATAGAAGAGTGAATAGGTGGTTCCTGGACCTCCAGGAATTCAACTTCACAGTAAAGCATCGCCCTGGCGTTCAAATGGGGAATGTGGATGCTTTGTCTCGAGTACATGAATGCCTGATTGCTGGTGTTCCAACCCCGAGGTTAAAACAAGAGGGGGGGGGTATGTGACAGCAGGAAGGTAAAGTCACCTGGTTGCATCCAGGGGGGTAGATATATTTCTCCCAGATTCAGGCTTTATGCTGACTTATACAACTAGGGTGGAGAGTTGTATAAGCCCAGCTGAGGCTAGAAGGCTCATGGATGACTCATACCTCTAGGGAGAGTGTGGGGCGTCGTACAGACAGGGAGTTGATGAGGCCAGCTGAAGCTTGTCAGCTCATTTAGGCCTCTATAAGAACTCCCAGCTTCATTAGATGTTAGCTCATGCCTGGAACCAGACCTGTCTAGGGAGAGTGAACCCCTGTGCGGTGAGACAAAGCCTGTGTGGCTATTTGCTTGGACATTTAAAACCAGGGACTTAGGGACTAGGACAGCACTAGGCTGATCCCAGTTGTTAGTTAGGAAACCTGTATGTTTAGTCAGAGGTCAAGTTGACCAGGATTTATTTTGTTTATATGTTTCTTTTGGCTTTGCTGTGTTTTGTCACTGTAAATAGAAAATAAACCGCACCTTTTTTTTTGATTTTGAAAACCACAACCTCCGTTTGCTGGGCCTGTTTTTGTGTGGGGAGCCCATCCCAGGGGTCACACACACCCGCTGCCGAGCTAACCCCCTCACAATATATATATATATATATATATATATATATATTTTTTGTCTACACAGTATATATGTGTTTTTTTTTTACCTTGTCACGCTCTAGCATTGAATTTTTTTTCTATCTCTCTCTGTTTTTTGTGCCATTGGTTCTTACTGTAAAATAAAAATATTGAAACAGAAAAAGCTCTGAAAACATTGCTTAAGTTTAATAATATGGCCAGAATCACAATCCTACCATTGGTAGCGCTTATTAAAGAAGGGTTTATCTAGATTTTCACACCTGATCCTTTGTTTGCTTGCTAGTGGCAATAACATGCTGTAATAAAAACACAGGCAAAAAAAGTAAAGGTATATATCAGTATGTACAGAGAATTGAACGGTCCGTAGATCAGTCAAAAAGTTGTGAATAAGAAGGAAATGGCTATAAGAACATGGGTAGCGGAGCTTTCAGTCCAACAAGACCCCTACTCCTGGGGGGGGGGGGGGCAATCTAGCTATTTAACTATAACCTTGATAAAACAGGTTTGGCCACTCAGAAGGCAGGAATGCACTGAACACTTTCTGTGACTAGTGGTAGGAAGGAAATAGGATGCTCTATACAAAGTGGTGAGGAATAACATTGGGGTTAATAAAGAGGAACTCAACTCTGGAAGTTAAACAGGCAGAGGACAACAGACTAGTCACCAGTATTGCCTGTGGAATATGAGAAACACTAATTGATAAGAAAAAATTCAAGTACCTTCGTCCTATTATTAGTGATGAGCCGAACACCCCCGGGTTCGGTTCGCACCAGAACCCGCGAACGGACCGAAAGTTCGTACGAACATTAGAACCCTATTAAATACAATGGATGCGAACGTTCGAATTCTAAAGTGCTAATTATAACAACTATTATGCATGTTATTGTCCTAAAAAGGGTTTGGGAACCCGGGTTGTGCACCAGGGGACATGTATCAATGCAAAAAGAAGTTTTAAAAACGGTCGTTTTTCGGGAGCAGTCATTTTAATGATGCATAAAGTGAAAAAAAAAAAGTCAAATATTCCTTTAAATATCGTACCTGGGGGGTGTCTAAAGTATGCCTGTGAAGTGCCACGTGTTTCCCGTGTTTAGAACTGTCCCTGCACAAAATGACACTTCTAAAGGAAAAAAAAGCCATTTAAAACTGCTTGCGGCTTTAATGTAATGTCTGCTCCCGGTAATATGGATGAAAATCTTTAAGAAAAATGGCATAGCTACCCCATGACCCCCCCCCTACCCCAGCCCATTACCAGCCCCTTTGGGTCTTGTATGGATATTAAGGGGAACCCCGCACATAAAATAAAAAAGGCCCTATATACTCTGAACAGCCGTATACAGGCGGTGCATACAAGACAGGGACTGTAGGTTTGTTCTTATGTAGAATCTGTTTGTAATTTTGAACAGGTACATTGTTTAAGTGTAGCTCCAGCCCAAAAATCTATTTTTAAACTTTTTGGAAAACATAGGTAAGGGTTATCACCCCTGTAACATTTGTTTTGCTGTCTGTGCCCCTGTTCAGAACATTTCACCTCACTTTCCGTCCCAATGACAACTGTTTTTGAAATGTGGTGTTTTTCTTGAAACAAGGATTGCTGATAAAGCATCAGTACAGAGGAGACACCTTTCTCCCATATTAATTCTTACAGGAGAGAATTTTCCTTCCAAGGGGTAGATTTCCTCTCACTTCCTGTTGTCTTCTTGCGTTTGCAAGTAGGAGTCGTTTGTAAGTTGGATGTTTGAAAGTAGGGACCTGCCGTATATACTCTGCAGAAATAGGCCCCTTAGTTGTTGGTGTTGGCACAACACTGTAAGCACTCACAGTTACTCTTGGTTGGTGCTGGAACGCCCTGCTGTCAACTATTATATCAGGAATTTTAATTACATATAATTGTTGAACAGTGGTAGTAAAAATTGGGCCTTTGATGGTGGTGCTGGTGCCACAACACTGTAAGCCCTCAGAGTTACTCTTGGTGGGTGCAGGAATGGGCCCTGCTGTGAATTATTAGATCAAGAATTGTAATTACATGCCCCTTTTGAACAGGGGCTGAAAAATTGGGCCTTTCGTGGTGGTGGTGGTGGTGGCGTTGCCACAACACTGTAAGCCCTCAGAGTTACTCTTGGTGGGTGCAGGAATGGGCCCTGCTGTGAATTATTAGATCAAGAATTGTAATTACATGCCCCTTTTGAACAGGGGCTGAAAAATTGGGCCTTTCGTGGTGGTGGTGGTGGTGGCGTTGCCACAACACTGTAAGCCCTCAGAGTTACTCTTGGTCGGTGTAGGAATGGGCCCTGCAGTGAATTATTAGATCAAGAATTGTAATTACATGCCCCTTTTGAACAGGGGCTGAAAAATTGGGCCTTTCGTGGTGGTGGTGGTGGTGGCGTTGCCACAACACTGTAAGCCCTCAGAGTTACTCTTGGTGGGTGCAGCAATGGGCCCTGCTGTGAATTATTAGATCAAGAATTGTAATTACATGCCCCTGTTGAACAGGGGCTGAAAAATTGGGCCTTAGGCACTGGTGGCACAACACTACAACCCCTCACAGATACTGTACTTGGAGCACAGCAATGAGCCCTGTTGCAAAGTATTGCTTCAAAAATTGTAATGACACGCCCCTGTTAAACAGGGGCTGAAAAATTGGGCCTTAGGCACTGGTGCCACAACACTCCAACCCCTCACAGATACTGTACTTGGAGCACAGCAATGAGCCCTATGGCAAATTATTGCTAAAAAAATTGTAATTACACGCCCCTGTAAAACAGGGGCTGAAAAATTGGGCCTTAGCCACTGGTGGCGGCACCCATAAACAAAAATGATCTTCCAAGCTATCATCATCAATCGTATCATTGAGGACTCGGAGGAGGAGGATAGCCAGTCAACATAACAGCACAGGCACTCAGCATCAGCATCAGTCTTGAAGGGATGTGACATGTTAAAATCAATTAGTCTGTTATATCAGCATCAGGTGTGTGGTAGCTGGTGGTGATCCAAGACTGGTTCATCTTGATGAAAGTCAGTCGATCAACCGAGTCGGTGGACAGGCGCACCCTGTGATCCGTGACAAATCCTCCAGCAGCACTGAATGTGCGTTCCGAAAGAACGCTGGATGCAGGACAGGCCAGTAGCTCAATTGCATACTGTGCAAGCTCTGGCCAGTGATCCATCCTCAAGACCCAGTAAGCCAGAGGATTTTCAGTGGGGAAGGTGTCCAAGTCTGACCTTGCCCCTAGATATTCCTGCACCATGTTTATCAGACGCTGGCGATGGTTGCTGGAACCGATCATACTTTGGGGCTGCGGACTAAAGAATTGTCTGAACGCATCGGTCAGACGGCCACCTTCCCCACCGCTCCTTCTTTGACTGGCCGAAGCCTCAGCAACTCGTTGTCCAGGACCAGGAGTTTGTAACCTCCCAGTCTCTGGGAACGCGTTGCACAGACCTTTCTGCAAGGCCTCCCGGAGTTGTCTCATCCTCTGCTCCCTCTGCGACGGCAACATAAGGTCCGCAACCTTACCCTTGTACCGTGGATCAAGGAGAGTGGCCAGCCAGTAATGGTCCCTCTCCTTGATCCGAAGAATACAAGGATCCTTCCGCAGACTTTGCAGGATCAGGGAGGCCATGCAGCGTAGGTTTGCTGAGGCATTCGCTCCGGAGTCCTCTGGGTCACTAAGGACGACATGATCCGCAGCCACCTCCTCCCAGCCACGTACAAGTCCACTGGTTTCTTGGGACTGTAAATCATCCCTAAAAGACTGCTGCTGATGATGCTGAGTGCCAGCCTCCACCTCCATGCTGACACAATCCTCCTCCTCCTCCTCCTCCTCTTCCTGTGCGATGGGTGGGACAGAAGGAACACTGTCTGGGTAAAGGGGGCCTTGAGAGGCAAGGAAGTCCTCCTCTTCCTGCCTCTGTTCTGCCTCAAGTGCCCTGTCCATTATTCCACGCAGCGTGTGCTCCAACAGGTGGACAAGAGGTACAGTGTCACTGATGCATGCACTGTCACTGCTCACCATCCTCGTGGCCTCCTCAAATGGTGCCAGGACAGTGCATGCATCCCTGATCATGCCCCACTGGCGTGGAGAAAAAAAACCAAGCTCCCCTGACCCTGTCCTGGTGCCGTAGTCGCACAGGTACTCATTGATGGCCCTCTGCTGCGTGTGCAGCCGCTGCAGCATGGCCAACGTTGAGTTCCACCTGGTGGGCATGTCACATATAAGGCGGTTCTTGGGCAGGTTCAACTCCTTTTGCAGCTCAGCCAGGCGAGCACTGGCATTATAAGATCTGCGGAAATGCACACAGACTTTCCTGGCCTGCCTCAGGACATCCTGTAAGCCCGGGTACCTGCCCAAGAACCGCTGCACCACCAGGTTAAGGACGTGAGCCACACAGGGCACATGGGTCAGTTGTCCCTGTCGGAGGGCGGAGAGGAGGTTGGTGCCATTGTCGCAAACCACCATTCCTGGCTTAAGCTGGCGTGGCGTCAACCACCTCTCGGCCTGGCCCTGCAGAGCAGACAGGACCTCTGCCCCAGTGTGGCTTCTGTCCCCCAAACACACCAGCGCAAGCACGGCATGGCATCTTTTTGCCTGCGTACTTGCGTAGCCCCTTGAACGCCTACGGAGCACCGCTGGTTCCGAGGACAAACCACAGGAAGAGGCCATGGAGGAAGAAGAAGAGGAGGGGGTGGAGGAGAGAGGTGTGTCACAACCAGTAGTAGCATTTTGGAGGCGTGGCGGTGGAACAACCTCCAACACTACTGCACCTTGTCCTGCATCCTTCCCAGCTGCCAAAAGAGTGACCCAATGGGCCGTGAAAGAAAGGTAACGTCCCTGTCCATGCCTGCTGGACCATGAGTCAGCGGTAATATGCACCTTACCGCTGACCGCCCTGTCCAGCGAGGCCAAGACATTGCCTTCCACATGCCGGTAGAGAGCCGGAATAGCCTTTCGTGAGAAAAAGTGGCGTTTGGGAACCTGCCACTGAGGAACCGCACATTGCACAAACTCACGGAAGGGGGCCGAGTCTACCAACTGAAAAGGCAGCAGTTGAAGCGCTAGCAATTTAGCCAAGCTAGCATTCAACCGCTGGGCATGTGGATGGCTGGGAGTGAACTTCTTTCGATGGTCCAGCAGCTGGGGCAGGGAAATTTGCCTGCTAGAATCGGACGTCGGTGTACTGCTAGCAGAGTGGCTGCAAGTACTTGGCTGTGACACACCTAATTCTACACCTTCATTCCTCTCAGTGCAGGTTTCAGAGAGGACTGAAGTTATAGTGGGGTTGGAGATCCCAGCTGATGCGGTGCAAGGAGAGGTCCGCTTTGTTCTTTGGTGTGGGTCTTTGAGGTAGGCTTGCCAACGAGCTGCATGGCAGGTCAACATATGTCTGGTCAGGCATGTGGTACCCAAGCGGCTGATGTTTTGGCCACGCGATATATACGCTTGAGACATATGTTGCAAACAGCAGCTGTGCAATCTGATGCACTAGCCTCAAAAAAGGCCCACACCAAAGAACTTTTTGAATGACGGGCAGAGGCAGCGCCCTGCACTGGCGGAGCTCTGCGGTGTGATTCCGTCGGTGTACTGCCCTTACGCTGGCCACCAAAGGGCATCCTGCCTCGTTGGAGATGTGCCTCCTCCTCATCCTCCTCCTCCTCCTCTCTCCTATTAGGCACCCACGTGGAGTCAGTGACCTCATCATCCCCTCCCTCCTCATCACTGGAGCCAATCTGGCAGTATGCTGCAGCTGCTGGAACACGACTGCCAGATTGGTGTCCTTCTTGAGCATCCCCTCTGTCTGCTCTCACGCTACTGCCTTCCTGTAGCTGGGTTTCATCATCAGACCCTTCGAAACGCTGGGCATCCTCCTGGAGCATGTACCCAACACTGTGCTCAAACAGTTCGGGGGACTCCTCAGGAGGAGGACATGGTGGGTCTAGGGAAGGAGTGACTGATGATGAGTCTGACATTGATACCAGGGAAGAGGACGCTTTGGCAGCTGCTTTGCCAGTACCCTGAGCCTGGGTGAGAGAGGATGAGGAGGAGGAGGAGGGCTTGGTCATCCACTCTACCAAGTCTTCGGCATGATGTGGCTCAACATGTCCAGCTGCCGAAAAGAAGGACAAGCGTGTCCCATGGCCATGTGCTGATGACAATGCACCGCGTCCATGACCAGCACTGTTGCCCCCAGACACAGAGCCTGCTTGCCCTCTTTTATTGCCTCCTGACTGTCTTCCTCTCCTTGTTTGCCTTCCAGACATTCTAATAGATGGCCTGCAGGGAGATGGGAAAAAAGCAATAAGGGCTACCTTCAGGTGTCCTTCTCTGTCCCTTTACTTAAGGATTTCTAAATATGGTTGAGGATGATTGCTTTTGCACAGAATAGCACAACGACAATTTCCCTGACTGTCCAAAAAACAAGGATTTCAAAGATGGTTGATGAGGAATGCTTTAGCACACTATAGCACAAGGATAATTTCCCTCACTGTCCTTCCCTGTCCCTAGAAACAAGGATTATCACAGTGAAAGAAACTGACACTCTTCCTACCTATAGTTTTCTGTCCCTAGAAAAAATGTTTTTTTAAAGCACACTATAGCACAAGGAGAATTTCCCTCACTGTCCTTCCCTGTCCCTAGAAACAAGGATTATCACAGTGAAAGAAACTGACACTCTTCCTACCTATAGTTTTCTGTCCCTAGAAAAAATGTTTTTTTAAAGCACACTATAGCACAAGGAGAATTTCCCTCATTGTCCTTCCCTGTCCCTAGAAACAAGGATTATCACAGTGAAAGAAACTGACACTCTTCCTACCTATAGTTTTCTGTCCCTAGAAAAAATGTTTTTTTAAAGCACACTATAGCACAAGGAGAATTTCCCTCACTGTCCTTCCCTGTCCCTAGAAACAAGGATTATCACAGTGAAAGAAACTGACACTCTTCCTACCTATAGTTTTCTGTCCCTAGAAAAAATGTTTTTTTAAAGCACACTATAGCACAAGGAGAATTTCCCTCACTGTCCTTCCCTGTCCCTAGAAACAAGGATTATCACAGTGAAAGAAACTGACACTCTTCCTACCTATAGTTTTCTGTCCCTAGAAAAAATGTTTTTTTAAAGCACACTATAGCACAAGGAGAATTTCCCTCACTGTCCTTCCCTGTCCCTAGAAACAAGGATTATCACAGTGAAAGAAACTGACACTCTTCCTACCTATAGTTTTCTGTCCCTAGAAAAAATGTTTTTTTAAAGCACACTATAGCACAAGGAGAATTTCCCTCACTGTCCTTCCCTGTCCCTAGAAACAAGGATTATCACAGTGAAAGAAACTGACACTCTTCCTACCTATAGTTTTCTGTCCCTAGAAAAAATGTTTTTTTAAAGCACACTATAGCACAAGGAGAATTTCCCTCACTGTCCTTCCCTGTCCCTAGAAACAAGGATTATCACAGTGAAAGAAACTGACACTCTTCCTACCTATAGTTTTCTGTCCCTAGAAAAAATGTTTTTTTAAAGCACACTATAGCACAAGGAGAATTTCCCTCACTGTCCTTCCCTGTCCCTAGAAACAAGGATTCGCACAGTAAAACACACTGACACTCTCCCTACCTATAGTTTTCTGTCCCTAGAAAAAATGTTTTTTTTAAAGCACACTATAGCACAAGGAGAATTTCCCTCACTGTCCTTCCCTGTCCCTAGAAACAAGGATTATCACAGTGAAAGAAACTGACACTCTTCCTACCTATAGTTTTCTGTCCCTAGAAAAAATGTTTTTTTAAAGCACACTATAGCACAAGGAGAATTTCCCTCACTGTCCTTCCCTGTCCCTAGAAACAAGGATTATCACAGTGAAAGAAACTGACACTCTTCCTACCTATAGTTTTCTGTCCCTAGAAAAAATGTTTTTTTAAAGCACACTATAGCACAAGGAGAATTTCCCTCACTGTCCTTCCCTGTCCCTAGAAACAAGGATTATCACAGTGAAAGAAACTGACACTCTTCCTACCTATAGTTTTCTGTCCCTAGAAAAAATGTTTTTTTAAAGCACACTATAGCACAAGGAGAATTTCCCTCACTGTCCTTCCCTGTCCCTAGAAACAAGGATTATCACAGTGAAAGAAACTGACACTCTTCCTACCTATAGTTTTCTGTCCCTAGAAAAAATGTTTTTTTAAAGCACACTATAGCACAAGGAGAATTTCCCTCACTGTCCTTCCCTGTCCCTAGAAACAAGGATTATCACAGTGAAAGAAACTGACACTCTTCCTACCTATAGTTTTCTGTCCCTAGAAAAAATGTTTTTTTAAAGCACACTATAGCACAAGGAGAATTTCCCTCACAGTCCTTCCCTGTCCCTAGAAACAAGGATTATCACAGTGAAAGAAACTGACACTCTTCCTACCTATAGTTTTCTGTCCCTAGAAAAAATGTTTTTTTAAAGCACACTATAGCACAAGGAGAATTTCCCTCACTGTCCTTCCCTGTCCCTAGAAACAAGGATTATCACAGTGAAAGAAACTGACACTCTTCCTACCTATAGTTTTCTGTCCCTAGAAAAAATGTTTTTTTAAAGCACACTATAGCACAAGGAGAATTTCCCTCACTGTCCTTCCCTGTCCCTAGAAACAAGGATTATCACAGTGAAAGAAACTGACACTCTTCCTACCTATAGTTTTCTGTCCCTAGAAAAAATGTTTTTTTAAAGCACACTATAGCACAAGGAGAATTTCCCTCACTGTCCTTCCCTGTCCCTAGAAACAAGGATTATCACAGTGAAAGAAACTGACACTCTTCCTACCTATAGTTTTCTGTCCCTAGAAAAAATGTTGTTTTAAAGCACACTATAGCACAAGGAGAATTTCCCTCACTGTCCTTCCCTGTCCCTAGAAACAAGGATTATCACAGTGAAAGAAACTGACACTCTTCCTACCTATAGTTTTCTGTCCCTAGAAAAAATGTTTTTTTAAAGCACACTATAGCACAAGGAGAATTTCCCTCACTGTCCTTCCCTGTCCCTAGAAACAAGGATTATCACAGTGAAAGAAACTGACACTCTTCCTACCTATAGTTTTCTGTCCCTAGAAAAAATGTTTTTTTAAAGCACACTATAGCACAAGGAGAATTTCCCTCACTGTCCTTCCCTGTCCCTAGAAAAAAGGATTATCACAGTGAAAGAAACTGACACTCTTCCTACCTATAGTTTTCTGTCCCTAGAAAAATGTTTTTTTAAAGCACACTATAGCACAAGGAGAATTTCCCTCACTGTCCTTCCCTGTTCCTAGAAACAAGGATTATCACAGTGAAAGAAACTGACACTCTTCCTACCTATAGTTTTCTGTCCCTAGAAAAATGTTTTTATAAAGCACACTATAGCACAAGGAGAATTTCCCTCACTGTCCTTCCCTGTCCCTAGAAACAAGGATTATCACAGTGAAAGAAACTGACACTCTTCCTACCTATAGTTGTCTGTCCCTAGAAAAAATGTTTTTTTAAAGCACACTATAGCACAAGGAGAATTTCCCTCACTGTCCTTCCCTGTCCCTAGAAACAAGGATTCGCACAGTAAAACACACTGACACTCTCCCTACCTATAGTTTTCTGTCCCTAGAAAAAATGTTTTTTTAAAGCACACTATAGCACAAGGAGAATTTCCCTCACTGTCCTTCCCTGTCCCTAGAAACAAGGATTATCACAGTGAAAGAAACTGACACTCTTCCTACCTATAGTTTTCTGTCCCTAGAAAAAATGTTTTTTTAAAGCACACTATAGCACAAGGAGAATTTCCCTCACTGTCCTTCCCTGTCCCTAGAAACAAGGATTCGCACAGTAAAACACACTGACACTCTCCCTACCTATAGTTTTCTGTCCCAAGAAAAAATGTTTTTTTAAAGCACACTATAGCACAAGGAGAATTTCCCTCACTGACCTTCCCTGTCCCTAGAAACAAGGATTATCACAGTGAAAGAAACTGACACTCTTCCTACCTATAGTTTTCTGTCCCTAGAAAAAATGTTTTTTTAAAGCACACTATAGCACAAGGAGAATTTCCCTCACTGTCCTTCCCTGTCCCTAGAAACAAGGATTATCACAGTGAAAGAAACTGACACTCTTCCTACCTATAGTTTTCTGTCCCTAGAAAAAATGTTTTTTTAAAGCACACTATAGCACAAGGAGAATTTCCCTCACTGTCCTTCCCTGTCCCTAGAAACAAGGATTATCACAGTGAAAGAAACTGACACTCTTCCTACCTATAGTTTTCTGTCCCTAGAAAAAATGTTTTTTTAAAGCACACTATAGCACAAGGAGAATTTCCCTCACTGTCCTTCCCTGTCCCTAGAAACAAGGATTATCACAGTGAAAGAAACTGACACTCTTCCTACCTATAGTTTTCTGTCCCTAGAAAAAATGTTTTTTTAAAGCACACTATAGCACAAGGAGAATTTCCCTCACTGTCCTTCCCTGTTCCTAGAAACAAGGATTATCACAGTGAAAGAAACTGACACTCTTCCTACCTATAGTTTTCTGTCCCTAGAAAAATGTTTTTATAAAGCACACTATAGCACAAGGAGAATTTCCCTCACTGTCCTTCCCTGTCCCTAGAAACAAGGATTATCACAGTGAAAGAAACTGACACTCTTCCTACCTATAGTTGTCTGTCCCTAGAAAAAATGTTTTTTTAAAGCACACTATAGCACAAGGAGAATTTCCCTCACTGTCCTTCCCTGTCCCTAGAAACAAGGATTCGCACAGTAAAACACACTGACACTCTCCCTACCTATAGTTTTCTGTCCCTAGAAAAAATGTTTTTTTAAAGCACACTATAGCACAAGGAGAATTTCCCTCACTGTCCTTCCCTGTCCCTAGAAACAAGGATTATCACAGTGAAAGAAACTGACACTCTTCCTACCTATAGTTTTCTGTCCCTAGAAAAAATGTTTTTTTAAAGCACACTATAGCACAAGGAGAATTTCCCTCACTGTCCTTCCCTGTCCCTAGAAACAAGGATTCGCACAGTAAAACACACTGACACTCTCCCTACCTATAGTTTTCTGTCCCAAGAAAAAATGTTTTTTTAAAGCACACTATAGCACAAGGAGAATTTCCCTCACTGACCTTCCCTGTCCCTAGAAACAAGGATTATCACAGTGAAAGAAACTGACACTCTTCCTACCTATAGTTTTCTGTCCCTAGAAAAAATGTTTTTTTAAAGCACACTATAGCACAAGGAGAATTTCCCTCACTGTCCTTCCCTGTCCCTAGAAACAAGGATTATCACAGTGAAAGAAACTGACACTCTTCCTACCTATAGTTTTCTGTCCCTAGAAAAAATGTTTTTTTAAAGCACACTATAGCACAAGGAGAATTTCCCTCACTGTCCTTCCCTGTCCCTAGAAACAAGGATTATCACAGTGAAAGAAACTGACACTCTTCCTACCTATAGTTTTCTGTCCCTAGAAAAAATGTTTTTTTAAAGCACACTATAGCACAAGGAGAATTTCCCTCACTGTCCTTCCCTGTCCCTAGAAACAAGGATTATCACAGTGAAAGAAACTGACACTCTTCCTACCTATAGTTTTCTGTCCCTAGAAAAAATGTTTTTTTAAAGCACACTATAGCACAAGGAGAATTTCCCTCACTGTCCTTCCCTGTCCCTAGAAACAAGGATTATCACAGTGAAAGAAACTGACACTCTTCCTACCTATAGTTTTCTGTCCCTAGAAAAAATGTTTTTTTAAAGCACACTATAGCACAAGGAGAATTTCCCTCACTGTCCTTCCCTGTCCCTAGAAACAAGGATTATCACAGTGAAAGAAACTGACACTCTTCCTACCTATAGTTTTCTGTCCCTAGAAAAAATGTTGTTTTAAAGCACACTATAGCACAAGGAGAATTTCCCTCACTGTCCTTCCCTGTCCCTAGAAACAAGGATTATCACAGTGAAAGAAATTGACACTCTTCCTACCTATAGTTTTCTGTCCCTAGAAAAAATGTTTTTTTAAAGCACACTATAGCACAAGGAGAATTTCCCTCACTGTCCTTCCCTGTCCCTAGAAACAAGGATTATCACAGTGAAAGAAACTGACACTCTTCCTACCTATAGTTTTCTGTCCCTAGAAAAAATGTTTTTTTAAAGCACACTATAGCACAAGGAGAATTTCCCTCACTGTCCTTCCCTGTCCCTAGAAACAAGGATTATCACAGTGAAAGAAACTGACACTCTTCCTACCTATAGTTTTCTGTCCCTAGAAAAAATGTTTTTTTAAAGCACACTATAGCACAAGGAGAATTTCCCTCACTGTCCTTCCCTGTCCCTAGAAACAAGGATTATCACAGTGAAAGAAACTGACACTCTTCCTACCTATAGTTTTCTGTCCCTAGAAAAAATGTTTTTTTAAAGCACACTATAGCACAAGGAGAATTTCCCTCACTGTCCTTCCCTGTCCCTAGAAACAAGGATTATCACAGTGAAAGAAACTGACACTCTTCCTACCTATAGTTTTCTGTCCCTAGAAAAAATGTTTTTTTAAAGCACACTATAGCACAAGGAGAATTTCCCTCACTGTCCTTCCCTGTCCCTAGAAACAAGGATTATCACAGTGAAAGAAACTGACACTCTTCCTACCTATAGTTTTCTGTCCCTAGAAAAAATGTTGTTTTAAAGCACACTATAGCACAAGGAGAATTTCCCTCACTGTCCTTCCCTGTCCCTAGAAACAAGGATTATCACAGTGAAAGAAACTGACACTCTTCCTACCTATAGTTTTCTGTCCCTAGAAAAAATGTTTTTTTAAAGCACACTATAGCACAAGGAGAATTTCCCTCACTGTCCTTCCCTGTCCCTAGAAACAAGGATTATCACAGTGAAAGAAACTGACACTCTTCCTACCTATAGTTTTCTGTCCCTAGAAAAAATGTTGTTTTAAAGCACACTATAGCACAAGGAGAATTTCCCTCACTGTCCTTCCCTGTCCCTAGAAACAAGGATTATCACAGTGAAAGAAATTGACACTCTTCCTACCTATAGTTTTCTGTCCCTAGAAAAAATGTTTTTTTAAAGCACACTATAGCACAAGGAGAATTTCCCTCACTGTCCTTCCCTGTCCCTAGAAACAAGGATTATCACAGTGAAAGAAACTGACACTCTTCCTACCTATAGTTTTCTGTCCCTAGAAAAAATGTTTTTTTAAAGCACACTATAGCACAAGGAGAATTTCCCTCACTGTCCTTCCCTGTCCCTAGAAACAAGGATTATCACAGTGAAAGAAACTGACACTCTTCCTACCTATAGTTTTCTGTCCCTAGAAAAAATGTTTTTTTAAAGCACACTATAGCACAAGGAGAATTTCCCTCACTGTCCTTCCCTGTCCCTAGAAACAAGGATTATCACAGTGAAAGAAACTGACACTCTTCCTACCTATAGTTTTCTGTCCCTAGAAAAAATGTTTTTTTAAAGCACACTATAGCACAAGGAGAATTTCCCTCACTGTCCTTCCCTGTCCCTAGAAACAAGGATTATCACAGTGAAAGAAACTGACACTCTTCCTACCTATAGTTTTCTGTCCCTAGAAAAAATGTTTTTTTAAAGCACACTATAGCACAAGGAGAATTTCCCTCACTGTCCTTCCCTGTCCCTAGAAACAAGGATTATCACAGTGAAAGAAACTGACACTCTTCCTACCTATAGTTTTCTGTCCCTAGAAAAAATGTTTTTTTAAAGCACACTATAGCACAAGGAGAATTTCCCTCACTGTCCTTCCCTGTCTCTAGAAACAAGGATTATCACAGTGAAAGAAACTGACACTCTTCCTACCTATAGTTTTCTGTCCCTAGAAAAAATGTTTTTTTAAAGCACACTATAGCACAAGGAGAATTTCCCTCACTGTCCTTCCCTGTCCCTAGAAACAAGGATTATCACAGTGAAAGAAACTGACACTCTTCCTACCTATAGTTTTCTGTCCCTAGAAAAAATGTTTTTTTAAAGCACACTATAGCACAAGGAGAATTTCCCTCACTGTCCTTCCCTGTCCCTAGAAACAAGGATTATCACAGTGAAAGAAACTGACACTCTTCCTACCTATAGTTTTCTGTCCCTAGAAAAAATGTTTTTTTAAAGCACACTATAGCACAAGGAGAATTTCCCTCACTGTCCTTCCCTGTCCCTAGAAACAAGGATTATCACAGTGAAAGAAACTGACACTCTTCCTACCTATAGTTTTCTGTCCCTAGAAAAAATGTTTTTTTAAAGCACACTATAGCACAAGGAGAATTTCCCTCACTGTCCTTCCCTGTCCCTAGAAACAAGGATTATCACAGTGAAAGAAACTGACACTCTTCCTACCTATAGTTTTCTGTCCCTAGAAAAAATGTTTTTTTAAAGCACACTATAGCACAAGGAGAATTTCCCTCACTGTCCTTCCCTGTCCCTAGAAACAAGGATTATCACAGTGAAAGAAACTGACACTCTTCCTACCTATAGTTTTCTGTCCCTAGAAAAAATGTTGTTTTAAAGCACACTATAGCACAAGGAGAATTTCCCTCACTGTCCTTCCCTGTCCCTAGAAACAAGGATTATCACAGTGAAAGAAATTGACACTCTTCCTACCTATAGTTTTCTGTCCCTAGAAAAAATGTTTTTTTAAAGCACACTATAGCACAAGGAGAATTTCCCTCACTGTCCTTCCCTGTCCCTAGAAACAAGGATTATCACAGTGAAAGAAACTGACACTCTTCCTACCTATAGTTTTCTGTCCCTAGAAAAAATGTTTTTTTAAAGCACACTATAGCACAAGGAGAATTTCCCTCACTGTCCTTCCCTGTCCCTAGAAACAAGGATTATCACAGTGAAAGAAACTGACACTCTTCCTACCTATAGTTTTCTGTCCCTAGAAAAAATGTTTTTTTAAAGCACACTATAGCACAAGGAGAATTTCCCTCACTGTCCTTCCCTGTCCCTAGAAACAAGGATTATCACAGTGAAAGAAACTGACACTCTTCCTACCTATAGTTTTCTGTCCCTAGAAAAAATGTTTTTTTAAAGCACACTATAGCACAAGGAGAATTTCCCTCACTGTCCTTCCCTGTCCCTAGAAACAAGGATTATCACAGTGAAAGAAACTGACACTCTTCCTACCTATAGTTTTCTGTCCCTAGAAAAAATGTTTTTTTAAAGCACACTATAGCACAAGGAGAATTTCCCTCACTGTCCTTCCCTGTCCCTAGAAACAAGGATTATCACAGTGAAAGAAACTGACACTCTTCCTACCTATAGTTTTCTGTCCCTAGAAAAAATGTTTTTTTAAAGCACACTATAGCACAAGGAGAATTTCCCTCACTGTCCTTCCCTGTCCCTAGAAACAAGGATTATCACAGTGAAAGAAACTGACACTCTTCCTACCTATAGTTTTCTGTCCCTAGAAAAAATGTTGTTTTAAAGCACACTATAGCACAAGGAGAATTTCCCTCACTGTCCTTCCCTGTCCCTAGAAACAAGGATTATCACAGTGAAAGAAACTGACACTCTTCCTACCTATAGTTTTCTGTCCCTAGAAAAAATGTTTTTTTAAAGCACACTATAGCACAAGGAGAATTTCCCTCACTGTCCTTCCCTGTCCCTAGAAACAAGGATTATCACAGTGAAAGAAACTGACACTCTTCCTACCTATAGTTTTCTGTCCCTAGAAAAAATGTTTTTTTAAAGCACACTATAGCACAAGGAGAATTTCCCTCACTGTCCTTCCCTGTCCCTAGAAACAAGGATTCGCACAGTAAAACACACTGACACTCTCCCTACCTATAGTTTTCTGTCCCTAGAAAAAATGTTTTTTTAAAGCACACTATAGCACAAGGAGAATTTCCCTCACTGTCCTTCCCTGTCCCTAGAAACAAGGATTATCACAGTGAAAGAAACTGACACTCTTCCTACCTATAGTTTTCTGTCCCTAGAAAAAATGTTTTTTTAAAGCACACTATAGCACAAGGAGAATTTCCCTCACTGTCCTTCCCTGTCCCTAGAAAAAAGGATTATCACAGTGAAAGAAACTGACACTCTTCCTACCTATAGTTTTCTGTCCCTAGAAAAATGTTTTTTTAAAGCACACTATAGCACAAGGAGAATTTCCCTCACTGTCCTTCCCTGTCCCTAGAAACAAGGATTATCACAGTGAAAGAAACTGACACTCTTCCTACCTATAGTTTTCTGTCCCTAGAAAAATGTTTTTTTAAAGCACACTATAGCACAAGGAGAATTTCCCTCACTGTCCTTCCCTGTCCCTAGAAACAAGGATTATCACAGTGAAAGAAACTGACACTCTTCCTACCTATAGTTGTCTGTCCCTAGAAAAAATGTTTTTTTAAAGCACACTATAGCACAAGGAGAATTTCCCTCACTGTCCTTCCCTGTCCCTAGAAACAAGGATTCGCACAGTAAAACACACTGACACTCTCCCTACCTATAGTTTTCTGTCCCTAGAAAAAATGTTTTTTTAAAGCACACTATAGCACAAGGAGAATTTCCCTCACTGTCCTTCCCTGACCCTAGAAACAAGGATTATCACAGTGAAAGAAACTGACACTCTTCCTACCTATAGTTTTCTGTCCCTAGAAAAAATGTTTTTTTAAAGCACACTATAGCACAAGGAGAATTTCCCTCACTGTCCTTCCCTGTCCCTAGAAACAAGGATTCGCACAGTAAAACACACTGACACTCTCCCTACCTATAGTTTTCTGTCCCAAGAAAAAATGTTTTTTTAAAGCACACTATAGCACAAGGAGAATTTCCCTCACTGACCTTCCCTGTCCCTAGAAACAAGGATTATCACAGTGAAAGAAACTGACACTCTTCCTACCTATAGTTTTCTGTCCCTAGAAAAAATGTTTTTTTAAAGCACACTATAGCACAAGGAGAATTTCCCTCACTGTCCTTCCCTGTCCCTAGAAACAAGGATTATCACAGTGAAAGAAACTGACACTCTTCCTACCTATAGTTTTCTGTCCCTAGAAAAAATGTTTTTTTAAAGCACACTATAGCACAAGGAGAATTTCCCTCACTGTCCTTCCCTGTCCCTAGAAACAAGGATTATCACAGTGAAAGAAACTGACACTCTTCCTACCTATAGTTTTCTGTCCCTAGAAAAAATGTTTTTTTAAAGCACACTATAGCACAAGGAGAATTTCCCTCACTGTCCTTCCCTGTCCCTAGAAACAAGGATTATCACAGTGAAAGAAACTGACACTCTTCCTACCTATAGTTTTCTGTCCCTAGAAAAAATGTTTTTTTAAAGCACACTATAGCACAAGGAGAATTTCCCTCACTGTCCTTCCCTGTCCCTAGAAACAAGGATTATCACAGTGAAAGAAACTGACACTCTTCCTACCTATAGTTTTCTGTCCCTAGAAAAAATGTTTTTTTAAAGCACACTATAGCACAAGGAGAATTTCCCTCACTGTCCTTCCCTGTCCCTAGAAACAAGGATTATCACAGTGAAAGAAACTGACACTCTTCCAACCTATAGTTTTCTGTCCCTAGAAAAAATGTTTTTTTAAAGCACACTATAGCACAAGGAGAATTTCCCTCACTGTCCTTCCCTGTCCCTAGAAACAAGGATTATCACAGTGAAAGAAACTGACACTCTTCCTACCTATAGTTTTCTGTCCCTAGAAAAAATGTTGTTTTAAAGCACACTATAGCACAAGGAGAATTTCCCTCACTGTCCTTCCCTGTCCCTAGAAACAAGGATTATCACAGTGAAAGAAATTGACACTCTTCCTACCTATAGTTTTCTGTCCCTAGAAAAAATGTTTTTTTAAAGCACACTATAGCACAAGGAGAATTTCCCTCACTGTCCTTCCCTGTCCCTAGAAACAAGGATTATCACAGTGAAAGAAACTGACACTCTTCCTACCTATAGTTTTCTGTCCCTAGAAAAAATGTTGTTTTAAAGCACACTATAGCACAAGGAGAATTTCCCTCACTGTCCTTCCCTGTCCCTAGAAACAAGGATTATCACAGTGAAAGAAATTGACACTCTTCCTACCTATAGTTTTCTGTCCCTAGAAAAAATGTTTTTTTAAAGCACACTATAGCACAAGGAGAATTTCCCTCACTGTCCTTCCCTGTCCCTAGAAACAAGGATTATCACAGTGAAAGAAACTGACACTCTTCCTACCTATAGTTTTCTGTCCCTAGAAAAAATGTTTTTTTAAAGCACACTATAGCACAAGGAGAATTTCCCTCACTGTCCTTCCCTGTCCCTAGAAACAAGGATTATCACAGTGAAAGAAACTGACACTCTTCCTACCTATAGTTTTCTGTCCCTAGAAAAAATGTTTTTTTAAAGCACACTATAGCACAAGGAGAATTTCCCTCACTGTCCTTCCCTGTCCCTAGAAACAAGGATTATCACAGTGAAAGAAACTGACACTCTTCCTACCTATAGTTTTCTGTCCCTAGAAAAAATGTTTTTTTAAAGCACACTATAGCACAAGGAGAATTTCCCTCACTGTCCTTCCCTGTCTCTAGAAACAAGGATTATCACAGTGAAAGAAACTGACACTCTTCCTACCTATAGTTTTCTGTCCCTAGAAAAAATGTTTTTTTAAAGCACACTATAGCACAAGGAGAATTTCCCTCACTGTCCTTCCCTGTCCCTAGAAACAAGGATTATCACAGTGAAAGAAACTGACACTCTTCCTACCTATAGTTTTCTGTCCCTAGAAAAAATGTTTTTTTAAAGCACACTATAGCACAAGGAGAATTTCCCTCACTGTCCTTCCCTGTCCCTAGAAACAAGGATTATCACAGTGAAAGAAACTGACACTCTTCCTACCTATAGTTTTCTGTCCCTAGAAAAAATGTTTTTTTAAAGCACACTATAGCACAAGGAGAATTTCCCACACTGTCCTTCCCTGTCCCTAGAAACAAGGATTATCACAGTGAAAGAAACTGACACTCTTCCTACCTATAGTTTTCTGTCCCTAGAAAAAATGTTTTTTTAAAGCACACTATAGCACAAGGAGAATTTCCCTCACTGTCCTTCCCTGTCCCTAGAAACAAGGATTATCACAGTGAAAGAAACTGACACTCTTCCTACCTATAGTTTTCTGTCCCTAGAAAAAATGTTGTTTTAAAGCACACTATAGCACAAGGAGAATTTCCCTCACTGTCCTTCCCTGTCCCTAGAAACAAGGATTATCACAGTGAAAGAAATTGACACTCTTCCTACCTATAGTTTTCTGTCCCTAGAAAAAATGTTTTTTTAAAGCACACTATAGCACAAGGAGAATTTCCCTCACTGTCCTTCCCTGTCCCTAGAAACAAGGATTATCACAGTGAAAGAAACTGACACTCTTCCTACCTATAGTTTTCTGTCCCTAGAAAAAATGTTTTTTTAAAGCACACTATAGCACAAGGAGAATTTCCCTCACTGTCCTTCCCTGTCCCTAGAAACAAGGATTATCACAGTGAAAGAAACTGACACTCTTCCTACCTATAGTTTTCTGTCCCTAGAAAAAATGTTTTTTTAAAGCACACTATAGCACAAGGAGAATTTCCCTCACTGTCCTTCCCTGTCCCTAGAAACAAGGATTATCACAGTGAAAGAAACTGACACTCTTCCTACCTATAGTTTTCTGTCCCTAGAAAAAATGTTTTTTTAAAGCACACTATAGCACAAGGAGAATTTCCCTCACTGTCCTTCCCTGTCCCTAGAAACAAGGATTATCACAGTGAAAGAAACTGACACTCTTCCTACCTATAGTTTTCTGTCCCTAGAAAAAATGTTTTTTTAAAGCACACTATAGCACAAGGAGAATTTCCCTCACTGTCCTTCCCTGTCCCTAGAAACAAGGATTATCACAGTGAAAGAAACTGACACTCTTCCTACCTATAGTTTTCTGTCCCTAGAAAAAATGTTTTTTTAAAGCACACTATAGCACAAGGAGAATTTCCCTCACTGTCCTTCCCTGTCCCTAGAAACAAGGATTATCACAGTGAAAGAAACTGACACTCTTCCTACCTATAGTTTTCTGTCCCTAGAAAAAATGTTGTTTTAAAGCACACTATAGCACAAGGAGAATTTCCCTCACTGTCCTTCCCTGTCCCTAGAAACAAGGATTATCACAGTGAAAGAAACTGACACTCTTCCTACCTATAGTTTTCTGTCCCTAGAAAAAATGTTTTTTTAAAGCACACTATAGCACAAGGAGAATTTCCCTCACTGTCCTTCCCTGTCCCTAGAAACAAGGATTATCACAGTGAAAGAAACTGACACTCTTCCTACCTATAGTTTTCTGTCCCTAGAAAAAATGTTTTTTTAAAGCACACTATAGCACAAGGAGAATTTCCCTCACTGTCCTTCCCTGTCCCTAGAAACAAGGATTCGCACAGTAAAACACACTGACACTCTCCCTACCTATAGTTTTCTGTCCCTAGAAAAAATGTTTTTTTAAAGCACACTATAGCACAAGGAGAATTTCCCTCACTGTCCTTCCCTGTCCCTAGAAACAAGGATTATCACAGTGAAAGAAACTGACACTCTTCCTACCTATAGTTTTCTGTCCCTAGAAAAAATGTTTTTTTAAAGCACACTATAGCACAAGGAGAATTTCCCTCACTGTCCTTCCCTGTCCCTAGAAAAAAGGATTATCACAGTGAAAGAAACTGACACTCTTCCTACCTATAGTTTTCTGTCCCTAGAAAAATGTTTTTTTAAAGCACACTATAGCACAAGGAGAATTTCCCTCACTGTCCTTCCCTGTCCCTAGAAACAAGGATTATCACAGTGAAAGAAACTGACACTCTTCCTACCTATAGTTTTCTGTCCCTAGAAAAATGTTTTTTTAAAGCACACTATAGCACAAGGAGAATTTCCCTCACTGTCCTTCCCTGTCCCTAGAAACAAGGATTATCACAGTGAAAGAAACTGACACTCTTCCTACCTATAGTTGTCTGTCCCTAGAAAAAATGTTTTTTTAAAGCACACTATAGCACAAGGAGAATTTCCCTCACTGTCCTTCCCTGTCCCTAGAAACAAGGATTCGCACAGTAAAACACACTGACACTCTCCCTACCTATAGTTTTCTGTCCCTAGAAAAAATGTTTTTTTAAAGCACACTATAGCACAAGGAGAATTTCCCTCACTGTCCTTCCCTGTCCCTAGAAACAAGGATTATCACAGTGAAAGAAACTGACACTCTTCCTACCTATAGTTTTCTGTCCCTAGAAAAAATGTTTTTTTAAAGCACACTATAGCACAAGGAGAATTTCCCTCACTGTCCTTCCCTGTCCCTAGAAACAAGGATTCGCACAGTAAAACACACTGACACTCTCCCTACCTATAGTTTTCTGTCCCAAGAAAAAATGTTTTTTTAAAGCACACTATAGCACAAGGAGAATTTCCCTCACTGACCTTCCCTGTCCCTAGAAACAAGGATTATCACAGTGAAAGAAACTGACACTCTTCCTACCTATAGTTTTCTGTCCCTAGAAAAAATGTTTTTTTAAAGCACACTATAGCACAAGGAGAATTTCCCTCACTGTCCTTCCCTGTCCCTAGAAACAAGGATTATCACAGTGAAAGAAACTGACACTCTTCCTACCTATAGTTTTCTGTCCCTAGAAAAAATGTTTTTTTAAAGCACACTATAGCACAAGGAGAATTTCCCTCACTGTCCTTCCCTGTCCCTAGAAACAAGGATTATCACAGTGAAAGAAACTGACACTCTTCCTACCTATAGTTTTCTGTCCCTAGAAAAAATGTTTTTTTAAAGCACACTATAGCACAAGGAGAATTTCCCTCACTGTCCTTCCCTGTCCCTAGAAACAAGGATTATCACAGTGAAAGAAACTGACACTCTTCCTACCTATAGTTTTCTGTCCCTAGAAAAAATGTTTTTTTAAAGCACACTATAGCACAAGGAGAATTTCCCTCACTGTCCTTCCCTGTCCCTAGAAACAAGGATTATCACAGTGAAAGAAACTGACACTCTTCCTACCTATAGTTTTCTGTCCCTAGAAAAAATGTTTTTTTAAAGCACACTATAGCACAAGGAGAATTTCCCTCACTGTCCTTCCCTGTCCCTAGAAACAAGGATTATCACAGTGAAAGAAACTGACACTCTTCCAACCTATAGTTTTCTGTCCCTAGAAAAAATGTTTTTTTAAAGCACACTATAGCACAAGGAGAATTTCCCTCACTGTCCTTCCCTGTCCCTAGAAACAAGGATTATCACAGTGAAAGAAACTGACACTCTTCCTACCTATAGTTTTCTGTCCCTAGAAAAAATGTTGTTTTAAAGCACACTATAGCACAAGGAGAATTTCCCTCACTGTCCTTCCCTGTCCCTAGAAACAAGGATTATCACAGTGAAAGAAATTGACACTCTTCCTACCTATAGTTTTCTGTCCCTAGAAAAAATGTTTTTTTAAAGCACACTATAGCACAAGGAGAATTTCCCTCACTGTCCTTCCCTGTCCCTAGAAACAAGGATTATCACAGTGAAAGAAACCGACACTCTTCCTACCTATAGTTTTCTGTCCCTAGAAAAAATGTTTTTTTAAAGCACACTATAGCACAAGGAGAATTTCCCTCACTGTCCTTCCCTGTCCCTAGAAACAAGGATTATCACAGTGAAAGAAACTGACACTCTTCCTACCTATAGTTTTCTGTCCCTAGAAAAAATGTTTTTTTAAAGCACACTATAGCACAAGGAGAATTTCCCTCACTGTCCTTCCCTGTCCCTAGAAACAAGGATTATCACAGTGAAAGAAACTGACACTCTTCCTACCTATAGTTTTCTGTCCCTAGAAAAAATGTTTTTTTAAAGCACACTATAGCACAAGGAGAATTTCCCTCACTGTCCTTCCCTGTCCCTAGAAACAAGGATTATCACAGTGAAAGAAACTGACACTCTTCCTACCTATAGTTTTCTGTCCCTAGAAAAAATGTTGTTTTAAAGCACACTATAGCACAAGGAGAATTTCCCTCACTGTCCTTCCCTGTCCCTAGAAACAAGGATTATCACAGTGAAAGAAATTGACACTCTTCCTACCTATAGTTTTCTGTCCCTAGAAAAAATGTTTTTTTAAAGCACACTATAGCACAAGGAGAATTTCCCTCACTGTCCTTCCCTGTCCCTAGAAACAAGGATTATCACAGTGAAAGAAACTGACACTCTTCCTACCTATAGTTTTCTGTCCCTAGAAAAAATGTTTTTTTAAAGCACACTATAGCACAAGGAGAATTTCCCTCACTGTCCTTCCCTGTCCCTAGAAACAAGGATTATCACAGTGAAAGAAACTGACACTCTTCCTACCTATAGTTTTCTGTCCCTAGAAAAAATGTTTTTTTAAAGCACACTATAGCACAAGGAGAATTTCCCTCACTGTCCTTCCCTGTCCCTAGAAACAAGGATTATCACAGTGAAAGAAACTGACACTCTTCCTACCTATAGTTTTCTGTCCCTAGAAAAAATGTTTTTTTAAAGCACACTATAGCACAAGGAGAATTTCCCTCACTGTCCTTCCCTGTCCCTAGAAACAAGGATTATCACAGTGAAAGAAACTGACACTCTTCCTACCTATAGTTTTCTGTCCCTAGAAAAAATGTTTTTTTAAAGCACACTATAGCACAAGGAGAATTTCCCTCACTGTCCTTCCCTGTCCCTAGAAACAAGGATTATCACAGTGAAAGAAACTGACACTCTTCCTACCTATAGTTTTCTGTCCCTAGAAAAAATGTTTTTTTAAAGCACACTATAGCACAAGGAGAATTTCCCTCACTGTCCTTCCCTGTCCCTAGAAACAAGGATTATCACAGTGAAAGAAACTGACACTCTTCCTACCTATAGTTTTCTGTCCCTAGAAAAAATGTTTTTTTAAAGCACACTATAGCACAAGGAGAATTTCCCTCACTGTCCTTCCCTGTCCCTAGAAACAAGGATTATCACAGTGAAAGAAACTGACACTCTTCCTACTTATAGTTTTCTGTCCCTAGAAAAAATGTTTTTTTAAAGCACACTATAGCACAAGGAGAATTTCCCTCACTGTCCTTCCCTGTCCCTAGAAACAAGGATTATCACAGTGAAAGAAACTGACACTCTTCCTACGTATAGTTTTCTGTCCCTAGAAAAAATGTTTTTTTAAAGCACACTATAGCACAAGGAGAATTTCCCTCACTGTCCTTCCCTGTCCCTAGAAACAAGGATTATCACAGTGAAAGAAACTGACACTCTTCCTACCTATAGTTTTCTGTCCCTAGAAAAAATGTTTTTTTAAAGCACACTATAGCACAAGGAGAATTTCCCTCACTGTCCTTCCCTGTCCCTAGAAACAAGGATTCGCACAGTAAAACACACTGACACTCTCCCTACCTATAGTTTTCTGTCCCAAGAAAAAATGTTTTTTTAAAGCACACTATAGCACAAGGAGAATTTCCCTCACTGACCTTCCCTGTCCCTAGAAACAAGGATTATCACAGTGAAAGAAACTGACACTCTTCCTACCTATAGTTTTCTGTCCCTAGAAAAAATGTTTTTTTAAAGCACACTATAGCACAAGGAGAATTTCCCTCACTGTCCTTCCCTGTCCCTAGAAACAAGGATTATCACAGTGAAAGAAACTGACACTCTTCCTACCTATAGTTTTCTGTCCCTAGAAAAAATGTTTTTTTAAAGCACACTATAGCACAAGGAGAATTTCCCTCACTGTCCTTCCCTGTCCCTAGAAACAAGGATTATCACAGTGAAAGAAACTGACACTCTTCCTACCTATAGTTTTCTGTCCCTAGAAAAAATGTTTTTTTAAAGCACACTATAGCACAAGGAGAATTTCCCTCACTGTCCTTCCCTGTCCCTAGAAACAAGGATTATCACAGTGAAAGAAACTGACACTCTTCCTACCTATAGTTTTCTGTCCCTAGAAAAATTTTTTTTTAAAGCACACTATAGCACAAGGAGAATTTCCCTCACTGTCCTTCCCTGTCCCTAGAAACAAGGATTATCACAGTGAAAGAAACTGACACTCTTCCTACCTATAGTTTTCTGTCCCTAGAAAAAATGTTTTTTTAAAGCACACTATAGCACAAGGAGAATTTCCCTCACTGTCCTTCCCTGTCCCTAGAAACAAGGATTATCACAGTGAAAGAAACTGACACTCTTCCAACCTATAGTTTTCTGTCCCTAGAAAAAATGTTTTTTTAAAGCACACTATAGCACAAGGAGAATTTCCCTCACTGTCCTTCCCTGTCCCTAGAAACAAGGATTATCACAGTGAAAGAAACTGACACTCTTCCTACCTATAGTTTTCTGTCCCTAGAAAAAATGTTGTTTTAAAGCACACTATAGCACAAGGAGAATTTCCCTCACTGTCCTTCCCTGTCCCTAGAAACAAGGATTATCACAGTGAAAGAAATTGACACTCTTCCTACCTATAGTTTTCTGTCCCTAGAAAAAATGTTTTTTTAAAGCACACTATAGCACAAGGAGAATTTCCCTCACTGTCCTTCCCTGTCCCTAGAAAC
Source organism: Rana muscosa (assembly GCA_029206835.1). Taxonomy (NCBI): domain Eukaryota; kingdom Metazoa; phylum Chordata; class Amphibia; order Anura; family Ranidae; genus Rana; species Rana muscosa. The sequence continues at coordinate 97,244,341 of JARGYO010005626.1, read as the reverse complement.
AAGGATTATCACAGTGAAAGAAACCGACACTCTTCCTACCTATAGTTTTCTGTCCCTAGAAAAAATGTTTTTTTAAAGCACACTATAGCACAAGGAGAATTTCCCTCACTGTCCTTCCCTGTCCCTAGAAACAAGGATTATCACAGTGAAAGAAACTGACACTCTTCCTACTTATAGTTTTCTGTCCCTAGAAAAAATGTTTTTTTAAAGCACACTATAGCACAAGGAGAATTTCCCTCACTGTCCTTCCCTGTCCCTAGAAACAAGGATTATCACAGTGAAAGAAACTGACACTCTTCCTACGTATAGTTTTCTGTCCCTAGAAAAAATGTTTTTTTAAAGCACACTATAGCACAAGGAGAATTTCCCTCACTGTCCTTCCCTGTCCCTAGAAACAAGGATTATCACAGTGAAAGAAACTGACACTCTTCCTACCTATAGTTTTCTGTCCCTAGAAAAAATGTTTTTTTAAAGCACACTATAGCACAAGGAGAATTTCCCTCACTGTCCTTCCCTGTCTCTAGAAACAAGGATTCGCACAGTAAAACACACTGACACTCTCCCTACCTATAGTTTTCTGTCCCTAGAAAAAATGTTTTTTTAAAGCACACTATAGCACAAGGAGAATTTCCCTCACTGTCCTTCCCTGTCCCTAGAAACAAGTATTATCACAGTGAAAGAAACTGACACTCTTCCTACCTATAGTTTTCTTTCCCTAGAAAAAATGTTTTTTTAAAGCACACTATAGCACAAGGAGAATTTCCCTCACTGTCCTTCCCTGTCCCTAGAAACAAGGATTATCACAGTGAAAGAAACTGACACTCTTCCTACCTATAGTTTTCTGTCCCTAGAAAAAATGTTTTTTTAAAGCACACTATAGCACAAGGAGAATTTCCCTCACTGTCCTTCCCTGTCCCTAGAAACAAGGATTATCACAGTGAAAGAAACTGACACTCTTCCTACCTATAGTTTTCTGTCCCTAGAAAAAATGTTTTTTTAAAGCACACTATAGCACAAGGAGAATTTCCCTCACTGTCCTTCCCTGTCCCTAGAAACAAGGATTCGCACAGTAAAACACACTGACACTCTCCCTACCTATAGTTTTCTGTCCCTAGAAAAAATGTTTTTTTAAAGCACACTATAGCACAAGGAGAATTTCCCTCACTGTCCTTCCCTGTCCCTAGAAACAAGGATTATCACAGTGAAAGAAACTGACACTCTTCCTACCTATAGTTTTCTGTCCCTAGAAAAAATTTTTTTTTAAAGCACACTATAGCACAAGGAGAATTTCCCTCACTGTCCTTCCCTGTCCCTAGAAACAAGGATTATCACAGTGAAAGAAACTGACACTCTTCCTACCTATAGTTTTCTGTCCCTAGAAAAAATGTTTTTTAAAGCACACTATAGCACAAGGAGAATTTCCCTCACTGTCCTTCCCTGTCCCTAGAAACAAGGATTATCACAGTGAAAGAAACTGACACTCTTCCTACCTATAGTTTTCTGTCCCTAGAAAAAATGTTTTTTTAAAGCACACTATAGCACAAGGAGAATTTCCCTCACTGTCCTTCCCTGTCCCTAGAAACAAGGATTATCACAGTGAAAGAAACTGACACTCTTCCTACCTATAGTTTTCTGTCCCTAGAAAAAATGTTTTTTTAAAGCACACTATAGCACAAGGAGAATTTCCCTCACTGTCCTTCCCTGTCCCTAGAAACAAGGATTATCACAGTGAAAGAAACTGACACTCTTCCTACCTATAGTTTTCTGTCCCTAGAAAAAATGTTTTTTTAAAGCACACTACAGCACAAGGAGAATTTCCCTCACTGTCCTTCCCTGTCCCTAGAAACAAGGATTCGCACAGTAAAACACACTGACACTCTCCAAACCTATAGTTTTCTGTCCCTAGAAAAAATGTTTTTTTAAAGCACACTATAGCACAAGGAGAATTTCCCTCACTGTCCTTCCCTGTCCCTAGAAACAAGGATTATCACAGTGAAAGAAACTGACACTCTTCCTACCTATAGTTTTCTGTCCCTAGAAAAAATGTTTTTTTAAAGCACACTATAGCACAAGGAGAATTTCCCTCACTGTCCTTCCCTGTCCCTAGAAAAAAGGATTATCACAGTGAAAGAAACTGACACTCTTCCTACCTATAGTTTTCTGTCCCTAGAAAAAATGTTTTTTTAAAGCACACTATAGCACAAGGAGAATTTCCCTCACTGTCCTTCCCTGTCCCTAGAAACAAGGATTATCACAGTGAAAGAAACTGACACTCTTCCTACCTATAGTTTTCTGTCCCTAGAAAAATGTTTTTTTAAAGCACACTATAGCACAAGGAGAATTTCCCTCACTGTCCTTCCCTGTCCCTAGAAACAAGGATTATCACAGTGAAAGAAACTGACACTCTTCCTACCTATAGTTTTCTGTCTCTAGAAAAAATGTTTTTTTAAAGCACACTATAGCACAAGGAGAATTTCCCTCACTGTCCTTCCCTGTCCCTAGAAACAAGGATTCGCACAGTAAAACACACTGACACTCTCCCTACCTATAGTTTTCTGTCCCTAGAAAAAATGTTTTTTTAAAGCACACTATAGCACAAGGAGAATTTCCCTCACTGTCCTTCCCTGTCCCTAGAAACAAGGATTATCACAGTGAAAGAAACTGACACTCTTCCTACCTATAGTTTTCTGTCCCTAGAAAAAATGTTGTTTTAAAGCACACTATAGCACAAGGAGAATTTCCCTCACTGTCCTTCCCTGTCCCTAGAAACAAGGATTATCACAGTGAAAGAAACTGACACTCTTCCTACCTATAGTTTTCTGTCCCTAGAAAAAATGTTTTTTTAAAGCACACTATAGCACAAGGAGAATTTCCCTCACTGTCCTTCCCTGTCCCTAGAAACAAGGATTATCACAGTGAAAGAAACTGACACTCTTCCTACCTATAGTTTTCTGTCCCTAGAAAAAATGTTTTTTTAAAGCACACTATAGCACAAGGAGAATTTCCCTCACTGTCCTTCCCTGTCCCTAGAAACAAGGATTCACACAGTAAAACACACTGACACTCTCCCTACCTATAGTTTTCTGTCCCTAGAAAAAATGTTTTTTTAAAGCACACTATAGCACAAGGAGAATTTCCCTCACTGTCCTTCCCTGTCCCTAGAAACAAGGATTATCACAGTGAAAGAAACTGACACTCTTCCTACCTATAGTTTTCTGTCCCTAGAAAAAATGTTTTTTTAAAGCACACTATAGCACAAGGAGAATTTCCCTCACTGTCCTTCCCTGTCCCTAGAAACAAGGATTATCACAGTGAAAGAAACTGACACTCTTCCTACCTATAGTTTTCTGTCCCTAGAAAAAATGTTTTTTTAAAGCACACTATAGCACAAGGAGAAATTCCCTCACTGTCCTTCCCTGTCCCTAGAAACAAGGATTCACACAGTAAAACACACTGACACTCTCCCTACCTATAGTTTTCTGTCCCTAGAAAAAATGTTTTTTTAAAGCACACTATAGCACAAGGAGAATTTCCCTCACTGTCCTTCCCTGTCCCTAGAAACAAGGATTATCACAGTGAAAGAAACTGACACTCTTCCTACCTATAGTTTTCTGTCCCTAGAAAAAATGTTTTTTTAAAGCACACTATAGCACAAGGAGAATTTCCCTCACTGTCCTTCCCTGTCCCTAGAAACAAGGATTATCACAGTGAAAGAAACTGACACTCTTCCTACCTATAGTTTTCTGTCCCTAGAAAAAATGTTTTTTTAAAGCACACTATAGCACAAGGAGAATTTCCCTCACTGTCCTTCCCTGTCCCTAGAAACAAGGATTATCACAGTGAAAGAAACTGACACTCTTCCTACCTATAGTTTTCTGTCCCTAGAAAAAATGTTTTTTTAAAGCACACTATAGCACAAGGAGAATTTCCCTCACTGTCCTTCCCTGTCCCTAGAAACAAGGATTATCACAGTGAAAGAAACTGACACTCTTCCTACCTATAGTTTTCTGTCCCTAGAAAAAATGTTTTTTTAAAGCACACTATAGCACAAGGAGAATTTCCCTCACTGTCCTTCCCTGTCCCTAGAAACAAGGATTATCACAGTGAAAGAAACTGACACTCTTCCTACCTATAGTTTTCTGTCCCTAGAAAAAATGTTTTTTTAAAGCACACTATAGCACAAGGAGAATTTCCCTCACTGTCCTTCCCTGTCCCTAGAAACAAGGATTATCACAGTGAAAGAAACTGACACTCTTCCTACCTATAGTTTTCTGTCCCTAGAAAAAATGTTTTTTTAAAGCACACTATAGCACAAGGAGAATTTCCCTCACTGTCCTTCCCTGTCCCTAGAAACAAGGATTATCACAGTGAAAGAAACTGACACTCTTCCTACCTATAGTTTTCTGTCCCTAGAAAAAATGTTTTTTTAAAGCACACTATAGCACAAGGAGAATTTCCCTCACTGTCCTTCCCTGTCCCTAGAAACAAGGATTCGCACAGTAAAACACACTGACACTCTCCCTACCTATAGTTTTCTGTCCCTAGAAAAAATGTTTTTTTAAAGCACACTATAGCACAAGGAGAATTTCCCTCACTGTCCTTCCCTGTCCCTAGAAACAAGGATTCGCACAGTAAAACACACTGACATTCTCCCTACCTATAGTTTTCTGTCCCTAGAAAAAATGTTTTTTTAAAGCACACTATAGCACAAGGAGAATTTCCCTCACTGTCCTTCCCTGTCCCTAGAAACAAGGATTCGCACAGTAAAACACACTGACACTCTCCCTACCTATCCTTCTCTTTCCCTAAACTAAAGGAATCCAGGTTAAGCAAGAAAAAATAAATGTCACTGTCCCTGCCTATGCTTCTCTTTCCCTGCTCCGGAACACACTACACTAGGCCGCCGTGCTGGCGGCCTTTTATAGTGTGGGGCGTGTACTAAACACCCTCAACAATAATTGGCCACAGGCATCCTGCCTGTGGCCAATCATTGCTCTCCTCGCTGCCGGCGCTGTGATTGGCCAAGCATGCGGGGTCACAGTGCATGCTTGGCCAATCACAGCGCCTGGATGACACTGCGATGGCGTAGTGCATTGTGGGCCGTTCGCGTCACTCGAATTAGGCGCGAACGGCCTAAATCGTTCGATCTTCGTCGAACGATCGAACAGCCGATGTTCGAGTCGAACGTATGTTCGACTCGAACACCGAGCTCATCCCTACCTATTATATAGAAAAATTTAATATTGTGGAGGCAATATGGACTTTTGTGGTACGGTATGAATTACAAAGTCAATTTACAAATATAAAAATTTATTTTACAAAATCATACATAATAAAATCAGCCTTAAATACCGTATTTATCGGCGTATAACACGCACCGGCGTATAACACGCACCCCAAGTTTAGGAGGGAATTTTAAGGAAAAAAACTTTTAGCAGGGAAATTCAAGGAAAAAAAACTTACATTTAAATGCAGCATGCAGCCTTGCCCAGTGTCCATCTGTCCATCTGCAGCCGTGCCCAGTGTCCATCTGTCCATCTGCAGCCGTGCCCAGTGTCCATCTGTCCATCTGCAGCCTTGCCCAGTGTCCATCTGTCCATCTGCAGCCTTGCCCAGTGTCCATCTGTCCATCTGCAGCCTTGCCCAGTGTCCATCTGTCCATCTGCAGCCGTGCCCAGTGTCCATCTGTAGCCTTGCCCAGTGTCCATCTGTCCATCTGCAGCCGTGCCCAGTGTCCATCTGTCCATCTGCAGCCGTGCCCAGTGTTCATCTGTCCATCTGCAGCCGTGCCCAGTGCCTTTGCGATCGTGTCAGTCCCGGCGTTTTTTAAAATTTGGCGCCGATTTCTGTGGAGAGGAGCGAGCGGGGCCGAGTGTACTTCGGCTGGACTCGGCTCCTCTCGCAGTTCCGCCCATCTCCACTGACTGCGCCGCTGACGGAGAAAGCCGAGTGTACTTCGCCTAGACTCGGCTCTGCTCACAGTCACAGGCAGGACTGCGAGAGGAGCCGAGACTAGGCGAAGTACACTCGGCTTTCTCTATGTCAGCGGCGCAGTCAGAGATGGGCGGGACTGCGAGAGGAGCCGAGTAAAGCCGATTGTACTTCGGCTTCGGCTCCGCTCGCTCCTCTCGCTCGTTTTCAGCAGGGGAATTCGACGGAGTATCGGCGTATAACACGCACCCACGATTTTCCCCTGATTTTAAGGGGGAAAAAGTGCGTGTTATACGCCGATAAATACGGTACATAGATCCTAGACATTGGATGCTGCTATATGTGGAACATCCATTTATCTGACATACAAGGGACATTAGATATAGATGGTCATTCCGCACTGGATGTACGGATACTAATCTTCCCGTTGTACACTCAACATGTTTCGGTGTTACCCTCTTCTTCAGGAGCATAAGTCAGAGAAAGATCTACAAAAAAGCATATGAATCAGATATACAGTACAATAATAATAACATCAAAATATATACATAACTAGTGACCAATCTTCATGGTATATTGTCATGCATTAAAAATAGAATACTGAGGTATTGACTAATCCCTCTGATAGTAACCCCACAATGGGAATGGATAGGACCCAATGGAAAGATGGAATTTTGAGCAATACAAACTCACCCACATAGCCAGCACCAAAAACTTAAAAAAATCTTGGGAACAGGTGCTCACAACAAGCAGCAAGCAATTAATGCTACTGCTGGTTGAGAATTGTATGATAGATATGGATCTCTTGATAAAGAGATTGATTCATTTGAATGCCCAATACTCACATGTATTTGAATTACCAGTATCAACTTTCAACACTAAATGGAAGGAGATTAGAGAACAGGGACATTGTAGCTAAAAAACAAAAGAAATTTAATATGGATAAACTAGCTTTCTCACAAGGTTATGCCTATAAGTGGACCAGCAGAGTGGGTATGGGTAGAGGACGTGGGAGAAGATCAAATCCAACAGCACAGTCTAGGAATGATGAAACTACTGAATCTGACTCATCACTGTCTTCCTTTTCTTTTCCAATGGAAAGATGGAATTCTGAGCAATACAAACTCACCCACATAGCCAGCACCTAACTCTTGGGAATCTTGAGGCCAAAAAAAGGCAATCTTCCGGGCGAATGCGGAAATCAGGGAAGATTAAATGATACAAACAAGCTGTTTTGGATGTATAAATGAGGATAAATAAATAAGTATAACAAGTAGTATCCTTGATTAATCAAGGACTCTATTTCAAATTTATTGTTGGTTAAGTAAAAATTTTCCTTTTCAGAGAAAAAAAAGAAGAAAGAAAATAATAATCATCATATCATTTCCAAGAAAGGGTTACACACCTGTATGATCTTCACTATAAAGCGCACCTAATTTGGCGGGGAGTATATGTTAACGTGGGGGTGGACCAGAACCAGATGTAGATAGTAAAATTCAAGCGAATCACAGAGGATCTCAAAGGCAATTCTATGTGAAATAGAAAGAACATATACATATGTAGTATATATCCTAATATCAGAATAGTAATGAACACATTATAATATAGTATAAGTCAAGGTTTCACCTTGGATCCATGGGGAGTGGTTCAAACAAGTCACTCACCTAACTAGAAAATGTCTCTAATCTTGATAGTAAATTCTCATCAGACAGCAAAGCTGCATTTAATCAGGCCTCATGCCTCAAAAGATGTCAGAGGTAAAATAGAGATATGAACAGCAAACAGATACAAAACAGGCTATAGAAACAAAGAACAAATATTCATCTCAGAGTGAAAACTCATGAGAATCATCCAATAGATCATACTAATAATCCATACAGGAAAAGTACATACCAATAGGTCCACTACACAATGTGTCCCCACTGCCAAATGAACTGCCACAGGGAATGTGTAACAGATTAGTTCTCAATTTATACTATGAGATACACCAGACTTCTATCCATTTGAGTGTCATAACAGTGCGCCAAGGCACCACTGGATGACATCAATGGATAAGATTCCAAACCTGGGGATTTGCATGCGCCATATTGTGGACATAATGCAAACTCCAGAGAGAATGAGGAATCACACACTCGCCAATGGAAAAATGGACCCCCAAGGGCCGAGGTGTCAACTAAGGGAGTGTGAGAGCTCCTATTTCCAAGGATCCAAACCAAGCCCAAGGGGGACACAAATGAAGAAACAGATGTGGGATCAGGCTTCTGTACAAACAGTTTTGAAAAAATATATAAAGAAAATTTGACATAAATAAAGATATGTTTAACCATATAGAATAAATGATAGCGTGTCCAAATACCCTTCTTTAGGATTTCAATTTTAAAATTTCTCAAATATTGTGATATTCAGGGGTTGGAATACCTTAGTAAATCAACTGGGACTAGGGGGAAAAAAGTGTATATGTACTGGAACATAAAGGAAATTATGAAATATTGAGCAACAAACATAGAACAGGGGCACTCTGGTCAACTAGACCAGTTGGTAGGAGATCATCCTATAGAAAGGGTTTGTAGGAATTAACCTCATTGATACCAGGGGGAGTAAGAGCGGAGAGTTTTTCAATCCAGTAAGTTTCAGCTCTTAATATGGCATTATCCCAGTCACCGCCCCTGGGATTGGGGGGGAATAACCTCCAATACAAAGAAGAAGATCACTGTATTGTCACAGGTGTTAGAATTTTGCCTCCACCAGAATAATAGAGGTGATCCCTCATCCTTATACCAAGTTCGCAAATAGTTTTACCTATGTAAAATGCATGACATTGACGAGTCATAAGGTATATAACTCCACAGGTAGCACAGTCAGCATATTGTCTTGACTGGAACCACTGACCGTTGGACAGGCGAATGCCCTTTCCCTCAGAAATCTAAGGGCAACGGCTACATCTGCCACAGCGGTAGATCCCTCTGGGGGAGTGAGATGTAGTCTGCACCTTAGGTTGATAATGACTGCTAGTCAAGGTATCTCACAGTGAGGTTGCCTGTCTAAAAACCAATTCTGGAGTGGGGCGTATATACTTGGAAAAAGTATAATCTTCAGCTAGGATATGCCAATTATTGGAAATTGATGCTCACAAAGAGCTTTCATGAGCAGAAAAACAAGTGATGAATTTAACTGTAGTCATTTCAGTTTTGGGCGTCTTCTTAAATAGAAGTTCAGCTCTAGGTCTTGTTCTAGCTTTGTTGAAGGCTTTTCTCAACAAAGTTTTAGAATATCCCCTATCGGATAATCTTGATCGTAACAGATTAGATTAGTGAAAAAAATCTTCTTCAGATGAACAATTCCTGCGTAGACGCAGGTATTGTGCATAGGGTATGCTTCTAATGAGTGGGGCTGGGTGAGAACTGTGGGCGTGTAAAATGGTATTGCCCGAACTGGGCTTGCGATACAAATCAGTTGTAATATAACCATTCTCATTAATACAAATCAGCAAGTCCAGAAAGGCAATTTCTGTGGGATTGAAGGTGTGTGTGAATTTCAGATTAAACTCATTGGTATTGAGAGCACCCAAGAAGTCTTAAAGATCATCTCTAGACCCCGTCCACACAATTAGCAGATCATCAATAAAACAAAACCAAAACTGTATCTTAGTCAACCAAAAAGCAAATCTCTCATCAGAGAATAACCATCTCTCGCAGCCGCCTAGATATAAATTGGCATAAGCCGGGGCACAAGTGCCCATAGCTACCCCTTGCCTTTGCAGATAGGCCTGGTTCAGGAAGGTAAAGTGATTTCTGATAAGTATGAACCTAAGCAAATCTACAATAAATCCATTATTTGACCAGGTGGTGTGATCCTGTTTTTTTAGAAAGGACTCGGTCACCCGGATACCCTGCTTGTGCGGGATGCTAGAGTACAACGCCTCTATATCCACAGCTATGAGCAGGTCATCTGGGGGAACATGAGTACCCTCAATGTGTCTCAAAAGATCCTGTGTATCCCAGGTGTAAGATGGAAGGCAGATGACGTGGCATCAAAAAAGAGTCCATAAAACTGCTCGCCTTTTTGGTTAATGAATCATTTCTAGAAATGATCGGTCTGCCGGTCGGATTTTTAGGATTCTTATGAATCTTAGAGAGGGTGTAAAAAGTGGCCAATTTAGGTATTAAGCATTCCAGAGATTTTTGATCAATCAATCCATTTAAATAGGCGTTGGTACATAATATACGTAGTTCATTAATGAACACTGGAATTTGTTGTATATCAATTTTACAATACCATTCACGATTTTTCAAGATGTTAAGACACATTTTTTGGTAGTGAGGGTGGGACATAAGAACGATATTTCCACCCTTATCCGAAGGTTTTATTACAATGTCATCGCAGGATTGTAAAGATCTTAAAGCCTCTTGTTGTTCACCAGAGATGTTGGTCTCTGGTCTATCCCATTGTCGAGATTTAAGATCCCGAATTGTTAGTTGTAAAAAGGCCTATATATTGGGGGAGGTGGATAAATCAGGGAAATTACGAGATTTGGGTTTGAAATAAATACTTTTAGGGTCAGTGATGTATGTGGCACTTATGTCAGGTTTGACACCAGATGAGGAAACCAGATCATCAGGGCTACTCTCCTCGTAGAGAAGCATCAGGTCCCTGGGGGCCCTGAATTCGTCTATCGTGAAATGTTTAATTTGCTCAGTCAGATCCTTTTCTAATTTTTTGTTGTTCCGTTCAGAGTCAAACATAAACCTATAAGTCAATCTTCGAGCAAAGAGGTACAAATCCTTGATCGTTTCTGATATGTTAATTGGCTGAGCTGGGCAAAAGCCCAGTCCCAGGTGTAATATGGATCTTTGTGCCATACTAAGTTTCATGGTAGTTAGATTTATGATGTTAAGCTCGGATTGACTGTTTGACTCTGAGTGGTAGATGGGCGATACACAAAGGCGCTCAGGTTCCCCTTCTTCTTGGCCTCCTGAAGGACCAAGGCTGGGTCTAAAGGGACACCCCTGGAAAGTATTCCTTGTAAAGCAGGGGTCAAGTTACTACCTGTAGCCTGTTCCCTCGTCTGGGGCAACACACCAGGACGCTTCTTATGTTTAGGATCGGAGGGTGAATGACCACTACCCCGGCCACGTTTTTGAGGACGTGGTGCCTGTGCTCCGGTAGAGCGGCCCTGAGTCTGGGGAAAAGAAAAGGAAGACAGTGATAAGTCAGATTCAGTAGTTTCATCATTCCTAGACTGTGCTGTTGGATTTGATCTTCTCCCACGTCCTCTACCCATACCCACTCTGCTGGTCCACTTATCCATATAAAATTTCTTTTGTTTTTTAGCTACAATGTCCCTGTTCTCTAATCTCCTTCCATTTAGTGTTGAAAGTTGATACCGGTAATTCAAATACATGTGAGTATTGGGCATTCAATGAATCAATCTCTTTATCAAGGAGATCCATATCTATCATATAATTCTCAACCAGCAGTAGCATTATTTGCTTGCTGCTTGTTGTGAGCACCTGTTCCCAAGATTTTTTAAAGTTTTTGGTGCTGGCTATGTGGGTGAGTTTGTATTGCTCAAAATTCCATCTTTCCATTGGGTCCTATCCATTCCCATTGTCGGGTTACTATCAGAGAGATTAGTCTATACCACAGTATTCTATTTTTAATGCATGACAATATACCATGAAGATTGGTCACTAGTTATGTATATATTTTGATGTTATTATTGTATATCTGATTCATTTGCTTTTTTGTAGATCTTTCTCTGACTTATACTCCTGAAGAAGGGGGTAACCCCGAAACATGTTAAGTGTACAACGGGAAGATTAGTATCCGTACATCCAGTGCGGAATGACCATCTATATCTAATGTCCCTTGTATGTCAGATAAATGGATGTTCCACATATAGCAGCATCCAATGTCTAGGATCTATGTATTTAAGGCTGATTTTATTATGTATGATTTTGTAAAAGAAATTAATATTTTTGTAAATTGACTTTGTAATTCATACCGTACCACGAAAGTCCATATTGCCTCCACAATATTCAATTTTTCAGTATTGCCTGTGGGTTTTCTGCAGCTGACCTTTCCCCATTACTGACTCACCATGCACTGTGATACTGTGTGGAGGCAGCCATCTTTAGTAAAGGAAAGGTTTTTCTTCCTCATGTCAGAGTTTCCAGCAAAGGGTACAGTGAGCAGAAAAGTAGTGGAATCACTAAATCACATTTCAAATCTGCTAAGGCTAGCAGTCAGAGGCAGCAGTGTGTAAGCAGGTTGTCTGCTGTGTTTAGTTAGCCATCTTGCCTTCTCAAGCAGGGAGAATGGGTTTATGTTTTACCGCCTTCCCTGGGCAAGTTGGCTGGCTTTTTGGGGTCCTGCCTCTTTTTCCTGTAAATTATAAATGGGGAGAGGTTTGGGTCCTCATAGGGCTGACAGGACAGGAACAATTAAAGACGGTTTGCTAGAACCTGTATTCCACTTCAAGAACACTGACATTTCTAGATCTGTAACATATCAAATATTCACTTTTAGAGTTCAGTTCCACTTCAAATCTGAATCAGTGCGCAAAGATGTGTAAATATATGTCACTGGATCATTCTAGCCTCAGTTTATACAGTATGCTATTTCATGATAGAAACTACCATTTTCTATTTATTCCAAGGTGAGACTCATAATGTGATTAAGGTGTACCTGTACTCAGGCCTATTGAGTGGAAATTTGCTATTCTCTCTCCCTGTCACTGGGTTACATGTCCATCACGCTGTAAGCAATCTCAGCTTTGAGGACATTTTGGTTAAATCCCTGCCCCTCTTACTGCAGCTTCCCTTTAACTCATGATTGGGCAACCACTTCCTGTTCCAGCCAAGTTCCGCCTAAAGGTCTGGCACAATTTCTCCCAATATGACTGCAGGTTTGCTGTTTTCAAAATGACAGGTTGTAGTAATAGGGATCCTGATGACTGACATATTCCACAACTCCCCACCTGGTAAATATGGTGTGTACATTTCGCACATCTAGTTACCTAGAGAACCATGTTTCTCCTATTTCAAATCTAAAGAATCTCACAGAGTGCCTGCAATAACAGTTGAAATGCAAGAAAAAACTGGGCACTGGAATGAGTCATGTCTTTTGTCTTCAGGACCATATACTGTAACTGCATTATGTATGATTATGTGATTCTTCCCATTGATCGACATACAGTAGTTCCAAACATTGAATTTTTTTTAAAAACAAGATCACTAAAACATTTTCCAAATGTATCCATATTGTGAACATACCAAGCCAAAACTATTAGGAGGAACAGATTAAAAAATTAAAGGTCTCAAATGTAACTAATAAAAATTGTAAAAGCAAAACTTATGTGGCAAAACCCCGCTTGGCCAGTCCGAGCGCTCTCTCTTTCCATTGGCTGCCTGTGTCTGAATTGCCAAACAATGGAACGTAGCACCGCTCCTATGCTCTGCTACCATCCTATTTTCTGGGAAATGGGATGCAGCCTGCCAGCCCTGCACAGCTGTTGCTCACTGCTGCCTTATATCTTCCAAACTTTGCTGGGCACACATATTCCAGCTCCTACACTGGTCCATGATATAGAAGGTATCTCCTGTGCCTCAGTGCTTTTGATGGTGGTTTTCTATTGACAAAGTGTGCATGCATCCCTTCGTATTTTGGGATTGTACACCCCATTAACACCCATAATACCATAAGAACATAATAAAAATAAAATATGCAGCGCTAAATAGGTGAATAGAGGACCAGTAAACCTAATCTAGTCCAAGCAATAAAAACCAAAATGAATAAATAACCAAAAATCACAAATAAACACACCGTGAAGTGATACTAAAGAGATTACCAAACAAAGGTAAAAATGAAAAATAAAATAAAAATGATGCTGTAAATAATTAGTGAAATGAATACAATAACTAAAACATCATGAGCAAAAAGTCCCAGAACGGTAAAAGAAGTGAGTGGCTAGAGAAGCTTCTTCCCAGGGGAGATGTGCAGACTGGCAAACGTGACACCCAGGTGTGTGGTGGTCCTGCTTACCGGATAGCCATGACTGTATCCACAGTCTCACCTAACACAGGGAATAAGGCTTCCCCACAGCCCAACGATATCCTGAGCAGTTCTCACCAGCCCGAAATTATTCCGAATGGGAGAGAAAACAAAAAAACTCCATAGTGTAATAAGTAAAAATCCGGTTTATTGAATTAATAAAGGTTGCACTTACAATTGGTAGATGATCAGTCAGCGATAAAAAACAGATGATGTGCAGCAATAACAGTGCTGCATACGGCAGCGTTGGTTCGAATTTTCCCGAGCTCCTGTGCTCCTCAGATACTTCCTCGTATGTGATCAAATGCGTGATGACGTCACCGGCCCCCTACGCGTTTCGTCACCATGGACATCAACTGGGGATTGGCCGAAGCGAGCGTCACCACGCTAGAAGAATAAATACATGTCGGCGCCATTTTGGATCATGGCAAACACTCGGCATGTAACAGAGGAAGTAATGGCAACCCAAAAATGTAATGAAATGTTGGGTAAGTCGCACAGGAAACAGAAAACAGAATAAGAACAAAGGGGAACGAACCCAAATAGAGACATCTAGTGGTAATAAAGAGGAAGTACCAGCGGGAGCCGCAAAAAGCAAGGGAACAGCCGAACCAAATTACAAACAGTATGAATATGACCATCTGAGTGCAAAAAATAAAAAATAAAAAATAAAATATAAAAACTAATCAACCTACCATAATCGAAACATATAAAAAAGCCCATAAAATCTATAAAAAATATATATATAGTTGGGACATAACAACAAATCAGGAATTATTAATAAAGCTATTAATGTCCCAATCTATATTCAAACCAAAAGGTTTGAAAGACCAACCTAACTATGGAAAACTATGGAAAATAGATTTGCACCTTTGCTGGACTATCATGATGATGGATATGAAGATAACTATGTCATCACGCAAAATCCCCAATCTGGTGATTTCCATGCTTCTCAGAGAGATTATTATCCCAAATCCCCTCAAGCATTTGGTGATGGTTCACAACGTTTTTTTCCCAAGGGCAGCAACAGGGGAAAACGAGGTCACGAAGACAGAGAGGCACCAGAGGGGGGAGGCGAGTCAGGGCCAAAAAAAAGGAAAAGTTAGACATCAGTGGCATTTTCAATTTGAGTACAGCCTCTCTATCAGAAGGTGAACAAAAAGTTCTCAGTCAAGGTTTGAAATTTGCACCTTCCCATAACCTTAATAAATTTGAGACATTTATTGATGTCCACAAGTTTATTAGGAAAATGAATATTAAAAGACATTTCATTCTCAACCCTATTGGCAATAGGAGCCAGGTTGTTCACAGGATTCCCATCCAGACCTCAATGGAAGGTGGGACACCAGCACGACCCCATGAACCAAGGGATATTCCTATTCGCCACACTGGATTGAGTAATGCCTCACTATTCAACCCACCCGGCTTTGTAGCCCCATCCATCCAGGTTTTCAAGGAATTAGTTCTTCATGATCTGTTAGAATTGAAAATACCAAAAAAGAAGACTAAAGATGACCTCCGAACACATGTTAAAAGTATATGTGAACGGAAGGACATCATGATAAGACCTGCGGATAAGGGTGGGGGCATTGTGGTGTTGGATAAATCTCAGTACATCGAGGAAATGACTAGGCTATTATCCGATGGGTCAACCTATGCTCCACTTGCCTCTAACCCTACTATTAAATTTAGAAAAGCACTGTCCAATCTGATAGACTATGGCTTTGAGAGTGACATTCTAAACAAAAAAGAGAAGACTCACCTCATTCCTATTATCCCTAGAGCAGGGATGAGCCGAACACCCCCCTGTTCGGTTCGCACCAGAACCTGCGAACAGACAAAATGTTCGTGTAAACTTTAGAACCCTATTAAATACAATGGACTCGAACGTTCGAAATCTAAAGTGTTAATTATAAAGGCTAATATGCAAGTTATTGTCCTAAAAAGTGTTTGGGGACCCAGGTCCTGCCCCAGGGGACATGTATCAATGCAAAAAGAAGTTTTAAAAACGGCCGTTTTTTCGGGAGCAGTGATTTTAATAATGCTTAAAATGAAAAAATAAAAGTGAAATATTCCTTTAAATTTCGTACCTGGGGGGTGTGTATGATATGCATGCAAAGTGGCGCATGTTTCCCGTGCTTAGAACTGTCCCTGCAAAAAATGACATTTTTGAAAGAAAAAAATGCATTTAAAACTGACTCGCGGCTATTAATGAATTGTCGGCTCCCGGCAATACAAACAAAAGTCATTGATAAAAAAAAAAAAAAAGCGTGGGGGTTCCCCAAAATTCAATTACCAGGCCCTTCAGGTCTGGAATGGATATTAAGGGGAACCCCGCCGCAAATTTAAAAAAAAATTGACGTGGGGTTCCCCCAAATATCCATTCCAGGCCCTTCAGATCTGGCATGGATTTTAAGGGGAACTCCACCCCAA
The DNA here is from genome assembly GCA_029206835.1 of Rana muscosa. Classification (NCBI taxonomy): domain Eukaryota; kingdom Metazoa; phylum Chordata; class Amphibia; order Anura; family Ranidae; genus Rana; species Rana muscosa. The sequence continues at coordinate 97,227,925 of JARGYO010005626.1, read as the reverse complement.
ATTTAAAAAAAAAATGGCGTGGAGTCCCCCTAAAAATCCATACCAGACCCCTTATCCGAGCACGCAACCTGGCCGGCCGCAGGGGAAAAGGGGGGGACGAGAGAGCGGCCCCCCTCCCTCGTGAACCGTACCAAGCCACATGCCCTCAACATGGGGAGGATGTCCCCATGTTGATGGGGACAAGGGCCTCATCCCCACAACCCTTGCCCGGTGGTTGTGGGGGTCTGCGGGCGGGGGGCTTATCGGAATCTGGAAGACCCCTTTAACAAAGGGGACCCCCAGATCCCGGCCCCCCCTATGTGAATTGGTAAGGGGTACATTGTACCCCTACCATTTCACGAAGAAAGCGTAAAAAAATGTTTAAAAAAACACACAAACACCTTGAAAAAGTCCTTTATTTAAAAAAAAAAAAAAAACAAAACATTCCAGCGGTGAAATCCAGTGTCCCGCGGCGATCCCGATGTCCAGCGCTGTCCTTCATTGGTTGTGCCTGAGCGGACCTGATGGGGAACTCCCTCTCAGTATTTTAAATGTATAGACCCGCCCCTTCTAAAGTTCCCCATCAGGTCCGCTCAGCGGACTAGATGCGGAACATGAGAAGGGGCGGGTCTATACATGTATTACCAAAGTGAGAGCAGTTCCCCATCAGGTCCGCCCCCTCGGTATGTCGGACCCGCCTACGTCATTGGCTTGAGCGGGGAACTTCCTTCACTATGTAAATTTAAATTACACAGTGAAGGAAGTTCCCCGCTCAAGCCAATGACGTAGGCGGGTCCGACATACCGAGGGGGCGGACCTGATGGGGAACTGCTCTCACTTTGGTAATACATGTATAGACCCGCCCCTTCTCATGTTCCGCATCTGGTCCGCTGAGCGGACCTGATGGGGAACATTAGAAGGGGCGGGTCTATACATTTAAAATACTGAGAGGGAGTTCCCCATCAGGTCCGCTCAGGCACAACCAATGATGGACAGCGCTGGACATCGGGATCGCCGCGGGACACTGGATTTCACCGCTGGAATGTTTTTTTTTTTGTTTTTTTTTAAATAAAGGACTTTTTCAAGGTGTTTGTGTGTTTTTTTAAACATTTTTTTACGCTTTCTTCGTGAAATGGTAGGGGTACAATGTACCCCTTACCAATTCACATAGGGGGGGGGCCGGGATCTGGGGGTCCCCTTTGTTAAAGGGGTCTTCCAGATTCCGATAAGCCCCCCGCCCGCAGACCCCCACAACCACCGGGCAAGGGTTGTGGGGATGAGGCCCTTGTCCCCATCAACATGGGGACATCCTCCCCATGTTGAGGGCATGTGGCTTGGTACGGTTCAGGAGGGAGGGGGGGCCGCTCTCTCGTCCCCCCCCTTTTCCCCTGCGGCCGGCCAGGTTGCGTGCTCGGATAAGGGGTCTGGTGTGGATTTTTAGGGGGACTCCACGCCATTTTTTTTTAAATTTGGGGTGGAGTTCCCTTTAAAATCCATGCCAGATCTGAAGGGCCTGGAATGGATATTTGGGGGAACCCCACGTCAATTTTGTTTTTAATTTGCGGCGGGGTTCCCCTTAATATCCATTCCAGACCTGAAGGGCCTGGTAATTGAATTCTGGGGAACCCCCACGCTTTTTTTTTTTTTTTTATCAATGACTTTTGTTTGTATTGCCGGGAGCCGACAATTCATTAATAGCCGCGAGTCAGTTTTAAATGCATTTTTTTCTTTCAAAAATGACATTTTTTGCAGGGACAGTTCTAAGCACGGGAAACATGCGCCACTTCACATGCATATCATACACACCCCCCAGGTACGAAATTTAAAGGAATATTTCACTTTTATTTTTTCATTTTAAGCATTATTAAAATCACTGCTCCCGAAAAAACGTCCGTTTTTAAAACTTCTTTTTGCATTGATACATGTCCCCTGGGGCAGGACCCGGGTCCCCAAACACTTTTTAGGACAATAACTTGCATATAAGCCTTTATAATTAGCACTTTAGATTTCTCCCATAGATTTTTCGAATTTGCCGCGAACAGCCCAATTTGTTCGGTGTTCGGCGAACGGGCGAACAGGCAATGTTCGAGTCGAACATGAGTTCGACTCGAACTCGAAGCTTATCCCTACCCTAGAGTACCCGTGATTTATTATTTGCCCAAATTACATAAGAACCCTACTCAACCCCCTGGCCGCCCCATTATTAGCGGTATCGATTCTGTTACTTCTAGAATCAGTAAATATGTAGATCATTTTCTACAACCTCTTGTGACTCAAACACCAGCTTATTTGAGAGATACCATGCAGGTGCTTAATCTACTTGGTGAATTCCAGTGGAGAGAGGGTTGCATTTTAGCGACAGCTGATGTTGCCTCCCTTTATACTATTATTTCGCACCAACAGGGTTTTGAGGCGGTCGATTTTTATTTACAAAAAGATTTTTCTCTTTCTTGCTTACAAAGGGACTTTATTATGGAACTGCTTAGGTTTGCCACGAGTCATAATTATTTCTGGTTTGGAGGAGATTTTTATTTACAAAAAAAGGGTGTGGCTATGGGGGCAAAATTTGCCCCCAGCCTAGCCAACCTTTTTATGTCACATTGGGAATTGGGTGTCATTGATACCTGTCCCCCCAGAGAGTTGTTACTTTGGAAAAGGTACATTGACGATATCATTCTCATCTGGGAAGGAGATATGGTGTCTCTTGAAAATTTCTTTTCTCAATTGAATACCAATGATAGAGGCATATGTTTGGAATATGTTGCTAGTGTTGAACAGGTGAATTTCCTTGATTTAAATATCACCATTCAGAATGGCCATATTAGTACTAGCACTTTCTTTAAAGAAACAGACCGCAATTCTTTCATACCAACCACCAGCTGTCATCACAGGTCCTGGCTCTCAGCGGTCCCTAAGGGACCGTTTCAGAGGATCAGGCGCAATTGTACTAATATTTCAGAATATTTTGCACAAGCAGATGTATTGAAACATAGGTTTGTGAGTAAGGGATACTCACCTGCAGTAATTGATGAGACCATTACCAAAGTGGCTACTTTGGATAGAGGGAACCTTTTAGTTCCCAAACCCAAAGACCAGTCCATTTCTGATAGATTTGGCTGGTCTATGATCACTAGATTTTCTAACCAACATTTTTCTATAAAAAAGATCCTCAAAAAACATTGGGATGCACTCAAAAATGATAAAATATTGGGACCTGTAATTCCCAAAAATCCAGGAGTTATTTATAGGGGTGCACCATCACTTAGATTAAGTATTGCCCCTGATGTGATAGATCCCCCTATTAAGCCCTCTTTCTTTCAGAGTATGAAAGGGTTCTATCCGTGTCGTAAGTGTAGTATCTGTAAAGTTAATCCCCTGATAGGCTGCAAATGTGTTCAGTTCACATCATCTGTAACTAATTTAACATATGACATTGATTCATTTATCACCTGCTCCTCCAAATATGTGGTATATATGATTCAGTGTCCATGTTCAAAACAGTATGTAGGCCGCACTAAGCGGGAATTGCATATTAGGCTTAATGAACATGTAGGTAACATTAAGAGGGGTTTCCCTAAGCATAACCTATCCAAACATTATGATCGACATCACAACCGTCAACTTAAGGGTACTACATTTTTTGCTATTGATTTGGTGCGGCCCCACTGGAGAGGTACTAATATGGTTAGGGCTATATCCAGATCTGAAACTAGGTGGATTTTTCTTTTAAAGTCTTTCAAACCTTTTGGTTTGAATATAGATTGGGACATTAACAGCTTTATTAATAATTCCTGATTTGTTGTTATGTCCCAACTATATATATATTTTTTATAGTTTTTATGGGCTTTTTTATATATTTCGATTATGGTAGGTTGATTAGTTTTTATATTTTATTTTTTATTTTTTATTTATTTTTTGCACTCAGATGGTCATATTCATACTGTTTGTAATTTGGTTCGGCTGTTCCCTTGCTTTTTGTGGCTCCCGCTGGTACTTCCTCTTTATTACCACTAGATGTCTCTATTTGGGTTTGTTCCCCTTTGTTCTTATTCTGTTTTCTGTTTCCTGTGCGACTTACCCAACATTTCATTACATTTTTGGGTTGCCATTACTTCCTCTGTTACATGCCGAGTGTTTGCCATGATCCAAAATGGCGCCGACATGTATTTATTCTTCTAGCGTGGTGACGCTCGCTTCGGCCAATCCCCAGTTGATGTCCGTGGTGACGAAACGCGTAGAGGGCCGGTGACGTCATCACGCATTTGATCACATACGAGGAAGTATCTGAGGAGCACAGGAGCTCGGGAAAATTCGAACCAACGCTGCCGTATGCAGCACTGTTATTGCTGCACATCATCTGTTTTTTATCGCTGACTGATCATCTACCAATTGTAAGTGCAACCTTTATTAATTCAATAAACCGGATTTTTACTTATTACACTATGGAGTTTTTTTGTTTTCTCTCCCATTCGGAATAATTTCGGGCTGGTGAGAACTGCTCAGGATATCGTTGGGCTGTGGGGAAGCCTTATTCCCTGTGTTAGGTGAGACTGTGGATACAGTCATGGCTATCCGGTAAGCAGGACCACCACACACCTGGGTGTCACGTTTGCCAGTCTGCACATCTCCCCTGGGAAGAAGCTTCTCTAGCCACTCACTTCTTTTACCGTTCTGGGACTTTTTGCTCATGATGTTTTAGTTATTGTATTCATTTCACTAATTATTTACAGCATCATTTTTATTTTATTTTTCATTTTTACCTTTGTTTGGTAATCTCTTTAGTATCACTTCACGGTGTGTTTATTTGTGATTTTTGGTTATTTATTCATTTTGGTTTTTATTGCTTGGACTAGATTAGGTTTACTGGTCCTCTATTCACCTATTTGGCGCTGCATATTTTATTTTTATTATTTTTGTTATTTGGTCTTTTTTGTATAGGACTTTTTATGTTAGCTGCTTGTAGGTGTCTATTTTCATTATTTGTTACACTGTTCTTCCACATATTATTATTTATCACTATTAGCGCAACGTTAGCCCTTTGGGGTTTTTTTCTTACCATAAGAACATACCTAAATAATAAAATAAACACGCAACAAGGATTGTGGAAAAGTTCAGGCCGCAGCCCCTTTATTGGGTTTAAAACAATTTTAATTATGAAATTAACTTTAACCTTTAATACCAAACAGAACCACTGTTAACCATTAACAGAACAACATGCTTAGTCATTAAGACTCAAGCAGCAATATCTTATACCAACCAAATAACAGTGTACCAACCACTATCCACCCACAAAGTGGGTGACATTACCTTAAATAAAGGTGGACCATGACAAGGGGAAATAACAAAGGGCAGGGAGGATGGAAGAGCAGGTCAAAAGATCCAGAAGGAAGGCTGAGGAGAATCCAAATGTGAGTCCAGCTGACATACCTGAGATAAATGCTGACAGGACAGGAGAGGATATAAGTAAAAGGTTACACTCATTGGCTAGATGTTGTTCTGTCTCAAGGACATATAGCTAAACCTTCTTGTCCCCATAAACTTCAGATACCATATTTCTTTGATCTCAGTTTTATTAGAACAAGCTAGGTGAGACTAAAAAATAAAAGAAATAGACTTCAATAAGTACACTATTACATACAATACAGCATACATTGCAGAAACAACGATATACAATACAAGATGTTATAGTAAAAACTTACTCTTTAAGTTTTCTAAGGGGTGATGGCGATAGATTGAGCAAGACATGTCTTGCTTCCTGCAGTGTCTTCTCAAAGAATGGTGGCTGTTTCACTTCCTGTGAATATTCTACCCAGAATTCCCTGCTTACTAACAACTTCCTTAACTACACACACAATGAGTCAAATAAACAAAACAACTGCAGCAGTACCAAAAAAGAATGCTAGATGGAGCCTGTACTCCACATATGATTGTCTTCTGTAAATTTCAAACCTTATATGTAATTTTAACAACACAGATACAGATAATCAGCATAGACGTTTGGTGGACAGAACAGATGTTTCCCACCAAAAGATTTATTACCAATCAAGTGCTCAGCAGCTGAGGTAAATCTTCCTAGCAACAGCAGGCAGCTTGTCACCTGAAACACAAAACAGAAAGAACCAGCAAAGCAGTCATAGAAAGACATGTATTTAACAAACACCATAGCCCTCTATTTAGAGTAACATTTATTTGTAAAAAAAATGGGTGTTAGGGGTTACAATCCAATGGGGCCACTTCTCTATTTTATTCTTTTGTGGCACTGACATTCCTGTTACTGATGTACGTTTACGTACTGACATACTTTCTAATGCCTTCCCTGATCTTAGCTATGTTTAGGCCTCATCCACATCATGTGCCGAGATGTGCTTTTTTCTGCAACTGACCCTGCAAGGTAACATAGAAAACCATTGCTTTCTATGTGCCCTGTTCATGCCACAACACTGGTATAACGTGTAGATTATTTTCTGCGCAGAAATCTGCGATGTGTATACAGAAAAAAAGTCACGTGACATCAACATTGTGATGTGAACAGGGCACATAGAGAACAATTGTTCTTTGTGCCCTCGCAAAGAATTTATGTTGCTGCAGATTCCAGTGCAGGAAAAAAGTGACGGCAGTGTTATAGCATACCTCCCAACTTTCCTATTTTTCCCCCTCCCATCACAAAGTTGTTGAGCGGGGGTGCCGCGGGACATTTTGTTTTTTTCTAGGGACGTGGTGGTGTGTTGTTGAGGGGGGGGGGGGTTGCGATGTGTGCCGAGGGGACCGAAAAACCAGGTACAACACGCCCACCCGCCCGACTAACCTGGTTTTCGCTGCCGCTCTGACTCCCGCCTGGCTTCCCTGCCTGGCGCGCTGGCAGACTGAGGGTCTATGCGGGAAAACAGTGTCCCGCGCGGGTACGCGGGAAAATGATGTCCCTGCGGGATAAACCCGCAGAATCCGTGCGGGTTGGGAGGTATGTTATAGTGTGAACAAGGCACATAGAAAACCTACGTTTGAAAGGCACACATCTCTGCACATGGTGTGAACAAGACCAAAATATTCTATGCAAGTCAAATCTGTGCAGTTTTTCTATTGGCTTTCTCTGCACGTATGGTGTGAACAAGGCAAGGCCTAAACCAATACTTCTCCGCTCTGCTGCCTATCCTGACCCTTGCTACTTTATCAGATAACTCTACTGTCTGCCGCCTGCCCTGACCTATGTCTACTGCCAGCCACAAGTTCTTATATCCCCAAAGTGGTTTTCATCTAGTTCCTCCCATTATTGTACAGTACGTCTACTCTCTACCTTGGGTCCCCCTGCGACATTCAACAGTCAGGGTATATAGTTTTGTGTATTAAGTCCAGGGGCAACCTAGTACCAGGAGGTCTGCTTGCCTTACAGGAAAGCGCGCTGCTAAAAGTGAACTTACACTCACCTGCTGTTTACGTAGACTGGAGTGTCGGGGTCCTGACCTCACAATAAGATATAGAAGAATCACCCTATATATTTATATAATACATTGTCTATTTCAGAAATGTATTCCTGCATAATAAAATATCTATATTTACCTTCATCACTTGTCATTCTCAAGCAGATTAACACCAAGGTATATTCGTTTATTAACTTTTCTGATTCTAATATATTAGCATACATATTTTACGATAAGAGTCTGTAGAGAGGGATTATTCTGTCAATTAATTCAGGAAGAACTGACAGAGGATTTGGTCGCATGAGTGTTGTGTAATGTGAAATCTCTTCAATCAAAGGAATTCTCCACGCTTAGCATTTGTGATTATTACCCCATAATCTGTTATTGTGTTGAAATAATAATACATTTATAATTACTAGTAGAGAACAAGTGTGTGAACAAGCTAGAGTAGAGCATGATGTGAATAAAAATAATGTAATAACCATGAGGGGTCATAACAAGAATGCTTCCACTGCTTCAAGGAGTCTGCATGTTATTCCAGAGTGGGTGTTTTTTTTTGGGGGGGGGGTCTTCCAGTTTCCCATCATAATAATCCAAGTTAGAATTCTATTCAAACTGGTCCTAGTACGTTTGTGTAAAAAAATAAACTTGATATGTGAACACGTTCATGAGTTCAGGAATGTCCATTGCAATATGAGTATTAACAGACCCTTCCCAGTCAACATAAATGTGTAGAAATATTGTTGCCTAATAACGTAAAGTGTTACTAAACCCACAACAGTAAAGTCAGTCTGTATATGCAGTAAAGCATGCTTGTTATACTTACTGTTGAAACAAAGGGGTTAATCCTACGCATTATGTAAAAAGGCTGTTTGATCCTGTATGAACAGATCCTCCTTTTCCTCCACTGACTCCAAAACATGTGCGGATAAGACAGAGTTTCTGGAGTCAGGCTGCACATGCTCAGTTTGGTGTGTATTGATTTTTTCCTGGGAGAGTGTATGTGATCAGCACAGAGCCAATCAGCACTGTCCAGATAGAGGGCCAGGGGTCCTGCATCCTGATAGGACAGCTAGTGCAGTATGAAAATGTCTCCTACAAGCTTTAACCAGGCCTTGATAGAAGTTACAAGACTGCTCTAACTGCCGATGAGAAAAGGTAAGAGCCAGCAGGTGTTCACCAGAGCCTCTAGTGGTGAGGATGGACTGCGCTGAAACTTGCTCCAGGTCGCGGCCCCCAGGGTCTCCCAGCTCACGCTCACAGTAGACTACAGGAGAAAGAGGAAAGAAGCAGCAGCCTGGAACAACAAGGATAGTCAGGAGATTCCCCAAAAGGTTAAGGAAACTAGCAGATAGGGATAGTCGAAGAACACGCCAAAGGTCAGGGTATGAAGCAAACAAGGACAGTCAAGACGAACTCTGAAGAACTCGTCCCATTGGACGAAGGAAACGCGTCAGCCAGCTAGATGCCTCCACTATAGGTGCATCTATTTTACCTCCATCACGGACTTTAAATCAACTTTGGGGAAATTTCCCCCCCCCCTCCAATAATTTCTACAACCTCGGCACTTTCCTTCTCCCTAACTATTATGGACTGTATTTGAAAATAAGCTATACCATCTCCGGAGACACGGAACAGACACTGTCTTTTGTATAGCTGGAGAGGGAACCTTTGAAGGTCTTGTTAGACTGTCGCTATACAGCGGAACATATCCAAATCCATTGTGATCTGTATAGCGGAAAAAAACTCCGTTCCCCCTATCTCTACAGCCTGGACTATAGAAAAAGGAATAAATCAGTGTCATAACAGATTTACTGCACCAGAGGGAACTTCAAAAAAGCCGGCTGAGGCAATGATTTACAACCCCTCTGAAGTGCATGAGTGAAAACACTCTCTGTTAAAGGCAGGTCTCCGTGTCATCATACACTGACCAACTATGATCAACAAATCAAACGGACATCGTTAAAGATCTTCCCGCATAGTGGAATGAACTGAACATCCCCCGGCTTCCTGCACCTTTGAACATAGGTCTGGGTAAGCAAAGGAATTTACTTTTCAGCCTTTCTTGTTTTTAGGCTTGTGCAATTCGTTTCGTAAAGAATCAAAATTCGTCCGAATTTAGCAACTTTCGGACATTCGGAAGCATTCGAATTTCCGAACAAAGCAATTACGAATAAAACCGAATCCGAAATAAATTATACCGCAAATAGCGAATGCCCGAATGTCTTCGGCATCATTCGTTATGAAAAAAGTTACGAATGTACGAATCCATACGAAGCACAATAACACTCACTCTGCTCTGCTCTCTGCTTCTCCCTCACCGTGCTGAACTCCCTCTCAAAATGGTGTACAGGGGCGGAGGCTATAGCCGCATGTAAAAAACGAAAGTAAAATACGAGATTTCGAATCGTTACAAATAACCGCTATGTATTTAGAAAAGTAAAAATCCATTCGAAGCACATTAGGCATAATAGGCAGCGTCGTTGTGAGAGAGACACGTAAAATTACGAATCAACGAACCCAAAAAAAGTTACGAAAGTAGGAGTTGTGTCCAGAATCAACGAAAAACAATGTACCCTACCGAAAGTACGAATTATAAATCAACTAAAAATTCAACGAAAAATGACGCTTGCGAAAATACGAATTAGTCCGAACACGAAAAATCCCGTCTAGCAAAATTACGAATGATTACGAATCAACAGGACCGAAAAGAAACGAACCAAAACTAAACGAATTTTTCCGTTGTGCACAAGAAACGAACCGAAACTAAATGAATTTTTCCGTTGTGCACAAGAAACAAACCAAAACTAAACGAATTTTTCTGTTGTGCACAAGTCTACTTGTTTTACCATTTGATTTGTTCAAAAGCTTGGTCATATATGACAATCCAAACACAGTCCACCTCTACAAGGGAGATAATATTATTGACCAGTCTATACGGAATTAAGAAACTGATATCTATTCAGATCCCAATAGGATAACTATTTAGGTCAATATATATCGGACAGTGCCTATTTTTCCATTCATAGAAGATCCATGACAATAACAGGAATCCAATCAACTTTTACTTTTTCTCCTAATTTTTCTCTCATTTTCCGCAGCAATACATGTGATAAAATAGATTTTTTGTGGATCGTACAGTATTGAGGAAAAATATTTAAATCATTCATGACTATTTAAGTGATCTACTGTAATCAATTGTATAGTTATATCTGGATGAATGGTATGTATGTGGATTAATAAGTGATTTTTTGTCCGTTACTTTGATAACGTTATCAATTTCTAACTATTATGGTAAAGGTATCACACTGTAGTTTATACAAATTTGTTAGGTGGATTATTTCATATACAATAATAAATACATTTTCTATAAACCCACAGTTTCTCTTTGAAGAATCGCTTTTCAAGGGGGACTTCTGCCCTCCCTTTTCTTTTTGAAGGACAGTCAAGAACAAGCCAAAGTCGGTAAACAGGATCAGACATAGGACACAGAGCAATGAGCACACGGGAGCCAAAACACACAATATTGATCAGCACGTTTGGCTTGCAGTGCAGAGGTTAATATAGTGTTCCCTGATAGGGCCTGGGGTGGAGCCATGCTTAGAGGAGAGATTACCTAAGCAGCCAGGTGAGAGCGGCTGGCCTCTTAATCTGAGCACATGGAGAGGTAAGCTGACAGACAAACATTACTGTTTAACCATGACAGGAGGACATGGTTGGGTGTGGCACCTGCTCCCCCAGGCTAGTACCAATTGGACATGTTGGGTTGGTGGACGTGGAATACTAAGCAGCTGATTCTGGAAGATGTGAAGGCATGTCATAATCAACCATGTCCTTCAGGACTATTCACCTTTTAACAGGGGCGTACCTAGAGCATTTGGCACCCGGGGCGGATCCTATATCTGGCACCCCCCCCCTACATTAAAATGTAAAAACACCCCACTGTGCCCCCGGCATACCTCTGCATCCTTCAATATCTCTTTGTCACTACTGTGTACCCCCTCTCCACAACTGGACCCCTTTACATTACACAGCACCCTGCATCTCTGGACCGCTTTACATTACACAGCACCCTGCACCTCTGGACCCCTTTACATTATACAGCCCCCTGCACCCCATTACATTACACAGCCCCTTGCATCTCTGGGCCCCTTTACATTACACAGCACCCTACGCCTCTGGGCCCCTTTACATTACACAGCACCCTGCCCTTCTGGACCCCTTTACATTACACGGCCCCCTGCCCCTCTGGGCCCCTTTACATTACACAGCCCCCTGCACCTCTGGGCCCCTTTACATTACACAGCCCCCTGCACCTCTGGGCCCCTTTACATTACACAGCCCCCTGCACCTCTGGGCCCCTTTACATTACACAGCCCCCTGCACCTCTGGGCCCCTTTACATTACACATCCCCCTGCGCCTCTGGGCCCCTTTACATTACACAGCACCCTGCCTGCTCTGGACCCCCTGCATGATACACAGATCCCCCTCCAGTGTATCCATCCCTTCAATGCAGAGCCCCCCCATTCAGTGCAGACCCCCCGTTCAGTGCAGACGCCCCCCCCCATTCAGTACAGATGCCCCCTCTTTCAGTGTAGCCCCCCTGTTCAGTGTAGCCCCCCCTCATTCAGTGCAGACGCCCCCTCGTTCGGTGTAGCCCCCCTCGTTCAGTGCAGACGCCCCGTTCAGTGCAGACGCCCCCTCGTTCAGTGTAGCCCCCCCGCTCAGTGCAGACACCCCCTTGTGCAGTGAAGCCCCCCTGCTCAGTGTAGCCCCCCTCATTAAGTGCAGGCGCCCCCTCGTTCAGTGTAGCCCCCCTCGTTCAGTGCAGACGCCCCTCATTCAGTGTAGCCCCCCGTTCAGTGCAGACGCTCCCTCGTTCAGTGTAGCCCCCCCCGCTCAGTGTAGCCCCCCGTTCAGTGCAGACGCCCCCTCGTTCAGTGCAGCCCCCTGCTCAGTGTAGCCCCTCATTCAGTGCAGGTGCCCCCTCGTTCAGTGTAGCCCCCGGCTCAGTGTAGCCCCCTTGTTCAGTGTACCCCCCCTCGTTCAGTGAAGCCCCCCCTTCAGTACCTCAGATCAGCGCAGCGGCACATGGACGCAGGTCCCCTCCCCCTGTTTACACATAAACAGAGAGGAGGGGGAGGCAGCTTCACTCTGCTGCTCTGTGCCTGTGTAACATCCGGGATCACACAGACAGGCAGCCCGCGGCCGTGAGAGGAGGGGATGGTAGGTGCAGCGGTGTCCCCTCCCCCTCCCCCTCACCACTGTAACTAGCTCGCCTCTCCCTGCCTGTCAGTGCGGCGCTGCCTAAACCCGTGGCGCTGCCGCCGTGGGTGTAGTACAATCGCGGAGGGGGGTGCCGGTCTGACACCCCCCCAGTGTGTGGTACCCGGGGGTGCCCCGCCCCTTCGCCCCCCCCCCCCCTTAGTACGCCTTTGCCTTTTACAATGCCCACCATCCAAAGGCAAGTGTAAACCTTCTAGTTTTACAGGGTTACTCTAGTCCCACTTTTTCTTCTTATTCTTTTAGTCTTCTTATTCCTCTCAAGAATATCTTTTTAAATTACTTGAAAATAATTATGTGAGAAAGTGTAGGATTAAAGCAGACCTTTGTTAATAACACACCATTGATTTATACCACCTCCATTGACATACTGAATATTGTAGGTGTTTCTGATTTTCAATGTTCCCCATATCTCTATGAGACTTGATCTCAAAGTAATCTTTCACAGAGGTACAATCACCAATCAGAATTTTGACAGCATGTTCAAAAAGAAAAAAATCATTCTTTCTACGTTAATTCTCCTTCTTATTCAATTAGGCTTTAATTACCCCTAAATATACTTATTACGTGAATGTCCAAACCAAAATGGTAGTGCATGCATACATAAATTATATTATATATTTTCCATGTGATAACTCTATAGAACAGTGGTTCTCAACCTTCTAGTGCCATGACCCCTTGATAAAATTTCCCAAGTTGTGGGGACCCATAACAGTAAAATTATTTTGGTAGCGTGTGTTGTCAGCACCCAAGGCAAGACAAGTAATTTGCGCCCCTAACCCACAGACATTTAGCGCTCCCTGAGTCTCTTCCACTCATACAGTATTAAAACCCCTTATGGTACATTTTGGGATGTTTCACTCTCTCTCTCTTTGTTCTCCTTTCTTTCCCTATCATCTCTCTCTATCCTAATTTCTTCTTTTGTTTCCCCATCCCTCTCTCTAACTGTCTTTCGTGTTCTTTCTCTCCCTTTTTTCCTGTTCCTACCCCTCTTTTCCTCTCCCTTCCATGTATTCTCTATTTTTAATCCTTCTCCTAATTGGTGGGAACAATGGGATGAGTGGATTAGGTGCTCTTGATCAAGGTCATCTGCTGATCTGAGTAGTGGGGTCTTTTAAAGGCAACTATAATCACAGGTTGTGTTTCTCACTGTGTCTCCAGCTTCACTGTGTCTCCGACTTTGTGGTGTCTCGTAGCAGTGACACCTATGCCAAAATCATGAGACAGGGTCTCCTCCATTCCCTCCCACTTCACATTCCTCACCAGTCAGCTGACCTCTAGTCTCTGCCCCCCAGCCATGCCGTCAACTGAATGGGCAGCTGCTAAGAGGCTGAGTGGGTGGCCACAGGCTCTAGGAACAGCCCTGCTGGGCGGCCGCAAAAAGGCAGGGAGAGCAGTTCGGGCTTCAAGAACAGCCCATGATTCAGTGACCCCCGGCAAATCATCATTCGACCCCCAAGGGGGTCCCGACCGCCAGGTTGAGAACCACTGCTATAGAAAATAACTATACTACTCTATAGAATTTACAAAACTCTATTGAAATTACTGTCAATTTTAAGAATGTCAGACAGGGTCAATAAAAACAAGTCACAGGAATACCTGAGCCCATCATGATCCACGCCCAATGCTGACATACTCAATATTCCAGACTAGAGGCATGCAGCAGTCAAATAAAACCAAAGAATTTCCAAGCTCAACTTACCAACCAGCCTGCAACCAACCGAATTAACCTGTCTAACAGTATGCGTTAAAAACAGGGCTTTAGTTGCACACATTTGCAAATACATGCGTAAGCTGCAGGCCCCGCCAAGGCACCCTGTATCCTGCAGACCCTAATGCCGCATACACACGATCGGAATTTCCGACAACAAATGTTCGATGTAAGCTTTTGGTCGCATATTCCGACCGTGTGTAGGCTCCATCGGACATTTGCTGTCGGAATTTCCGACAACAAATATTTGAGAGCAGGTTCTCAATTTTTCCGACAAGAAAAGTTCTTGTCGGAAATTCCGACCGTGTGTAGCCATTTCCGACGCATTAAAAGTGCTGCGCATGCTCGGAATCAATTCAACGCATGCTCGGAATCATTGTACTTCATTTTTCTCGGCTCGTCGTAGTGTTGTATGTCTCCAGGTTCTTGACCATCGGAATTTCCGAGCAACATTTGTGCGACCGTGTGTTTACAAGCCAAGTTTGAGCCAACATCCATCGGGGAAAAAAAAACACGGTTTTGTTGTCGGAAATTTTGATCGTGTGTATGCGGCATAACTCTAAATTTGGAGAGTCTCCACAGTGGGAGCACATGTATTCTGATGGATAGATGGAGGGCAGATGACTGGAGGGAGCCCAACCCTCCTTAAAGGCGCAGGAACACACTAAACACCCAGCACATTGCACAATGGCGGCAAAGGTGTCAGTGCGTTGCCTAACCAATATGTCAGCATATGTCAGCATGCAGCAGGTTCATATTAATACAGCAGATCCACTGGCTGCAGGTCATACCAGAAACACATAGGTCATAAGATCAGAAGACAAAACTTTGTTTTCTTTTTTTATGCATGTCACAGGAATGTGGGTCAGATAAAGGGGGTTGATTTACAAAAAGGCAAATATACAGTGCACTTGCTCCAGAGCTTAGTAAATGAGGTAACATTTCACTTTGCAAAGAATACCCAACCACATGCAAGTAAATAAAAAAAAAAAAAAAAAACATTTTTGTTTGTACATGATTGGAAGATAGAAAAGGAAGGGTATTCTGACTTTATATGAGGCACGTGAAAAGTACTTGATAGTTGGTCAAATTGCCATATTTTTTGGACATATGCACATGTAATAACATATCCAATTTGTGCATACATAAGAAAAAATGTATTCATCTATATATACCTCTGACACATTCAATTCATCTATCTACATGGATATCAAAATTACACTTGTACAGTTTGAATATTATGAGCCAGTAATGCTCCATATGATAAAATCATAAAAAACAAAATTGCATGGTATAAAATACATTGTAGATTGAAAACATATATGCATCTGTAGCGGTGCTCCCCCAGCTTCTCCCCTCTTTTCACGGCTGGCTCCACTCGTCTAGGGGTATCTGGGAGAAGGGGAAAGATGCACACCACCAGCTCGGCTCTCTGATGTAGGATGCAGAGATATGAGCTAAACCATTTACCTTCGGGTCTGCGTTTTAGGCCGGAGCCTCAGGCCTCGTACACACGACCGATTTTCTCGTCGTAAACAGTCAAGAAAAGTGCCGCGAGAGTTTTTTTGTCTAGAAAAACGTTCGTGTGTATGGTTTTACGACGAGAAACTTGACGAGAATCTCGATGAGAAAATAGAGAACCTGCTCTCTATTTTCTCGTCAGGATTCCAGATTTCCTCGTCGTGTTTCTCGTCGGCCTGTTTTGTGACGAGAAAATGGTTCGTGTGTATGCTTTTACGACTCTTCCAAAAGCGCGCATGCTCACAAGCAACTATGAGACGGGAGCGCATCTTCTGGTAAAACAAGCCTTCATAATGGAGAGAGCACATTCGTCACGCTCATAAATATTTCATCGTTTAAATGTTCTGCATTGAATTCTTCGTTAGAATGTTACATTAATCAAAACGAGAGACCTTCTTTTGCTGCTGATATTCACACAGAGTTCTGCCTTATTTTTAACCTTTTTCATGCTGCTCTTTATAAGATTTATGTGTATTATATCGTGCAAGTTTTTAGGAATAATTTAAATGGTTAGATTTTTCAAAATGATGTTAATTATAATTTCTCAATGTTTTGATAGCGATCTCACATTTAATTTTCTAATCTATATTTTTAAAATTTCACACCATGTTTTTGAGCTAATCAGATTTAGTTATTCTTTTGGGGGGGTGATATCTGTGCCTTTTATTGTCAGTCAAATGTATCTGCTTACTCCAAAGCTTTATTTTTTTTATTTAAAAATACACATAGTCAAGTATGAACTTAAACAAAAAACACATTTATTCATGTTTATAAATTAAATAAAGAGAAGGCAGCGCTGGAGAAGCTGCTGCCATTTGTGCATCCCAGGGACCCCAGAGCACACACCAACCCTGTGTGGACACTAAAATTGGGAGCTTGAGAAGGCCCACATTTCAGAACACAATCTGATGCTGGCCTCCCAGAGGTCAGGAACAGCAGCAGGTGAGATATATGTCCCAAGTGTGTGGTACTACAACAGGCTGCCTTCTGTCCGACCAGTGCGACCACAATGAAGCAAGGCCATCACTTCCTCTTCTTCCTGGCAACCTTCCCTGCAGCCTTTCCTGAAGCCTTTCCTGAAGCCTTTCCTGAAGCCTTTCCTGCAGCCTTCCTTCTTCGTTTAGCTGGAGGCTGGCCCACTGGAGGGGTACTCCTGTCAGGAGGAGGAGGTGGAGGTGTAGCAGAAGGGGGTGGGGCAGAAGAAGAAGGTGGAGGTGTAGCAGAAGGGGGTGGGGCAGAAGGTGGAGGTGTAGCAGAAGGGGGTGGGGCAGAAGGTGGAGGTGTAGCAGAAGGGGGTGGGGCAGAAGGTGGAGGTGTAGCAGAAGGGGGTGGGGCAGAAGGTGGAGGTGTAGCAGAAGGGGGTGGGGCAGAAGGTGGAGGTGTAGCAGAAGGGAGTGGGGCAGAAGGTGGAGGGGTAGCAGAAGGGGGTGGGGCAGAAGAGGAAGGTGGAGGTTGAGGTTGGGTCAGTTGGGCCACCTCACATATGGCGGTATTGGGGTTAATTTGCTCCATCACCCCCTTGTTGAGCAAGGTGATGAGCAGGGGTTCGCATAGGAGGCGTTGCTCCATGCTCATCACCTTGAACTTAGCCTCCACTAGGCCGGCAATGGCCTCTTCAGGGGATGTGGGCTCCTTGAGGGTGGCATGGGCCTCTTTAATAAGGGCCATTGCTGCGTCACTGGTGGTCCTGTCCCTCCTGCCTCTTTTGTGAAGCCTGATGGGAGGCACCTGGGATCTGGTGCTTCTCCTTTGCCCTGCCACCTCCTGTCTGCCACTGGGCCCTGCCACCTCCTGGCTGCCACTGGGCCCTGCCACCTCCTGGCTGGTACTGGGCCCTGCCACCTCCTGGCTGCCACTGGGCCCTGCCACCTCCTGGCTGGTACTGGGCCCTGCCACCTCCTGGCTGCCACTGGGCCCTTCCTCCTCCTGCCTGACAGTTTCCAGACCCTCCTCCTGGCTGATTTCATCCTGTGTATGAAAAATAAACATAGTTTAATATGTTGGTTTAATCTTTGCCTCAAACTTTGTAATCCTGATGGAAGCAATTAGAATGTAAATGCATAAATCCTTGCTTTAAATTTACCACTACATCAGCTTGACTATTTACCACACAATTAAGTGCAGAATAATGTCTACAGATCATGATTTCACTTGTGGAATACAAAATAATGTATGTTTCTCATCCTGACATATTTGGGAAACATTAATTTTATCCCACTACATTTTCAGTTAATACTATACCTGGCTCCAGATGGACAAATCAGGATCATCCAGGATGGCTGCCTCCTCTTGCTCCAGAGAAGGCTCAGGTTGGCTGCAGGGAAGTCTGGGGGGAAGAGTGGAGAGTGATGGCCTTGGCTCAATGTGGTCATCCAGGAAGGACATCCTGCTGTAGTACCACAAAACCGGGACATAAACATCATCTGCTGCTGCTCCTGACCTCTGAGAAGCCAGCACCTTAGAGCGTTCAGTCCTGTAGGTACCTCTCAAGCTCCCAATTTTAGTGTCCACTTGTTTTGCTGTGGCTGTGGGCACCTTGGTATGCACAAATGGGAGCAGCTTCTCCAGCGCTGCTTTTCTCACCCCTTTTTTTTTATGGATGGGGTTTTTGGTCTCCCACAGAGCCGGCAGCTCCCTTACCCGGTCAATAAATTCCGCCAGGAACTCTTTGTCGCTAATAAAGACATTCATATTGTATCTGCAAGTAAAATAATTTATATTTAAATAATGTGAGGCAAACAGTCTAACCTCCTTCACATCCTAGTCACCATATATATCCTCCACCAATCTCAAGACAGTATAGGCCCACAATTTTTACAAGTCTCACAAAATCACATACCTTCGTTCGCACGTCCGTCACTTGAACTCCTCTCTCCGCACACCGAACGTACTATAGTCACATGTGTGTTTGCTATATACACACCACGCATGCGTCCAAATTCGAACACGTCGCTCCGCACACGTCGCCCGCCCATGACGTTCTAACTAACATCTTTTCCCCGCCCCTTCTCTTTCGGCGCGCAGACAGATATGGCGGAGTTACAGCAGGTGTCTGATAATTCCGCAACTAGCGAGGAGACAAGCCCGGAGACCGAGGACACGTCACGATCAAGGAGGAGATTCAAGGCATCGAATATGTCTTTGGCGGAGATGGCGGAGATGGTGGACATCTTGGTCAAGGCTGATTATGATGCCAAGCATGGGCCGTATAGCAAACCAAATAGAAGGAAGGCCAAAATCCTCACTAAAGTTGTGAAGAGTCTGAGGGCGAAGTTCGGGGTGAAACGCTCAAATGAGCAGCTCAGAAAGAGGTGGTCAGACCTCAAACTGAGGGAGCCAGACCAGTTGAGGAGCATAAAGAGGATGCTCGCTAAAAGTAAGTAAAATGACGACCTTTCTGCTATTAATCTTTTTAGAAACTGACCTTTTTTTTTTTTTTTCATATTGGACTCCCTTCCAAAATGTAATATTTTGAACTAGGTTGGGCACAGTAATCGTTCGTTACGTTACCGACACTTCGTTCGGCCACTATCCGCGGTTTTGGCTTATTTAAGACCCCCAAAAGTAATTAGACATCTGCCATTTTTGATCAAGTATTGTGGCTAATTTTTAAGTCTAGATGATGTGTTTGTAAGGAGAATGAAATGCAAACTTTAATCAGTGTAAAGGAGAGGACACTCAGCAGCTGCTTCCACATCTGTACTTTGGAGCACTATAGTGTGGGCCACCAGACCCAACTTTTTTGGGTGTCCCACACAGGTGCATCAGAGTTTATTTGTGGTGCCTCCATGTCCAAAAAATTACATCCAAATGTGAATACTAAACATATTTGGGGTCATAAATAATGCATTTTTCTTTAAATTCCGCACAAACACACACTTGTACCCCACTTCCAAACAATTTAGCCTGTTTTAAGTTTAAAAATGAGATTTTTACAGTGTGATAAATAGACCTTTGGTTTTATTCTCATAGGGGAGAGAAGACTGGGAGGAGGACACTCCAGGGAGCACATGCACCCCACAACTTCCAAGCAACCCCAAACTCCCAAAGATCCACAACCGAAAGATGTGCAGGAAGTTGAGGTGGAGGAAGGAGAAGTGCAGGAAGGAGAGGTGGATGACGTTGTGGATCTGGTCACCACAACAGGTCAGTATCTGACACCACAGCTTAAGGTAAGCGAGGTAGGCCTGCAGAGTTTTATTAATTTTTTTTTATGGTTTTTAGGGGATGGAAATGTTGTGAAGGATAGCACACCGTTCTCTGCTGACAGTGCCCTCCGCCTCATCCAGCAAGTGATGGAATGTAGCACGGAACTGGACCTAATTAAACAAAGAATCCATGTGATGGAACAAACATTTAAAGACATTCTCGATGTTTTGGGGAGAATTCAATAAGCCATCCAAACACATTTGTTTTTACATGTTTGTTTTTATATTTTTACTAATTTTTTGAGTAACAAAGCAGCCAAAAATTGAATATGCACACAGTGTGTGAACATGTGCTATCTGCCATCAGGGGATATCCATGTACGTCTTTTGTGGGTGCAACCCCTTCCTCGTATCAAAAGTCGGTGAACTGAGGAAGGGAATGCACCCCCAAAACACGTCCATTAATCACCCCTGATGGCAGATAGCACATGTTGACAATAGGGATCAGGATTGTAAACTTCCTATTTGCAAAAAATTAAAAATGTGTGCATATTGAATTTTTGGCTGGGCAAGGGGTGGCAGGACCCCATATTAGGACGGGCACATAGAGACATAGTTTGTGTAACTGAATGTCTCAGATTGCTCAGAGGTATCCAATGTTGTCATTTTAGAAATGCAAGTGGTATTTTTGTATTTTCATAAGCCAAAATTTGCCGGGTTGTGGCCAGGCCAACCCCAAAGTAAAAAAAAAAAAAAAAGTGCAGAGAGTAAAATATTTGACCACAAACAACGTGTAGCTTCTTTTTATAATACCCTCTAAGCTTATTTGGTTCTTTTGTAAGGTAACATAGTGAAATTGGTTGTTATTTACTAAAGTAAAATACACTTGCCACTACAAATGCACAAAGACAAACTAGGAGACAGGAAAGAACAAATAATTAAAGGTTTAAACAAGATTTTTATTGGGATACTTAGACATAGGCTGGCATAGGAATTGCCCCCCTACCCGTGAAATACTCCATGTATTTGTCCCGAACCACACGGGCATTTTGGGGGGGCAAGCCAAGACGGGCAGATTCCAGGCCCGGAAGGGGATTTGCAGGGGAAAGTCCAGCCTCTGGCAAAACTGAGGCCATATACGAATTAGATTTTTGGCTCAGAAAGTTGTGTAGCACACAGCAGCATAACACTACATAGTTTATTTTGTAGTCCGCCAAGTGGATGGAAGTCATAAAAAGGCGGAACCGGCTGGCCATTATGCCGAAGGCATTTTCAACGACTCTTCGGGCCCTGGCCAGCCGGTAATTGAACACACTCTTCTCTGGGGTCAGGGTCCTCTGTGGAAATGGCCTCATAAGATGCCGTCCGAGTCCGAAGGCTTCATCAGCCAAGAAAACAAAGGGGAGTCCTTCAATATTCCCTGCATCCGGTGGCAATGCAAGGTCGTCACTCTGGAGACGGAGGGCAAACTCCGTCTGGATGAAGGATCCCCCATCGGACATCCAGCCATTCTTCCCTACATCAACATAGAGGAATTCATACCGTGCTGACACCACCGCCATCAGCACAATGCTATGAAACCCCTTGTAGTTGTAGTAGTAGGACCCAGAACGGGGTGGCGGCACGATGCGGACGTGCTTCCCGTCTATGGCACCACCGCAGTTGGGGAAGTCCCACCGCGTGGCAAACTCCGATGCCACAGTCTGCCATTCCTGTGGCGTGGAAGGAAGCTGTGGAGTGAAACAAGATGAAATAATATTAGAAAAACAAAGGCATACATTACAAGCAAATTCTAAACCAAAAAATTAGAGACCAACATCAATCTAATTATACGTTTATTAAGGTGTGTAAAAAAAGTATAATGGAAGGCTCATTTATCATATTCATCACCACCTCTGATGGGCCATTACTAAATTATTTTGGGGGGGGGGAGATGTGTTTGGCCACAGGATAGCATTGCAGTGGCGGTGCGTCCAGAGTGGGCGCTGGAGCACTGTCCCCTCTCTCCTGTGCCCATCACTCAGAACAATACATAGGTTCATGCGTTGCATGAACCTATGTATTGTCTATGCCGCACACTATTCAGGTGGATGGCCTCTTGTAAAGCGACCGACATATGAATAATTGCGTCATTTAGGGGGTTAAAATTGCAGAGCAGAAACAGGTATTAAAAAAGTCTTGCAAATTACAACCTGAGGGATGTAATTGGCTTCCTCAAAGAAAAATCGGGGACGCAAGGAGGGGGCATTCCTTGTGTAAACACTGACAGGCTGCTCTGGCAATCATGTTCACCAAGTCTGTTTAATGGTAACATGATTGGCTGATGCAACATGAAGGGAAGGAGAAGACATCAAGGACAGAAGAAGGATGGCGCTGACCACAAGAAGGTAAGTGCAGGGCTGGGGGGAAACTGGCTGCATTAGAGGGGACTAAATGGCTGCATTGGAGGGGACAACTGGGGGCGTTTATTAGGCAACAGAGCAAAAAAGGAGGAAGTTTATTTCCGAAATTGGGGTTGGAACCCCCCAACATTTGGAGCAACAGGCGCCCCTGCTGGAAAAGTTAGTGAGGGGAAATATTTAGGGAGGATAAAAAAGGGGCAATCTAAAGCTTCCAACATGCATGGGGACAAAGGGGACATTCTCAGCATATTACAATCATGGTAATTAGGGAAGGATGAAAGAAATACAATACATTAGCATACATGTAATACATAAAATGTGATGTTAAGGGAGAAAACTTACCCTAATATAGTCCTCCTGCAGGACTTGTATAATAGCAGAACAGGTGTCTGGGATTATGAGGCCCAGAGCCTGGGGGGAGATGCCTGTGGTGAACTTCAAGTCCTGAAGACTTCTCCCTGTCGCCAGGTAACGCAACGTGGCGATGAGCCTCTGCTCAGCACTGATGGCTTCCCGCATAACGGTGTCCTTCCTGGTAATATAGGGGGACACCAAAGCCAACAGTTCCTGAAAAACGGGGTCAGACATCCTCAGAAAATTCCTGTAGTCCTCAGGATTATTCTCGACGATCTCCCGCAGCAGAGGCATGTGGCAGAATTGGTCCCGCTGGAGCAACCAATTCTTGGTCCATGAACTCCTCCTCACACCATTCATGGACTGGTCTTGGTCCAAAACAAGCAGACCAACACCAAGCGCACGCACAGCACGAACTCGACGACGAGAACGTCCAGGCGACATGGCTAGGAAACGGTCGTCTAATCAGAACGTACAGAACAGAACGCACTTTAGAACAGCAAGGCCTATGAATAACGAACTGAAATTCAGAAACGAACAGGCAATAACGCACTGTAAAACAGATACGACCTGCCTAGACGCCCTGAAAGTCAAGATACGAACCCACAAGCACAAACTGAACCGCAGAAAACGATCTGAAAAGTACGAAGACTGAAAAGCGCGAATCGTCTCTTCCCAAACTTTTACTTCACACGCGGTAACACGAGATCAGCAAAAGCAGCCCAAGGGGTGGCGCCAAGAAAAAAGATCTTCCCCTTTATAGTGCCGTCGTACGTGCTGGACGTGAGCGCAGAGAACCACGAGGAAATTGGAAAATGACAGTGTGTACGCATAGAAAGCTTGACGAGAAAATCGACAAGCTTAACAAGAATCTCGTCGAAAAAAACGACGTGTTTTTACGATGAGAAAATCGGTCGTGTGTACGAGGCCTCAGCCTCTCCTGTGGAGAATGATTGCCACTGTCACTGACAGGGACACTTAGCTTCCAGTAACACGAGTTCCACACCAAGAAAAGTCCAACACTGTTTTATTGCCTTGAAACTGGTTGACTTTTAAAAGAACAGACAAGGTGTAGAGAAGAGTAGGTCCAGGCACAACACAATGAATAAAGTTTCTCCTGTTCCGTTTAGTGCAAACAGGCTTGGTGCACAGTCGCTGCCACCAACTGTGAATTTGGTCACTGCCACTGACCTGGGTGAACGTTGAGGCCCCTGCCACAGGCCTTGGATGAGGCCTGCCACTGACCTGAGGAAGATGGGTCTCTGCCACAGACCATGAGAACGTGAAATACCTTCTTTAGAACAAACGACCCCTGTCAGAGGAAGACATCCATCCGGACGGTCACCAGAGGCCTCCACCGGCACCAGCAAATGCTGCGCTGGCTCTACGGGGAGGTCACGTCTCCGGTCCCTTACGCCCAGGATTCAGGCACCCAATACCGGGGTCACCTTAGGAATGCTTCGCCCTCGCGGGACCCAGTCGAAGGTACTGGGCCCCAGGCCTCCTGGTAAAGTACCTCACCCCAGGCTGAAGGTGCCTGGGATGGAACTCGACTCCACGCGCCCAGGCCAAGGGCGCCTGGGCACCGACGAACCGCAGCAGCCCCCAGGCCGAAGGTGCCTGGGCAATCGACCTCGTGTGTAAGATGTCCGCCCCCTTTTATATCCTCTCCCAGCAGGCACAGCAGGTTCCCCGCCCCGCCGTACTACTGCCGCGAGAGGACAAAAAGGGCACAGCTCTAGAATGGCAGTTCAACCCCAGCCCAAGGCGACAGCGCCACCCAGGAACCTCAGGGAACATGACACCATTCATACCTCCCATACTCCAAAGTGTCCATAAATCCCTAAAATCAATGTATCTGGGCCATCTATTGCCCAGATACACCCCACTAAATTTGACACCCGCTACACATCTAAAGAGCTCAAAGCATTTTGTGGACAGATTCCAGTATCCCAAGGAAAAGCAGAAAATTAATACCAAAACAAAACCAAAAAAGTATTTTTACTTATGTATGTACAAATTGGATATGTTATTACATGTGTATATGTCAAATAAATATGACAATTTGTATATTTTTCACGTGCCTCATATAAAGTCCCAATACCCTTCTTTTTTTTTTTTTGCAAGAATCAGGGATCAAGGCACCTATCCAGGTGCTTCATTTAAAATGCCAAATGCCCCTTTTCAGTTTCTACATGAAAAATAGAAACCAGCAGAGCGTCCCCTCATTTCAGAGCTTCCCCTCAGATCTAGAGCAAATGCACTTAAAGAGGGGTTCCACCCGCAATTTTTTTTTTTTTTTAAAGTCAGCAGCTACAAACACTGTAGCTGCTGACTTTTAATAAGGACACTTACCTGTCCTACTCGCCCGCGAAGTCGGCCCCCACCGAGGCCGATCCCTCGATCCTTGCAGCTCCCGGCGCCGCCATCCTTAGTAAATGAAACAGGCAGTGAAGCCGTGCAGCTTCACTGCCCGTTTCCTACTGCGCATGCGCGAGCAGCGCGGCGCTTTGTGAATGGGCCAGCTGCTCTCTGGGATACACACAGTTCCCAGATGGCAGCGCGCCTCATTTACAAGAAGACACAGAGTGTAGGACGAGGAAGAAGATCCACCGTGGAGGATGAAGAGGCAGATTAGGGACTTCCGCATAGCAACCGCTATTTTTGGTAAAAAAAAAATATTTTTATTTATTTGTTGATTTTTGGTGAAAAATCATTTTAAAATTTAAATTTAAATTTAAATTAATCCATTGTAGGTTTGTACGATTTTTTTTTGTATACTACACATTCCCTCACACGTGGTTAACAATGGGTAAGCAAAAAAAGGTTGAAAACAAGGAGCTTAAAAAAATTTCTTTACTTCTCAACAAGGTAACAATCAACAACAGCCAATGTTTCATTTCAAGAACACAAAAGATCCCTTTATCAAAATGGGATGACACTAAGACCCCTTTCACACTGGGGCGGGCAGGTGCGGTGGCGGTATAGCAGCGCGATTTTCAGCGCTGCTATACTGTCGTTCTTACCGCGGTATGCGGTCGCTAGGGGGGTTAATTTAACCCCCGCTAGCGGCCGAAAAAGGGTTAATACCGCCCGCAACCGCGGCTATTGCCGCGGTTTGCGGGCGGTATTACCGCGCTGTCCCATTGATTTCAATGGGAGACCGCGGTAAAGGAGCGGTGAACACACCGCTCCTTTACCGCTGTAAAGAAGCGGCTAGCAGGACTTTTGGAGCGGTCCTGCTAGCGCACCGCTTCAGTGTGAAAGCCTTCGGGCTTTCACATTGAAGACACAGGGCAGGATTTTTTCATGCGGTATAACAGCGCTATTATTAGCGCTAAACCGCATGAAAAACGCCCCAGTGTGAAAGGGGCCTTACTACCAGTACTCAGCTAACTTAAAGTGCATCTAAAACCAAAACAAAAAATGTAATATTTTGCAGCTTACCAGCTCTTAGATGGGATAGCTGCATTTGTTAAAATTTTTAAGACTTTCTTTCCTTTTCAACCGGTGATCATGCCAAGAACACACTTCCTGCTCCAGTGTGAAAATGCTCTCTTATTGAACTGTATCTAGGGAGAACCCCCCTGTCACCCTAGGCTGCTCTCCTGATTTGGGTTGCAAGCACCTCATGTTAATCTTCATTATATAGGCGTTTTGGTAGTCCATAAAAGAAAATGGGAAAACTGACAACACTGAGCATTCAGTTTAGTGTACAGGAAGTTACAAGGACAATGGATTTCTGTCAAGATCAACAGGAATGTTTCTGTACTTACCTGAATTAACCGCTTGCCGACCGCCGCATGACGATATACGTCGGCAGAATGCATAGTTGCCAACATTGGAAAAAAAACATCTGGGACACTTTTTTTGTATTGAGGCGGAGCCTTGCTATAATTAGGGGGTGGGGCATTCGTTTGTAGGCGTGTCATGCTGACGAAAAATGGGCGTGGTTTACGCACGATAGTGGGTGTGGCTTAAATGGGCGTGGTTCAAAGGGGTGTGGCTACAGTCCGAGGTGAGAGAAAGAAATAGAAAGAAAGAAGCCAGATCCTACACCACAATAGAAATGTGTAACAAAATTGGCAGATAAGTATACTCCAAAACACCTGTTGGCGCTTCAATCATCCCGACACCATGTTTGTTATGGTGTCAGGATGATTGAAGCGCATTATTTCTATTATTACATTGTAATATAAAATTAAATCATTCAACTCACCATAATGCCGAATCACTGTAAGCCCCAAGTGTGTCACCTGCCACGTCGCCTGCCACCAGATGCCATCAGGTGCCCCCAATGGAGTCGGTCCTTACATCAGCTTTACCCAGCGGAGTCCTTCCTTACATCAGGCGTACCCAGCGGAGTCCCCCCTTACATCAGGTGTCCCCAGCGCAGTCCCCCCTTACATCAGGTGTCCCCAGCGGAGTCCCCCCTTACATCAGGCGTCCCCAGCGGAGTCCCCCCTTACATCAGGCATCCCCAGTGGAGTCCCCCCTTACATCAGGCATCCCCAGTGGAGTCCCCCCTTACATCAGGCGTCCCAAGTGGAGTCCCCCCTTACATCAGGCGTCCCCAGCGGAGTCCCCCCTTACATCAGGCATCCCCAGTGGAGTCCCCCCTTACATCAGGCATCCCCAGTGGAGTCCCCCCTTACATCAGGCGTCCCCAGTGGAGTCCCCCCTTACATCAGGCGTCCCCAGCGGAGTCCCCCCTTACATCAGGTGTCCCCAGCGGAGTCCCCCCTTACATCAGGCATCCCCAGTGGAGTCCCCCCTTACATCAGGCGTCCCCAGTGGAGTCCCCCCTTACATCAGGCGTCCCCAGTGGAGTCCCCCCTTACATCAGGCGTCCCCAGTGGAGTCCCCCCTTACATCAGGCGTCCCCAGTGGAGTCCCCCCTTACATCAGGCATCCCCAGTGGAGTCCCCCCTTACATCAGGCGTCCCCAGCGGAGTCCCCCCTTACATCAGGCGTCCCCAGCGGAGTCCCCCCTTACATCAGGTGTCCCCAGCGGAGTCCCCCCTTACATCAGGCATCCCCAGTGGAGTCCCCCCTTACATCAGGCGTCCCCAGTGGAGTCCCCCCTTACATCAGGCGTCCCCAGTGGAGTCCCCCCTTACATCAGGCGTCCCCAGCGGAGTCCCCCCTTACATCAGGCGTCCCCAGCGGAGTCCCCCCTTACATCAGGCATCCCCAGTGGAGTCCCCCCTTACATCAGGCATCCCCAGTGGAGTCCCCCCTTACATCAGGCGTCCCCAGTGGAGTCCCCCCTTACATCAGGCGTCCCCAGTGGAGTCCCCCCTTACATCAGGCGTCCCCAGCGGAGTCCCCCCTTACATCAGGTGTCCCCAGCGGAGTCCCCCTTACATCAGGCATCCCCAGTGGAGTCCCCCCTTACATCAGGCGTCCCCAGTGGAGTCCCCCCTTACATTAGGCGTCCCCAGTGGAGTCCCCCCTTACATCAGGCGTCCCCAGTGGAGTCCCCCCTTACATCAGGCGTCCCCAGTGGAGTCCCCCCTTACATCAGGCGTCCCCAGCGGAGTCCCCCCTTACATCAGGCGTCCCCAGCGGAGTCCCCCCTTACAACAGGCGTCCCCAGCGGAGTCCCCCCTTACAACAGGCGTCCCCAGCGGAGTCCCCCCTTACATCAGGCGTCCCCAGTGGAGTCCCCCCTTACGTCAGGCGTCCCCAGCGGAGTCCTTCCTTACATCAGGCGTCCCCAGTGGAGTCCCCCCTTACATCAGGCGTCCCCAGCGGAGTCCCCCCTTACAACAGGCGTCCCCAGCGGAGTCCCCCCTTACATCAGGCGTCCCCAGTGGAGTCCCCCCTTACGTCAGGCGTCCCCAGCGGAGTCCCCCCTTACATCAGGCGTCCCCAGTGGAGTCCCCCCTTACATCAGGCGTCCCCAGCGGAGTCCCCCCTTACATCAGGCGTCCCCAGCGGAGTCCCCCCTTACAACAGGCGTCCCCAGCGGAGTCCCCCCTTACAACAGGCGTCCCCAGCGGAGTCCCCCCTTACATCAGGCGTCCCCAGTGGAGTCCCCCCTTACGTCAGGCGTCCCCAGCGGAGTCCTTCCTTACATCAGGCGTCCCCAGTGGAGTCCCCCCTTACATCAGGCGTCCCCAGCGGAGTCCCCCCTTACAACAGGCGTCCCCAGCGGAGTCCCCCCTTACATCAGGCGTCCCCAGTGGAGTCCCCCCTTACGTCAGGCGTCCCCAGCGGAGTCCCCCCTTACATCAGGCGTCCCCAGCGGAGTCCCCCCTTACATCAGGCGTCCCCAGCGGAGTCCCCCCTTACAACAGGCGTCCCCAGCGGAGTCCCCCCTTACAACAGGCGTCCCCAGCGGAGTCCCCCCTTACATCAGGCGTCCCCAGCGGAGTCCCCCCTTAACCAGGTGTCTCCTGTCTCGACCGCCATTACTGTTTCCCCTTCCCCGAGGGGGAACAAAATAGAGGCGGAGCCGACCGCGTGGCTGCACAAAAAATTAAGCTGTGGCGCCGCCCATCCCCGCCCCTTTCCATTACAGACAGACCTGCAGCGGGGCGGGGCGGGGCGGAGCGGGGGGGTGGCCGGCCGGCCAGCCAAAACACGGATGTAGTACAATAGAAGATAAAGCTGCTGCGGCGCCGCCCACCCACGGGGAGACGCGGGGTATGGGCGGCGCCGCAGCAGCTTTATTTTCTATTGTACTACATCCTGGTTTTGGTCTTCTTTAAAATGGCGGCCGGCGGAGACATTGTCTCCGCCGGCCGTGGACCTCTAGCGGCGTCGGCCCGCGGCGGCCAAAGTCGTGGAAACCGGGAAAAAACGGATTGGCCGGGACATTGGCCGGGACAAAATAAATCCGGGAAAAGGGTTTGAATCCCGGGAATGTCCCGGCCAATCCGTGACTGTTGGCAACTATGAGAATGGCACGGCTGAGCAAAAGGACGTATATATACGTCCCCTTTAAGAAGCTGCATTGTGGACGCACGCGCGCCCGCCGCGAGCTTCGTGACTCCGACCGCGGGTCCCGCGATCGTGTCACCGTGAGGAAGAACGGGAAAATGCTATTGTAAACAAGCATTTCCCCAGTCTTCCTAGTGACAGGACAGTGACCACAGTTCCCTGTAATCGGAAGCGGTGATCACTGTCGTGTCACACACAGCCCATCCCCCTACAGTTAGAAGCACTCCCTAGGGCACACTTAACCCCTTTAGTGCCACCCAGTGGTTAACCCCTTCACTGCCAGTGTCATTTTCACAGTAATCAGGGCATTTTTATAGCACTGATCGCTGTAAAAATGACAATAGTCCCAAAAATGTTTCAAAAGTGTCCGATGTGTCCGCCGTAAAGTTGCAGTCATGATAAAAATCGCAGATCGCCACCATCACTAGTAAAAAAAATAATAATAATAAAAATGCCATAATTCTATCCCCTATTTTGTAGACGCTATAACTTTTGTGCAAACCAATCACCAATATACACTTATTGACATTTTTTTTACCAAAAATATCTAGAAGAATACGTATCGACCTAAACTGAGGGAAAAAAAAATTTTTTTATATATTTTTTGGGGATATTTATTATAGCAAAAAGTAACAAATATTGCTTTTTTTTCAAAATTGTCGCTCTATTTTTGTGTAGCGGGGTCCTCAATTTAAGGGAAGTGTTTGAGAGGTAGTTTGTTCAAACACCATACGGTGGGTGTGGGCTACCTGCTGGGCATGCTGAGAGAGGAAATAAAAGGGGCAGACGCTGCTCTTTTCAGTGGGTTCATCTTGGTTCGGCCGTCGGGAGTCCTACTCCCAGGGAGTGTTCCTGTCCGCCCTGGGCACCTTAGGCCCAGGGCGGGTGTTCCTGCTCCATCCTGGGCACCTTTAGCCCAGGGTGAGGTACTATCATACTGTTCCTGTCCGCTCTGGGTATGTAAGCCCAGAAATCGCAGTGGAGGCCTGGTGCCCAGCACCTTCGGCTGAGGTCCACCAAGGATCGAGGAATCTCAGGGTGCCGCCTCGCGAGGGGACCCGTATCTAGGATAAGGAGGCCGGGAAGGAACTCTCCGAAGACCCAGTGCAGTGTCATGGTGACGGTAGGGTCCTGGTAACTCTCCGGAGGGATGTCTTCTCCTAAAAAAGGGCCATAGCTAAAGAAGGGGATCAGTTTCACCAGGTCTGTGGCAGAGACCAACCTCACAGTCTGTGGCAGAGACTGTGCGCCTAGTCAAACTTGCTTGAGAATCTGAGCAAATATCTGTAACGTTTGTGCCTGGACCTCATCCACACCGTGTACTATTCTATTTCTTTCTCCAACCTTTTTTCTATCAGAGACTGTATTATTGCTAGGAGGAAATAAACTCTGAGTTTGAGTTTCATCTGGTGTGGACATTCACTTTACTGGGAAGTCAAGGACTTGTATCTACTTAAATATAGAGGTGAGAATAGGACTCTGGAGGTTTTCATGTTCTGACCGTGGAAGACCCAACAACAACACCTATCAACCTTCTCGCACAGGAGGGTACGGGGTGTTAGTGCGGTGTGCCTCTCTCTTCCTGCGAGGAGCCAAAGTTAATGCAGGTAAAGAAAGGGGTCTGTGCGCTACATTTGTTTATAGCGCAAAAAATAAAAACCGAATATGTGATCAAATACCACCAAAAGAAAGCTCTATTTGTTGGGGAAAAAAGGACGTAAATTTTGTTTAGGAGCCACGACCGCGCAATTGTCAGTTAAAGCGACGCAGTGCTGAAACGCAAAAAGTGCTCTGGTCTTTGGCCAAATGGTCCGGGGCTTAAGTGGTTAGGGAGTTTCTGAATGACAATCAGTTAAACTTACAATTCTCTATGGAATATGACAAGTTGAGTATTAATTTCCTTGATGTCATCTTGCAAGGAGATCCGACAACAGGGATTATCTCCACATGTACATAAAGAAAGTCATGCTCGGGTAATACTACGCTTTTTGCAACTAGTCACCCATACCACGCCATCAATGCTATTCCTTATGCAGAATTTATCAGTGGGAGATGCAATTGTTCCACTGAATCTACTTTTGAACAGGAATGTCAGGTCATTTCTCAAGGATTACTGGAAAGAGGTTATTGCGCCTCTGTCATCCAGCATCCAACTGCAAAGAGAAATAGAGGCAAACTATTATCTGTTACACCAAAACATGACATATAATTCTAGAGTTATGAGAACAGGTTCACGGTCACTTTTGTAACGACATATTCAAAAGAATACCACCAAATAATTAAAATAATAACAAAGAATTTTCCTATTCTTTACACTAATAAAAGTTTATATAACATAATTCAAGCAGGTTGCCGTTTCTCCAGTAGACGAGCACCAACATTAGGAAGGAAATTCTCTGTCCACCCAGTCTCTTTTCCTATACTAACAAATGCCAACCTACCTGGCTGTCATATCCTGGAAATTTTCCCTGCAATGTTAAAACCTGTAGGTACTGCCATTTGAGCATGTTAGGTAAGACTTTTGTTTCCACAGCAACAGGAGAGGAATTTACTATGAAGCAATACATTAACTGTGTTACAAGTTTTGTAGTTTACCTTATCACTTGCACTTTGTGCAGCCTACAGTATGTGGGTTGTACCACACGCACCCTAAGAAACCCGTATTGGGGAACACTATTGTGACACCAATTGTCTCAATGTCAGGCACATTTGCAATGCAACACGTCACTTTAGGGATTGCCACCAAGGCGATCTTTCCTCATTCAGGTTTAGGTGAATAGAAAGGCTGTCTTGTTCACACAGGGGAGGGGATAGGGAGAGAAAGCTTTTGGAGAGAGACATGGTGGATTTTTAGATTGAATACAAGATCACCTCATGGGTTAAAGCTGAGGTGGGATCTGGATTTACACTTGCACTAATTGCCCTCTCCCCTTATCTTTCTCTTTGTGGATGGTATGATGTTTGTATATACACATCTGTTTTGCCCTCCTTGGCAGACACCAATGGATTGATTCATTTGTTTATTTTTTATTGCACATGTTTATATATTATTGTATCAATTTGTCTGCAAAGCTTATTACCATATACCCAAATCCACCCTGCAGCTGTCAAAGCTGCTTTTTTTTTTCTTGCTGATCATTTACAATCAATTAAGGCAATTGATGGGTGGAGTCTATGGCATTTAGTGATACTATTTAATTTTCTAAATTTCTAGGTTTTAATGTAGTTATGACAAAGGCCTTGTAGGCTGAAGCGCGTCAACTGATTTTATCTGCACATGTACACTGTGGTTTTTCAATAAACATGCAGATTTTTAAGAGCAACAATTGGCTGTGCGGATCATCTTAATGGATAACAAAAATGTCATGCATTATAGTGGGGCTACTGTATATTACACTTATATTTGACTCAGGATTTGAATTACGTTTTAAGAGGGAGCAGAAATTGTGTGCACTATCTAGATGCATATAATCCTCTAAAGCTAGATACTAGATGCAGGGCCCTGCTAATGTATTAATTGTTTTTATTGGCTTTTGTGAAAAAAAAATCTGCATATTTCATGTGTGAGGTGTCAATATAGGAGACCAACAATGTTATAATAATGGCTTCAGTAAGCCACATAAATAGAATTAAGAACAGAATTTTAAGGCTACAAACATAGGTACATAGGTCTGTTAACAAAAGTTTTGCATAATTGCATACCATATGGGGTGCGCTAACCTCACATTAAAGTGTCACTAAACCCACATAAAAAAAAGTATCAAAAACTGCTGTATTACATGATATTCATACTCACATAGTTACTATGAGATACATTTTCTGTATTTTGCAAACAAAACTGGCTGATCCTGTGGTTTTCTATCGCCACCTTTTGTTCGTGTCCCCAATACAGTTGGGGATTTTGCAGAGCAGTGTTGGCAGCTACTGCACATGCTCAGTTTTCAGTGAGTTTCTATGCTGAGCATTTCTTCCCTATCACATCTGAGCAGCCCATGTGACTATAGAGTCACACATGTGGGGGTATATACAGTGGTAAATTACAGCCCACTTCCTCCATGCCCACTAACCAGCAAAACACAATGGGGGTGGCATATTACATCTTAATTGATGGAGGCTTTTCCTCCCTGTTATTCTAAGACACCGGCTGGAGGGCCTGTGACTGGCAGAAACCTGCCCACACCATGTTATTGTCAAAAATAATAAAGATTTTATTTCAAATATATACCGTATTTATCGGCGTATAACACGCACCCCAAGTTTAGGAGGAAATTTTAGGGAAAAAACTTTTAGCAGGGAAGTTTAAGGAAAAATAACTTACATTTAAATGCAGCCTTGTCAGTGTCCATTGCAGCCTTGTCACAGTGCAGCCTTGTCAGTGTCCATTGCAGCCTTGTCACAGTGCAGCCTTGTCAGTGTCCATTGCAGCCTTGTCACAGTGCAGCCTTGTCAGTGTCCATTGCAGCCTTGTCACAGTGCAGCCTTGTCAGTGTCCATTTCAGCCTTGCTCCAGAGTCGCCGTGCAGCCTTGCCCCAGAGTCGCCGTGCAGCCTTGCCCCAGAGTCGCCGTGCAGCCTTGCCCCAGAGTCGCCGTGCAGCCTTGCCCCCAGTGTCGCCGTGCATCATTTTAAAATTGGCGCCGAGACTGTGCGAATGCCGGGGACGCCGGGGACGCAGGGACTGGGCGGAGCCACCGCCGAGATACACATAGCCGAGTGTACTCGGCTATACTCGGCTTTTCTCGGCTCCGCTCACAGTCACGCCGAGTCCCGCCCTATGATGGACATAACACAGGTCCAATGGCGGGACTGGGAGTGACTGTGAGCGGAGCCGAGAAAAGCCGATTATAGCCGAGTACATTCGGCTATGTGTATCTCGCTCCACTCCGCTCAGTCAGCGGAGACAGCTCAGGGATGTGGGTATCGGCGTATAACACGCACCCACGATTTTCCCCTGATTTTCAGGGGGAAAAAGTGCGTGTTATACGCCGATAAATACGGTATACACTTGTATGACAATTTAAAACAGTCTATTGATGTTAATTATTTATTTTTACTCTGTAATCCAAAGGCTTTTTTTTTTGAACATGTGACCAGCAGCAGAGGACCAGAAGCTCCTCCTGCCTATATTTCACTGCAGACAGGCTGGGAAAGATCAGGATCATGTGATATTTTATAGGGTACATTACCCTCTCCTTATACACATGTTCATGCCATACATTTCCCTCTCCTCATTCTTATAGACTTCTGTATGGATGAGCAAGTGGGCCCAGCTCAGAGTTATGCTTTAGAGACTCTATTTTATATTTGATGTAAACGTATAATTCTCCCTTAAGGCTAGTGCACATGGGCTATATATCGGCAAGAAACTGGCCAACATTCAGCCAGTGTATACAGCAGGGTGTCCAACAGAAGCCAACAGCTGACCAGTGTGTTCTGGCAGGGGGTAGTCCTCCTGTCAGAACACAATAGCACAACGGGGGAGATCGCTGTACTAACATTGTTTGTGTTAGTACAGTGATCTGTCAGTTTTTTTTTTTTCACTCAGCCCTTATAGTGCGTACCCCACAATAATGTTTTATTTGCTTCACCTACACTCTCAACGATAAATTGAGATAACATTCATTATTTCCAGGCACACAGCCAACACTGACCTTGTTTGCAGACATTTGTTGTGTTCTGTTTTAACCAATTTTAACCAAACATGATGCAACCTTATCTCTTAACAATACAAAAGCCTTTTTAAGGCACGACCATAGACTTTAATCTTGGCCGGTTAAGCAGGAAGTGATCGAGATTCGAACCATGTATGGGCAGGCTGAATGTACCAAGTTGATCAATCTAACAATAATCACTGTCTTTTCCCAGTGGGGAGAATGACATTGTCTTGGCGGGAGGGTTTCCTCTGTCAGCACTGTCTGTGTTGATGGGGGAATCATGCAAATTCGCACCATCTATGGCGAGATAGTTGTGAAATAGACAAAAGAACTCTCTCACAGTATGTGTGTTTTCTCTTCCTGCGTACACAGTACAGGATTCTTTATATTTTCTATACAACAGACATTTACTACTTCAACAACGGAGTACACTACCATCGTCTTATCCTTATAAACGACTATATGTGGTACAATACTCTCTTCTTATCCACATAAACTACTGTATGGTGTACACTAGCTTATCCTTATCCTAATAAACTACTATATACACTAACCGCTGCTTATTGTTATAAGCAACTGTATGGGGTACACTACCCTCTCCTCATCCTTATAAACTACTTTAAACAATGCACCAGCCTCCATATAGTTTCCCTACAAATGCCCACATATCCATACATTACATGTACAGGCATTTATATTATTTTAGCATTTTCTGGTGTACCATTTTAGCTGGTTCTATTACATTTTATCCTACACACCTACTTCACAGATTACATCTGGTAAGAAAGACTATGAATTGGTCACATTAAATCCTCTGTTTTCACACTATACCTCTCCAAACTAGGACCACTTGCCAGGGTTAGCAACACAAGCACTCATCAGCTCGCAGATGACAAAATAGCAATCAGATTTTGTGTTTCGTCCATAAATATGTGTTGATTGCTGTAGGAACAGCAAGCCTGAAAATACTATTATTTCTGGGTACAGTCTGCACTGAGCTCTCTATTTCTGAGCAATCAGCATATCTTACTAGGAAAGATAAGTGCCGCTGTAATAGATGCTAAGAGTAAGGGGGGTTTATGCTATTGTGTTGCGGTAACATGCAGAAACACAAGTCATGCACATTAGTGTGCTGTAGTGCCATTCATTGTGAATAAGACCCCAAAACGCCTTCCCAGCACACTAGTGTTATAGTGCACCACAATGCACAGTTATACACTACCATGCATTGTGGAGAAGTACGTTTCAAAAAATGATGCAGGGACATTTTTTAGTGTATTTGGAGCTACCTTAATGCAATATGTGCCATTAAGAGCATTAACACATGTACCAAACTGCAGTTTTTTTGCCCAAAAAACCTCTGCACTATACTTTTATACTATAATTTTGGTTTTGTCCATACATTGTATGGTGAATTCTGGCTCATTCTTGATATGCTGTGGGTAGAACAGGGTGCCAGGGAAGATGTAACCACTGTACGCATGCATCATCAGTGACTATTCAGTGGCCAAAAAGGGATGTCACAGGACACGGACAGGGAGACAGCAGCAGCATCAAACAGAGTGACAACTGGAGCCCAGACCTTATATCGCTGGAGGAGGACATATTAGGAGGCACGTGTGCCATAATGTGCAAGTATGCTATGAGGTAATATGGGGACTATGAGGGCAGGGGATGGTGGGTGAAGTACAGTATATTGTGGGGGCTATGAGGGGTAGAGTGCTGCTTAATGTGGGGGCTATGAGGAACAGACCTATCAAGTCACCTGAAAAACCTGAGTCACTTGGGATCTTGGAGTGACCTCCCAGGAGCTTGATGGAATCTCTTGAGTTTTGGGATGGAAAGCGATGAATTGTTTGCATTTCAGCAACTGAAACTGAAGGTATACTGGACTGTGCGGACAGAGTGATCTCAGTCACAGCTAATTTATGACCAGAGGTAAAAGGCGGAGCAGCCTGGGTGTTTTAGGCTCCATGTACACAGAAGCTCAAAAACGGTCGTTTTGAACGCCAGATTTCTGGCAGAAAAAGCTGCTTTAAAATATAGCTTTTATCAGCGTTTTTTACTAGCGTTTATTAGCGTTTTTCAGTGTAGCGTTTTTTAGCTTTTTTTTTTTTTTTTCAATGGATCAAAAAACACTAAAAAACGCTGGCGACCAGCGTTTTTGAGCGTTTATTAGCGTTTTTCAGCGTTTTGCGTTTTTTTTTGCGTTTTTTCCCGCCGAAAAACGTCACTTTGAACGCGAATGTCTTGCGTTCAGAAAAAAGCCCATTAACTCCACTGCTCATTAACGCTAAAAAACGATATGTGTACATGAACACATAGGCTAACATAGAGTGCAGTTAATGGGCTTTTTAAAAAAACGCCAAAACGCAAATAAACTGCAGTTTATCAGCTTCAGTGTACATGGAGCCTAATGGTCTAGTAAGTTATCCAATATACACCAGTTCTGGATTGGGCTTTGTTTTTGTTTTAATTCTTTATTTCGACAGAACAGTATCCAACACACCGCATCTAGGCATGTTCAACAGTAAGATCATATAACAGAAGGGGACCAAGTAGAAAAATGTCACAACTATCTATAATAGATATGAAAATGCATAAGGGTAGAAAGTACAAATCATCTGAAGACAGTTAGTAGAGAAGTTTGAATCAAGACTGAGCATCCCTCCATTTGGAGCAGGGGGCCTAGAACTGGTAATATTACTCTTATGCCGCGTACACACGATCGGAAATTCCGACAAGAAAAGTTTGATGTGAGCTTTTAGTCGGAAATTCCGACCGCGCCGAACGTGTGTAGGCTCCACCGGACTTTCTGTCGGAATTTCCGACAGCAAAGATTTGAGAGCAGGTTCTCAATTTTTCCGACAAGAAAAGTTCTTATTGGAAATTACGATCGTCTGTATGCAATTCTGACGTGCAAAAAAAACACGCATGCTCTGAATCAATTTGACGCATGCTGTGAATCATTGAACTTCATTTTTCTCGGCTCGTTGTAGTGTTGTACGTCACCGCATTCTTGATGGCTGGAATTTTGTGTGACCGTGTGTATGCAACACAAGTTTGAGCCAACATTCCGTCGGAAAAAAATCTACGGAATTTACGATCGTGTGTACGCGGCATAAGTGTAAACCGTTGATCTGGGTCCTCTGGAGAAAAGACATGATGGAAACCCTGGAATTTAATAGAAAACTTCCTCATACTACTGCTCTCCCCAGAGTAAGGTCGGGACTGGGTTTTGTTTCACTCCCATGGTCACCAATGGGATTATTTTATATTACTGACACCAACAATTTGGGATTATTTTATATCACGGACACTAATGATTTATATTATTCCAACTCACTCCTACAATTGGGCCTTTTCTTCCCACTGGCATCAATCATTGAGACTTTTTTTTACTCCCAATAACGGGCTTACTGTAATCGCACTTTCTATTCAGTGTACCTAAGATCCTATTCTGTCTAAAATAGCCTCAGACCATTGGCAGCATAGATAGGAGCAGCACAGGGCCGGCCCAAGACATTGTGCTGCCTGGGACCAAGAATGAAATGCTGCCCCCCCCCCCAAAAAAAAAATCACGTCCACCAAAAGGCCCCCACATTCATTATTTTATATCATGATAACTAAAGGGGACCCGTCATGGCTCTATACATGTACACAGGAGTATAAAAGGACCTGTCATGGCTCTATATGTGCATATAGGCGTATAAAAGGACCTGTCATGGCTCTATATGTGCATATAGGCGTATAAAAGGACCTGTCAGGGCTCTATACATGTATATAGGAGTATAAAGGGACCTGTGCATGGCGGGCTGCCGCAATGTCTTTTGCGCAAACGAATCAATGTACGCTAATTGTTTTTTTTGGTACCAAAAATATGTAGAAGAATACATATTGGCCTAAACTGATACAGAATTTTTTTTTTTTATAAATTTTTGGGATATTTACTGGTGCCGCCCATAGCGTTGGCGGTAAAATAGCGGTAAAATGCCACTATTTTACCGTCGGATTTGCGGCGCATTTCACCCACTAGCGGGGCGCTTTTAACCCCCGCTAGTGGCCGAGAAAGGGTTAAAATCGCCCGCAAGGCGCTTTGCAGGTGCTTAGGCGACACTGCCCATTAATTACCATGTGCAGGGGTGGTGGAGGAGTGGTGTATACAGCGCTCCTAAAGTGACCCAAAGATGCTGCTTGCAGGACTTTTTTTTAACGTCCTGCAAGCGCAGCGCCCCAGTGTGAAAGCACTCGGGCTTTCACACAGGATTGACAGGAGAGGCGCTTTTTAGCGCTAAAATGCCTGTAAAGCACCTCAGTGTAAAAGTAGCTTTAGGTTTTCATCTGGACTGGGGGCTGTTTTCATGCAGTTTTGTTAGACCCCTTTCACACTGGAGGTGTTTTTCAGGTGCTTTTGGGCTTAAAATAGCGCCTCCCCTGCAGTCCCAGTGTGAAAGCCTGAGTGCTTTCACACTGGGATGATGCACTGGCTGGACGTTAAAAAAAAGTCCTGCAGTCCTGCATCTATAGGGCGGTGGAGGAGCGGTGTATACACCACTCCTGCCCATTGAAATGAATGGGCAGCGTAGCTGAAGCACCTGCAAAGTGCTTCGGCAGCAGTGCTACACGGGCACATTTAACCCTTTCTTCAGCCACTAGCAGGGGTTAAAAGCGCCCCGCTAGCGGCCGAATAGCGCCGCTAAAACGACGGTAAAGCGCTGCTAAAACTAGCAGTGTTTTACCGTCAGCGCCCGCCCGCCCCCGTGTGAAAGCAGGCTTAATGTTTTTTTAAATTGTGTTTCTGTGCTGTACATACAGGGCAGGCAATGTCATCCTGAGAAGAACATGTGCCATATGTCACCTCTACTGACAAGGATCTATCCTGCACAGAGAAGGAGTTGAAACACAGCAGTAACCTCTTTTATGCCTGTTCCCAATAAAATTCATGACACCACCATTGCATCTTGATTAGAAGCCAAGAAAACAATACAAATCATTTTATAGTTTGCATTTTTTTAAAACAATAAAGTTTTGCTTTAAATTACAGGGAAAACATGGGTGCAATACAAAGATCATCAGCCACATTAAAAATCCAACCTAACTCACCCTTTCTTTCAGATAGGCAAAGAGGCTGCCCAGGCTCAGCTCACACTGTCACCGGGGCACAGCCACAGCCGCACAGGTAGCTCTCCTCAAACCCACACTGAATCCCAACCCTCACGCAGGAGATGGAAGATGGATGAGGTGGGTGGGTGGAGCAATAACAATTGATTGGCGTGGAGGCTGAGCGCTGTGAATGCTGGGGCGGCCTCCTGACGTCACTGGTTGCTAGGCGACGGTCGGGACTCGGCAGGCAATTTTAGCAACCAGTGCAGGAGACAGCAGGACCGCACAGGCACAGCGCACCGCCGACCAGCATCCGCTCCGCTCTCTGCTCCGAGTCTGCTAAAAACAGCTTCTTACCGGCCGGACTGCTGCCCCCTCCTAAATGCCGCCTGGTACCACGGTCCCATTGGGTCCCATGGTAGGGCCGGCCCTGGAGCAGCACATGGCACGATTATATTATATAGCACTGACTCTGAGATCTCAGTAGCAGGCTGGAAAATATATAAATCAAAGCAGTGTAATTACATGTTTAAACGTTTGACTTTATCTGGGATTTTAGGTTTCATGCACACTGGGCTTAAAAAAATGACAGTTCCCTTGGCAGAAAAGTATCGCGTTTTTTGTACACAGTTTAGGAGAGTTTTTTTTTTCTGCCAGTAAGCTCCAATCAGAAATGCAAGCCAGAAGTTTTTTTTTTCTGCCATTAAACGCTGAGCTCAAAATATGCCTGTAATCGTACTAATGTGCATAGACACATAAGATAACATTAAGCTGGTTCTACAGGCAGAACACTAAACTACTAAAATACTGTTTGTATAAGGAAAAGCCCTTGTATGGGGATTGGAGCATTTATTCCATGAAGTTAGTTTCTTGAAAATAATGTCCCTTAATCAATTTAAAATTAGCCACACCCACTTATTGTTACTGCACACTCCCTTGGTTGACATCTCTGAAAATAAAAAGTCAATGCTTTACATTTATAAAAACAAACACCTCACTTAGACCTCAGTTTACTAATTCAACCACTTAAAATGGTTGTAATGGCACAGGTTTTTTTTTACCTTCATACATTCCCCCCACCCCCACCCTATTACTTACCTGAGCCCCCTCTCGATCCAACCTTGGCCCCCCTTGCGACACGCACTTTTTATTGGCTCACTGGCTGTGATTGAGAGCAGTGGGAGCCAATAGCTCCCGCTGCTGCCAAAAGCCAATCAGGAGATGGAGGGGACGGGGCAGAGCAATGGACACACAGAGCCATGGCTTGGGAGTGCGCCTGCTTGGATGCCCCCAGAACAAGCTGCCTCCTGTGGTGGCACCCGGCAGGAGGGGCCAGGAGCGCCCGCGTGGGACCCGAAAAGAGGGGTATCTGAGCTGCTCTGTGCAAAACATGTTTGTTATTTTAGAAAAAAAAAAAAAAAAACAAGACTTTACCACTTAAGGCCTCTTTCTGAGATTTGGTGTTTTCAAGTTAAAACAGTTTTTTTTTTTGCTAGAAAATTACTTATAACCCCCAAACATTATATATATTTTTTTCTAACACGCTAGAGAATAAAATTGGGAGCGTTGCAATACTTTTTGTCACACCGTATTTGTGCAGCGGTCTTACATGCGCACTTTTTTGGAAAAAAAAAACACTTTTTTTTATGTAAAAATAATAAATAATAAAGTTAACCCAATTTTTTTTTATATTGTGCAAAATAATATTTAGTCGAGTAAATTGATACCCAACATGTCAAAGTTTTGTTTGCTCGTAGAATGGCGACAAACTTTTACCCTCAAAAATCTCCATAGGCGACATTTAAAAAATTGTACAGGTTGCATGTTTTAAGTTACAGAGGAGGTCTAGGGCTAGAATTATTGCTCTCGCTCTAACGATCACAGCGATACCTCACATGTGTTATTTGAACACCGTTTTCATATGCGGGCGCCGCTCACGTATGCATTCGCTTCTGCGTGTGAG
This sequence comes from Rana muscosa, assembly GCA_029206835.1. NCBI lineage: Eukaryota > Metazoa > Chordata > Amphibia > Anura > Ranidae > Rana > Rana muscosa. The sequence goes on along the minus strand of JARGYO010005626.1, from coordinate 97,185,444 downwards.
CTCGGCGGGACGGAGCGCGTTTACATTTTTTTTTTTTCTTATTATTTATTTTACCTTTTATTTTTTATTTTTACACTGTTCTTTTATGTAAATCTAGCGCACCCACTGATCCCCCTCCTGCATTTCAACTCGGCTCCTCGCAGGGGGAGAGAGGCACACCACGCTATCTGTCTGCAGCCAGAGGGTACGGGCTGATAGCGTGGTGTGCCTCTTTCCCCCACGAGGAGCCGAGTTGAAATGCAGGAGGGGGATAGGTGGGTGCGCTAGACGTGGGGGCTCGAGTCCAGGATTTGTTTGTGGCTGGAAAGTGTTGAAACCCCCCCAGAGTTTGAACTTTATTCCCCAGTTAAGTTCCTGTTAAACAGGGGCTGAAAAATTGGGCCTTAGGCACTGGTGCTGGTGCCACGACACTGCAACCTCTCACAGATACTCTAGTTGGAGGGCAGGAATGAGCCCTGCTGCAAAGCATTGCATCAAAAATTGTAATTACATGCCCCTGTTAAACAGGGGCTGAAAAATTGGGCCTTAGCCACTGGTGGCGGCACCCAGAAACAAAAATGTTTTTCCAAGATATCATCATGAATCGGATCATTGAGGAGGAGGAGGAGGAGGATAGTCAGTAAACATAACAGGACAGTCACTCAGCATCAGTCTTGAAGGGATGTGACATTTGAAAATAAATTATTCTGTTATATCAGCTTCAGGTGCTTGGTAGCTGGTGGTGATCCAAGACTGGTTCATCTTTATGAAGGTCAGTCGATCAACCGAGTCGGTGGACAGGCGCACCCTGTGATCCATGACAAATCCTCCAGCAGCACTGAATGTGCGTTCCGAAAGAACGCTGGATGCAGGACAGGCCAGTAGCTCAATTGCATACTGTGCAAGCTCTAGCCAGTGATCCATCCTCAAGACCCAGTAAGCCAGAGGATTTTCGGTGGGAAAGGTGTCCAAATCTGACCTTGCCCCTAGGTATTCCTGCACCATGTATATCAGACGCTGGCGATGGTTGCTGGAACCGATCATACCTTGGGGCTGCGGACTAAAGAATTGTCTGAACGCATCGGTCAGACGGCCACCTTCCCCACCACTCCTTCTTTGACTGACCGAAGCCTCAGCAACTCGTTGTCCCGGACCAGGAGTTTGTAACCTCCCAGTCTCTGGGAACGCGTTGCACAGACCTTTCTGCAAGGCCTCCCGGAGTTGTCTCATCCTCTGCTCCCTCTGTGATGGTAAGATAAGGTCCGCAACCTTAGACTTTCCTGGCCTGCCTCAGGACATCCTGTAAGCCCGGGTACCTGCCCAAGAACCGCTGCACCACCAGATTAAGGACGTGAGCCACACAGGGCATATGGGTCAGTTGTCCCTGTCGGAGGGCGGAGAGGAGGTTGGTGCCATTGTCGCAAACCACCATTCCTGCCTTAAGCTGGCATGGCGTCAACCACCTCTCGGCCTGCCCCTGCAGAGCTGACAGAACCTCTGCCCCAGTGTGGCTCCTGTCCCCCAAACACACCAGCAAGAGCATGGCATGGCATCTTTTTGCCTGTGTACTTGCATAGCCCATTGAACGCCTACGGAGCACCGCTGGTTCCGAGGACAAAGCACAGGAAGAGGCCATGGAGGAAGAAGAGGAGGAGGGGGTGGAGGAGAGAGGTGTGTCACAACAACCAGTAGTAGCATTTTGGAGGTGTGGCGGCGGAACAACCTCCAACACTACTGCACCTTGTCCTGCATCCTTCCCAGCTGCCAAAAGAGTGACCCAATGGGCCGTGAAAGAAAGGTAACATCCCTGTCCATGCCTGCTGGACCATGATTTAGCGGTAATATGCACCTTACCGCTGAACGCCCTGTCCAGCGAGGCATGGACATTGCCTTCCACATGCCAGTAGAGAGCCGGAATCGCCTTCCGTGAGAAAAAGTGGCGTTTGGGAACCTGCCACTAAGGAACCGCACATTGCATAAACTCACGGAAGGGGGCCGAGTCTACCAACTGAAAAGGCAGCAGTTGAAGTGCTAGCAGTTTAGCCAAGCTAGCATCCAACCGCTGGGCATGTGGATGGCTGGAAGTGAACTTCTTTCGACGGTCCAGCAGCTGGGGCAGGGAAATTTGCCTGCTGGAATCGGACGTCGGTGTACTGCTAGCAGAGTGCCCGCAAGTACTTGGCTGTGACACACCTAATTCTACACCTTCATTCCTCTCAGTGCAGGTTTCAGAGAGGACTGAAGGTATAGTGGGGTTGGAGATCCCAGCTGATGCGGAGCAAGGAGAGGTCCGCTTTGTTCTTTGGTGTGGGTCTTTAAGGTAGGCTTGCCAACGAGCTGCATGGCAGGTCAACATCTGTCTGGTCAAGCATGTGGTGCCCAAGCGGCTGATGTTTTGGCCACGCGAGATACGCTTGAGACATATGTTGCAAACAGCAGCGGTGCGATCTGATGCACTCGACTCAAAAAAGGTCCACACCAAAGAACTTTTGGAATAACGGGCAGAGGCAGCGCCCTGCACAGGCGGAGCTCTGCGGTGTGATTCAGTCGGTGTGCTGCCCTTACGCTGGCCCCCGGAAGGCGTCCTGCCTCGTTGGAGATGTGCCTCCTCTTCATCCTCCTCCTCCTCTCTCCTATCAGGCACCCACGTGGAGTCAGTGACCTCATCATCTCCTCCCTCCTCATCACTGGAACCAATCTGGCAGTATGCTGCAGCTGCTGGAACATGACTGCCAGATTGCTGTCCTTCTTGAGCATCCCCTCTCTCTGCTCTCACGCTACTGCCTTCCTCTAGCTGGGTATCATCTTCAGACCCTTCGAAACGCTGGGCATCCTCCTGGAGCATGTACCCAACACTGTGCTCAAACAGTTCGGGGGACTCCTCAGGAGGACACGGTGGGTCTAGGGAAGGAGTGACTGATGATGACATTGAGGACGCTTTGGCAGCTGCTTTGCCAGTACCCTGAGCCTGGGTGAGAGAGGATGAGGAGGATGAGGAGGGCTTGGTCATCCACTCTACCAAGTCTTCGGCATGATGCGGCTCAACACGTCCAGCTGCCGAAAATAAGCACAAGCGTGTCCCATGGCCACGTGCTGATGACGATGCACCGCATCCACGACCAGCACTGTTGTCTCTAGACACAGAGCCTGCTTGCCCTCTTTTATTGGCTCCTGACTGTCTGCCTCTCCTTGTTTGCCTTCCAGACATTCTAAAGGCCTGCAGGGAGATGGGAAAACCAGCAATAAGGGGTTGCTTCAGGTGTATATTTTGCAAGAAGCACACTACGCCCGCTGTAAGTGCTGCAGATGCCTGCCTGTGTTACACAACAGGAAAACACAGCAATAAGGCCTAGCTTCTGGTGTATATTTTGCAAGAAGCACACTACGCCCGCTGTAAGTGCTGCAGATGCCCGTTAGTGTAACACAACAGGAAAACACAGCAATAAGGGCTAGCTTCAGGTGTATATTTTTCAGGAATCACACTACGCCTGCTTTAAGTGCTGCAGATGCCTGCCTGTGTTACACAACAGGAAAACACAGCAATAAGGGCTAGCTTCAGCTGTATATTTTGCAGGAATCACACTACGCCTGCTTTAAGTGCTGCAGATGCCTGCCTGTGTTACACAACAGGAAAACACAGCAATAAGGGCTAGCTTCAGGTGTATATTTTTCAGGAATCACACTACGCCTGCTTTAAGTGCTGCAGATGCCTGCCTGTGTTACACAACAGGAAAACACAGCAATAAGGTCTAGCTTCAGCTGTATATTTTGCAGGAATCACACTACGCCTGCTTTAAGTGCTGCAGATGCCTGCCTGTGTTACGCAACAGGAAAACACAGCAATAAGGGCTATCTTCAGGTGTATACTGTGCAGGAGGCTTAGCAAAAATATCACTGACACTGTCCCCTGCCTATCCTTCTCTCTCCCTGCACACAAGGTTTAGCAGAATATCACTGACACTGTCCCTGCCTATCCTTCTCTCTCCCTGCACACAAGGTTTAGCAGAATATCACTGACACTGTCCCTGCCTATCCCTCTCTCTCCCTACACACAAGGTAAATGAACAAATATCACTAACACTGTCCCTGCCTATCCTTCTCTCTCCCTGAACCGGAACACACTACACAAGGCCGCCGCGCTGGCGGCCTTTTATAGTGTGGGGCGTGTACTAAACCCCCCTGAGCTATAATTGGCAAAAGGCATCCTGCCTGTGGCCAATTATGGCTCTCCTCGCTGCCGGCGCTGTGATTGGCCAAGCATGCGGGGTCACAGTGCATGCTTGGCCAATCACAGCGCCGGGATTGCACTGCGATGGCGCAGTGTATTGTGGACCGTTCGCGTCACTCGAATTTGGCGCGAACGGCCCAAAACGTTCGATCTTCGTCGAACGATCGAACAGCCGATGTTCGAGTCGAACGTATGTTTCGACTCGAACACCGAGCTCATACCTAACTTGTATATTTATCCTGTGCTTGCGTGGGTTTCCTCCAGGTACTCCGGCTTACTCTCACACTCCAAAAACATGCTGGTATGCAACAGTGGAACTTTACTTAAAGCGGTGTTCCAGACGCAATTTTTTTTAAAAGTCAGAAGCTACAAACACTGTAGCTGCTGACTTTTAATAAAGACACTTACCTGTCCTAGGCGCCTGTGATGTCGGCCCCCCGAGGCCAATCCCTTGATCGTGGCAAGTCCCGGCGCCGCCATCCTCACTAAGGGAAACAGGCAATGGAGCCTTGCGGCTTCACTGCCCGTTTCCTACTGCACATGCACGAGTCGTGCAGAGTTTTCTGAATGGGCGGCTGTTCTCTGGGATACACACAGTTCCCAGAAGACACAGCGCCCCATTCCCCAGCAAACAACGTGAGGAGGATGAGGTAGAAGACCAGCCGCGGACTAGGAAGAGGCAGATTAGGAAGATCTGCCTAGCAATCACAATTTCTGGTAAGTAAAAAAAAATTAAAAAAAATTTGGAGCATTTTTATGTAATTTTTTTTTTTTAGGGTGGACCTCCTCTTTAAGAAAAAAATAAAAATGGAAACAGACAGGCTTTTTAATACAAAAGAGACATACTGGGGCTGATTTACTAATACTGGAAAGTACAAGATTGGGTGCAAGTGTTCATGGTAGCCAACCAGCTTCTACCTTCAATTAAGGCCTCAATGCCCACGGACGTTTTTACAGCCGCTTTTTTGAGCGTTTTTTACAGCTTAAAAACGCCTGTCCATGTTATGTATACATTTTTCGACCGTATTTTTTTCGAAAAAACAAAACAAAAAGAACGCCGAAGATCAAAAACGCAATTGCTGCGTTTTTGCGTGTTTTTGCGCGTTTTTTAATGCTTCGCGTTTTTTTATGCCTAACGCCGACGTCGCGGAACGCACTGGTCTTGTTTTTTTTTTACAGCTTAAAAACGCCTATGCTATTTACAGCTCAAAAACACCTAGGTGGGCATGAAGCTATAGACTAACATGTACAGGCGTTTTTAAGTTGTAGAAAACGCTCAAAAACGCGGCTGTAAAAACGTCCATGGGCATGAGGCCTAAGTGTTGCCCAAAAAAATAAAATAGAAGCTGATTGGTTCCTATGCAGAGCTGTACTAGATTTTGCACTCTCCAGATTTAGTAAATCCCCCCCCCCCCCCCTCCCCAAAGGCTCTTTTCTGTATTAAAGTATTCTTACCTGCCTGCTTGCAGTGTACACCAAGCTGTGTATGCGCACAATTTCGGCATTTGCCAAAATGAATGAAATCCCGCACATGTGCCCGAGTGACATCTGTTCAGCCGGGCCAGTTAAAATGGCCAAAGGTTGGAACCCTGAAAGTGACAAGAAGCTCCTGGACACCACATATCTGGAGTGGAGGTGAATATAGTTCCACTTTAATAAAGTGGTCCTAGTATGTGTTATTATGCATGAGAGGGAGGGGCCTTAGATGGTAAGCTCCTTGAGGATAGAGACTGATGTGAATGTACAGTATGTAAAGGGTTGCTTCATTTTTTCAGCAATGTATAAATACCTGTGATAAATAAAGTGGGTTGCAGTACTGTCTGTCACCTTCACATTAGAGAGTGAACATGCCAGGGGAGGAGCTATTGAATCACATCTATGTTTTTTCAATGTTTTCTATATCACTGTAACGCCTATGTATTTGCTTATAGAGACATACCCCTCCAATCTTCTGATGAAGTGACACATACAGTCCACAAAACGCATTGAGAAGAAATCAGTTTTCTTCCCCCCACCGTTGATATGGCAAATTTTGAAACATTTGTTTCACATGTTCACCATATACAGCACTGTGCAAAAGTTTTAGGCAGGTGTGGGAAAAAAATGCTGTACATTAGTAATGCTTCCAGAAGTAGAAGTGTTAATAGTTAACTTTTTTTTTATCAATTAACAAATTGGAAAGTAAATAAACAGAAGGGAAGTTCAAATCAAATCAATATTTGGTGTGACCACCCTTTGCATCCAAAACATCATCAATTCTTTAATTCTTCTAGGTACACTTGCACACCGTTTTTGAAGAAACCCTGCAGGTAGGTTGTTCCAAACATCTTGGAGAACTAACTGTGCATGTAGGCTGCCTCAAATCCTTCTGTCTCTTCATGGAATCCCAGACAGACTCCATGATATTGAGATATGGGCTTTGCGGGGGCCAAACCATCACTTCCAGGACTCCTTGTTCTTCTTTACACTGAAGATAGTTCTTAACAGTGGCAGCCCGTCCATTAGGGGCGCCCAAGCCCCAAGCTCTGCCCCCTCTATCCATGGCCGCCACCCTCTCCACCTTCTAGCGATGCGATGCTCTATCCATTGCCGCCGCAACCGCCTATTCATGCGTCTGGCCCTTTTCAGGACGCCGAGCGCCTAAATTACAGTGGCGGGGGTGTTTTTTTGAAGAACCTGATTAGAGCCAGAGGCTCTAATAAGCTTCAAAATAGGGTGGGCTTGTGGGGCAGAGCATTGCGCTACGAGCCTACCCAGGTGTTACAACAGCGAATGAATATTCGCTGTTGCAACACTGATCCTACTGACCAACCAATTATTACACCAATATATATTAATATAAAGAGCAGGGAGATTATAAAACGTATAACTGTAATATTGTAGCTGCAGTCGATTGGACTGGTCTGGTATAAAAAAAAAATCTTAAAAATGAGACCAGTAAGAACCTTTCCATTCTATGCTTATGGACGTGTGTGGAGCCAGTGTGAACTCTGCACCTTGTTGGTTTCTGCACTGAAAGTTTTAAAACTATAGATAATGTACCCATAGGTGTGCGCAGTCTATTGCATTAGGGTGTGCACCCCAAAGCTCAAACACACACTACTGATCACTCATGATGTTCATTCAGAAAGGGAAGGGGATGGTCAATTACATATTTACCGGCCCCTTCCTCCACTCATCCTAAAACATCCTTGCAGCAACAGCTGGCGGGAGAGGAGGGAAGCTGGTGGCACTGCAGGGGGAAGGAGGGAGCCAGGGAAGTAGGGGGGAATCTGTGCTGTAAAGGGTGATTAGGGTGTGCCTGGGCACACCCGGCACACCCTCTGTGCACGCCTATGAATGTACCAAATTATTCTCTGCGCAACCTATTACCCACTGTCAATATATTCAAACTGAGATAATCTCCTATTTGCTGTTGCTGCCCACTCTGTAATGTATTTCCCACACCCACCACAGTAAATTAATTTAAAGCGCTATGCAACAACCTTTCTTTCTGTAATTCTATTATGTGAATAATAATATGAGAAAACTTTGTATGCCAAGTGCATAAATATTAGTACACCACTTGTTATAAAGTCTATTTGTAGTCAATATGTGTTCCATTAAACCTATATGCAATCCAGATCAATACTTCAAATAATACATGCTTCAAAATAAAGTCCTAAAATTAGAGTTGCACCAATACCAGTGCCGATACTAAGCATTTGCACAAGTACTCGTAATCATGCAAATGCTCAGATACCTCCAAACCAATACCTTTGCGGTGCGAGTTGAGCTCATACAAAATGAATGGGGTCAAATTGCACTGCAAAGAATCGCATGTGATTTGACCAGGAACGCAGTGTGATTCCTGTCTGAATCTCATGCGGTTTTGCCCACTGCTCCTGTGTGAACCTAGGCTTGTCGTAGCGATTTCAGCCTGGGTTCACACAGGAAATTAGAAACTGCATGCGATTCGGACAAGAATTGCACCGCATTCCTGTTCAAATCACATGAGATTCTGTGCAGTTTGATTTGAGCCCATTTATTTTGTATGGGCTTAAATCACACTGCATCGGTATCGGCGAGTAATTGAGCACAAGTATTGATATACTGTATAGGATGCACACTTTGTTATGCCACACTCGTATGTAGATCATGTCTACACGCAGACACATGAGACATGTTTAGCTCATACAACAACCAGAGATCACAATATGGAGATTCCAATTCCTTTTTTGAGAACGCTTTGTGTGCGCCTTGATTGCACATCTTTCCTACATCTCGGCTCCCGGGACAAACTGTTCTCTCAGACCCCTGTTTTATAGCACCGCATGTTATTGAATTTAAGCTTTATATATATCCATGCATCCGCCCCTGAGGAAGTGCTAATTCACTAAACGCGTTGGGCATATAAGATGCAGTCATGTGCCTGTCAATAGGATATACTTTTTTAATTAGACCTTATCATGATCAGTTTTACTATTTTTTGCCTATATCAAATATTGTAATCTGCTGTCTAGTTGCGGGTATATATATATATATGAATCCTAATGTGATTTATTATGAATTTACATAAGATCATTACTGTACACATGTTGAGATGTGTTATTATGTGCTATGTATACAAATGGAATCATTACTATACATGTTGTTATTCTTGTAACGTGTTCTACTATTTGACTATGCCAATAAAACATGGCAACATTTTTACTAAGTTCTAGGTCCTTTGCCTCACTCAAAGTCCCAATTCTTCCTCCCTTTTTCTTAAAAGTATCGATATATAGTATACTCATACTTCCTGATAAAAAAAGGGTATCAGTGCAAACTTACTTAACATCAAGTTCTCCATTGATCTATATAGTGTCTTCTTAACTCCTTCACATGCCATGGTGCCCAGTGAGTTCCATCACATTTCACACTGTGTGCTCACCTCAGCAAATTGGCCTATTGTGGAAGACTAGTTCACCATGTGCATTCCCCATGAAGGGGTCTCATACACCACTTCTAGATATTTGGGGTTCCTCCAACCCAGTCAATTGTTCATCAATCCTAGTAAAGGTTACAGCAATAACAATGCTTTCTCCACTGGCTCCTCTGCTCAAAAAAGAAAAACCTGCATAGTGTTTTACCAACATACAAATAAACGCTTTATTAAAATCAAAAAATATTGCACTCACAAATAAAGTGCACTATAAATGGCAGTGCACCACTTTAAGAACCATACCTGTAAGCCAGGTACATTGTCCTTAAGGCTAAGTCCAGAGCATAACCTTAACCAGCAATCTGGCGACGACTTCCGGGTAGGCGTGATGACGTCACTAGGCTGTTGATCCTGCTAGCAGATGTGTTTCCTGCTTCATAGAGTACATCTGGGCTTGTCCCGTTCCACTTTTAAAAATGTATAAATACCCACAGCTGAGCAAATCCAGTGGAGGTACCACTGCTCTTTCAGACGTTCACACAGTACTCTTGTTCTAAGTAGCCTTCCTTTTTTCTGTCTCCATCACTCCCTTACACACTGTAACACAGTCCATTGTTGGTGCTCCCTGCTCTTGATTTATTGTGGCAACCCATTCATAAATTACATGGTTCCGTTGCCTTAACCCAGCGCACATTACAATATGACAGATTGCTCAACTGTAATTCGGCCCTTCAGGCCTTCATACAAGTGAGAAAAGCTTAAAGTGGAAGTAAACCCTCCTATTGTTTTCAGCCAAGGAAGCTGCTATCTTGACCTTTGCTTAATCTTCAACTGCCATGATGCTGCACATGTGACCAGTTATGACACCAGCCATTGGATAGTTTAACAGTTTGGTTGAGAGCACAACCAATGTGGCAGTTAGCATTTCCGGCATGCCGGGAATTTAACAGTTTTTTTAAACTGTTAAATCAATGAGTTTACTTCCACTTGAAAGTTTCAGTTGCTGGAAATTGTAAATATGAAACACTCTAATGCTGCATCCACGTGGCTTGTAACAGCTGCATAGCTCCCAACTGTCCCTGATTTTGAGGGACTGTTCCTGATTCGGAAAACAATGTCCCTCCCTCTCTTTTTCCTTGTCATTTATCCCTCATTTTGGTCTGATTTATATAGTTGTATATAAAATGCACTACTTATCTATCAAAAAGTGTTTTACAGGGCTAAACCTTTCATCTAATTTCATATTACTGCATTTGTAAATGTCAAAAGCCAGTATAAAGGAATAATAGTTGTAAAAAAAAAAAAAAAAAAAAAAAAAAAGGACTTGAGGGCTTAACCAATTTTTTTTTTTCTACAATTCTCCTTTAAAGGGGGCGTGGCAGAAGGTGTGTCCTATGCCTACATACTTTTGCTAATAGGTGTCCCTCAGTCCCATCTGGGCAAGGAACAAATGTTCCTGTGTAAATAGATCTTTTTAATGTGTAAAAAATATTTTGCTCTATTTCTCAATGGTATATGTGTATATGCAATGCTGGGACAGGGTCATGCAGCACCCAGGGCAAAAATGCCAAACTGCGCTCCCCTCCCCCATTCATGATGTGTAAGGTTAGGGGATCCTACACCCAGCAGTCACTCATTTGTTAAAAGCACTGCCATTGTCACTACTCCTGTGAGCCTTGGAACAGAAGGAAGGTACTCCCATCCCTAGAGTAAACCATTGCACCCAGGGCAACCGCTCCTCCCGCCCACCCCTTGTCCTCGCCCTGTATATACGCATCCCGCAGATTAAAATGTTTGGACTTTGTGTTACAGATCTGAATTTAGTGCATGTTCACCTGTGTGAATGTCTTCATTGAAAACAATGCAGCTGTGCTCAGAACCATAAATAGAAAACACTTGGCAAATGTATTTTTTTTACGACCATGTGAAGGGAGCCTTACAATGCAATGCAATATCTTATATTTACTAACATTTATTTTATTTTATTTTTAATCCCAAAATATAAACACTACAATATATATATAGTTGAGCTCATAAGTTTACATACCCTGGCAGAATTTATGAATTTTCTTGGCCATTTTTCTGAAAATATGAATTATAACACAAAAACATTTCTTTCACTCATGCTTAGTGTTTGACTGAAGCCATTTATTATCAATCAACTGTGTTTACTCTTTTTAAATCATAATGACAACAGAAACTACCCAAATGACCCTGATCAAAAGCTTACATACCCTGGTGATTTTGGCCTGATAACATGCACACAAGTTGACACAAAGGGCTTTGAATGGCTATTAAAGGTAACCACCCTCACTCTGTTTGCTTGTAATTAGTGTGTGTGTATAAAAGGTCAATAAGTTTCTGGACTCCTGACAGACCCTTGCATCTTTCATCCAGTGCTGCACTGACGTTTCTGGATTCTGAGTCATGGGGAAAGCAAAATAATTGTCAAAGGAACTGCGGGAAAAGGTAGTTGAACTGTAAAAACAGAAAAGGGATGTAGCGGGGTGGTCAATTTAAGGGAAGTCTCTGAGTGGTAATTAGGCTCAGACACCTTGATTTGTTAGTGGCTATGGACCACTTTTGTCCTCAGGGGATAATGCTGGTGATGAGTTCCCTGTGGCCTGCGGGTGACGCTGCCATTCTGGGCCGGGGTTGAACCACGAGTGTAGTGCTGTGCCTTTTGTGTCCCCTCTATAAAAGGGGCAGACATCTCCTGATCGGGGTCCACCCCCAGGCACCTTCAGCCTGGGAGTGAGTGCGGTCCATCTCCGGGTGCCCTAGGCCCGGAGACTGTGTTTCTGTTCCATCTCAGGCACCTTTAGCCTGGGATGAGGTACTACCCTGCTGTCCTGATCGCCTGGGTATGAAGACCCAGGGGATGCGGAAAAGGCCCGGGGCCCAGCACTTTCGGCTGGGGTCCGCTAAGGATTGAGGAGTCCAGGGTGCCGCCTTGCGAGGGGACCCGTACTCTCAGAGAAGGGAGGATCATTCTGAAGGACCGATGCGGGAGTCACGGTGAAGGAAGGGTCTGTTGACTCTCTGGGGGGACATCTTCTCCTTGAAAGGGGCCATGTTCTAAGAAGGAAGTTCACATTCATCAGGTCAGTGGCAGTGGCCTTATTCACCGGGTCTGTGGCAGAGACCAAACTCACGGTCTGTGGCAGAGACTGTGCGCCTAGTATACTGCTTGAGAATCTGAATAGTACAGTAAAGAGCTACGTTTGTGCCTGGACCTCCTCCACACCTTGAGCTGTTCTGTTTCTTTGCTCCAACCTTTCTTTTTCCTATCCAAGAAACTTTGTATACTAAAGCGAGAATAAATCTCAAGTTGGAGCTTCAGCTGGTGTGGACATTCATGTTACTGGGGGAGTTAAGGACTTGCCTCTACTTACAGTAGAGGCGAGAATCATTCTCGGGAGGATTTTGGCCTGGCTGCAGACAAGACCCAACAATAACACCGCTCAACCTTTTGCACAAGAGTGTACGGGCTGATAGCGCGGTGTGCCTTTCTCCCCCCTGCGAGGAGCCGAGTTAAATGCAGGAGAGGGATAGGTGGGTGCGCTAAAGTGATATAAAAAGATATCCAAGGAATTGAGAATGCCAATCAGCAGTGTTCAAACTCTAATCAAGAAGTGGAAAATGAGGGGTTCTGTTGAAACCAAACCAAGGTCAGGTAGACCAACTAAACTTTCAGCCACACCTGCCAGGAAAATTGTTCGGGATGCAAAGAAAAACCCACAAATAACTTCAGGTGAAATGCAGGGACTCTCTGAAAACATGTGGTGTGGCTGTTTCAAGATGCACAATAAGGAGGCACTTGAAAAAAGATGGGCTGCATGGTCGAGTCGCCAGAAGAAAGCCATCACTATGCAAATGCCACAAAGTATCCCACTTACAATACGCCAAACAGCACAGAGACAAGCCTCAAACCTTCTGGAGTGATGAGACCAAAAATTTGCTTTTTGGCCACAACCATAAACACTACATTTGGAAAGGAGTCAACAAGGCCTATGATGAAAGGTACACCATTCCTACTGTGAAACACGGAGGTGGGTCGCTGATGATTTGGGAATGTGTGAGCTGCAAAGGCACAGGAAATTTTTGTCAAAATTTATGGCAAGATGAATGCAGTATGTTATCAAAAAATACTGGAGAAACATTTGCATTCATCAGCCATGGGACGTACTTGGACATTCCAACATGACAATGATCCAAAACACAAGGCCAAGTCGACCTGTCATTTGGCTACAGCAGAATAAAGTGAAGGTTCTGGAGTGGCCATCTCAGTCTCCTGACCTCAATATCATTGAGGCACTCTGGGGAGATCTCAAACGTGAAGTTCATGCAAGACAGCCCAAGAATTTACAGGAACTGGAGGCCTTTTGCCAAGAGAAATGGGCAGCTTTACCATCTGAGAAGATAAAGAGCCTCATCCACAAATACCACAAAAGACTTTAAGCTGTCATTGATGTTAAAGGGGGCAATACTCGGTATTAAGAACTGGGGGTATGTAAACTTTTGATCAGGGTCATTTGCCTAGTTTCTGTTGTCATTATGATTCAAAAAAAGTAAACACAGATGATTGATAATAAATGGCTTCAGCCAAACACTAACCATGAGTGAATGAAAAGATTTTGTGTTATTATTCATATTCTCTGAAAAATGGCCAAGAAATCATAAATTCTGCCAGGGTATGTAAACTTATGAGCACAGCTGTATGTATATATATATATATATATATATATATATATATATATACATACATACATATATATATATATATATATATATATACATACACACACACACATAATATAAATGTAATATCATAAATAACACAACTAATAGGAATATCTGAAGAAAAATTATTATCTTTAAAGAAAGTTAACAGCATAGATAAAGATGTTCCAGAACATAATGTTATCTTCTCCTGTGAGATATGTATAGGCTGTTAGGAACTGCTTGGATACACTTCTTTGCAATAATTGATATATAAACCATCCTCTGGGCTTAAGGAGAAGTGTTAATTGCACTAAACAAGGGTCCTGCTTGAGTGAAAACATCAAAACATCATTCCATACTTTAAATAAACCAACAAATAAGCAGGATTTCTTCGTAATAAGTGTCCATAAAGTTGAATGAAAAGAAAAATCCTGTAAATAAATAAAATAGTCCTTATAAATCATAAAATGTCCAAAATATATATCAGTGAGATACCCGGTTGTTTTATTTCAGCAAGTTTAGCGCAGTTTCTTTCCATATTCTACACTTGAAGTGCTCAGTTTCTTCTTTCCCTTTCACACTGGGGCGGGAGGTACGTCGGCGGTAAAGCGCCGCTATTTTTAGCGGCGCTTTACTGTCGGATTTGCGGCGCTATTCGGCTGCTAGCGGTGGGGTTTTACTGCGGTGCCCCATTGATTTCAATGGGCAGGAGTGGTGGAGGAGCAGTATACACACCGCTCCAAAGATGCTGCTAGCAGGACTTTTTTTACCGTCCTGCTAGCACACCACTCCAGTGTGAAAGCCCTCGGAGCTTTCACATTGGAGAGACAGCAATGGCTGTTTCAGGTCGGTTTGCAGGCGCTATTTTTGGCGCAATAGAACCTGCAAAACAACCCAGTGTGAAAGGGGTCCTTAGGGATTATCACCATATATTTCACCACTACATTAGAATCACACCCACCAGATAACATGACCTTCAAATTACAGGAAGGTCAAATAATGCATGTGGTGAGATCTAGACTCTTAGCAATTCTTGTATGGCTTTCAATTGATCCGACCGACTATATACAGTACATCCTTATGGGTAAAACCTCATATCATAAGACTGATGTATCTGTTTAACTCATGAAGTTGGCATAAGCACCCAGAAAAAGAAAAAGATAGCTTTCCATAGAGTAGTAACATTTGATAAAAGGTGAAAAACCCAAAGAAAACAGCTCACATTTTAAAAGTAAATAAGCAGCACTACATTTTCACAAGCATCCAAATATAGTTGCTAGGTAGCCTCCGACTAGATATGGGGGAAGCAGTAAATAAATTCCCACCAACAAAAAAATCCAGTGGATCTCCACAGTCAGGCTCTACACTCTCTATACAAATTCTGTATATTTTCCAATTGGTCCGATCAATTAAATGTGTTCCAGCAGTTAGGTCATCATATCGTAAAATTATTTATTGAATTAATTCATTAATTAATTAATATAACCGTCCTGGCTTAAAAAGTTGGAGTAAATAGCCAAAAGGAGAAAATCTAGCTTTCAATTGAGTAGCAATGTTTTTTAAAAGATATAAAGCCAAAATGAAAACAACTCGCATTTTAAAAGTGCAAAAGTAGAACTACTCTCACAAGCATCAAATTATAGCTACTGGGCAGCCCCCAAATAGAATATTATAATTAGGGGAAATAAGTAATGGATTCTCACTGACCACCATCAATAAATGCCCAAAAAGTCAATGCTTGATGCGTTTTAGTCTAATGCCTCCATCAGAAGCCTGACAGGTTTTATTTTCACAAAATATCACCCAAAAAAACAGAAGATATTGGCAAAATTTTGCAATTTTTGGCATTTGGCTGCTAGAGAAAGTGAAAATGAAGGTGGTGTTTTTGACAGTTTTATAGGTTTAATAAGCTTTAAATGGCTGCTGAAGGTTACAGGTGCTCCTTTTAACTATCCTGTATGCAAATAATGAGCAAATCCAAAAAAAAGAAAAAAATACAAATACACTAAATGAAATATACAGTACTAAACTACCCTTAACACACCTTTCTCAAAAACATACATCCGCTAAATAAAGAAAAAAAAGTTTTAAAGCAGGTTTCACCTAAGCAACAGTTAGAAAAACTGAGCATGTTCGCTGAGGGTAAAATCTGTGATTTTGCTAAAATCAATCCAAACGCCCCTGACTTTGTGTTCAGATATGCCTTTCTGCACACCTTAGGGAGTCAGTTTTCAACTGGATTTCAGCCACAGATTAAAGATTCACTCCACTAGGATATCAAATCTGAATGGTGAACTGGTAAATTGTCTGATCTTTGGCTTATATTAATGACATGGCACAAGGCCTTATTGATCTCATTATTATGATCTAGACACTTTACTAAGTTCACATAATCATCATTGGCATGGTACCAGCGCTGGGACAAGGTGATCTAGTGCCCAGGGCGAAGATGCCAAATGGCGCCCCCCTCAAAATGTATGAGCATTATGTGTCAGCAAAAATCCCCTTCCTTACAAAAAAATTTGAGCACTAATCTCCACACTTACCCCCAAGCATAAATGTAATTTGCATTTTTCCGAAAATTCTCCCAAACAAAATCCCCCCCCCCTCCTTCCAGTACAAATTCCCCTCTCCCAGCACCAATCCCCTCTCCTAGCACTATTCCACCCAAATTTCCCCTCCTAGCACAAATCCCCCAATCATCCCTACTAGCACAAGTCCACCCCCCCCCCCCAAATCCCCACTGTGCCCAAGGCAGCTTCCCCTCCTGTCCACCTCTTGTCCCAGCCCTGCATGGTAAACCCATACTGTTGAACGCTACATCTTTATTATAACATGACGTATTAAGGGAGGATGAGCCTGGACCTGCGCTCATCCTAAGTGCAGGTGGAAAGGGGGCACTGAGATGGGTAGGTAAAGAATGAGACTCTTGTACATGCCTTTTTCATGGCTAATAAGAGAAACAGGGCATAATAAACTCCCAATATTGGTTTCTGGTTTATTTAACATTTAATTATGGTCTTTTAACCGGGTTGTGACTTTTCTAGTATAGAATAATTCTGCTAGTCGGCAAAACAAGTGAAAAAAAAGACCTAAAAAAATGATAGAACCAACCATGTACAGCCAAGTATCATGAAAAATGGATAAGAGAATAGCAGAGGCCTCATCTTTCACTTGTTGCTAATATTGATTAAAAGACACGCCTATAGAAAATTGTCTCAGTGTTAATCAATATTTCATAGGGGAATGTTTATTCTACGATGTATCTTCAGGCAGTTAGATGACAAAATATTTTGTTTGGTTGCTGATGATCAATTTGTCTCCTGCCATGACCATGGGATGAGAAAATAAATACTAAGCTTAGAGCACTCATAAAATATTTATCTGTGTTCGGCAGGAATAGTGATGAGTGAATCGGTTAAAATTTGATGTACCCAGTCTTTTTGTCTGGATCATGGGAAGTCAGACACTGCTGTGGGGGCCATTTGCCGATGCAAAAAAAATATATACAAGAGAAAGCGTATAATTGGGGGGGGGGGGGGGGGTTGGTAAATGCACAAATCCTTTTAAGGTGACAAGTTTGATGCCTTACTTAAAGTATAACAGAAGGCATTTAGTCTACTTTTGGATAGAGTGGAGAGGGTTTTCGTTTTTTTTTTGTTTGTTTTTTTCCATAAAGATTTTATTGAATGAACAAAATATCATACAAAGAGTGCCATTATGACAGTAACATAGTTTTCTGAAAATATTGATAGAACATTGGTAATACAATATATTCTCCTTTATGACAATATTATTGACATATCAGTTGCATAGTATCAGGATTAACAATGAAATATGGTTCAAGTATATTTTTCAATTTATTATTACATAAGTGATGTAGAAATATTATTATACAAGATGTGGTGGCGGGGGGAGGGAAGAAGACAAAAAAAAAGGAAAAATACCCCTAAGGAAGGGGTAGGAATAGTGTGGTAGGAGTACCAAAGTAGAACCAATGAGATTTCCTTAGATAGATATGTATGTAGCACACACATCCTTTACCCGCTTACCTCCACTTGCAGGACAGGACACACCATGCCACATGCCCAGTATCCTCCATGTTGTATATGGAGTGAGCGGTGTTAACAGTTTTTTTTGGGTCCTGCAGCGAGTTACCTCCTTCCGCTGGTTCTCGTCCCTAGAGTGTAGGGAAAAGTCTATTTTCTCTCTCAAAGAAGGCCAATGTCCAGACAGTGTTAAACTCCAACAGACAAGTTTATTTTTTTCTCTTGCTCGTAACTTAGTAGGAAAGTTGAAGATAGAGATAGAGTCGGGTAGGGATGTAGGTTCAGGCACGCGGCACTTGTTTACCCTCATCGCCACTCAAGCCTGAGTGGGTCTTGCTCAGCCGGATAGATCCCTCTCACGGTTCTAGCGGCCGGGGTGAAACACGAACATTTACTTTAGAATTTTTGTCCCCTCCAAGGACAGGTTCAGGAGATCCTCTGCCACAGGATCTTTTGGTCCTTGAATACAGAACTCTTTAGCACCTGTAACCTTTAGAGATCATAGGTGCCAATGGGGCATGTTACAGGAGCTGTTTCAATGATCACAGAATCCTTCCCTCTGACAGGCAACCAGGCCTCTCCCGAGACAGTGACTTTCTTCACCGATTCCCTGGACAGGTCCTCCCCTGGTTTCCTTTCCTTCAGAGCGGGTCACCCTCCCATGGGTACCCTGGGACTTCTGTGATTCGGTTTAGTTGTAGGCCTCAGTTAAAGGTACTGGGCCCACCTGGAACGATGTGGCCTCGGGCCAAAGGTGCCCAGGACCGAACACACACACGCACCCCTGACCTGGAGGGCCGAAGGGCGCGAACCGGACTCCCCAGGTCATGGCGTCTGCCCCTTATGTACCCGCTCCCGGCATGCTCAGCAGGTAGACCACGCCCACCGCACAGCTGCCGAGAGAGGACACCCAATAATGCCACAGCGCAACCTGTGGTTCGACCCGAGACCTGGGCAACAGTGTCACCCACAGGTCAAAGGGAACTGTACAACCAGGCAACACCTCAGCAGAGCAGAGTCCAATTTAAGTAAATCAAACAGCCTGAGCCAAACTATTTCTCAAGCTATCCCCTAAATTTCAAGCATAGCGACCCCAAATGTGGGGGTCCACTACATGTATAAGAGAATAAGCTATTATACATTAAGTGTTCTATAGGCAGGGGTGCTTTTAAATTCAAACCAATTGTACCATATCGATGTGAATTTAGTTATTTTTTCTGAGCTATGCTAATGATTTCTTCTATTTTTTCAATGTTATTTATTCTACGGAACAACTGCTTTTTTTGCTGGGGTAACATTTGACCGCCAGTGACAGGGTGCATTAATCATGAACATAGCAAGCGATTTTAAATATTGCTTTTTAGGGATTGAGTTGTAATGTAGTAGGTATTGTGCAGGTTCAAGCTTGAGGTCTTCTGAGGTGATTGAGATAGTAGTTTCATGTACCATTTTCCAAAAAGACTGGATTATAGGGCAGGACCACCATATATGTATCATCAAGCCTTCCTCTCTTTTGCATCTCCAGCATTTTTCTGTCTATATCCCCATTAGGACATTCACACTCTCTATTTGTTCTGTTTACTATTATCAGTGAAAGAAAATCTCAAATTTAAGATTGTGAAGTCATCCATTTGCCTCTCCACCTCAGCCAATCAGATGAAGCTTTTTATTCAGTGATAATATAAAAGGCTTTCTGTGAATGGCTGAGCAGTGCTCAGCCTGACTCAATTTTGCTCTGGCAGCAGAAAGAACACAGTGCTGTAGGTAGCTGAAAATACATACGTACAGTTTATACAGCACAGACAGCAGCCGCATCTATTAGTAAAGAAAATAGTTTGTATTGGCCAGCTCGGACCACTAGTTAAAATTAAATTAAACCTGGACTTAGTTACAGAACCAGCATGGTTTTCATGGACAGCCTCAGCAATAGCATACTTTGGTACTGGGAATATTATTATTATACAGGATTTTTATAACGCCAATACAATACACTTTAATACAATAGGAATCAGAGGACCCTGCTCATTCGAGGGAGGGTCAAGAGATACAAGAGGTAATAACTGTGGGGGAAGTGCTGATGGAGAAAATAAAAGGTACAGTTGTTAAGTGGGGGCCAGATAGGCTTCTCTGAAGAGATGAGTTTTCAGGGATCGTCTGAAAGTGGACAAAGTAGGAGATAGTCAGACAGATTGGGGTAGAGCATTCCATAAGATGGGAGAGGCTTGGAAGAAGTCCTGGAGGCGAGCATAGGATGAGGTGACAAGGGTGCTAGACAGCAGGAGGTCTTGGGAGGAGCAAAGAGGACGACTTGATTGGTATTTTGAGACCAGGTTAGAGATGTAGCTCGGGGCCAGGTTGTGGATGGCTTTGTAAGTTACTGTTAGTATCTTGAATCTAATTTGTTGGTTGAGTGGCAGCCAATGGAGGGATTGGCAGTAACGGATAGCCGAACGGTTTGTAGGGTGGATAAGCCTGGCAGCAGCATTCATGATGGAATGAAGGGGGAATAGCCTATTTAGAGGTAAGCCAATGAGGAGGGATTTGCAGTCGAGGCGAGAGATGACCAGGGAGTGGATTAGAAGCTTTGTGGTGACATTGGTTGGCAAGGGGCGTATCTTGGATATGTTACGGAGGTTGAGGCGGCAAGCTTTGGACAGTGATTGGATGTGGGGCCGAAAAAATTGTTCAAAGTCTGGGATTACACCTAGGACCTTGGCATGGGGGGACGGATTGATAGTTGAGCTGTTGATTTTGACAGAGAAATCAGGTGAAGTGGCACGTGGGGGAGGAAATATTATGAGCTTGATTTTAGATAGGTTGAGTTTGAGGAAGTGACATGACATCCAGGCTGATATATCTGTTAGTAAGTTGGTGATGTGTGAGGAGACAGATGGAGTGAGTTGGGGGGTGGAGAGGTAGATTTGGTTGTCGTCTGCGTAAAGATGATATTGAAAGCCATAGGAGGCAATCATCTGACCCAGGGAGGAGGTGTAGATTGAGAAAAGTAAAGGTCCAAGAACAGAACCTTTGGGGACCCCGACAGAGAAAGGAAGAGGAGAGGAGGAAGTAGAGTTGTAAGTGACACTGAAGGAGCGTAGGATGTAGGACTGTAGGATGAGAACCAGCGAAGGGTACAGTCACAGAGACCAAAGGAGTGGAGTTTTTTTTAAAGGAGGAGGGGGTGGTCCACTGTATCAAAGGCAGCAGAGATGTCCAGGAGAAGTAGTACAGAATAGTGTCCGTTGGTTTTAGCCATTAGTAGGTCATTGGTAAGTTTAAGGAGAGCAGTTTCCGTTGAGTGTTAAGGGCGAAATCTGGACTGAAGGGGGTCAAGAAGTTTTTTTTCATAGTCAGATGGTTGCTCAGTCGGTTGTAGACCAGTCTTTCAAGGATTTTGGAGGATAAGGAGAGCGTAGGTTGTTAAGATTGGTGGCGTCCAGTGAGGGCTTTTTAAGGATGGGGTGACTAGCGCATGTTTTAGAGAGTTGGCGAAGATGCCAGAAGAGAGAGAGAGATTGAAAATGTGAGTTAGAGAGTGTAGAATAGAGTCAGAGGGTAAGCGTAGCATTTGCGAGGGAGCAGGATCCAGAGGGCAGGTCGTTAGGTGGGCGTTAGAAAAAAGATTAGCAACCTTGTTATCACTAGCAGCGTTGAATGAGGGAAGCAATGATTGTACCTGTGGACATGGGGTGTTGAGTGGGTGAGGTTTCTGCGTATTGGAATATTGTACCAATCTTATTTTTGAAGTGATTGGCGATCTTCTGGGCAGTGAGTGAGTTAGAGGGTGGAGGCAGTGGAGGATAGAGTAGAGTGTTAAAGGTAGAGAAGAGTTGACGGAGGCTGGATGATAATGTGTTAATGAGCATGATAAAATAGGTCTGTTTGGCAGTGTGGAGGCAGGAATAGTATTTTAGAAAGGCAGATTTATATTGTCTAAAATCTTCCTGGAACTTAGTCTTCTGCCACAGACGCTCAAGAGCGCAGCTACATTTGCTGAGACTTCTGGTGTTGTCTGTTTTCCAGGGTTGTAGCGGTCAGGGGCTGATTCTGCATGTAATGAGGGAGGCGAGCTTGTCTAGGGAGGATGACAGTGAGTTGTCGTAGAAAAAAGCTAGGTTGGGGCAGGACAGGGGTGAGATTTTGTCATAGAGGTGGTCAGTAGCAGAGTAGAGAAGAGAAGGGTTGAGGTTGCGAAGGTTTCTACGGGTAACTGTTAGAAGGCTGGAGAAGGAGAAAGTCGAAGACCTAGAGAGCGTGAAACTAATAAAGTGATGATCAGAGAGTGGGAGAGGATTGTTGAAGTGGTTGCACTGGGTGCCCATATAGCAGTGGCGGCTGGTGCTCAAATTTTTTGTGGGGGGCGCAAACAAACTGAAAAAAAATAAAAAATCATCAATTGCCGCCACTGTGCCCATTAAACGCAGCCACTGTGCCCAAACGCCACTAGTTTGTCCCCAAATGCAGCCAGTTTCCCCCCCATATGCAGCCAGTTTCTTCCCCATAATGCAGCCAGTTTCTCCCCCATATGCAGCCAGTTTCTCCCCCATATGCAGCCAGTTTCTCCCCCATATGCAGCCAGTTTCTCCCCCATAATGCAGCCAGTTTCTCCCCCATATGCAGCCAGTTTGTCCTCATAATACGGCCAGCTTGTCCCCCCCCCAGCCCTGCACTTACCTTCCTCGAGTCAGCGCCGTCCTTCTTCCGTCCTCGATGTCTTCTCCCGCCCTCGATGTCACTTCAGCCAATCAGGTTACCGGTAACCAGACCCGGTGAACCTGATTGGCCAGGGAACGCACCCCTGTGCGTCCTCTCATTAGATATTTAGAAGCCGATTACAGCCCTCAGGCTGTAGTCGGGAAGCCTATCAGAGCCTGCTGGCTCTGATAGGCACTTCTAAAGGCCAATCAGACGCTGTGATTCAGATGGCCGGCGCTCAAGGGGCCGGCCATCTGAATAGTGGGAGGCAGCAATACATAGGTTCATGCAATGCATGAACCTATGTATTGTTGTGGTGAGTAACGGCCGGGCGCAGAAGCGAGCGGTAGTGGCGCTTCTGCGCCCACTATGGTCGCGCCGCCATGTGTGAAAAAAATACATAAAAAAAAAAAAAACTCTTAAAGGGCCCGTTTTTTTTTGGTGACCACAGGAGGGGGGGGCGGCGCCCGAGTGCCCCCTATGGACCGGCCGCCACTGCCATATAGGAGAAGACAAGGTCAAGGGTGTTGCCGTTGGAGTGAGTAGGAGCCTGTATTCATTGCTTCAGGTCTAGAGGTTAGACTGAGAAATTAGAAGTAGTAGTAGTATTAACAGGGATGTTGAAGTCACCAAGAATGATAGCGGGGATTTCAGAAGAGCGAAAGTAGGGTAGCCAGACAGAGAAGTAATCCAGGAAGGTTGATACCGGTCCAGGGCCCCGGTAGATGACAGCAATTCTTAGAGAGACAGGAGAAAATAGACTAATACAATGTGCCTCAAAAGAGAAGAGTGTCAGAGAGGGAGGAGGGTGAAGTACCTGATAGGTGCTGCATGGGGCTAGAAGGATTCCCACTCCATCTCCCTTTCCGTCCACTTGGTCTAGGGGATTGAGTCCAGAAAAGGTGACCATGGGAGAGGGAAGCAGGAGAAGTAGTGTCGGATTCATGAAGCCAGGTTTCGGTGATGGCAAGTAGGTTAAAAGTATTTGTGATAAAGAGGTCATGGAGGGCGGTGAGTTTGTTACAGACAGAGTGGACATTCCAGAGAGTACAAGGTTGATTTTGGGAGGAAGGGGAATAGAGACTGAAGCCCCATACACACTATCAGTTTTCTTGCAGGTTTTTCTCTTCAGGTTTACCAAAACCATCTAATATGAGGTCAAACCTTAAGAGTTTCAATTCGTATGCAATCAGGCAGGCCCTTGCACTACATGGTTTTGGTAAACCTGAAGAGAAAAACCTGCAAGAAAACTGATAGTGTGTATGGGGCTTAAGTTCTGAGGGTTGTGGCGGCTGCCAGAGAATGTAGGGAGATGGGAGCATCAGGCAAAGACAGATGATGTAGGCCCAGGGTTTGGGGATATGTCACCAGAGGTTAGAAGAAGCAGGAGGGTGAGGGAGATAATGTGGGAGTGTGATATATATGAAGGGACAGTCCTGGAGGTTTTATCATTATATGGATGTAGAATAAGCAAGAGTTGGTAGGAGCAGTAATAGGAAGAGGAAAGAAGGCAGGGTGATATATAAGCTGTGGGGTGGAGAAGAGGGGTGAAGGTAAGAGAGTTTGAGAAGGGAGGACACAACTGCCAGAAGGAGTGGTATAGAGCGCATGTTACAGAGTGGAAGGAGAGATAAATGGAGAGAATTGGGCAAAAATGCAACCTGTTAGGTACTTTCCACGTTTGTGTAAAGGAACTTTTCTTTTAACCACTTAAGCCCCGGACCATTTCGGGCCATTAGGACCAGGCCTGTTTTTGGGATTCAGGACTGCGCTGCTTTAACTGTAAATTGTGCGGACATACAATGTTGTACCCAAATGAAATTTGCGTCCTTTTCTTCCCACAAATAGAGCTTTCTTTTAATGGTATTTGATTGCCTCTGTGATTTTTATTTTTTGCGATATAAACAGAAAAAGACCGAAAATTTTGAAAAAAAATGATATTTTCTACTTTTTGTTATAAGAAAAATCGAATAAACTCAATTTTAGTCATACATTTAGGCCAAAATGTATTCAGCCACA
This sequence comes from Rana muscosa, assembly GCA_029206835.1. Taxonomy (NCBI): domain Eukaryota; kingdom Metazoa; phylum Chordata; class Amphibia; order Anura; family Ranidae; genus Rana; species Rana muscosa. Next base: position 97,160,846 of record JARGYO010005626.1, on the reverse strand, counting down.
TGTCTTTAGTAAAAAAAATGTCAATAAGCGTATATTTATTGGTTTGCGCAAAAGTTATAGCGTTTACAAACTAGGGTACATTTTCTGAAATTTACACAGCTTTAAATTTATGACTGCCTATCTCATTTCTTGAGGTGCTAAAATGGCAAGGCAGTACAAAACCCCCCCAAATGACCCCATTTTGGAAAGTAGACACCCCAAGGAAATTGCTGAGAGGCATGTTGAGCCCATTGAATATTTTTTTTTTTTTTGTCCCAAGTGATTGAATAATGACAAAAAAAAAAAAAAATTACAAAAAGTTGTCACTAAATGATATATTGCTCACACATGCCATGGTTATATGTGGAATTGCACCCCAAAATACATTCTGCTGCTTCTCCTGAGTACGGGGATACCACATGTGTGGGACTTTTTAGGAGCCTAGCCACGTACGGGACCCCGGAAACCAAGCACCGCCTTCAGGATTTCTAAGGGCGCAAATTTTTGATTTCACTCCTCACTACCTATCACAGTTTCGAAGGCCATAAAATGCCAAAATAGCACAAAACCCCCCCAAATGACCCCATTTTGGAAAGTAGACACCCCAAGCTATTTACTGAGAGGCATGTTCAGTCCATGGAATATTTTATATTTTGCCACAAGTTGCGGGAATATGACAAACTTTTTTTTTTTTGCACAAAGTTGTCACTAAATGATATATTGCTCACACATGCCATGGGCATATGTGAAATTACACCCCAAAATACATTCTGCTGCTTCTCCTGAGTACGGGGATACCACATGTGTGGGACTTTTTGGGAGCCTAGCCGCGTACGGGACCCCAAAAACAAAGCACCGCCTTCAAGGTTTCTAAGGGCATAAATTTTTGATTTCACTCCTCACTACCTATCACAGTTTTGAAGGCCATAAAATGCCAAGATGGCACAAAACCCCCCCCAAATGACCCCATTTTGGAAAGTAGACACCCCAAGCTATTTGCTGAGAGGCATGTTGACCCCATTGAATATTTTTTTTTTTTGTCCCAAATGATTGAATAATGACAAAAAGAAAAAAAAAATGTACAAAAAGTTGTCACTAAATGATATATTGCTCACACATGCCATGGTTATATGTGGAATTGCACCCCAAAATACATTCTGCTGCTTTTCCTGAGTACGGGGATACCACATGTGTGGGACTTTTTGGGAGCCTAGCCGCGTACAGGGCCCCAAAAACCAAGCACTGCGAACGCTGCAGTTATGTGTGTTGTGTTTGGTAAGTGACAGTGATCGATCGATACTGCACTTGGGTGGGCTGGGCTGGGCTGGGCTGGGCGGAGGGGCTAAACGCAGGCGCTAGCAGGTATCTGGGCTGATCCCGCTAACACTGCGTTTTTGGGAACCCTAAACCGCTGGGGATGCTAGTATAGATCTGATCAGATCTGATCAGATACTATACCACTAAGGGGGGTGTATGCTTTGCGCGTGGGTGTTAGCGTTACTGTCACTAACCTAACACTGCCTGGGGCGACGCAGATCCTCTCTGGCGCTAAAACCTAATTGATCTCACCCGCCGGGTGATCAGGGGGGCTAAACCTTTATTGGGTTATATACGGCGGGTGCCCTGATGCTATAAAAAGCAAACTAATCAACCAGCGTCACCCGTAACCTTTATATGGTGATCACTGGTGAAAGGGTTAACTAGGGGCAATCAGGGGGTTAAAACCTTTATTAGGTTAAATATGGGGGTACCTGACACTATATAAAAACCTGACGGGTAACCTAAATAACTAAATAACTTACTGGCTAACCAGTGACACCAGTGACGCTTATACGGCGATCACTGGTGAAAGGGTTAACTCTAGGGGCAATCAGGGGGTTAAAATAATATATGGGGGTACCTGACACTAATAAAAACCTGCGGCGAACCTAAAAAAAAATAACTGCCTATCTAAAACACCAGCGACACGAATACAGCGATCGGAAAAACAATCGCTTAGTGACGCTGAAGTTAGGGGGTGAAAGGGTTACCTGGGGGGTGATCAAGGGGTTAAACCTTTATTAGGGGGGGTTAGGGGGCTACCCTGGACCTAAAGGGGCCTAATCCTAACTGCCCTGCAACTTTTTACAATCACAGATGACACTAAATGCAGTGATCAGTAAAATAAATGATCACTGCAATCAGTGACACTGTGATTGGGGGCTTTGGGGTGACCTGGGGGGTGATCTGGGGGTGACTGGGGGGTGATTTGTGTGCCTATGTGTACCTACGTGTCAGTGGACTGTTGGTGCACTAACCTGCTTCTTCTCTGCTCGGCGCCGGGAACGAAAAGACCGCGGCGAGGGAGATGACATCACTTCCTCCAGCCTTGTTTACATCACATGGCGGAGGAAGCATTTTCATTGGCCGGGAGCGATCGCGAGGGGGGGGGCGGAATCGAGCGCCCCCCCCCTCATGCCTGATCGCTCCCGAACACTTAACGGCCGCTCACTGCAGTGAAGGGGGGTCCGGATGGACCCCCCAACTGCACAAAGGCGATCACGTAGATCTACGTGATTCTGCCTGTCGGTGCCATTCTGCCGACGTAAATCGGCGGTGGGCGGTCGTTAAGTGGTTAAATAATAGTGGGAAAAATCCCTAAAAACACAAGGTGGCGAGTGTGGTCCTTTAATCTCTACATTTGATGATAAACTCAGACACTGTGTACCTCTAGTAACCACATGCAATCCTGCACTAGAAGGGATATGAAAGATTATCAAACAGCTGCAAACCATCATTCTATCATGCAAGCCATCAGGATGAAATGCAGAAATACATTTCCAACACCTGTTGGTAGCCTTCAGGCAACTACCCAAGCTCAGTCATTAATTTCAATGAGCAGGCAACCTTATTCTGATTACAGGGGTGCAGACAAGAGAGCAACACCTTGCATCAATAAATGCTGCAGCCTTACATTGCAAGCTCCTTGACTGATGATAATGTACAATATACACTCACTGGCCACTTTATTAGGTACACCTTGCTAGTACCGGGAGGACCCCCTTTTGCATTTAGAACTTGCCTTAATTCTTCGTGGCATAGATTCAAGAAGGTGTTGGAAACATTCTTTAGAGATTTTGGTCTATAGTGACATGATGGCATCTCGCAGTTGCTGCAGATTTATTGGCTGCATATCCATGATGCAAATCTCCCGTTCCACCACATCCCAAAGGTGCTCTATTGAATTGAGATCTGGTGACTGTGGTGGCCATTGGAGTACAGTGACCTCATTGTCATGTTCAAGAAACCAGTGGTGAGATGATTTGAGCTTTGTGACACGGTGCATTATCCTGCTGGAAGTAGCCATCAGAAGATGGGGACACTGTAGTCATAAAGGGATGGACATGGTCAGCAACAATACTAGGCCGTGGCATTTAAACGATTGGTACTAAGGGGCCCAAAGTGTACCAAGAAAATATCCCCCACACCATTACACAGCCAGCCTGAATCATTGATACAGGGCAGGATGGATTCCATGTTTTCATGTTGTTTATGCCAAATTCTGACCCTACCATCTGAATGTTGCAGCTAAAATCGAGACTCATCACACCAGGCAACGTTTTTCCATTCTTCTATTGTCCAATTTTGGTGAGTCTGTGAGAATTGTAGTCTCGGTTTTCTGTTCTTAGCTGTTCTTATGCCTCGTACACACGACCGGTTTTCCCGACGAGAAAACTTCCATTTTTTAAATTGGTTGGGAAAACCGGTCGTGTGTATGCTCCATAGCAGTTTTCCCGACGAGAAAACTGCCCGCAAAAAATTTAGAACCTGCTCTATTTTTTCCCGTCGTGTTTCCCGTCAGTGTTTTTCTCGTCACGAAAAACGCTCGTGTGTATGCTTTTCCGAGGGGAAAAAAAACGTGCATGCTCAGAATCAAGTATGAGACGGGAGCGCTTGTTCTGGTAAAACTAGCGTTCGTAATGGAGATAGCACATTCGTCACGCTGTAACGGACTGAAAAGCACGAGGCTGAAAAGCGCGAATCGTCTCTTACCAAAATTTTGCTAACACGAGGATCAGCAAAAGCAGCCCAAAGGGTGGCACCATTTGAATGGAACTTCCCCTTTATATGTCACTTCCCCTTTTCCCCTTTTTACGTGTTGTACGTCACCGCGCTTTGGTCGAGCGCTTTTTTTCCTGAACATGTGTATGCAAGGCAGGCTTGAGAGGAATCACGTTGGGAAAAACTTTGGTTTTTGGCATGTCAGGAAAACCGGTCGTGTGTACGAAGCATTAGTGTGGTCTTCTGCTGCTGTAGTTTATCTGCTTCAAGGTTAGATGTGTTGTACATTCAGATTTGGTATTCTGCATACCTTGGTTGTAATGAGTGGTTATTTAAGTGTCTGTTGCCTTTCTATCATCTTAAACCAGTCTGCCATTCTCCTCTGACCTCTGACAACAACAAGGCATTTTCGTCCACACAACTGCCGCTCACTGAATATTTTCACTTTTTCTAGACCATTCTCTGTAAAGCCTAGAGATGGTTGTACATGAAAATCCCAGTAGATCAGTCGTTTTTGAAATACTCATAGCAGCCCGTCTGGCACCAACAATCATGCCACATTCAAAGTCACTTAATTCCACTTAGTTCCCAATTCTGATGCTCGGTTTGAACTTCAGCAAGTCGCCTTTACCACATCTAGATGCCTAAATACATTGAGTTGCTGCCATGTGATTGGCTGATTAGCATATTGTGTTACCAAACAATTGAACAGGTGTACCTAATAAAGTGGCTGGTAAGTGTATATGTAAAGCGCTGCGTAAATTGACGGCACTATATAAGTACTTGCAATAAATAAATAAACTGTGCAGCCACATAAATCCATTACAAAGTCTCATCAGCTAGGTATTCAGTAGTAATTGTGATCTTTAATATTACAGGATCCTAGCAAGATTTAATTTAAAAACAAAATTGTTTACCACAATTGCACAGAGCAAATGAAACGTCATTCAGTTAAAGTGTACATATACTATGTTACATTTCCTTCACAAAAGCAAAATTAGGGGGGTGCACAGATAGACCAACCACATTTGCTGACGAGCTAACAGAGGCTACAGTCCCCAATTCTTGGCCATGCCTACTGACGCGTTTCACCCTGTCTGGGCTTAGTCATAGAGGTTGGAGATATCCAAAAGCAAACGGGTTCAGCTGAGCAGATCACCGCGCTCTGCATTGTATCAAACAAAGAAACAGCGAAACAGAGCCCTCTAGTGCAGCCTCATCAAAGAGAATCAATATTGCAAAAGAAACAAACAGTTTCTGAAGAAGTCCAAAAGAACTATATGCAATAAAAACTACCGTATTTATCGGCGTATAACACGCACAGGCATATAACACGCACCCTAACTTTAAAGTGGAAGTAAACCCATCGATTTAACAGTTTCAAAAAGCAGTTACATTCCTGGCATGCCGGGAATGCCAACTGTCACATTGGTTGCGCTCTCAACCAAACTGTCAAACCATCCAATGGCTGGTGTCATAACTGATCGCATGTGCAGCATCATGGCAGTTGAAGATTAAACAGAGGCCAAGATGGCAGCTTCCTTGCCTGAAAATGATAGGAGGGTTTACTTCCACTTTAAGAGGGAAATTTCAGGAAAAAAACTTTTCACAGCCCCCTGCGTGAGTGTTATACGCCAATAAATACAGTATATACAACAATATCCCTGACTTTAAAAATTGTGAAAGTTTAAAACCTAAAGGTTTTTCACCTTTACCTTTTCACCTTTTGTGCTAGAGGATCCCCCCAGCCCCCCCCCCCCCCCCCTTACACTTACCCGAGCCTGATTTGAATCCAGCATTGTGCATGAGAACAGCTGTTCTCCCAGCTCTGTCCCTCCTTACTTGGTAGATTGATCAATCAAATTTTGTGACAAGGGAGCAGGGGGCGGGGCCAGCCACCCTGTCTGTGTCAATGGACACAAACAGGACGGCTCAGGAGCTCAGAAAGCATGGGGGACCCCAGAAGAGGAGCATAGGGGCTGCTCTGTGCATACCCATTGTACAGAGCAGGTAAGCATGATGTTTTATAATTTTAACTACTTGAGAGCCAGGCCATAGACAAATGATGGCCTCAAGGTGGCTCTACAAATCCAGGAGGCCGTCAATTGATGGTCTCGGCTCCTCCGGCCACTGGGGGGCGCGCGAGCGCTGCTGGCGGCGCGCACGAGCCAGGCGCGTCACTGAGATGCCGATGCGCGTGCCTGGCGGCTACGATGTCCACCAGGCACCCGCGATCGACCGGTACACAGACAAGAACGTGGATCTCTGTGTGTAAACACAGAGATCCACGTCCTGTCAGGGAGAGGAGACCGATGCTGTGTCCCTTGTACATAGGGACACAGATCGGTCACCTCCCCCAGTCAGTCCCCTCCCCCCACAGTAGTAATCACTCCCAGGTTACACATTTAACCCCTTCCTCACCCCCTAGTGTTAACCCCTTCCCTGCCAGAGTAATTTTTACAGTAATCAGTGCATTTTTATAGCACTGGTTACTGTAAAAATGACAATGGTCCCAAATGTGTAAAAATGACAATGGTCCCACAATGGTCCCAAAAATGACAATGGTGTCAAAAGTGTCTGATGTGTCCGCCATATTGTAGCAGTCACAATAAAAATCACCGATCACCGCCATTACTAGTAAAAAAAAATATTAATAAAAATGCTATAAAACTATGCCCTATTTTGTAGACGCTATAACTTTTGCGCAAACCAATCAATAAACGCTTATTGCGATTTTTTTTTACTAAAAATATGTCGAAGAATACGTATCGGTCTAAACTGAGAAAAAAAAAGAAAATTGAAAAAAAAAATTGGGATATTTATTATAGCAAAAAGTCAAAAATATTGTGTTTTTTTCAAAATCTTCGCTCTTTTTTTTTGTTTATAGTGCAAAAAATAAAAACCGCAGAGATGATCAAATACCACCAAAAGAAAGCTCTATTTGTGGGGAAAAAAGGACGTCAATTTTGTTTGGGAGCCACGTCGCACGACCGCGCAATTGTCATTCAAAGCGTGACAGCGCTGAAAGCTGAAAATTGGCCTGGGCAGGAAGGGGGTTTAAGTGCCCAGTAAGCAAGTGGTTAATTAAAAAAACATATTCAAAGCTTTACAATCAAACCACCAATGACTTACAAAATTGCAAATGCAAAGCCACCTACTATAATAAATAGAAATGCTTATAATTATAATCTCCCCCTTGTCTAACAATCAAGTGGAGATAAAGAACAGCAACATGCTATGTGGATGTTGCAGAGATATATATATATATAGGCAGAGTGCTATCAAAATCAATCTCCAGAAATGTATATACACATACCCCCCACTGTCCAAAAAGCTAGAGGGAAGAAATCAAAATTCTTTTAAAATCTCTTTACTATTAAAGCTTGAAGCTAAAATCACTGAACATGTAGCTGTTACACAGTCATAACAACCATGCCAATAAAAGAAACATCAATAGAAGAAAAAGTGCCCATGGAGTTTTCAAAGCATAATTTGCAGCTAAGGTAGTAAGTAGGCTTTAGCAAAGAGACACTTCATGTTTTGTATAGCTTGGTAGAGATCTTTGAAGCACATGAAGAGAGAAAAAAAGAATAGACATTTCTGGAATTGTAGTACAGCACTTGTGCACTGATAAAATGATTCTGTTAGCTTGTAATTTTAACATATTTTTTTTTTGAATTTTCAACATATAAATAAATGTTAATTCATTTACTTTGATATTTTAAGCACCTTACTTAATTTCCATTAGTTCTTAAAACACAACTTTTACATTTACAAAAATAATGTACAGTGGAACCTTGGATTACCAGCATAATCCGTTCCAGGAGAGTGCTTGTAATCCAAAGCACTCGCATATCAAAGCGAGTTTCCCCATAGAAGTCAATGGAAATGAAGATAATTCATTCCACATTGACTTCTATTGTATGCAGTACAGCATGTGGCCAGAGGAGGGGGGGCGCCGGAGAGACTCGGAAATACTCAAAGACCGCTCGCATGCACTCGGAAACTGAGTGTTTCCGAGTGCATCCGAATGGTTTAGAGTGTCAACGGCGCCCCCCGCACCTCTGTCCAAATGCGGTACTGCACACCGCAGAGACTTGAATCCTGCTCGTTTTGTGAGACAACACAAACCGAGTCAGGATTTTCTTTAAATAAAAGCTTGTATTGCAAAACGCTCGTTAACCGCGTTACTCGCAATCCGAGGTATTACTGTATAATATTGAGTAATCTAGACAAAACTTTTAAGGTATGTGCATTTCAATATTCTATTTGAGTTACATTTACTTAAAAAAAAAAAACTTTTTATTTGACTGAAATTGGGGGACGCATATGTTGGCCAAACGTGCAACCACATGAGTTTTGATGCTGTATATTTTAAAGAGTTTGATGTCTTTTGGAACTTTGAAAGCCTGCACAAGGCAGTTCCCATACGTTTGAGGCCCATCAGGACAAAATAGCAACACCAGTGACAAAAAAAAATTCCAAGTCACTACAATGCCATTGAAAGGTAAGAATGTTTATTTTATTTGCAGATTAATATATTTATAATAAATGGACATACGTCCATTGTAAACACCTATTGAGACCTGGCCGGGATTCTCTGTACTGTAAAGGAAATTTGTAAATTCTGTATAAAATTGTATTCTATTTTGTATGCTTTGCCTATGTATTGCACACTGCACTCATTGTGCGCACGGCACTAATAATGTTTTGATTATATGTTGCATTCTTTTGAGTCCAAATTAGAATTTTGCCTGCTGATGTTACGCCTCTTGATACCATGAAAGTACATTTTGTAATATTAATGTGATACCTACGTCATCCATGTGTGTATAAAAAACTTCAATGGCGCAGAATAAACAGAAGAGTTCATTTTAAAGATGCTGAGTGTATCATTTGTGTCCGTTCCCTTTTGCAGTAGTTATTATTAATTTGGAACCACTAATCAATATGAGGATAGGAGTTGCCTATGTATAAAATTTCCAGAACAGTTGGCGAGCTAGCCAGAAGGGGATTTACAGGTGACCCTGAGAAACCGAAACAAGAAAAAACTAAACGAGGAGCCTGAGATGATCTGGAATTTCTGATAATGAGCTTGCTGAGGTAACCCCTTTGCTTACATTTGAACTATCAGACTTCCTAATTGGTAAGGCATTTTCAGGACAAAGGGTACCTACACTATATTACCAAAAGTATTGTGACACCTACCTTTACATGCATATGAACTTTAATGGCATCCTAGTCTTGTGCCGCGTACACACAGTCGGACAATAGTCCGACCAAATCACATCAAAATTCCGACAGAATTCCATCGGAGTAAAAGTAAACATGTTCCCCATGTAAACTCCAATGGAATTCATCGAAATTTCCGATGGAAAAAGTCCGATGGGGCATACACACTGTCGGAAAATCCGAATTAAAAGCTCCCATCAGACTTTTTCCATCGGAAATTCTGATCATGTGTACAAGGCATTAGTCTGTAGAGTTCAATATTGAGTTGGCCCACCCTCGGCAGCTATAAAAGCTTTAACTCTTGTGGGAAGGCTATCCACAAGGTTTTAGGAGTGTGTCTATGGGAATAGTTGACCATTCTTTCAGAAGCGCATTTGTGAGGTCAGGCACTGGTGTGGATGAAAAGGCCTGGCTCGCAGTCTCCGCTCTAATTCATCCCAAAGATGTTCTATCCGCTTGAGGTCAGGACTCTGTTCAGGCCAGTCAAGTTCCCCCACCCAAAAATCGCTCATCCATGTCTTTATGGACCTTGCTTTGTGCACTGGTCTAAATCATTTAGTGGAGGGGGGATTATGGGATTATGTTGTGAGTTTGTCTTTCAGGGGTTGGGCTTGGCCCCTTAGTTCCAGTGAAGGGATAGCGCCTTCCTGTTCCAACACGACTGCACACCAGTGCACAAAGCAAGGTTAATAAAGACATGGATGAGCGAGTTTGGGGTGGAGGAACTTGACTGGCCTGCACAGAGTCCTGACCTCAACCCGATAGAACATCTTTGGGGTGAGTTAGAGCGGAAAATGCGAGCCAGGCCTTCTCGTCCACATGTGCTTCTGGTAGGATGGTAAAAATTCTCATAGATACACTCCTAAGCCTTGTGGACAGCCTTCTCAGAAGAGTTGAAGCTGTTATAGCTGCAAAGGGTGGGCCAAGTCAATTTCGAACCCTACAGACTAAGACTGGGATGCCAATAAAGTTCATGTGCGTGTAAAGCCAGGCATCCCAATACTTTTGGTAATATAGTGTATTTTACTTCCCTTAATCAAACTGTATTGATTGGTGGTTATATGGTATGTTGTCACCTGATAACCTTCTGGCACCACAATCTCCTGCTTCATCTGAGCTGCTCCACACTATTGTTTGGTGGGGGCTCTAAGGCTAGCGATAGATGGATCGAAATATGGCCAGTTAAGCAGGGCCCGACAAATTTAGATCCATCTATGGCCATTCCAGCTAGAGTGAAGTCAATCTAATGATTGGATTCTCTAGAACAGGAATGTTGAAAAATTTGATTAGCCAGCCAATTAGCTGCAGTGCTGATCGATTTTTTTCAATTATCTATCTATCTATCTATCTTATCTGTCTATGACCAGCCGATGATCCTTGACATTTAGCATGTGTACTGATTTACTCATTTTTATGACAAAGCAGAAAATCTCTTGAAATTAATTTCAAAAAAGCATTATAGGAGAAGAACATGCCTTAAAGTCCCACAGCTTGTGTCACTATCACTTCTTCCATCATAATAGAACATTTAGATGTTTGTGTATGGAGAGCAAAGAGGAGTACCTATGGCTTTCATGCGTGAGTAATACCATGAGATGGAGCCGAGCGTAGTCACAGCATGTAATCACAGGACAGGCGTGTGGGAAGCAAGCCTTCATGTCAAGGAAATCATTGGTTTCTAATGCAACTGTACAACAAGTACATTGTACAAATATGTTGTATAATCCATTTCATGCCTAAGCCTATTAAAGACATTTGTTGCTTACAAGTTAAAATCCACATTTTTTGCTAGAAAACTACTTGGAACCCCCAAACGTTTATATATATATATATATATATATATATATATATATATATATATATATATATTGTGAGGGGGTTAGCTCGGCAGCGGGTGTGTGTGACCCCCGGGATGGGCTCCCCACCCAAAAACAGGCCCAGCAGACGGAGGTTGTGGTTTTCAAAATCAAAAAGGTGCGGTTTATTTTCTATTTACAGTGACAAAAACACAGCAAGGCAAAAAAAAACATAAACAAAATAAATCCTGGTCAACTTGACCTCTGACTAAACATACAGGTTTCCTAACTAACAACTGGGATCAGCCTAGTGCTGTCCTAGTCCCTAAGTCCCTGGTTTTAAATGTCCAAGCAAATATATAGCCACACAGGCTTTCTCTCACCGCACAGGGGTTCACTCTCCCTAGACAGTCCACACAGGTCTGCTTCCAGGCATGAGCTAACATCTAATGAATCTGGGAGTTTCTTATAGAGGCCTAAATGAGCTGACAAGGTTCAGCTGGTCTCATCAACTCCCTGTCTGCACGACGCCCAGCCCTCTCCCTAGAGGTATGAGTCATCCATGAGCCCACTAGTCTCAGCTGGGCTTATACAACTCTCCACCTAGCTGTATAAGTCGGCGTAAAGCCTGAATCTGGGCGAAATATATCTACCCCCCTGGATGCAACCAGGTGACTTTACCTTCCTGCTGTCACATACCCCCCCCCTCTTGTTTTAACCTCGGGGTTGGAACACCAGCAATCAGGCATTCATGTACTCGAGACAAAGCATCCACATTCCCCATTTGAACGCCAGGGCGATGCTTTACTGTGAAGTTGAATTCCTGGAGGGCCAGGAACCACCTATTCACTCTTCTATTTGTTTCCTTGTTTTGAGCCATCCACTTTAACGGAGCGTGATCCGTAACCATGTCAAAGTGCCTACCTAGCAGGTAGTACCGAAGGGAATCTAGAGCCCACTTCACCGCTAAACACTCCTTTTCAACGGTGGCGTAATTTACCTCATGGGACTTCAACTTCCTGCTGAGGTAAATGACTGGGTGCTCTTCCCCGTTCCAGACCTGGGACAATACTGCTCCTAACCCCACATCTGACGCATCACTTTGTACGACAAAGTCTCTAGAGAAGTCGGGTGAGTACAACACTGGCTGGCTACATAAGGCTTGTTTCAAGAATTGGAATGCTGCCTCAGCCTCGGGGGTCCATTTAATCATGACCGACCCTTTCCCCTTCGTCAGGTTGGTTAGGGGCACAGCCTTAGAAGCAAAATGGGGAATGAATCGCCGATAATACCCAGCGATTCCCAGAAAGGCTCGTACCTGCTTCTTGCTGTTGGGACGTGGCCAACTCTGGATGGCCTCGACTTTGTTGAGTTGGGGTTTTATTACTCCCCTCCCAATGGTGTACCCAAGATATTTGGCCTCCTCCTGCCCAATGGTACACTTCTTGGGGTTAGCCGTAAACCCTGCTTCCCGAACAGAGTCCAGGACTGCTTGCACTTTTGGCAGATGTGAGGCCCAATCTGTGCTATGGACAATTATGTCATCCAGGTAAGCCGCAGCATACTTCCGATGGGGCCTCAGCATCTGGTCCATTTTCCGCTGGAATGTGGCCGGCGCATTCTGTAACCCGAACGGCATTCTTTTATATTGGAACGCCCCGTCTGGGGTTACAAATGCGGTTTTCTCTTTGGCCGACTTGGCCAGGGGGATTTGCCAATACCCTTTTGTGAGGTCAAGAGTCGTCATGTATCGGGCTGTTCCCAGCCGGTCGATCAACTCATCTATACGTGGCATGGGGTAGGTGTCAAATTTTGTAACTTTGTTCAACTGACGAAAATCGTTACAAAATCGCCAGCTCCCATCCGGTTTAGGCACCAACACAATGGGACTAGACCAATCACTTTGGGACTCCTCTATCACCCCTAAGTTCAGCATTTTCTGTACTTCCTCCCGTATTGCCTCCCGTCGGGCCTCTGGGATCCGATAGGGTTTTAACTTCACCCTTTCACCGGGCGGGGTAATAATGTCATGCTCTACCCCAGATGTTTGTCCCGGCAGCTCAGAGAATACCTCCTTGTTGCGAAGCACAAACTCCTTAACCTCCTGTTGTTGGGGTTGTGACAAGGTGGCTGCGATTCCAACCTCAGGAATCACGCAACCAGTTTGAGCTGGTGACCAAGTGTCTGCGACTAGGGACTCTCTATCCCTCCAGGCTTTCAACAGATTAACGTGATAGATCTGTTCGGGCTTTCGCCTTCCTGGTTGTCTGACCTTGTAATTCACTTCGCTCACTTTTTCCATTATCTCGTAGGGGCCTTGCCATTTGGCAAGGAATTTACTTTCAACCGTAGGGACAAGTACCAATATCCTATCCCCCGGGGAAAAGGTACGGGTCTTGGCTCCACGGTTGTACACTCTCTGCTGTGCCAACTGCGCTTGGGCCAAATGTTCCTTCACGATGGGCATTACCTGTGCAATTCGATCTTGCATCAGGGCGACATGCTCAATCACACTCCTGTGGGGAGAACTCTCACTTTCCCAAGTTTCCTTGGCAATATCCAACAGCCCTCTTGGGTGTCTCCCATACAGTAACTCAAAGGGGGAGAATCCCGTAGAGGATTGGGGCACCTCCCTAATAGCAAACATCAAATAAGGAAGTAGACAGTCCCAATCCCTTCCATCTCTATCCACCACTTTCTTCAACATTTGTTTTAGGGTTTTGTTGAATCTTTCAACCAGCCCATCGGTTTGGGGGTGATACACAGATGTACGCAATTGCGTCACTTTGAACAATTTACACAGCTCTTTCATAACCCGGGACATAAAGGGTGTACCTTGGTCCGTAAGCAGTTCTTTACAAATACCCACCCGGCTAAAAACAAGAGATAGCTCTTTGGCTATGGTTTTGGCCGAGGTATTTCTGAGAGGGATCGCTTCTGGATAACGGGTGGCATAGTCCATTATAACCAATATGTACTGGTGCCCCCTAGCGGACTTGATTATAGGACCTACCAAATCCATTGCGATTCTCTCAAACGGGACCTCAATGATGGGTAGAGGGACCAGCGGGCTACGGAAATGTGGCATCGGGGCCGACCTCTGACACACAGGGCAGGAGGAACAATAATTTTCTATGTCCTTCATCACCCCAGGCCAATAGAATCTCTGTAATACCCTCTCTCGGGTTTTCTCTGTCCCCAGATGACCTCCAAGAATGTGCCCATGGGCCAACTCCAACACCAACTTCCTGTAAGGTTTGGGCACCACAAGCTGCTCAACGGTTTCTTCTGCCCTTTTTGCCACCCGATACAGTAGGTCCTTCTCTACGCTGAAGTATGGGTAAGTGCCGGTATTATCTGGGTTCACTAACTCGCCATCTATTTTCACTACGTTTTCCCGTGCCTTTATTAGGGCGGGGTCTTTCAACTGTTCTGTGGCAAAGTTTTCCCTGTGAACCTCAAGATCAGAAAACTCCACAGACGGTAGGTTTTCGTCTGAGGAGGTGGGCTCCTCTCCAGTTTCTTGAGTCTCCCCTGCCAATACTGACAAGGGAAATTCCGGAGAGTCCTCACCACTCTCAGGGGAGTTCTGGCTATCACATTCCTGGTACATAGGGGCACCAGTGGGGGGCTCAGGATCATCCCACAGTTCCCAGAACTTCGGAAAATCCCTTCCCACAATGGCGTCATGCGGTAACTGAGATACTAAGCCCACTGGATGAGAGAGGGTACCTCTGGGGGTCTCGAAACACACTGTAGTCACTGGATACTCTCGGGTGTCCCCATGCACACAAATAACGGCTACCTTGCTATTCCCAGAGACCTCTGTTTTAACTAACTCAGCCTTTATCAGGGTCACAAGGCTACCTGAATCCAGCAATACCACAACATTTCTACCATTAATACACATTTTGCATAAATGTTTCTCAGTTCCCCGAATGGCAGTGCATGCGACTGTCGCACACAGCGACTGACGTCTGCCCGTCAGAAAGTCACACTGCATGGGTTCCTCCACAACCGGGCAATTTGCTGCAATATGTCCCGCTTGCCGGCAGCGGTAGCAAACGATCCTTCTTGCGGCCTCTTGAGCCGCTGATTTCCCAGGCTGTTCTCGCCAAACTTGGGGTAGAGCTCCCACCCTCTCACTCTCTCCACCCTCACCCCTTGGAATCCTCTTATCCGCCCCTGGGGATGGTCTGGTCTTAGGGTGGAAAGTCCGAGTGTCTCTGGAAGAGGCCGTCAGGTTCTCTGTAGCCAAGTATTTCTCCACACGATCCACAAGACCATCGGCCGTCTCTGGGTCTCCATGGCTTACCCACTTTTGGATGGCAGTAGGAAGAGCTCTCAAAAACCGATCCATTACAACACGTTCCACAATCTTTGGTGCGGACAAAGTCTCTGGCTGTAGCCACTTTCTGCTCAGGTGAATGAGATCATACATTTGAGACCTGGGGGGTTTTCCAAGCTGGAAAGTCCAGTTATGCACACGCTGAGCCCGGACAGCCAGGGTGACACCCAGCCTTGCCAATATTTCAGCTTTTAGCATCACATAGTCTTTTGCTTGGTTAGGCTCTAGGTCATAGTAAGCTTTCTGCGATTCACCAGTTAACAGAGGAGCCACTAGTCCAGCCCACTGCTCCTCAGGCCACTTTTCTCTTTCAGCGGTCCTTTCAAATGTGGTCAAAAATACCTCTGGATCATCCTCTCCAGTCATTTTTGTCAATAAACGACTCACCCCAAAGGACGCGGTATTAGTGGGACGGCTTTCCTCACTGGTCTGCGGACGTTGCTGCATTACTGCTTCCATCTGTTGTTGTAGTCTCTGCTCTTGCTTCTGCAACAGGTCTATGAAGCGGGCCTCAGATTGCTGTTGGGCTTGTTGCTGAGCCTCCAGACTCTGTTGTAAAGTTGCAAGGCTCTGTTGATGAGCTTGCTGCTGGGCTGCAAGGCTCCTTTGCAAACCTGCATTTGTCTGCTGTTGATTGGCATTTGCTAGAGCCAGCTGTTTCAGTATCTCCTCCATGCTGGCTTAAAAAAAAACTGCCACTGGTTCTCCACCAACTGTGAGGGGGTTAGCTCGGCAGCGGGTGTGTGTGACCCCCGGGATGGGCTCCCCACCCAAAAACAGGCCCAGCAGACGGAGGTTGTGGTTTTCAAAATCAAAAAGGTGCGGTTTATTTTCTATTTACAGTGACAAAAACACAGCAAGGCAAAAAAAAACATAAACAAAATAAATCCTGGTCAACTTGACCTCTGACTAAACATACAGGTTTCCTAACTAACAACTGGGATCAGCCTAGTGCTGTCCTAGTCCCTAAGTCCCTGGTTTTAAATGTCCAAGCAAATATATAGCCACACAGGCTTTCTCTCACCGCACAGGGGTTCACTCTCCCTAGACAGTCCACACAGGTCTGCTTCCAGGCATGAGCTAACATCTAATGAATCTGGGAGTTTCTTATAGAGGCCTAAATGAGCTGACAAGGTTCAGCTGGTCTCATCAACTCCCTGTCTGCACGACGCCCAGCCCTCTCCCTAGAGGTATGAGTCATCCATGAGCCCACTAGTCTCAGCTGGGCTTATACAACTCTCCACCTAGCTGTATAAGTCGGTGTAAAGCCTGAATCTGGGCGAAATATATCTACCCCCCTGGATGCAACCAGGTGACTTTACCTTCCTGCTGTCACAATATATATATGTATTTTTTTTTGCAGAGAATATAGAGAATAAAATGGCGATTGTTGCAATATTTTATGTCACACAGTATTTGTGCAGCGGTCTTTTAAGCGCAATTTTTTGGGGAAAAGGATGCTTTCATGAATTAAGAAAAAAATTCAACCGTAATGTTAGCCCAATTTTTTTGTATAATGTGAAAGATGATGTTACACCGAGTAAATAGATACCAAACATGTCACGCTTTGAAATTGCACACACTCGTGGAATGGCGACAAACTACGGTACCTAAAAATCTCCATAGGCGACGCTTTAAAAAACGGTTACCAGGTTAGAGTTACAGAGGTCTAGTGCTAGAATTATTTCTCTTGCTCTGACGATCGTGGCTATACCTCACACGTGTGATTTAAACACCGTTACGTATGCGTTTTATTTGCTGCGAGAACTCGCGGGGACAGGGGCGCTTTAAAAAATATATATTTTTTTTTATTTATTTATTTATCTATTTTGTTTTTTTTTACATTGTTTTTTTAAAAAACAAAAAAATGTTTGATCACTTTTATTGCTGTCACAAGGAATGTAAACATCACTTGTGACAGTAATAGGTGGTGACAGGTACACTTTATGGAGGGATCGGGGGTTTAAAAAAAACAAATCCCTCCTTTGCACTTCAAAGTATTCAGATCGCCAAAACGGCGATTCTAAATACTGTATTTTTTTTTTAAACCGGCGCCATTGGCAGCCGAGTAAACCGGAAGTGACGTCGCTTCCGTGTTTATGTACAGGAGACTGGAACAAAGCCATTTCCGGCTTCGTGCCAGTCTGTCTCTAGCCACCGGAAGTGGCAGATCGGGTCCCCTGGTGGGACGGGAGGCCCGGTAAGAGCGACGGGAGTGGGGGACGTCCCCTCTCGCTCCTCCGGGATAACAACCGAAGGGCTTTTAGCCGCATCGGTTGTTATCCCTGGAAAGCCGCCCGTCCGCTCTAAAAAACAGTACCAGGATGATGCCTGTAGCTGCTGGCATCATCCCGGTATAACCCCCTAAAGCTGAGGCCGCATATTTGCATATGGTCGGCGCTAAGGTGTTAAATTACATATGGCGGAAGAAATTTCATGTAAAATGTAAAAGCTCCCCTATTGTTATTTTTAAAAGGTATTTAACCATGTCATATTACTGACATATAACTAATCAGATGAGAAAGAGCTGCTCATGCCCCAGATCAGGCAGCACTTCCACGTGGTATAAAAACAGTAAAATAATCCAGTGGCTTCAATACCGTGTACAACACTGGCAAGGCATAAATATGCAGATCAGGAATTCACTCTGAATTTCTAATTATTATGCCTGTTCCAGGCCAGTGACAAGGGTTGCCAACCCCCCAAAGGGGAGGAAGTAGAGAGGAGACATTGTTAGAACTGGCATCAGAGGAGGGTGGAACTTTTATTGAAATAAATTAGTCTGAAACGGTATTACGCTATGGACCATTTCTTTTTCTTCCCATGTGAATGAGTCTATTTAGTGGATGACCCGCCCTCCTGTCTGCAGCTATTCTGGTGACCAGCTTCCCGCGAGAGATCCGAAATTTCAACAAACTTATCGTTAGGAGCCTACTATCCAGTATTGTCTGCTAAGAGTTTATTTCATAGGGGGACTTCTTTAACCCCCAGGACTGCATGGGTGGAAGTGATGGTGAAAAAAACCTTGTTGAAATCTTGATTCCTTGGACATGATCACAGCATATCTGCACAGTGGACTGAATATAGTGTTGCATATTGAACTTAAATCACCGTAATGGTGAAGTGATTACATTGTTGCAACATATTAATTGCTTAACTTACATATTTTGCAATATTTGATGATAGCACATTTTTAAATTTTAAATATTGAGTGTGCTAATTTGTGTAGCGCTGCCTACACAAATTAGTTTTCTGTGTTTTTTATTAACTGATAATACATTGAAAAATTACTGACAGAGCACAACCTGAAATATGACTGAAACTCTTCTTATAAACTAGAACAATTGATATTTAAAAAGAAAAAACAATATTCAAACATCAGCAATATTCATAACAAGTAATCTGCCTGTATAAAAACAAATAAAATGCTGAGCTATATTAAGATTACCAATGTGATATGACACGTATAAGATGCATGAATATCTTAGTGCAAACTGTGACAGGATTTTGCTTTGCCAGCACAATGGACATTGGACATTTTTTTTTTATTATTATTTAATTATTATTTAATATGTTTGATAAGTCATTCATGCACTTTATTTGTATGTGTCATATCACATTGGTTACTTCAATATAGTGCGGCACTTTTCATCTGTTATTATTTGCCAGCACAATAGACATTTTATGTATTATATGTTATTATGTTTAATATCATGCTTGCACTAAGATATTCATGCATTTTATATGTGTCATATCACATTAGTAATCTTAATATAGTGTGGCATTTTATTGGTTTTTATACATTTATGCACTCATGAGATTGTGATCAGAGCCAGCATTTGTATCGATTTAGAAGGTTCTGAGTCATTCGTTTGCTTTGCTCGCAAGCTTATTCAGTTTATCATGTAATCTGCCCGACTTTACAGTTAAAAAATCAAAACAGCGTGACTAAATGTGAGCATGAGTAGGAATATGAAAGGCCTGAGACACCCTGGAATAGAACACAAAATCAAGTTCTATAAATGATGGCCAGATTTTGCCTAACAGTGGCAGGGATTTGTATACACTACGCAAATATGTAGAAGCTTTTTTACCCACAAAATACTCCTAATTACTGTGCCCTCACAGACACATATAAACCTCGGAACAAAGAATCAGTTTCTTAAACAATTGAACATTTCCATTACATATGCGTTTCTGCACACAAAAAGATATCGCTTTGTCTAACTGAGCCTACCTTAAAAAATAACTTAGTTGAAACAAGCAACCGTTGCGACAATAAACTATTTGGTCATATTTGTAATGCACAACATAATGTAAAGAGTGCAGGGGTCACAAGTAACAAACAAAACAAGAGGTTAGGATGAGCCTACCCATTCACATCGGCGCCTCCCACTTACATTAGTATCCCAAGAGTTCTCCTCTACTTTAGAGTCACAAGAGTCTCCCCTTACACCAGAGTCCCCCCCATATTTCACAGCCCTTTATCAGTTTCTTCCTAAAGCGGATCTTCACTGCATCTGAGCACCACAAACCAAAAACACTATTCAATTCATTTTTAATATTCAAAGCAAACTCCCCCATCCATCTACGTCTCCATGCTTTATTTTCTTGAGAAATCACTTTGAAAAACAGCCCCCAGCATTTCTAGCCATGGCCATCTTGAGTAAGGGCAAATTATTAATGTAGCATTTATTTCCTGGAATCCATCTGCCCTTAGCTCAAGCATGCATGCAAGAGAGTGTGCTTAGCTGAGAAATCCCCTCCTCCCCTTCAAATCCCCTCCCCTTCCCTCCTGAAGACTCCTGGGATGTATAACATAATTTGCCTAGGCAAGAAACCAGGACATAACTGAAGAAATCTAAAAACAAAAAGTTTAAAACAAGTTAATATGATATACTTTCCTACCTCTTTACAAATGCTAGCAACATGAGGATTAAAAATAATCAATGCTGATTGGGAGAGTGGAGTTCCACCAGTGTCTCCAACATTCCCCACTTATATAAGAGTCCCCCCCCCCCTTACATCAGGGTTTCCTATTATATCAGTGTCCCCAACATTCCCCACTTCTCAGCAGGACAGAAGCTGGGAGGGGGCACAAGGAGGTAGAGTAGGTCTGGAAGAGGTTCCATCTATTTCATTCTGAATGCTGAAGCAAGCCATTGTCTGGGCCAGTCCTGGCAACCAACAACTATGACAGCAGTGCCGGTGAGGTGTAACTGCAACCTGCAATGGAGACTACGGGGGGAGCCAGCTAAGGTATTTTGATGCACAGTTTCTCCCATCCACATATGTTTACAAATGGGAGCAGGGGAGGGCTGGTAGCCTTAGGCCTGGGGGGCAAGTCCAGTCAAGTGGCCCACTGAACCGCCGAATCAGCTCACCATCCATGGCCCACCTGGTTTTTCAATGCAGCCTCACCAGTGCTTATCAGTGCAGCCAACTCCAGTGCCCATCAATGAAGCCTGATCACTGGGGCAGGTTACATGGGATGTATGGTGGGGGAGATGGGGGGTCAGCTAGGAGTGTCAGGGTCTCTCACCTCAGCGATCTCAGTTCAGCAGGTCCTTGCACGCCCCGGTCTCCTGGGGGGGTAACGTTCCTGATCCTGGGGTCTAGTTGCAGCCAGCGCCCAGCCCTGCAGCCCTGTGTTCCGACTCCCTGGCACGCCCTGCCTCTGTCTGCTTCCAAGAATCCGGTCCCAGGGAGTTGTAGTTTCCTCTGCGTTGCTGTGTTTTCCACCCACCGGAAGCTTGAGCGTGGACTACAACTCCCGGAATGCAACAGCTAGTGGTCGGCCGCCATGGCCGTTCCCCCGGCCCGACTTCCTAGACCAGAATAAAAAAGAAAATGGTAGCGGGCAGCGGCTGCCGGCCATTTTGAACATAAGTTAGGGCGGCCTGGGAGGCAATTGCCACCCTGCCCCCTGGCCCAGCCCTCCCCTGAATGGGAGAAATAAAGGTGTTTTTACAAACTGTCTGAAAATATGGAAAGTTGGCAACCCTGCCAGTGACCCCGGAATTTCTCTAAGTACAGGTTTAGTTTAACCTCTGTTCTGCCTGATTTCCACATGGGATGATCTGTTGCACTCAAACATAGAATCCAGGATTTTTATCTCTCAGGATGAAATAATTCTTTCTTATTAGGCTCAGTTCACAAAGCTAACACCCTAGGATAAGTATCTTAATTTTAATTTCTTTTTTAATTGATAGTTATTTTCAGCTGAGCCCAATGAGATTTAAAAATGACCGTCACACAGTTAAAAAATAAAGCTCTAAATCTTTGCATAAAGCTGTTGTGTTCGTGTGACCTCTTATTACTTATCCATTAATGTTGTTAAAATCGAATTCAAATAAAACAGCTTATAAAACTATATCATTTTTGAGTAGTACTCCTAACGTTTTTCTCTTAGGTGTCTAATCCCCTCAGGTAGGAGGAACGGAATATGTATGCACAAGGACTAAAAATAAAGTTAATTTCAGTTACTGTAGTGGACACCTAAGGGTCTCTCCCAACGTATCGCAAGTTTACAGAAGAAGCCCCAGGATCCTCCCCAAAGTATATTTTTGCTTCACTGAGTGCCGCTCTTCAGCATGCTGTAATGTAACTTCCATGTATTTTAAATAGACTGTGGAATGGGGTTTTATTTATTTATTCTTAAGATATGAATTTTATTTTTAGCTTGTCTTCTCAGTAAAATTGTGTTCACTGAAAATTAAAATCCTTGGGAATTGTGCATCAAAAACTTTGGTTTTTGTTTTGCTTTTTAAGTAATTATCCCTAGTAATAGTTAAACCTATAAAATAGGTTAAATAAACTCACCAGCACTATATCCACCTACCAACACCAAGCTATAAAATGTGTTTTTTGTTGCCTACAATTTCAAAATATACAAATCCAGACTTTCTGGATCTGGTCCCTAGCTCTACTTGGTATGAGCACCTAAACTAGGGCATATACAATGCACCAAGAAAACATGTCCTATGTCCTCCCCTCCCTTATCCATAAAGACCAAGTGGGATTTGTCCTGCTTCGCCAGGCGGGGGACAATACTAGGAAAATAATTGATCTGGTGGAGGTGGCGAACAGGGAGGGCCGGCAATCCCTACTACTTAGTTTGGATGCTGAGAAGGCTTTCGATCGCCTGGGGTGGCCCTTCCTGTTCGCCACACTATGCCATGTGGGGTTCAGGGGACCTTTCCTGCAAGCTATTCTACACCTATACTCCGCTCCTTCCTCTCAAGTCAAGACCCCTTTGCTCTTTCCTCCGCGTTCCCAGTGACTAATGGCACTAGGCAGGGATGTCCACTATCCCCCTACTTTTTGCGCTTTGCGTCGAACCCCTGGCCGCCACTATTCGCAGGAACCAGGACATCAGGGACATACTAGTTAGAGATCGGGAGTTTAAAATTTCACTATTTGCTGACGACATAATCCTCACACTGACCCAACCTAGGACCTCCCTCCCGAACCTACATGCAAAACTAGACCGTTTTTGGGGCTCTTTTCGGGTTACAAAATAATTTACCAGGAGAATTCCTGCCCCCCCCCCCCTTCCGCTCTATCAGGGCCCTTCTCCTGCAGTGGAAGAAACACCACATCTCCCTACTGGGGAGGGTGGTGTCAGTAAAGATGACGATTCTCCCAAAAATACTGTACCTGTTCCAAACCCTGCCCATTCCGGTGCCCTACGCCCACCTGAGAAAACTCCAGACTGACCTGCTCCAATATACTTGGGACTACAAACGCCATAGGATTCCCCGTTCGGTACTACTGGCAGCGCGCTCGGACAGAGGCTTGGCCTATCTGGACCTCGTTAAATATTATCAGGCAGCTCAGTTGAAGGCCATAGCCTCCTGGTTTCCCTTGCGTTCTTATAATAAATGGACGGAAATAGAAAAGCTATGGCTCGCCCCGGTACACCCAAACAATTTGCTGTGGAGTGAAAAAAAACTTTGGCGGACGTGGCGCAAACTGACACGCCAACATAAGTTGACCTCCGACAGCTCCCTCCTCACCTCCTTTGCTTGCAATCCCAAGATGCCAGATAGCCTTACCCACCGAATGTCCTCGCCATGGACTACACAGAACCTTTTTCACTTTGGGAACACGGTGAACCCCCTGACCCGCAAACTGCGCTCTTTTGCTGAGCTGCAGGCCAAGTATGATCTGCCGCGCCAGGAGTTTTATGGATATCTCCAGATACGCTATTATGCCTTGACTATCACACCAAACCTGCAATTTTCTCCCTCAACACATTTTGAAAGGCTGATATTGGCAGGCTCCGCACAGAAGGGCTTGATCTCTGATATATATAACATTCTGAACACGTGGCCCGTGGATACTGTGGGCAAACACACCTATATGGTTAAATGGGAAAAGGCCCTTGGTGAGGAAATCTCCATGGAGCAATGGCGGGTGATCTGGTCTCAGGTGGCGAAAAGCTTGCTTTGCACACTTTACAAAGAGAACACGTACAAAATCCTTAATTTTTGGTATATGACCGCTGATGTCCTCCATGCCATATATCCCACTAGCTCCGACCGCTGCTGGCGCTGCCAGGGGGCTAGGGGAACCCTTCTCCATATCTACTGGAGCTGCCCGTTGATAGCTCCTTTCTGGAACTCGGTCCAGCAGTTGCTGGCTCGGCTTCTCGATAGGTCGATTCCCCTTACTCCGAAATTCTGCCTACTAGGACTATCCCCACTGAAAGTCCCTGCTCCCTACAAGAAACTGACCCGACATGTTCTCACAGTGGCGTGTTGTCTGGTGGCATTGCACTGGAAATGCAGCTCCCCTTCCCCCTCCCGAGGCTCTATATGCCAGGATTAAAGATCTAAAACTGATGGAGAAGATGACGGCTAGAATGCAAGACAGACTTGAGGCCCATGATAAGGTCTGGGAGTTGTGTGTCATGGATATGCAGTAGTGTTTGTCTGTCAGCTTACCTTCCTTCCCATGTGTTCATCTTAGAGGCCTGAGCCCTTTCACCTGGCTTCCTTTATAATCTCCTCCCAGCCAGACTCCACCCCAGGCCCTATCACAGAACACTATATTAACCTGTGCACTGCAAGCCTGCTTGGCTGATCAACGTGTTTGTTAGGCATTGAGTGTTTGGGTTCCTGCCTGCCGTGTGCTACGTCTGTCTCTCTGTTACATATTTGGCTTGTCCCCGACTATCCCTGTCTGCTCGTGACCCTTGACCTTCGGCTCGTTCTTTCGTTATCCTTGTCTGCTTGTGGCCCCTGACCTTCAGCTTGTTATTCGGTTCTCTCATATCTTGTGCTGCTGCTTCCCCTCTTTTCCCCTTATCCTACGGGGCGTGAGCTAGGAAACTCCAGGGGCCGCGACCTGGTCCCAGCCTGCAGCATAACATCCTCACCACTAGAGGCCCTGGAGAAGACCTGCTGGGTCTTAGACTCCGCGCCCTGGGGAATCTTGGCTCTAGCTTCCGTTAGGATCCCGGTTGTGCTCCTCTGGTCCCGCTTTCCACAACCACCCAGTTTCCTATCCGCAGCAGTCAGCCATAGGGTTCACTACCTTGCGGTGCACTCCTGTCCCCCTACGGTGTGCATCTGTCACCTGGCCACAGGTGACCTTGACAGTTTGATCAGCCATGAACCCGGCTGACATCCCGTTACCCGTGGATGATCCGTTGCAGGGCATAGTTTGCAGACTTGAAACCCAGGAATCGAATCAGACTCAGGTGATGCGATTCCTCCAGGATCTGGCTTCTCGCTTTGAGCAGCTTCAGGCCTCCTTGGGAACCCTGAATCCGCAACCTCAAATGCAACCAGCGGCTGCACCTATTGCACCAGTCGCAGCCACACACTCACTACAACTGCCAGCTCCGTCCCGTTTCTCTGGGGACTCCAAGGCTTGCAGGGGGTTCCTTAGCCAATGCACAATTCATTTTGAGCTCCAGCCCCAAAACTTCCTGTCTGATCGGGCTAAGGTAGCCTATATCATTTTCCTCCTCTCTGGTGAAGCTTTAGCCTGGGCAGCCCCTCTGTGGGAACTGAATGATCCAGTGGTTTCTAGCCTGTCTGGCTTCTTGAAACTTTTTCGGAATATCTTCGAAGAACTGGCTCGTGTCTCTTCAGCGGCCAGCGCCCTTTTACGTCTCCGCCAAGAGTCTGCTTCTGTGGGACAGTATGCCCTTCATTTCCGCATACTGTCGGCTGAGTTGAGCTGGAACAATGAGGCCTTAGTCGCAACCTTTTTGCATGGCCTGTCTGATAGAGTGAAGGATGAATTAGCAGGAAGAACCATCCCCACTGATCTGGCCGGCGTTATCTCCTTGTGTAACCAGATCGATATTCGCTTTCAGGAGAGGACCTTAGAAAAGCAACGCCAGCACTCCTTGGTTCTTAGTCAGCCTGAGCTCCCCTCTCTTCGACCCGTAGAGCATCTCCTACCAGCTGAGGAACCCATGCAGCTGGGTCGGACCAGGCTATCCCCCGAGGAACGTGCTAGGCGCAGAACTCTTGGTCTGTGTCTTTACTGTGGGGGCAAAGGTCATTTTCGTGACACTTGCTCTCTTTGTCCAGAAAAACGTTCGGGTCCACTTCATCTGGAAAGTGGAGTATTGGACCCAGAAATATCACCTTCCCCTTCTCGTCTTCTGCTTTCTGTGTTCCTTCATGTTGGTGCTTCTTCTCATTCGGTCTCAGCATATCTGGATTCCGGAGCCGCTGGTAATTTTATGGACTGGGAAATCGCATCGTCCATGAGACTTACTCTTTTGCCCCTCACCACACCATTGGTGGTCTTGGCGATTGATGGTACTGTTCTCCCAGGGGGACCTATCCGCTTCCAGACCCCCCCTGTTAAGATGTCGGTAGGGACACTCCACCAGGAGTGGTTATCCTTCCTTATCTTACCCAAGGCCTCAACGCCTATAATTTTGGGTCTCCCATGGTTACAGCTCCATTCTCCTCATGTGGACTGGACTACTGGACAGATCCTGGCTTGGGGTCCCTCCTGTTCCTCGTCATGCCTTCGCAAGGTTGCCCCCTGTGAATCTGAGCCAGTCATTCATTCCAGGTTGCATAACCATTTACATTTCTCTGTCCCTAACCACCCTTGGACACACAGCCAGGCTAGCTTGTCTACAAGTCCTGCAGTCGCTACGTCTTGCGATGCGATTCAGGTAGTCGCTACACCTGACTCAGCTATTCACTCTGCCTCTGTACTAGTTATGCCAGTCCAGCCCATGCCCAGTGAGCCTCCTACTTTTTCTTGTTCGGGACATTCTGCTTGTCCTTCTGCTATTCAGTTTGACTCCGGCGACATGTCACCTTCTAACCAACCTGACTTCAGGGTTCCACTGACATCTGCCCAGTCTGATGGTCCTGTGCAAGATGACCAGTTCCCCTTTAAGGGTCTAGGGGACCCCCCTCAGATTCCTGTTGATCCTCTCATGCCCTTGCTTATTCCTAGAGAGCCTTTGGTCCTCAATAGATCTTCTTGTCATCTCCCTACCTCGTTTTCGGTCTCTGAGGATAATCTTAAGTACGAGGTTAGACAAGTTCTGGATTCTCGGCTCTGCAGAGGCATTCTTCAGTACCTTGTGCATTGGAGAGGTTTTGGTCCTGAGGAGGTGTCTTGGATCGCTGCATCTGATGTCGCTGCACCTCATCTGTTGAGAAGGTTTCATCAGAGATTTCCCTTTAAGCCTGGGCCCAGGCGGGGGAGGGCCCATAAGAGGGAGGGTACTGTCATGGATATGCAGTAGTGTTTGTCTGTCAGCTTACCTTCCTTCCCATGTGTTCATCTTAGAGGCCTGAGCCATTTCACCTGGCTTCCTTTATAATCTCCTCCCAGCCAGACTCCACCCCAGGACCTATCACAGAACACTATATTAACCTGTGCACTGCAAGCCTGCTTGGCTGATCAACGTGTTTGTTAGGCATTGTGTGTTTGGGTTCCTGCCTGCCGTGTGCTACGTCTGTCTCTCTGTTACATATTTGGCTTGTCCCCGACTATCCCTGTCTGCTCGTGACCCTTGACCTTCGGCTCGTTCTTTCGTTATCCTTGTCTGCTTGTGGCCCCTGACCTTCAGCTTGTTATTCGGTTCTCTCATATCTTGTGCTGCTGCTTCCCCTCTTTTCCCCTTATCCTACGGGGCGTGAGCTAGGAAACTCAAGGGGCCGCGACCTGGTCCCAGCCTGCAGCATAACATCCTCACCACTAGAGGCCCTGGAGAAGACCTGCTGGGTCTTAGACTCCGCGCCCTGGGGAATCTTGGCTCTAGCTTCCGTTAGGATCCCGGTTGTGCTCCTCTGGTCCCGCTTTCCACAACCACCCAGTTTCCTATCCGCAGCAGTCAGCCATAGGGTTCACTACCTTGCGGTGCACTCCTGTCCCCCTACGGTGTGCATCTGTCACCTGGCCACAGGTGACCTTGACATTGTGGCACCGCCGGGAGGACCCACCATGAACCGGTAACTACACCAGATTGATGACTACTCACCCCTTTTCGCTTTCTTTTTTACTTCCCCCCCCCCCTTTTTTTCTCCTTCTTTTCTCTTTTTTTTTTTCTCATGAGTTCCCTTGGGACTCTTATTAGTATAATTGTATGTTATTGCACTTAACGGCTATTCCATTCCATGCACTTACTTAGTTCTAAAAAGTATAAGCTCAGAACACACTGTCGATTCTTTGATATCACTTGATAGGTAAGATAGTGATCCTGATTCTGATGAATGTGAAGATTGCAACCATATTGCTTGAAATACACGTGTAATGTCTTGAATGTATATCTGTTTAAGAAATTTCTAAATAAAACTGTTATTGAAAAAAAAAAAATGGTCACTATCTGCCACTGCTGTCTAGCATTTCTGCCTGGTTTAAAGGCCTAGCTGAAATGATCATTCTTGGCAGGTAAAATACTTAATGCATATGATTTCTACATATGTATTTAGCCTATAGGGTCTCATTCACACTTGCAAATGGGGCCTGACAGCACCTCAAGCTATTTGCGACTGTTTGCATGTAATTGCATGTGCAGCAAGTACCAACAGATGATCAGCCCTGGCCCCAGATAGTCTAACGCAGCTAATCACAGGGAACCCCACTGAGTCTCCCACAGGTAATCGCAAATTGCCCCATACGCAAGTGTAAATGGGAACTAAATGTACAGCAACACATCAGAAGTCCAGACTCATCCAAGACAGCCCCACAGTTTATCAGCATCAGAAACAACACACCAGAAACTGGAGGTCAAAAGCTAGGTTTTCTGCTGTGTGGCTAGCTGGATTGGGTGCTGAAGATATTTTGTTATATATTATAATTGCTCCAGCCAAATGCGCTTTTGGCCTGCTAAATAGAGAGTCCGCCACTTTGTGGTTTGCGGTTTCTGATGCAGACCTGCTTTGGTGGTTCTCATGATTTGTTACTGAACCTTTGAAGGACAACTTTACTTCCAATGGACATTGCCAGAGGCTGATGCCCCGTACACACGATCGGTTTTCCCGTCGGAAATAAAACCAATGGTTTTCCCGACAGAATTCCTCTCAAGCCTGCCTTGCATACACACGGTTACACAAAAGTCCGGTGAACTTTTGACTGCCAAGAACGCAGTGACGTAAAAGACTATGACGAGCCGACAAAATGACGTTTTATGTTTCAGAGCATGCGTCAAATTGTTTCTGAGCATGCGTGATTTTCTTCCTGTCGGAAAAGCATACAGACGAACGTTTTTTCCGCTAGGATTTTTTCCTGACGGGAAAAAAGAGATCCTGCTCTTTTTTTTTCCGGCAGTTTTCCTGTGGGAAAAAGTCCGATGGAGCATACACATGCTCGGGATTCCCGACGAAAAGCTCTCATCTGACTTTTTCCGACGGGAAAACCGGTCGTGTGTACGGGGCATTAGACAAAGGTGACATTACTGATCTGCAGGTAGAACGATTTTCCATCAATTTAATCCAGTGCATGTCCATGTAAATAAAATGGTCTGGACTGTATACTCTGCTCATACATATTTGTATGCACATTATGGTCTCAGATTAGAATAATGCCGCGTACACACGATTGGAATTTCCGACAAACAAAACCGTGGATTTTTTTTCCGCCGGATGTTGGCTCAAACTTGTCTTGCATACACACGGTCGCACAAATGATGCTCGGAAATTCTGAACGTCAAGAACGCAGTGATGTACAACACTATGACGAGCCGAGAAAAATGAAGTACGATGATTCCGAGCATGCGTCAAATTGATTCCGAGCATGCGTAGAATTTTTGTGCGTCGGAATTGGATACACACGATCGAAATTTCCGACAAGAACTTTTGTTGCCGGAAAAATTGAGAACCTGCTCTCAAATATTTGTTGTCGGAAATTCCGACAGCAAATGTGCGATGGAGCCTACACATGGTCAGAATATCTGACCAAAAGCTCATATCGAACATTTGTTGTCGAAATATCCACACTAGAATAATGCCGCGTACACACGATCGGAATTTCCGGCAACAAAACCGTATTTTTTTTTCCGTCGGATGTTGGCTCAAACTTGTATTGCACACACACACAGTCGCACAAATGTTGCTCGGAATTTCCGATGGTCAAGAACGCGGAGACTACGACGAGCCGAGAAAAATTAAGTACAATGATTCCGAGAATGCGTCAAATTGATTCCGAGCATGCGCAGCACTTTTGTGCGTCAGAAATGGCTACACATGGTCGGAATTTCCAAAAATAACTTTTGCCGTCGGAAAAATAGAGAACCTGCTCTCAATCATTTGTTGTCGGAAATTCCGACAGCAAATGTCCGATGGAGCATACACACGGTCGGAATTTCCGACGAAAAGCTCCAGTCGAACATTTGTTGTCGGAAATTCCGACCGTGTGTAGGCGCCATTAGAGACCATATTTTACAGACTTGTCTTTGGTATGGCGGAATTTAAATGTGTTTGCAAATATATGCAACAGAATGCTGGGTTGATTAAATGCTTGAAAATTACTGTAAATGTATTTAAAATGTGTTAAAACCAAAAACAAGGGGTCTTGGTTGCATTCGTTTTCTTATTTGGGCTTTTTTCCTGTACAGTATTTTCTCCTGGTGATCCAGCCAGTAAGTCCGGTATTTCTTAACCTACTTTAACAGACCAAGCTGTTCAGACAAAGCGGCAAGTAGAGAGTTAAGTAAAATCTATCAGAAATGCCTAAACTGTCCAGGTGTCAAGAGGTGCCACATACCAATAGTAAATCGAAAGGGACAAAGTTGGGAAGGGACTTAGGCCCGGTTCACACAGGGGCGGCACGACTTCGGGGGCGACCTCGGCGGCGCGATCTCAAGACGACTTGAGACGCCTGCTGAGGCAATTTGCATAATGACTTCTGTATAGAAGTCAATGCAAGTCGCCTTGCGTCGCCCCCAAAAGAAGTACAGGAACCTTTTTCTAAGTCGGAGCGACCTGAGTCGCTCCTATTAGAACGGTTCCATAGCACAGAGCGGGACGCGACTCGTCAGGCAACCGAATCGCCTGACGAGTGGCCCCTATGTGAACCGGGCCTTAAGGCACCAATGTAGACTCAAGATTATATCGAATGTAGAAAAATTAATTATATTTGTACATAAATTAACCACTTCAGCCCCGGAAGGTTTTACCCCCTTAATGACCAGAGCGTTTTTTGCGATTTGGCACTGCATCGCTTTAACTGACAATTGCGTGGTCGTGCGATGCTGTACTTAAACAAGATTGATGTCCTTTTTTTTTCCTCACAAATAGAGTTTTCTTTTGGTGGTATTTGATCACCTCTGCGGTTTTTATTCTTTGCGCTATAAACAAAAAAACAGCGACACTTTTGAAAAAAAAAAACATTTATTTTTTTGAAAAAAATGTCTTCATTAGTTTAGGCCGATATGTATTCTTCTACATATTTTTAGTAAAAAAAAAACGCAATAAGCGTATATTGATTGGTTTGCACAAAAATTATAGCGTCTACAAAATAGGGAATAGATTTATGGCATTTTTATTATTTTTTTACTAGTAATAGCCGTGATCTGCAATTTTTATCGGGACTGCGACATTGCGGCGGACAGATCGGACACTTTTGACACTTTTTTGGGACCATTGACATTTATACAGCGATCAGAGTTAAAAATAGCCACAGATTACTGTGTAAATGTCACTGACAGGGAAGGGCTTAACACTAGGGGGTGATCAAGGGGTTAACTGTGTTCCCTATGAGTGTTTCTAACTGTGGGGGGGTGGGCTTACTGGGACATGACAGAGATCACTGTTCCGGACTACTAGGGAGTTTAACAAGACACGTGGCCACTCATTAAAATTAGAAGAAAAGAGGTTTAACCTTAAACTATGTAGAGGGTTCTTTACTGTAAGAGCGGCAAGGACGTGGAATTCCCTTCCACAGGCAGTGGTTTCAGCCGGGGGCATCGATGGTTTCTAAAAACTATTAGATAAGCACCTGAACGACCACAACATACAGGGATATACAATGTAATACTGACATATAATCTGTGAGGGGGTTAGCTCGGCAGCGGGTGTGTGTGACCCCCGGGATGGGCTCCCCACACAAAACAGGCCCAGCAAACGGAGGTTGTGGTTTTCAAAATCAAAAAGGTGCGGTTTATTTTCTATTTACAGTGACAAAACACAGCAAAGCAAAAGAAACATAACCAAAATAAATCCTGGTCAAGTTGACCTCTGACTAAACATACAGGTTTCCTAACTAACAACTGGGATCAGCCTAGTGCTGTCCTAGTCCCTAAGTCCCTGGTTTTAAATGTCCAAGCAAATAGCCACACAGGCTTTTTCTCACCGCACAGGGGTTCACTCTCCCTAGACAGTCCACACAGGTCTGGTTCCAGGCATGAGCTAACATCTAATGAAGCTGGGAGTTCTTATAGAGGCCTAAATGAGCTGACAAGCTTCAGCTGGTCTCATCAACTCCCTGTCTGCACGACGCCCAGCCCTCTCCCTAGAGGTATGAGTCATCCATGAGCCCACTAGCCTTATACAACTCTCCACCTAGTTGTATAAGTCGGCGTAAAGCCTGAATCTGGGCGAAATATATCTACCCCCCTGGATGCAACCAGGTGACTTTACCTTCCTGCTGTCACATACCCCCCCCCCTCTTGTTTTAACCTCGGGGTTGGAACACCAGCAATCAGGCATTCATGTACTCGAGACAAAGCATCCACATTCCCCATTTGAACGCCAGGGCGATGCTTTACTGTGAAGTTGAATTCCTGGAGGGCCAGGAACCACCTATTCACTCTTCTATTTGTTTCCTTGTTTTGAGCCATCCACTTTAACGGAGCGTGATCCGTAACCATGTCAAAGTGCCTACCTAGCAGGTAGTACCGAAGGGAATCTAGAGCCCACTTCACCGCTAAACACTCCTTTTCAACGGTGGCGTAATTTACCTCATGGGACTTCAACTTCCTGCTGAGGTAAATGACTGGGTGCTCTTCCCCGTTCCAGACCTGGGACAATACTGCTCCTAACCCCACATCTGACGCATCACTTTGTACGACAAAGTCTTTAGAGAAGTCGGGTGAGTACAACACTGGCTGGCTACATAAGGCTTGTTTCAAGAATTGGAATGCTGCCTCAGCCTCGGGGGTCCATTTAATCATGACCGACCCTTTCCCCTTCGTCGGGTTGGTTAGGGGCACAGCCTTAGAAGCAAAGTGGGGAATGAATCGCCGATAATACCCAGCGATTCCCAGAAAGGCTCGTACCTGCTTCTTGCTGTTGGGACGTGGCCAACTCTGGATGGCCTCGACTTTGTTGAGTTGGGGTTTTATTACTCCCCTCCCAATGGTGTACCCAAGATATTTGGCCTCCTCCTGCCCAATGGTACACTTCTTGGGGTTAGCCGTAAACCCCGCTTCCCGAACAGAGTCCAGGACTGCTTGCACTTTTGGCAGATGTGAGGCCCAATCTGTGCTATGGACAATTACGTCATCCAGGTAAGCCGCAGCATACTTCCGATGGGGCCTCAGCATCTGGTCCATTTTCCGCTGGAATGTGGCCGGCGCATTCTGTAACCCGAACGGCATTCTTTTATATTGGAACGCCCCGTCTGGGGTTACAAATGCGGTTTTCTCTTTGGCCGACTTGGCCAGGGGGATTTGCCAATACCCTTTTGTGAGGTCAAGAGTCGTCATGTATCGGGCTGTTCCCAGCCGGTCGATCAACTCATCTATACGTGGCATGGGGTAGGTGTCAAATTTTGTAACTTTGTTCAACTGACGAAAATCGTTACAAAATCGCCAGCTCCCATCCGGTTTAGGCACCAACACGATGGGACTAGACCAATCACTTTGGGACTCCTCTATCACCCCTAAGTTCAGCATTTTCTGTACTTCCTCCCGTATTGCCTCCCGTCGAGCCTCTGGGATCCGATAGGGTTTTAACTTCACCCTTTCACCGGGCGGGGTAATGATGTCATGCTCTACCCCAGATGTTTGTCCCGGCAGCTCAGAGAATACCTCCTTGTTGCGAAGCACAAACTCCTTAACCTCCTGTTGTTGGGGTTGTGACAAGGTGGCTGCTATTCCAACCTCAGGAATCACGCAACCAGTTTGAGCTGGTGACCAAGTGTCTGCGACTAGGGACTCTCTATCCCTCCAGGCTTTCAACAGATTAACGTGATAGATCTGTTCGGGCTTTCGCCTTCCTGGTTGTCTGACCTTGTAATTCACTTCGCTCACTTTTTCCATTATCTCGTAGGGGCCTTGCCATTTGGCAAGGAATTTACTTTCAACCGTAGGGACAAGTACCAATATCCTATCCCCCGGGGAAAAGGTACGGGTCTTGGCTCCACGGTTGTACACTCTTTGCTGTGCCAACTGCACTTGGGCCAAATGTTCCTTCACGATGGGCATTACCTGTGCAATTCGATCTTGCATCAGGGCGACATGCTCAATCACACTCCTGTGGGGAGAACTCTCACTTTCCCAAGTTTCCTTGGCAATATCCAACAGCCCTCTTGGGTGTCTCCCATACAGTAACTCAAAGGGGGAGAATCCCGTAGAGGATTGGGGCACCTCCCTAATAGCAAACATCAAATAAGGAAGTAAACAGTCCCAATCCTTTCCATCTCTATCCACCACTTTCTTCAACATTTGTTTTAGGGTTTTGTTGAATCTTTCAACCAGCCCATCGGTTTGGGGGTGATACACAGACGTACGCAATTGCGTCACTTTGAACAATTTACACAGCTCTTTCATAACCCGGGACATAAAGGGTGTACCTTGGTCCGTAAGCAGTTCTTTACAAATACCCACCCGGCTAAAAACAAGAGATAGCTCTTTGGCTATGGTTTTGGCCGAGGTATTTCGGAGAGGGATCGCTTCTGGATAACGGGTGGCATAGTCCATTATAACTAATATGTACTGGTGCCCCCTAGCGGACTTGATTATAGGACCTACCAAATCCATGGCGATCCTCTCAAACGGGACCTCAATGATGGGTAGAGGGACCAGCGGGCTACGGAAATGTGGCATCGGGGCCAACCTCTGACACACAGGGCAGGAGGAACAATAATTTTCTACGTCCTTCATCACCCCCGGCCAATAGAATCTCTGTAATACCCTCTCTCGGGTTTTCTCTGTCCCCAGATGACCTCCAAGAATGTGCCCATGGGCCAACTCCAACACCAACTTCCTGTAAGGTTTGGGCACCACAAGCTGCTCAACGGTTTCTTCTGCCCTTTTTGCCACCCGATACAGTAGGTCCTTCTCTACGCTGAAGTATGGGTAAGTGCAGGTATTATCTGGGTTCACTAACTCGCCATCTATTTTCACTACGTTTTCCCGTGCCTTTATTAGGGCGGGGTCTTTCAACTGTTCTGTGGCAAAGTTTTCCCTGTGAACCTCAAGATCAGAAAACTCCACAGACGGTAGGTTTTCGTCTGAGGAGGTGGGCTCCTCTCCAGTTTCTTGAGTCTCCCCTGCCAATACTGATAAGGGAAATTCCGGAGAGTCCTCACCACTCTCAGGGGAGTTCTGGCTATCACATTCCTGGTACATAGGGGCACCAGTGAGGGGCTCAGGATCATCCCACAGTTCCCAGAACTTCGGAAAATCCCTTACCACAATGGCGTCATGCGGTAACTGAGATACTAAGCCCACTGGATGAGAGAGGGTACCTTTGGGGGTCTCGAAACACACTGTAGTCACTGGATACTCTCGGGTGTCCCCATGCACACAAATAACAGCTACCTTGCTATTCCCAGAGACCTCTGTTTTAACTAACTCAGCCTTTATCAGGGTCACAAGGCTACCTGAATCCAGCAATACCACAACATTTCTACCATTAACACACATTTTGCATAAATGTTTCTCAGTTCCTCGAATGGCAGTGCATGCGACTGTCGCACACAGCGACTGACGTCTGCCCGTCAGAAAGTCACACTGCATGGGTTCCTCCACAACCGGGCAATTGGCTGCAATATGTCCCGCTTGCCGGCAGCGGTAGCAAACGATCCTTCTTGCCGCCTCTTGAGCCGCTGATTTCCCAGGCCGTTCTCGCCAAACTTGGGGTAGAGCTCCCACCCTCTCACTCTCTCCACCCTCACCCCTTGGAATCCTCTTATCCGCCCCTGGGGATGGTCTGGTCTTAGGGTGGAAAGTCCGAGTGTCTCTGGAAGAGGCCGTCAGGTTCTCTGTAGCCAAGTATCTCTCCACACGATCCACAAGACCATCGGCCGTCTCTGGGTCTCCATGGCTTACCCACTTTTGGATGGCAGTAGGAAGAGCTCTCAAAAACCGATCCATTACAACACGTTCCACAATCTTTGGTGCGGACAAAGTCTCTGGCTGTAGCCACTTTCTGCTCAGGTGAATGAGATCATACATTTGAGACCTGGGGGGTTTTCCAAGCTGGAAAGTCCAGTTATGCACACGCTGAGCCCGGACAGCCTGGGTGACACCCAGCCTTGCCAATATTTCAGCTTTTAGCATCACATAGTCTTTTGCTTGGTCAGGCTCTAGGTCATAGTAAGCCTTCTGCGATTCACCAGTTAACAGAGGAGCCACCAGTCCAGCCCACTGCTCCTCAGGCCACTTTTCTCTTTCAGCAGTCCTTTCAAATGTGGTCAAAAATACCTCTGGATCATCCTCTCCAGTCATTTTTGTCAATAAGCGACTCACCCCAAAGGACGCGGTATTAGTGGGACGGCTTTCCTCACTGGTCTGCGGACGTTGCTGCATTACTGCTTCCATTTGTTGTAGTCTCTGCTCTTGCTTCTGTAACAGGTCTATGAAGCGGGCCTCAGATTGCTGCTGGGCTTGTTGATGAGCTTGCTGCTGGGCTGCAAGGCTCCTTTGCAAACCTGCATTTGTCTGCTGTTGATTGGCATTTGCTAGAGCCAGCTGTTTCAGTATCTCCTCCATGCTGGCTTAAAAAAAACTGCCACTGGTTCTCCACCAACTGTGAGGGGGTTAGCTCGGCAGCGGGTGTGTGTGACCCCCGGGATGGGCTCCCCACACAAAACAGGCCCAGCAAACGGAGGTTGTGGTTTTCAAAATCAAAAAGGTGCGGTTTATTTTCTATTTACAGTGACAAAACACAGCAAAGCAAAAGAAACATAACCAAAATAAATCCTGGTCAAGTTGACCTCTGACTAAACATACAGGTTTCCTAACTAACAACTGGGATCAGCCTAGTGCTGTCCTAGTCCCTAAGTCCCTGGTTTTAAATGTCCAAGCAAATAGCCACACAGGCTTTTTCTCACCGCACAGGGGTTCACTCTCCCTAGACAGTCCACACAGGTCTGGTTCCAGGCATGAGCTAACATCTAATGAAGCTGGGAGTTCTTATAGAGGCCTAAATGAGCTGACAAGCTTCAGCTGGTCTCATCAACTCCCTGTCTGCACGACGCCCAGCCCTCTCCCTAGAGGTATGAGTCATCCATGAGCCCACTAGCCTTATACAACTCTCCACCTAGTTGTATAAGTCGGCGTAAAGCCTGAATCTGGGCGAAATATATCTACCCCCCTGGATGCAACCAGGTGACTTTACCTTCCTGCTGTCACAAATCACACACATAGGTTGGACTTGTGTCTTTTTTCAACCTCACCTACTATGTAACTATGTAACTATGTCACCTGTCAGAACGAGGAAATGCCTTGTTTACATAGGCATTTCCCTGTTCTGCATGTCTACAAGGCATACGTGGGCCGCCGGAGGACATCGAGTTCTCCCGACCCGCGGGCACGCTCCAGCAACTGAGCCTGCGCGAGCCGCCGTACAGCTACGGAGATTCGCGCAGGAGAGCCATTGTGCCGCCGTCAAACGGTGGCTGGTCCTAAAGCGGTTAAAATCAATGTGAAGATAAAAAATCACACACATAGAATATACATTTTTCATGTGAAAATTGGGAAATTGCAAAGGATTCCATTCCTTAAGCATTGTAACCCAAAGGGTCCCTTCCCAGCTTTGTCCTTTTCAAGTAGAGAGTTAAGACAAACCATTTAACACTGACAGGGGTGCTTACAATGGTCAGCTTTTATTTGTTTATGTTAAACCTTTATTTTCAGTATTTATTAAGGATATTTATATAGCGCCAACAATTTACACATTGCTCTACTTATTGTACATTCACATCAGACCCTGGCCTAAAGAAGCTTACAGTCTAAGGTCCCTATCTCACATGCAAACTCAAAGGTACTGGGGAAAATTTAGAGAGAAGCCAATTATCTTACCCACATAGCTCTGCAGTATGGGAGGAAACCCACGCAAGCACAGGGTTGATAATGCTACTTAGGCAGCCCATACATGAGTCATGTTTTTTTTAACCAGCTGGTTGAACAAAAAAAATTACTTGATTCCTCCAGCCCAGTCCCCACTTTTTCTAGGATTTGCAAAAGAACTCCCAAGCATGGGAGTAAGAAGTAGCAAGAGAGGAAAGGAGAGAGAAAAAAAACAAAAAACGAAGAGAAACATAAGAAGCGGTCAGAGAATTTAGAGTGGCGGGGGTAGGAGGGGGGGCTCAATCTCCCGCGTATGGAATAACAGTGGAGCACACCTGGAGCACCGACACCGCCGCCTGTATCTTCCACCGAGGAAGGCCGGGGGGATCCGCAGAAGAGTGCATCTTCATGCATCAACGGCGGGTTCCCTCAGTGCCTGTCCCTCAGCCGAAAATATGAAGATATTCCAGAGCTGCCAAGTGTTAGTAAATCTTTCTTGTCTATCCTGTAAGGACAAGGCCCTCCATGCGTTATCTCTTCTGATTTTGCCAGCCAGGAAGCAATGGTTGGCGGAAGCGTGGACTTCCAGTGGAGTGGGATACAGGCCTTAGTAGATGTCTAAGCACAGACTTTTTGTACACCTTCTCCGGGGCGCTAGACGTGTGCAGAAGAAAAAATGCAGGATCGTCCGGTATGGTGCGTTCCGTGAATTTCTGGCCCACCTCTCGCACTACGCGCCAGAAGTGGCCCAGGTTTGGGCAGGACCAAAAGATGTGTACCAGTGTCCCCCTATCTGCCCGCCAGCGCCAGCAAAGATCAGATGTGGCCGGGAAAAATTTGTGTAGTAGTGCGGGGGTTCTGTACCACCTGGACAGTAGTTTGTAATTGGTCTCCTGGATTTTGGCACAGAACGAGGACTTGTGTGTGAACCTAAGGATACGCTGTCGCTTAGTTTCGTTGAAGTGACAGTTCAGATCCAGCTCCCGCTCTTTTTTTTTTTTAATACATTTTTAATTCCTTTCCTTTTTCCATAGAGAACTGAGCAGACAGCAAACTGAGACAACAAACCCATCTTACCAATTTCCCTCTCTGTGCTCTCCTCCCATACTCAAGTAAGCATCAAATCTTATTAATGTAGCCTGTTTTTGATGAATTAATCATTATATTCCTGATGTGATAACATGGAACACCCATGTACTCCAGATGTCCTCCAAAGTTCAAGTCTTTGTACCCTATATGAACACATCTGATCCAGTTTCTAATTGTATTGTATTTTGATAATAGAATGGAAATATGAATATGTTTCTCTCTTTTGCAGTATTTTTCCTAGAGTGTTCTTGACATTACTAATATTGCTCTTATAGGTTTCATTGGAAGTCCCAATGTACATCTTTTTTTTTTTTTTTTTTTTATCTAAAAGGTATAACAATGGGACGCATATCTTCAAACAAGGTATAAAGGCCCATCATTACCAGAACTTTTTCTTATTTTGAATATTGTGAGAAATGGTTATAACTCCTAGGTTTTATGTTTTGTCTGTGAATTTTTTGTGGAGTTTCCCATTGCTATGCGTTTTTACCATTCCTTTAAAAAAAAATTAGAACAGGTGTAACCGTTCCCCTTAGCCATACAAGATAACTTAACCCCTTCCAGACCGCCTTCCACACATTTACTGCGACAAGGTGGCCCGTGTGTGCGAAAACGGTGTACCTGTACGTCGCTTCTTGTAGTAGCCTTTGGGGTCGCGAGCGTGGCAATTGGCCAGCGGGGGAGCCAATTAGCCAACCGCAATCGTTCCCCAGAGAGGCAAAATGGCGATCTGCCTATGTAAACAAGGCAGATTGCTGTTCTGACAGGGAAGAACATAGAGATCTTGTGTTCCTGCTAAGCAGGAACATGCATCTCTGTGTTCTCCCAGTCAGAGTAAACCCCACACAATTAGTAAGCACCCCCTAGGGACACTCTTAACCCTTTTGATTGCCCCTGGTGTTAACCCCTTCCCTACCAGTTTCATTATTATAGTGACAGTGCACTGATCACTGTATTAGTGTCACTGGTCCCCAAAAAAGTGTAAAAAGTGTCAGTTAGGTGTCCGATTTGTCTGCCACAATGTCGCAGTTGTGCTAAAAATCGCTAATCGCTGCCATTACTAGTAAAAAAAAGAAAGAAAAATGGCATAACAATATACCATCATTTGTAGACACTATAACTTTTGTGCAAAACCAATCAATATACACTTATTGGGATTTTTTACCAAAAATATGTAGCAGAATACCTATTGGCCTAAATTGATGAAGAAATTCATTTATTTATTTTTTTATATTGAAAATGCTTTATTTATTTTTTTTGTTCAAATAGTTTTTTTTTATTTCTTTTGTATACAAACAACAAAGACAACATACATCCCAAACACGTATTGAGAGGGAAGAAAAGAAAAGAAAAAAAAACCCACCACCCCTGGCCCCCATGCCACCCCCCCCCACTACTCATACATTTATCTACTCCCATCTCGTCATACGTCCAAAATGTCAAACCATCTTCTCAATATCTTTTCAAATTTCCCTAGACAGCCTCTATGTAAGTATATTTTTCCTTGATTAGGGTTTCCCTCACTTGTATTTTCCATTCTGCTACTGTAGGTGGAAATGGTGACAACCACTTTTGTGCTATGAGCTTACGAGCCTGGAATAGACTTCTATTTATTGATACCGAGTATTGACCCGGGATTCTTGACTCATTCAGGATACCTAAAAGACATCCCCCCGGCTCTAAAGACAGCCCAATCTCAAAAACGTTGTTAATCATAGATACCACCTCATACCAGTAGCGATGGAGTTTAGGGCATCTCCGTAGCATGTGTATTAAATAAGCGGGTCTCCCTTTACATCTGGGACATTGGTCTGTGTCTCTGCATTTCCATTTAAATAATTTCTCTGGTGTGTAATGTGCCCTATGTAGAATTAATAATTGTGTTAAATTTTGTGTTGGGGATAGGGAGGCCAGGGGTATTGCCGACAGTGCCAGTGCCCACTGTT
Source organism: Rana muscosa (assembly GCA_029206835.1). Classification (NCBI taxonomy): domain Eukaryota; kingdom Metazoa; phylum Chordata; class Amphibia; order Anura; family Ranidae; genus Rana; species Rana muscosa. Next base: position 97,119,746 of record JARGYO010005626.1, on the reverse strand, counting down.
CATCTGAAATTGGCCCTATATCGCTATATCGCCAGACCAGGCTAATCTTGCTGGTATATCCACAGCACCTTTAAATTTATCAAATAATATATCATATAATTGTGATATCAAACCCTTTTTTCTTCCTGTCTTATCCAGCAAGGCTATTACCAGTGATTTATTCAATTAAAATTCATGTGATCGATCCTGTGCTATTAATGCATGCCTAAGCTGTAAAAATTTAAAAAATCTTTGATTTGGAATATTATATTAATTTCTTAATTCACTAAAGGTTTTCATCACGTCTTCCTGAAATAACTGTGCCATATACCTTAGTCCCTTCAGTCTCCATGTCTCAAACCCTTCCAGTTTCATCAGTTCCACATACCGTAACTACTATTTTTCCATATTGGAGTATATGACGTATAACCCTTTATTTCAGTAATTCTCCTCATTTCCTGCCATACCTTATCAAATAATTTACCCGTAAAAAATCTTTTATCGGACAATTGGTTTCTCGTCTCCAATAAGGAAATGAATATGTGAACAACATAAACTGATAGTAGCAGACTCTGTATAGGATCAGAGTCTGATACTACTGTCCATCCGCAAAAATGTTGTAATTATGAGGCTAAAAAATAATTTTTAGGGTGGGGGATCGCCAGTCTCCCCTCTTCTTTGGTTAACATTATTGTTGTTAACTTTATACGTGGTTGTTTTTTCCTCCAGATAAGCTCTCTAAAGAGAGACTCTATTTTTCTAAACCAAAATGCTGTAATCCAGGTGAGTTATTAAACACATAGAGTAATTGCGGGGTCCAAATAATTTTAATAAGATTTGCTCTACCTATCACTGTCAGTGGTAACTTACACCAGCTTCAACATTTATCCTTAAATTTTGCTAATAGAGGTTTCAAATTCAAATTAATATAGTCTTTTACATTCCGAGAGATCTCTATCCCCAGCTATTTCACTGTATCCTTAATTTGAATTTTAGAAGCTTGATTGAATAGAGGGTTTTTAAACTCATCTAGTGGTAGTAATGCAGATTTATCCCAATTAATCTGGAAGCCCGAAAATAGCCCAAATATGGAGAAAATGCTTTATAGCAGAAAGTAAAAAATATTGTTTGTTTTTTTTCAAAATTGTGGCTATTTTTTTGTTTGTAGCGCAAAAAATAAAAACCGCAAAGGTGATCAAATACCACCAAAAGAAAGCTTGATTTGTGGGAAAAAAGGGACATCAATTTTATTTGGGTACAGCGTCGCACGACTGCGCAATTGTCAGTTAAAATAACACAGTGCCGCCCCTGCGTGGGCAAAGGTTTGGCCCCTGCGTGGGCTAATTTTGTATGCTAATGAAAAATGTAATAAAAAAGATTTTGCAAAAAAATTTAATAATAACACAGTGCCGTATCACTAAAAATGGCCTGGTCATGAAGTGGTTAAGGCTCTGCTGTGGCTAAAGATCCTCCACCACCACAATACACATATCACTCCTTTAGCTGCACATTGCTGTCTGGGTGACATTCCTATTGGCCATCCAGCAACGGACTTCTCCCAGACATTGAAGATTGCACAGCATCATTTTTTTTTTATGGTTGAACTGGATGGACTTGTGTCTTTTTTCAACCTGACTAACTATGTAACTATGACATCACAATGAGCAGTTGTTAGCAGGCACAAACTGCAGAATGGATCACTGTTCTCCAGAAAAACATTTTTTAGCAAATTGGTGCATGGGTAGGAAGCATGGGAGTTTATATTTGCCTGGAGATGGGCTTTATTTTTAGAACTGGATAGGTTTAAATGGGCAAATGTAATAGTAATATGAGAGGCTCAATGTATTCTTTAAAAAGAGAAGTATGGTTTCAGTTAAAAAAAAAAAATTATATTCACCTACAGTATCTCACAAAAGTGAGTACACCCCTCACATTTTTGTAAATATTTTATGATATCTTTTCATGTGACAACACTGAAGAAATTACACTTTGCTACAATGTAAAGTAATGAGTGTACAGCTTGTATAACAGTGTAAATTTGCTGTCCCCTTAAATTAACTCAACACACAGCCATTAATGTCTAAACCGCTGGCAACAAAAGTGAGTACACCCCAGTGAAAATGTCCAAATTGGGCCCAATTAGCCATTTTCCCTCCCCGGTGTCATGTGACTTGTTAGTGTTACAAGGTCTCAGGTGTGTTAAATTTGGTGTTATCGCTCTCATACTGGTCACTGGAAGTTCAACATGGCACCTCATGGCAAAGAACTCTCTGAAAAAGAAAAAAGGAATTGTTGCTCTACATAAAGATGATCTAGGCTATAAGAAGATTGCTAAGACCTTGAAACTGAGCTGCACCACGGTGGCTAAGACTATACAGCGGTTTAACAGGACAGGTTCCACTCAGAACAGGCCTCATCATGGTCGACCAAAGAAGTTGAGTGCACGTACTCAGCGTCATATCCAGAGGATGTCTTTGGGAATAGACGTATGAGTGCTGACAGCATTGCTCAGACCATACACTGCACACTGCATCAAATTCGTCTGTATGGCTGTCGTCCCAGAAGATGATGCACAAGCAGACAAGCAGACTAAGGACATGGATTACTGAAACCATGTCCTGTGGTCTGATGAGACCAAGATAAAAACGTAATTGGTTCAGATGGTGTCAAGCGTGTGGCAGCAACCAGGTGTGGAGTGCAAAGACAAGTGTGTCTTGCCTACAGTCAAGCATGATGGTAGGAGTGGTACAATGCTCCATCTGTCCCCTGCCTTTTCTAAGACTGAGAACTAAGCAAACAAGACTGATTGCTCAGTTCTCCATTTTCAGCCTGCGGAGTGCTGGTGACTGTAAGTCTCTGGCTCTCTGCTCTACCCCTCCAGTGCTCACGGGAGCGCTGGGCTTTGGAGAGAATGGGAGCTGTTGGCTCAGGCTTTCAATGGCTGTGCCAGCTGCCCATCAAGCACCTGAGTGGATCCCAACCATATGGTCAAGATATTTAATAGCCTGGACTAGCTCTGTGATGTTAGCTGATGGCTGGCTTTAGACCACTGTCGACTGAAAACGGGTCACAAGAGCGCAAAAGGAACTGCGCTCCTGTGATCCATAAGAAAAGTGCAGCCAGAAAAAACTTTGGCTATTTTTCTCCTTTAAAAGTGTAGCACCCTCTACCTTAGGTAGGTGCTAAGTGTAAGTTTTTTTGTGTAAGCTGCCAGCGCAGGTAAATTTAAGCAGGCTTATGCTGTGAGCTAGGCCCGTTTATTTTGATCTGGGGCAGGGGAGTGGTTTAGTGTGGCAGTAGGTGACTGGCATGTACTTCAGCTCTTAGGCGCCTCCTCTGTTTCCAGGGAGAATGTTCTGGAAAAGGGGCAGGGCAGAGAGCTGGAGTGACATGGGGTACATGTGAGGAGCTCTGACCAATCCCCAACTAGGATTGGCAGGGGGCAGGCCCATGCCCACGGTCAGCCTGCTGGGGGAGGAGTTGTCGGCTGGGTGAACTGGATGATGGCGTGTTAGACTGTCGTGCCTGAAGAAACCCCTTTCTGGGGGGGTGTACCTCAGGCGTAGGAGCTCGGGAGCTGGGAGGGAGCCTCTCCTTAGACAGTCATGGAGAGGTGTCCTGGAACAGGAGCTGGAGGAGACAGTTGGTCCTGCACGTCTGGAGTAAGTCATTCAGGAAGGATCCAGGGAAGGTGTCGGTAAATGAAAAGCACAGTGGAGAGATCTGGAAGAGACATGTCAGGGGAGCTGGATGTAGAGCCAGAGGGAGAGACTGTGGGAGTTTTGTGTCAAATCGATGCAGCCATGAGGGCGGGCAGGATTTGCAAGTCGGACTTGCTGGGATCAGTAGTCCATCACCATTTATTCTTCTAAAGTAAATTGGTTGCTGCTACAAAGGGGTACTGCAGGCCCCGGCTTACAAAAGGTCATCAAGTAATTACACTGGGTCTCATTCAAAGTGAGGTCTAGTCATGTTCTGAAGGCGTGACAGGATTACTAGACTTGGACAGTAAAGTAGTGTGCTGGAGGAAGAAGTGTTCTGTGGTAAAAGACTCAAGTTTAGGGTCAGCCATCTTGTTCTACTAAGAATCATGACGCAGTTACTTTATTCTACAAAGTACTAATTTATCCCATGGGCATCCTATGTCCCTTTTCCCCAACCAAGTTCAATCCCCTAATAAAAACAACAAAAAAACAAGCAAGAGCCTGTTCATTGACTAAAGGAGTGTGTCTAATGGATGTCTGGCAGCAGGCTGAAATGTGTGGATGCTGTAACACGTAGCAACCCATCGCTACAAAAATATGGGAAAAGATAAAAAAGTATGAAACAATTTTTTTTCTGAGAAACATTGCAGAGTCACCTTAACCACTTAACGACCGCTCACTGTATATGTACGTCGGCAGAATGGCACCGACAGGCACAATCACGTACAGTGTACGTGATTGCCTTTGTACAGTTGGGGGGTCCGATTGGACCCCCTCCTATACAGTGAGTGGTCGGTATTCGTTGGGGAGCGATCCGAGATGAGGGGACGGCCGTTCGATTCCGGCCACCCCCCTCCGCGATCGCTCCCGGCGAATGAAAATGCTTCCTCTGTCCGTGTAATGTAAACACAGGCAGAGGAAGCAGGAGGAAGTGATGTCATCTCTGATGCGGCGCTCACATATACCGAGCGCCGTACAAGAGAAGACATCAGGTCAGTGCACAAAACACTACACTGACACCAGGACACATAGGCACACAAATCGCCCCCCCAGACACCCCCAGATCACCCCCCAGCCCCCAGTCACAGTGTCACTGATTGCAGTGACCATTTATTTACTGATCACTGCAATCAGTGACATTTGTGACTGTAAAAGTGTCACTAAAGTTAGTTTTAGGTCCAGTGTAGCCCCCTAACCCCCCCCTAATAAAGGTTTAACCCCCTGATCACCCCCCAGATAACCCTTTCACCCCCTAGCACCGCCGTCGCTAAGCGATCATTTTTCTGATCGCTGTCTTAGCGTCTGTGATGCAGATCGGTAGCCAGTAATTTTTTTTAGGTTCGCCGCAGTTTTTTATAGCGTCAGGTACCCCCATAAATTATCTAATAAAGGTTTAACCCCCTTGATCGCCCCCCAGGTAACCCTTTCACCCCCTATCACCACTGTCGCTAAGCGATCATTTTTCTGATCGCTGTCTTAGCGTCGGTGATGCAGATCGGTAGCCAGTAATTTTTTTTAGGTTCGCCGCAGGTTTTTATAGCGTCAGGTACCCCCATAAATGATCTATAAAGGTTTAACCCCCTTGATCGCCCCCCAGGTAACCCTTTCACCCCCTATCACCACTGTCGCTAAGCGATCGTTTTTCTGATCGCTGTCTTAGTGTCGGTGATGCAGATTGGTAGCCAGTAATTTTTTTTAGGTTCACCGCAGGTTTTTATAGCGTCAGGTACCCCCATATATTATCTAATAAAGGTTTTAACCCCCTAATTGCCCCTAGTTAACCCTTTCACCAGTGATCACCATATAAGTGTTACGGGTGACGCTGGTTAGTTAGTTTGCTTTTTATAGTGTCAGGGCACCCGCCGTATATATAACCCAATAAAGGTTTAACCCCCTGATCGCCCGGCGGGTGATATCAATTAGGTTTTAGCATCAGAGAGGGTCTGCGTCACACCCCAGGCAGCGTCAGGTTAGTGCCAGTAACGCTAACACCCACGCGTGAAGCATACACCTCCCTTAGTGGTATAGTATCTGAACAGATCAATATCTGATCTGATCAGATCAGATCTATACTAGCGTCCCCAGCAGTTTAGGGTTCCCAAAAATGCAGTGTTAGCGGGATCAGCCCAGATACCTGCTAGCACCTGCGTTTTGCCCCTCGGTCCAGCCCAGGCCACCCAAGTGCAGTATCGATCGATCACTGTCACTTACAAAACACAACACACATAACTGCAGCGTTCGCAGAGACAGGCCTGATCCTTACGACTCCAGTGCTGTAGGAGGTGATTTCACTACCACAGTTAAAAAAAAAAAAGCATATATGCCGAAGCATTGGGGCAGCAGGGGCGGAGGAGCGGAGGAGCAATTTTGCTCCTAATGGCCGCGTACATACGGTCGAAATTCCGACGGAGGCTTGCCCGTGGAAAAGTCCGACCATGTGTGTGCGGCATAACTTTTTTGTGGGAGGATGCCCCCATGCTTCGGCATATATAAATGGTGCATGTATGCCCATCATTAGAAGTGGGTGGATGAAGGGCGGTATTCTAATGGTGGGCATACCCACCGATCAATCTCTTTTTTCGTTCAGCCAACTGGCTGCATGAAAAAAAAAAGATTACAATACATGTCCAACAAGGACCAGCAACGTACTGGTATGTTGCTGGACTTTGAATGTTTATACCAGAATGATGCCTGCGGGTTTAGGTATCATCTTGGTATCATTCTTTTCAGCCAGCGGCCAGCTTTCATGTAAAAGCAATCCTAGTGGCTAATTAGCCTCTGGACTGCTTTTACAAGCAGTGGGAGGGAATGTCCCCCCCCCCCGGATCTAAAAAGCGCCATTGGGAAATTGGGAAAGCATTTTATCACACCGATCTTGGTGTGGTCAGATGCTTTGAGGGCAGAGGAAAGATCTAGGGTCTGGAAGACCCCAGTTTTTTCAAAAAAAGGAGTACCTGTCACCAGTGGCGGCTGGTGCTCAAATTTTTTGGGGGGGCGCAAACAAACTGAAAAAAAAAATCATCAATTGCCGCCACTGTGCCCAAACGCCACTAGTTTGTCCCCAAATGCAGCCAGTTTCCCCCCCATATGCAGCCAGTTTCTCCCCCATAATGCAGCCAGTTTCTCCCCCATAATGCAGCCAGTTTCTCCCCCAATATACAGCCAGTTTCTCCCCCATATGCAGCCAGTTTCTCCCCCATAATACAGCCAGTTTCTCCCCCATAATACAGCCAGTTTCTCCCCCATATGCAGCCAGTTTCTCCCCCATAATACAGCCAGTTTCTCCCCCATAATACCATAATACAGCCAGTTTCTCCCCTATATGCAGCCAGTTTCTCCCCTATATGCAGCCAGTTTCTCCCCCAATATACAGCCAGTTTCTCCCCCAATATACAGCCAGTTTCTCCCCTATATGCAGCCAGTTTCTCCCCCAATATACAGCCAGTTTCTCCCCCATATGCAGCCAGTTTCCCCCCATATGCAGCCAGTTTCTCCCCCATAATGCAGCCAGTTTCTCCCCCATAATACAGCCAGCTTCTCCCCCATAATGCAGCCAGTTTCTTCCCCATAATGCAGACAGTTTCTCCCCCATATACAGCCAGTTTCTCCCCCATAATACAGCCAGTTTCTCCCCCATAATACAGCCAGTTTCTCCCCCAATATGCAGCCAGTTTCTCCCCCAATATGCAGCCAGTTTCTCCCCTATATGCAGCCAGTTTCTCCCCCAATATACAGCCAGTTTCTCCCCTATATGCAGCCAGTTTCTCCCCCAATATACAGCCAGTTTCTCCCCTATATGCAGCCAGTTTCTCCCCCAATATACAGCCAGTTTCTCCCCTATATACAGCCAGTTTCTCCCCTATATGCAGCCAGTTTCTCCCCCAATATACAGCCAGTTTCTCCCCCATATGCAGCCAGTTTCTCCCCCATAATGCAGCCAGTTTCTCCCCTATATGCAGCCAGTTTCTCCCCCATAATGCAGCCAGTTTCTCCCCCATAATGCAGCCAGTTTCTCCCCCATATGCAGCCAGTTTCTCCCCCAATATACAGCCAGTTTCTCCCCCATAATGCAGCCAGTTTCTCCCCCATAATGCAGCCAGTTTCTCCCCCATAATGCAGCCAGTTTCTCCCCCAATATACAGCCAGTTTCTCCCCTATATGCAGCCAGTTTCTCCCCCATAATGCAGCCAGTTTCTCCCCTATATGCAGCCAGTTTCTCCCCTATATGCAGCCAGTTTCTCCCCCATAATGCAGCCAGTTTCTCCCCTATATGCAGCCAGTTTCTCCCCTATATGCAGCCAGTTTCTCCCCCATAATGCAGCCAGTTTCTCCCCCATATGCAGCCAGTTTCTCCCCCAATATACAGCCAGTTTCTCCCCTATATGCAGCTAGTTTCTCCCCCAATATACAGCCAGTTTCTCCCCCATATGCAGCCAGTTTCTCCCCCATAATGCAGCCAGTTTCTCCCCCATAATGCAGCCAGTTTCTCCCCCATAATGCAGCCAGTTTCCCCCCCATATGCAGCCAGTTTCTCCCCTATAAGCAGCCAGTTTCTCCCCCATAATGCACCCAGTTTCTCCCCCATAATGCACCCAGTTTCTCCCCCATATGCAGCCAGTTTCTCCCCCATATGCAGCCAGTTTCTCCCCCATAATACAGCCAGTTTCCCCCCCATAATGCAGCCAGTTTCCCCCCCATAATGCAGCCAGTTTCTCCCCCATAATACAGCCAGTTTCTCCCCCATAATGCAGCCAGTTTCTCCCCTATATGCAGCCAGTTTCTCCCCCAATATACAGCCAGTTTCTCCCCTATATGCAGCCAGTTTCTCCCCCAATATACATCCAGTTTCTCCCCCATAATGCAGCCAGTTTCTCCCCCATAATGCAGTCAGTTTCTCCCCCATAATGCAGCCAGTTTTTCCCCCATATGCAGCCAGTTTCTCCCCTATATGCAGCCAGTTTCTCCCCTATATGCAGCCAGTTTCTCCCCCATAATACAGCCAGTTTCTCCCCCATAATACAGCCAGTTTCTCCCCCATAATACCATAATACAGCCAGTTTCTCCCCTATATGCAGCCAGTTTCTCCCCCAATATACAGCCAGTTTCTCCCCCAATATACAGCCAGTTTCTCCCCTATATGCAGCCAGTTTCTCCCCCAATATGCAGCCAGTTTCTCCCCTATATGCAGCCAGTTTCTCCCCCAATATACAGCCAGTTTCTCCCCTATATGCAGCCAGTTTCTCCCCCAATATACAGCCAGTTTCTCCCCTATATGCAGCCAGTTTCTCCCCCAATATACAGCCAGTTTCTCCCCTATATACAGCCAGTTTCTCCCCTATATGCAGCCAGTTTCTCCCCCAATATACAGCCAGTTTCTCCCCCATATGCAGCCAGTTTCTCCCCCATAATGCAGCCAGTTTCTCCCCTATATGCAGCCAGTTTCTCCCCCATAATGCAGCCAGTTTCTCCCCCATAATGCAGCCAGTTTCTCCCCCATATGCAGCCAGTTTCTCCCCTATATGCAGCCAGTTTCTCCCCCAATATACAGCCAGTTTCTCCCCTATATGCAGCCAGTTTCTCCCCCAATATACAGCCAGTTTCTCCCCCATAATGCAGCCAGTTTCTCCCCCATAATGCAGCCAGTTTCTCTCCCATAATGCAGCCAGTTTCTCCCCCAATATACAGCCAGTTTCTCCCCTATATGCAGCCAGTTTCTCCCCCATAATGCAACCAGTTTCTCCCCTATATGCAGCCAGTTTCTCCCCTATATGCAGCCAGTTTCTCCCCCATAATGCAGCCAGTTTCTCCCCTATATGCAGCCAGTTTCTCCCCCAATATACAGCCAGTTTCTCCCCCATATGCAGCCAGTTTCTCCCCCATAATGCAGCCAGTTTCTCCCCCATAATGCAGCCAGTTTCTCCCCCATAATGCAGCCAGTTTCTCCCCCATATGCAGCCAGTTTCTCCCCTATAAGCAGCCAGTTTCTCCCCCATAATGCACCCAGTTTCTCCCCCATAATGCACCCAGTTTCTCCCCCATATGCAGCCAGTTTCTCCCCCATAATGCAGCCAGTTTCTCCCCCAATATACAGCCAGTTTCTCCCCCATATGCAGCCAGTTTCTCCCCCATAATGCAGCCAGTTTCTCCCCCATAATGCAGCCAGTTTCTCCCCCATATGCAGCCAGTTTCTCCCCCATATGCAGCCAGTTTCTCCCCCATAATACAGCCAGTTTCCCCCCCATAATGCAGCCAGTTTCTCCCCCATAATACAGCCAGTTTCTCCCCCATAATGCAGCCAGTTTCTCCCCTATATGCAGCCAGTTTCTCCCCCAATATACAGCCAGTTTCTCCCCTATATGCAGCCAGTTTCTCCCCCAATATACAGCCAGTTTCTCCCCCATATGCAGCCAGTTTCTCCCCCATAATGCAGCCAGTTTCTCCCCCATAATGCAGCCAGTTTCTCCCCCATATGCAGCCAGTTTCTCCCCCATATGCAGCCAGTTTCTCCCCCATAATACAGCCAGTTTCCCCCCCATAATGCAGCCAGTTTCTCCCCCATAATACAGCCAGTTTCTCCCCCATAATGCAGCCAGTTTCTCCCCTATATGCAGCCAGTTTCTCCCCCAATATACAGCCAGTAGGGATGAGCTTCGTGTTCGAGTCGAACATACGTTCGACTCGAACATTGGCTGTTCGATCGTTCGACGAAGATCGAACGATTTGGGCCGTTCGCGCCAAATTCGAGTGACGCGAACGGCCCACAATGCACTACGCCATCGCAGTGTCATCCAGGCGCTGTGATTGGCCAAGCATGCACTGTGACCCCGCATGCTTGGCCAATCACAGCGCCGGCAGCGAGGAGAGCAATGATTGGCCACAGGCAGGATGCCTGTGGCCAATTATTGCTGAGGGTGTTTAGTACACGCCCCACACTATAAAAGGCCGCCAGCACGGCGGCCTAGTGTAGTGTGTTCCGGAGCAGGGATAGAGTAGCATAGGCAGGGACAGTGACTGTTATTTCTTTCTTGCTTAACCTGGATTCCTTTAGTTTAGGGAAAGAGAAGGATAGGTAGGGAGAGTGTCAGTGTGTTTTGTGCTTCTGCTATAGTGTGCTTAAAAAAAAACATTTATTCTAGGGACAGAAAACTCTAGGTAGGGACAGTGTCAGTTTCTTTCACTCTGCAAGTCCTTGTTTCCAGGGACCTGTAAGGACAGTGAGTTAATTGTCCTTGTGCTATATTGTGCTTAAAAAAAACATTTATTCTAGGGACAGAAAACTCTAGGTAGGGACAGTGTCAGTTTCTTTCACTCTGCAAGTCCTTGTTTCCAGGGACCTGTAAGGACAGTGAGTTAATTGTCCTTGTGCTATATTGTGATTAAAAAAAACATTTATTCTAGGGACAGAAAACTCTAGGTAGGGACAGTGTCAGTTTCTTTCACTCTGCAAGTCCTTGTTTCCAGGGACCTGTAAGGACAGTGAGTTAATTTTCCTTGTGCTATATTGTGATTAAAAAAAACATTTTTTCTAGGGACAGAAAACTGTAGGTAGGGAGAGTGTTTTTTTTCTTTCACTCTGCAAGTCCTTGTTTCCAGGGACCTGTAAGGACAGTGAGTTAATTGTCCTTGTGCTATATTGTGCTTAAAAAAAACATTTATTCTAGGGACAGAAAACTCTAGGTAGGGACAGTGTCAGTTTCTTTCACTCTGCAAGTCCTTGTTTCCAGGGACCTGTAAGGACAGTGAGTTAATTGTCCTTGTGCTATATTGTGATTAAAAAAAACATTTATTCTAGGGACAGAAAACTCTAGGTAGGGACAGTGTCAGTTTCTTTCACTCTGCAAGTCCTTGTTTCCAGGGACCTGTAAGGACAGTGAGTTAATTTTCCTTGTGCTATATTGTGATTAAAAAAAACATTTTTTCTAGGGACAGAAAACTGTAGGTAGGGAGAGTGTTTTTTTTCTTTCACTCTGCAAGTCCTTGTTTCGAGGGACCTGTAAGGACAGTGAGTTAATTGTCCTTGTGCTATATTGTGCTTAAAAAAAACATTTATTCTAGGGACAGAAAACTCTAGGTAGGGACAGTGTCAGTTTCTTTCACTCTGCAAGTCCTTGTTTCCAGGGACCTGTAAGGACAGTGAGTTAATTTTCCTTGTGCTATATTGTGATTAAAAAAAACATTTATTCTAGGGACAGAAAACTCTAGGTAGGGACAGTGTCAGTTTCTTTCACTCTGCAAGTCCTTGTTTCCAGGGACCTGTAAGGACAGTGAGTTAATTTTCCTTGTGCTATATTGTGATTAAAAAAAACATTTTTTCTAGGGACAGAAAACTGTAGGTAGGGAGAGTGTTTTTTTTCTTTCACTCTGCAAGTCCTTGTTTCCAGGGACCTGTAAGGACAGTGAGTTAATTTTACTTGTGCTATATTGTGCTTAAAAAAAACATTTTTTCTAGGGACAGAAAACTGTAGGTAGGGAGAGTGTTTTTTTTCTTTCACTCTGCAAGTCCTTGTTTCCAGGGACCTGTAAGGACAGTGAGTTAATTGTCCTTGTGCTATATTGTGCTTAAAAAAAACATTTATTCTAGGGACAGAAAACTCTAGGTAGGGACAGTGTCAGTTTCTTTCACTCTGCAAGTCCTTGTTTCCAGGGACCTGTAAGGACAGTGAGTTAATTGTCCTTGTGCTATATTGTGATTAAAAAAAAACATTTATTCTAGGGACAGAAAACTCTAGGTAGGGACAGTGTCAGTTTCTTTCACTCTGCAAGTCCTTGTTTCCAGGGACCTGTAAGGACAGTGAGTTAATTTTCCTTGTGCTATATTGTGATTAAAAAAAACATTTTTTCTAGGGACAGAAAACTGTAGGTAGGGAGAGTGTTTTTTTTCTTTCACTCTGCAAGTCCTTGTTTCCAGGGACCTGTAAGGACAGTGAGTTAATTTTACTTGTGCTATATTGTGCTTAAAAAAAACATTTTTTCTAGGGACAGAAAACTGTAGGTAGGGAGAGTGTTTTTTTTCTTTCACTCTGCAAGTCCTTGTTTCCAGGGACCTGTAAGGACAGTGAGTTAATTGTCCTTGTGCTATATTGTGCTTAAAAAAAACATTTATTCTAGGGACAGAAAACTCTAGGTAGGGACAGTGTCAGTTTCTTTCACTCTGCAAGTCCTTGTTTCCAGGGACCTGTAAGGACAGTGAGTTAATTTTCCTTGTGCTATATTGTGATTAAAAAAAACATTTTTTCTAGGGACAGAAAACTGTAGGTAGGGAGAGTGTTTTTTTTCTTTCACTCTGCAAGTCCTTGTTTCCAGGGACCTGTAAGGACAGTGAGTTAATTTTACTTGTGCTATATTGTGCTTAAAAAAAACATTTTTTCTAGGGACAGAAAACTGTAGGTAGGGAGAGTGTTTTTTTTCTTTCACTCTGCAAGTCCTTGTTTCCAGGGACCTGTAAGGACAGTGAGTTAATTGTCCTTGTGCTATATTGTGCTTAAAAAAAACATTTATTCTAGGGACAGAAAACTCTAGGTAGGGACAGTGTCAGTTTCTTTCACTCTGCAAGTCCTTGTTTCCAGGGACCTGTAAGGACAGTGAGTTAATTGTCCTTGTGCTATATTGTGATAAAAAAAAAACATTTATTCTAGGGACAGAAAACTCTAGGTAGGGACAGTGTCAGTTTCTTTCACTCTGCAAGTCCTTGTTTCCAGGGACCTGTAAGGACAGTGAGTTAATTTTCCTTGTGCTATATTGTGATTAAAAAAAACATTTTTTCTAGGGACAGAAAACTGTAGGTAGGGAGAGTGTTTTTTTTCTTTCACTCTGCAAGTCCTTGTTTCCAGGGACCTGTAAGGACAGTGAGTTAATTTTACTTGTGCTATATTGTGCTTAAAAAAAACATTTTTTCTAGGGACAGAAAACTGTAGGTAGGGAGAGTGTTTTTTTTCTTTCACTCTGCAAGTCCTTGTTTCCAGGGACCTGTAAGGACAGTGAGTTAATTGTCCTTGTGCTATATTGTGCTTAAAAAAAACATTTATTCTAGGGACAGAAAACTCTAGGTAGGGACAGTGTCAGTTTCTTTCACTCTGCAAGTCCTTGTTTCCAGGGACCTGTAAGGACAGTGAGTTAATTTTCCTTGTGCTATATTGTGATTAAAAAAAACATTTTTTCTAGGGACAGAAAACTGTAGGTAGGGAGAGTGTTTTTTTTCTTTCACTCTGCAAGTCCTTGTTTCCAGGGACCTGTAAGGACAGTGAGTTAATTTTCCTTGTGCTATATTGTGATTAAAAAAAACATTTTTTCTAGGGACAGAAAACTGTAGGTAGGGAGAGTGTTTTTTTTCTTTCACTCTGCAAGTCCTTGTTTCCAGGGACCTGTAAGGACAGTGAGTTAATTGTCCTTGTGCTATATTGTGCTTAAAAAAAACATTTTTTCTAGGGACAGAAAACTGTAGGTAGGGAGAGTGTTTTTTTTTTTTTCACTCTGCAAGTCCTTGTTTCCAGGGACCTGTAAGGACAGTGAGTTAATTGTCCTTGTGCTATATTGTGCTTAAAAAAAACATTTATTCTAGGGACAGAAAACTCTAGGTAGGGACAGTGTCAGTTTCTTTCACTCTGCAAGTCCTTGTTTCCAGGGACCTGGAGAGACATTGAGTGAATTGTCCTTGTGCTATATTGTGATTAAAAAAAACATTTATTCTAGGGACAGAAAACTCTAGGTAGGGACAGTGTCAGTTTCTTTCACTGTGAAAGTCCTTGTTTCAAGGGACAGAGAAGGACACCTCAAGGTAGCCCTTATTGCTTTTTTCCCATCTCCCTGCAGGCCATCTATTAGAATGTCTGGAAGGCAAACAAGGAGAGGCAGACAGTCAGGAGGCAATAAAAGAGGGCAAGCAGGCTCTGTGTCTGGGGGCAACAGTGCTGGTCGTGGACGCGGTGCATTGTCATCAGCACATGGCCATGGGACACGCTTGTCCTTCTTTTCGGCAGCTGGACATGTTGAGCCACATCATGCCGAAGACTTGGTAGAGTGGATGACCAAGCCCTCCTCCTCCTCCTCATCCTCTCTCACCCAGGCTCAGGGTACTGGAAAAGCAGCTGCCAAAGCGTCGTCTTCCCTGGTATCAATGTCAGACAAATCATCAGTCACTCCTTCCCTAGACCCACCATGTCCTCCTCCTGAGGAGTCCCCCGAACTGTTTCAGCACAGTGTTGGGTACATGCTCCAGGAGGATGCCCAGCGTTTCGAAGGGTCTGATGATGAAACCCAGCTAGAGGAAGGCAGTAGCGTGAGAGCAGACAGAGGGGATGCTCAAGAAGGACACCAATCTGGCAGTCATGTTCCAGCAGCTGCAGCATACTGCCAGATTGGCTCCAGTGATGAGGAGGGAGGGGATGATGAGGTCAATGACTCCACGTGGGTGCCTAATAGGAGAGAGGAGGAGGAGGAGGATGAGGAGGAGGCACATCTCCAACGAGGCAGGATGCCCTTTGGTGGCCAGCGTAAGGGCAGTACACCGACGGAATCACACCGCAGAGCTCCGCCTGTGCAGGGCGCTGCCTCTGCCCGTCATTCAAAAAGTTCTTTGGTGTGGGCCTTTTTTGAGGCTAGTGCATCAGATCGCACAGCTGCTGTTTGCAACATATGTCTCAAGCGTATATCGCGTGGCCAAAACATCAGCCGCTTGGGTACCACATGCCTGACCAGACATATGTTGACCTGCCATGCAGCTCGTTGGCAAGCCTACCTCAAAGACCCACACCAAAGAACAAAGCGGACCTCTCCTTGCACCGCATCAGCTGGGATCTCCAACCCCACTATAACTTCAGTCCTCTCTGAAACATGCACTGAGAGGAATGAAGGTGTAGAATTAGGTGTGTCACAGCCAAGTACTTGCGCCCACTCTGCTAGCAGTACACCGACGTCCGATTCTAGCAGGCAAATTTCCCTGCCCCAGCTGCTGGACCGTCGAAAGAAGTTCACTCCCAGCCATCCACATGCCCAGCGGTTGAATGCTAGCTTGGCTAAATTGCTAGCGCTTCAACTGCTGCCTTTTCAGTTGGTAGACTCGGCCCCCTTCCGTGAGTTTGTGCAATGTGCGGTTCCTCAGTGGCAGGTTCCCAAACGCCACTTTTTCTCACGGAAGGCTATTCCGGCTCTCTACCGGCATGTGGAAGGCAATGTCTTGGCCTCGCTGGTGCATATTACCGCTGACTCATGGTCCAGCAGGCATGGACAGGGACGTTACCTTTCTTTCACGGCCCATTGGGTCACTCTTTTGGCAGCTGGGAAGGATTCAGGACAAGGTGCAGTAGTGTTGGAGGTTGTCCCACCGCCACGCCTCCAAAATGCTACTACTGGTTGTGACACACCTCTCTCCTCCACCCCCTCCTCTTCTTCTTCCTCCATGGCCTCTTCCTGTGGTTTGTCCTATGAACCAGCGGTGCTCCGTAGCCGTTCACGGGGCTACGCAAGTACGCAGGCAAAAAGATGCCATGCCGTGCTTGCGCTGGTGTGTTTGGGGGACAGAAGCCACACTGGGGCAGAGGTCCTGTCTGCTCTGCAGGGCCAGGCCGAGAGGTGGTTGACGCCACGCCAGCTTAAGCCAGGAATGGTGGTTTGCGACAATGGCACCAACCTCCTCTCCGCCCTCCGACAGGGACAACTGACCCATGTGCCCTGTGTGGCTCACGTCCTTAACCTGGTGGTGCAGCGCTTCTTGGGCAGGTACCCGGGCTTACAGGATGTCCTGAGGCAGGCCAGGAAAGTCTGTGTGCATTTCCGCAGATCTTATAATGCCAGTGCTCGCCTGGCTGAGCTGCAAAAGGAGTTGAACCTGCCCAAGAACCGCCTTATATGTGACATGCCCACCAGGTGGAACTCAACGTTGGCCATGCTGCAGCGGCTGCACACGCAGCAGAGGGCCATCAATGAGTACCTGTGCGACTACGGCACCAGGACAGGGTCAGGGGAGCTTGGTTTTTTTTCTCCACGCCAGTGGGGCATGATCAGGGATGCATGCACTGTCCTGGCACCATTTGAGGAGGCCACGAGGATGGTGAGCAGTGACAGTGCATGCATCAGTGACACTGTACCTCTTGTCCACCTGTTGGAGCACACGCTGCGTGGAATAATGGACAGGGCACTTGAGGCAGAACAGAGGCAGGAAGAGGAGGACTTCCTTGCCTCTCAAGGCCCCCTTTACCCAGACAGTGTTCCTTCTGTCCCACCCATCGCACAGGAAGAGGAGGAGGAGGAGGAGGAGGAGGAGGAGGATTGTGTCAGCATGGAGGTGGAGGCTGGCACTCAGCATCATCAGCAGCAGTCTTTTAGGGATGATTTACAGTCCCAAGAAACCAGTGGACTTGTACGTGGCTGGGAGGAGGTGGCTGCGGATCATGTCGTCCTTAGTGACCCAGAGGACTCCGGAGCGAATGCCTCAGCAAACCTACGCTGCATGGCCTCCCTGATCCTGCAAAGTCTGTGGAAGGATCCTCGTATTCTTCGGATCAAGGAGAGGGACCATTACTGGCTGGCCACTCTCCTTGATCCACGGTACAAGGGTAAGGTTGCGGACCTTATGTTACCGTCGCAGAGGGAGCAGAGGATGAGACAACTCCGGGAGGCCTTGCAGAAAGGTCTGTGCAACGCGTTCCCAGAGACTGGGAGGTTGCAAACTCCTGGTCCTGGACAACGAGTTGCTGAGGCTTCGGCCAGTCAAAGAAGGAGCGGTGGGGAAGGTGGCCGTCTGACCGATGCGTTCAGACAATTCTTTAGTCCGCAGCCCCAAAGTATGATCGGTTCCAGCAACCATCGCCAGCGTCTGATAAACATGGTGCAGGAATATCTAGGGGCAAGGTCAGACTTGGACACCTTCCCCACCGAAAATCCTCTGGCTTACTGGGTCTTGAGGATGGATCACTGGCCAGAGCTTGCACAGTATGCAATTGAGCTACTGGCCTGTCCTGCATCCAGCGTTCTTTCGGAACGCACATTCAGTGCTGCTGGAGGATTTGTCACGGATCACAGGGTGCGCCTGTCCACCGACTCGGTTGATCGACTGACTTTCATCAAGATGAACCAGTCTTGGATCACCACCAGCTACCACACACCTGATGCTGATATAACAGACTAATTGATTTTAAAATGTCACATCCCTTCAAGACTGATGCTGATGCTGAGTGCCTGTGCTGTTATGTTGACTGGCTATCCTCCTCCTCCGAGTCCTCAATGATACGATTGATGATGATAGCTTGGAAGATCATTTTTGTTTATGGGTGCCGCCACCAGTGCCTAACGCCCAATTTTTCAGCCCCTGTTTAACAGGGGCGTGTAATTACAATTTTTGAAGCAATACTTTGCAACAGGGCTCATTGCTGTGCTCCAAGTACAGTATCTGTGAGGAGTTGCAGTGTTGTGCCACCAGTGCCTAAGGCCCAATTTTTCAGCCCCTGTTTAACAGGGGCGTGTCATTACAATTTTTGAAGCAATACTTTGCAACAGGGCTCATTGCTGTGCTCCAAGTACAGTATCTGTGAAGGGTTGCAGTGTTGTGCCACCAGTGCCTAAGGCCCAATTTTTCAGCCCCTGTTCAACAGGGGCATGTAATTACAATTCTTGATCTAATAATTCACAGCAGGGCCCATTGCTGCACCCACCAAGAGTAACTGTCAGGGCTTACAGTGTTGTGGCACCAGCACCACCATCAAAGGCCCAATTTTTACTACCACTGTTCAACAATTATATGTAATTAAAATTCCTGATATAATAGTTGACAGCAGGGCGTTCCAGCACCAACCAAGAGTAACTGTGAGTGCTTACAGTGTTGTGCCAACACCAACAACTAAGGGGCCTATTTCTGCAGAGTATATACGGCAGGTCCCTACTTTCAAACATCCAACTTACAAACGACTCCTACTTGCAAACGCAAGAAGACAACAGGAAGTGAGAGGAAATCTACCACTAGGAAGGAAAATTCTCTCCTGTAAGAATAAATATGGGAGAAAGGTGTCTCCTCTGTACTGATGCTTTATCAGCAATCCTTGTTTCAAGAAAAACACCACATTTCAAAAACAGTTGTCATTAGGACGGAAAGTGAGGTGAAATGTTCTGAACAGGGGCACAGACAGCAAAACAAATGTTACAGGGGTGATAACCCTTACCTATGTTTTCCAAAAAGTTTAAAAATAGATTTTTGGTCTGGAGCTACACTTCAACAATGTACCTGTTCAAAATTACAAACAGATTCTACATAAGAACAAACCTACAGTCCCTGTCTTGTATGCACCGCCTGTATACGGCTGTTCAGAGTATATAGGGCCTTTTTTATTTTATGTGCGGGGTTCCCCTTAATATCCATACAAGACCCAAAGGGGCTGGTAATGGGCTGGGGTAGGGGGGGGGTCATGGGGTAGCTATGCCATTTTTCTTAAAGATTTTCATCCATATTACCGGGACCAGACATTACATTAAAGCCGCAAGCAGTTTTAAATGGCTTTTTTTTCCTTTAGAAGTGTCATTTTGTGCAGGGACAGTTCTAAACACGGGAAACACGTGGCACTTCACAGGCATACTTTAGACACCCCCCAGGTACGATATTTAAAGGAATATTTGACTTTTTTTTTTTCACTTTATGCATCATTAAAATGACTGCTCCCGGAAAACGACCGTTTTTAAAACTTATTTTTGCATTGATACATGTCCCCTGGTGCAGAACCCGGGTTCCCAAACCCTTTTTAGGACAATAACATGCATAATAGTTTTTATAATTAGCACTTTAGAATTCGAACGTTCGCATCCATTGTATTTAATAGGGTTCTAATGTTCGTTCGAACTTTCGGTCCGTTCGCGGGTTCTGGTGCGAACCGAACCCGGGGGTGTTCGGCTCATCACTAACAGCCAGTTTCTCCCCTATATGCAGCCCGTTTCTCCCCCAATATACAGCCAGTTTCTCCCCCATAATGCAGCCAGTTTCTCCCCCATAATGCAGTCAGTTTCTCCCCCATAATGCAGCCAGTTTTTCCCCCATATGCAGCCAGTTTCTCCCCTATATGCAGCCAGTTTCTCCCCTATATGCAGCCAGTTTCTCCCCCATATGCAGCCAGTTTCTCCCCTATATGCAGCCAGTTTCTCCCCCATAATGCACCCAGTTTCTCCCCCATAATGCACCCAGTTTCTCCCCCATATGCAGCCAGTTTCTCCCCCATATGCAGCCAGTTTCTCCCCCATAATGCACCCAGTTTCTCCCCCATAATGCACCCAGTTTCTCCCCCATATGCAGCCAGTTTCTCCCCCATATGCAGCCAGTTTCTCCCCCATAATGCAGCCAGTTTCTCCCCCATAATGCAGCCAGTTTCTCCCCCATATGCAGCCAGTTTCTCCCCCATATGCAGCCAGTTTGTCCCCCATAATACAGCCAGTTTCCCCCCCATAATGCAGCCAGTTTCTCCCCCATAATACAGCCAGTTTCTCCCCCATAATGCAGCCAGTTTCTCCCCTATATGCAGCCAGTTTC
This sequence comes from Rana muscosa, assembly GCA_029206835.1. Lineage (NCBI taxonomy): Eukaryota > Metazoa > Chordata > Amphibia > Anura > Ranidae > Rana > Rana muscosa. The sequence goes on along the minus strand of JARGYO010005626.1, from coordinate 97,099,562 downwards.
TGCCACAATATACAGCCAGTTTCTCCCCTATATGCAGCCAGTTTCTCCCCCAATATACAGCCAGTTTCTCCCCCATAATGCAGCCAGTTTCTCCCCCATAATGCAGCCAGTTTCTCCCCCATAATGCAGCCAGTTTCTCCCCCATATGCAGCCAGTTTCTCCGCTATATGCAGCCAGTTTCTCCCCCAATATACAGCCAGTTTCTCCCCCATATGCAGCCCCATAATGCAGCCAGTTTCTCCCCCATATGCAGCCAGTTTCTCCCCCATATGCAGCCAGTTTCTCCCCCATATGCAGCCAGTTTCTCCCCTATATGCAGCCAGTTTCTCCCCCATATGCAGCCAGTTTCTCCCCTATATGCAGCCAGTTTCTCCCCTATATGCAGCCAGTTTCTCCCCCATAAGGCAGCCAGTTTCTCCCCCAAATACAGCCAGTTTCTCCCCCAAATACAGCCAGTTTCTCCCCCCCCAGCCCTGCACTTACCTTCCTCGAGTCAGCGCCGTCCTTCTTCCGTCCTCGATGTCTTCTCCCGCCCTCAATGTCACTTCAGCCAATCAGGTTACCGGTAACCAGACCCGGTGAACCTGATTGGCCAGGGAACGCACCCCTGTGCGTCCTCTCATTAGGTATTTAGAAGCCGATTACAGCCCTCAGGCTGTAGTTGGGAAGCCTATCAGAGCCTGCTGGCTCTGATAGGCACTTCTAAAGGCCAATCAGACGCTGTGACTCAGATGGCCGGCGCTCAAGGGGCCGGCCATCTGAATAGTGGGCGGCAGCAATACATAGGTTCATGCAATGCATGAACCTATGTATTGTTGTGGTGAGTGACGGCCGGGCGCAGAAGCGAGCGGTAGCGGCGCTTCTGCGCCCACTAAGGTCGCGCAGCCATGTGTAAAAAAAGACATAAAAAAAAAAAAAACTCTTAAAGGGCCCGTTTTTTTTTTTGGTGACCACAGGAGGGGGGGGTGGCGCCCGGGCGCCCCCTATGGACGGGCCGCCACTGCTGTCACTACCTATTGCTATCATAGGGGATATTTACATTCCCTGAGATAACAATAAAAATGATTAAAAAAAATATATATATGGAAGGAACAATTAAAAAAAAAAAATGCAAAATTAATAATAAAAAAAAAAAAAAAGCACCCCTGTCCTGCCCTGCTCTTGCCCAATGGCGAACGCAAGCGTTGGACTGGCGTCATATGTAAACAGCAATTGCACCATGCATGTGAGGTATCACCGCGAAGGTCAGATCGAGGGCAGTAATTTTAGCAGTAGACCTCCTCTGTAAATCTAATGGGGTAACCTGTAAAGGCTTTTAAAGGCTTTTAAAAATGTATGTAGTTTGTCGCCAATGCGCGTTTGTGCGAAATTTTAAAGCATGTCGTGTTTGGAATCTATGTACTTGGCCTAAGATCATCTTTTTTATTTCATCACACATTTGGGCAATATTGTGTGTTTTAGTGCATTAAAATTTTATTTTTTCCCCAAAAAATGCGTTTGAAAAATCGCTGCGCAAATACCGTGTAGAAAAAAAAATGCAACACCCACCATTTTAATCTGTAGGGCCTTTGCTTTAAAAATATATATAATGTTTGGGGGTTCAACATAATTTTCTTGCAAAAAAATAAAATGTTTTCTTGTAAACAAAAAGTGTCAAAAAGGGCTTTGTCTTCAAGTGGTTAGAAGAGTGGATGTAAGCTTCCTAATGTTGTGTATAAAATGCCAGAACAGTTCAAAACCCCCACAAATGACCCCATTTTGGAAAGTAGACACCCCAAGCTATATACTGAGAGGCATGTCGAGTCCATGGAATATTTTATATGTTGACACAAGTTGCGGAAAAAAGACAATTTTTTTTTTTTTTTTTGCACAAAGTTGTCACTAAATGATATATTGCTCAAACATGCCATGGGCATATGTGGAATTACACCCCAAAATACATTCTGCTGCTTCTCCTGAGTACAGCGATACCACATGTGTGAGACTTTTTGGGAGCCTAGCCGCGTACGGGACCCCAAAAACCAAGCACCGCCTTCAGGCTTTCTAAGGGTGTAAATTTTTGATTTCACTTCTCACTGCCTATCACAGTTTCGGAGGCCATGGAATGCCCAGATGGCACAAACCCCCCCAAATGACCCCATTTTGGAAAGTAGACACCCCAAGCTATTTGCTGAGAGGTATTGTGAGTATTTTGCAGATCTCGCTTTTTGTCACAAAGTTTTGAAAATTAAAAAAAAAAAAAAAACATATTTTCTTTCTTCATTTTCAAAAACAAATGAGAGCTGTAAAATACTCACCATGCCTCTCAGAAAATAGCTTGGGGTGTCTACTTTCCAAAATGGGGTCATTTGGGGGGTTTTGTGCTATTTTGGCATTTTATGGCCTTCGAAACTGTGATAGGTAGTGAGGAGTGAAATCAAAGATTTGTGCCTAGAAATCCTGAAGGCGGTGCTTGGTTTTCGGGGTTCCGTACGCAGCTAGGCTCCTAAAAAGTCCCACACATGTGGTATCCCCGTACTCAGGAGAAGCAGAAAAATGTATTTTGGGGTGTAATTCCACATATAACCATGGCATGTGTGAGCAATATATCATTTAGTGACAACTTTTTGTAATTTTTTTTTTTTTTTTTTGTCATTATTCAATCACTTGGGACAAAAAAAAAATATTCAATGGGCTCAACAGGCCTCTCAGCAATTTCCTTGGGGTGTCTACTTTCTAAAATGGGGTAATTTGGGGGGGTTTGTGCTATTTTGGCATTTTATGGCCTTCAAAACTGTGATAGGTAGTGAGGAGTGAAATCAAAAATTTGCGCCCTTAGAAATCCTGAAGGCGGTGCTTGGATTTCGGGGGCCCGTACGCGGCTAGGCTCCCAAAAAGTCCCACACATGTGGTATCCCCGTACTCAGGAGAAGCAGCAAAATGTATTTTGGGGTGCAATTCCACATATAACCATGGCATGTGTGAGCAATATATCATTTAGTGACAACTTTTAGTAATTTTTTTTTTTTTGTCATTATTCAATCACTTGAGACAAAAAAAAAATATTCAATGGGCTTAACATGCCTCTCAGCAATTTCCTTGGGATGTCTACTTTCCAAAATGGGGTCATTTGGGGGGGTTTTGTACTGCCCTGCCATTTTAGCACCTCAAGAAATGAGATAGGCAGTCATAAATTAAAAGCTGTGTAAATTCCAGAAGATGTACCCTAGTTTGTAGACGCTATAACTTTTGCGCAAACCAATAAATATACGCTTATTGACATTTTTTTTACTAAAGACATGCGGCTGAATACATTTTGGCCTAAATGTATGACTAAAATTGAGTTTATTCGATTTTTCTTATAACAAAAAGTAGAAAATATAATTTTTTTTCAAAATAAAAATCGCAGAGGCAATCAAATACCATTAAAAGAAAGCTCTATTTGTGGGAAGAAAAGGACGCAAATTTCGTTTGGGTACAACATTGCATGTCCGCACAATTTACAGTTAAAGCAGCGCAGTGCAAAATTCTGAAATCACCTCTGGTCCTTTAGCTACCAAATGGTCCGGGGCTTAAGTGGTTAAATATGTGTAGCGGCCTCATCCCTCTCTCCCTTTCTCATACTCGGCTTGTCTTTCTTCATCTAGGGGTCTCAGTGCTGGGGGGAGGGATGAGATACACCACGGCCCATGTCCTCCATGGCTAAGAGGTGAAGGCCAGAAGATTGGGTTTTGTGTAGGTGTCCTAGAGTCAAGTCCAGTACTTCGTCCCTGACTCCTTTGCTCCTAGTAACCAGAGTTCCACACAGTGAATAGGTCCAACTCAGTTTTATTTTTCTTGGCAAACAACAAACAGTTTCTTCTACTGAGTAGTAATGGGGAATAGATCAAGGCACAATCCTTTCCCTTCTCCTGCTAACCACTGTGATATCACCAGTGGCGAATAGTCACGGTCACTGACCATATGAAGTAGAACATGAATTACCTTCGCTAGCACGGCCCCTGTCAGGGGAAGGAAATCCGTCCAAGGGAGAAACAGGAGGCCTCTCTGTCACCAGCCATGCTACGCTGGACTCTTCAGAGAAGTTCCGCACACCAGTCCTCACGAACTCAGACACGGCCACCCAAGGAGTTAGGGCCCCCTCGGATTCCTCCACCCTTGCGGAACTCAGTCGAAGGTACTGAGCCCCAGGCATCCGCCATTGTACCTCAGTACCTCACCCCAGGCTAAAGGTGCCTGGGATGGACTCCATCTCCGCTCCGGCCAGGCCAAGGGCACCTAGGCCTGGAGCACTGGAACGCCAGCACCCAAGCTGAAGGTGCCTGGGTGTGGCCGAGTCCTCCGACTCCCACTCCGGACTCCGAACTCTAAACCCTGTGGTAAGGGCGTCCGCCCCTCTTATCCCCTCTCCCTTTGCGTCACAGCGGGTTCCCCGCCCCGCTGTACCAGCTCCAGGGGAGGACAAAAAGGTATAGTCTTGCGGTGTGAGTTCAGCCCCGGCCCAGGGCAACAGCGCCACCCATGGACCGCAAGGAACCTCACACCACCAGAGTCCTCCAAGAACCAGAAAAAGGTCTCGGATCCCCTAGCAATTTGTGCATCTGGGTTACACTACCACCCAGATGCCTCCCTTAAATTCAAACACCCGCTACACTTGTATATATTTTTTTTACACTCCCAGCAGCATTCAGTGAAAAGCAAGAAGCCGGCTACTCCTCTGAGCACACTGGAACGGAGAAAGTATTACATTCCCATGGCAGCAGACCCTTTAATTGCAAACACATGTTTGCTGCAGATATTTCATGTTATTTTTTTGTAAAGGGAGGTTTGGACCAATTGGAGAGCTCCTGCTACTAAAATATTTACCGGTACCCTAAATCCATCTTTAAAAAAAGGACTGCAGGCTACAAATAAGGTGGGAACTCATGCAGTGCAGAATTGTAAGAGCTCAGTGGTTGTCCATTCTTGTCTCTGACTGTATTGATTCTTTAGCAGGATAATAAAAGTACACCCAGCCTGTATTGGAAGTATGAATCTACCTGTGTACAACTGAAGAATGAAACTGGTTATGTAACCAGAGTGGTGCAAATCCATAATCATATACTGTAGACTCTTTCATACGTTTGGAATTTTCAATCATCACACGCTGAAGAAATCTGAATACATTTGCGCTTGTGCAGATGTCTGAATATTCATTTAATTATAATAATTGTGTGGGTTCACTTAGAAAATATTTATATTTTCCCTATGTTAAACTGTACTTATTTTGAGTGGGCTTCAGTTGCTGCACTGAGAAAAAACAGGTAAGTAGTTGCTTGACAGCCAAGGTTCCCATCTGTGTAGCAAAGCAGCTCTGATCATCAGAAACAAATATTTCAGTGTTTGTAAAATGTAAATAAACACTGATACATTGTAATTAGCTGCTGTTCTGCTGGATTTGTGTGGTGGATTTCTGTTGGTGCACTTTGCATTCCTGACCCGCAGAAAAACGTTGCCGCCTGCACTTTAGCAGCCTTGCAGAGTTGCCATTAAATGCAGTATTAAAACCAAAAACCAAAACATTTAATATATTGCAGCTAACTGATCATAAGATGTGGTGGTGGCATTAGCTTTCTTTTTTTAGGCCTTTTGCACACTGCTGCTTAAAAACTCAACGTTATTAGGCATATCGGCCATTTTTTTATTACTGATCCAATTGCAGCCCTCTTGTTTTCAATGTGCCTGTACACACAGGCACGTAAGCATGCACTGCGTATAGATGAGACGTTGCCAGTCAATGTTTTATGCACATACGCACAAATTTAATTTGTTCAAGTACATGCGTATGTGCAAATATGCTTGCTAATATGCGCAAAATAAACACAATACATTTTGGCCAGAAATACTGATGCTTAAACGTCAGTACTGTGTAAAAGTTCTCTGCTTTTTTCCCTCTGCTTTCACCTGATATTCTGGCCAGTTAAAACACCTCCTGTATTAGAGTGCCCCCACTCTGGATGACAAAGCACAGGGGGCACTTTTGGACAGTAACATTGTTAATCTGGAGGTGAGGGAAGTGTTAGATGTACTTTCATATTTTCCCCTGAGGATGTCACATGACGTAACGCGTAGAGCGTGGCCGGAGCACATCGCGGACCAGAAGTCACCACCAGAGTGCCCCCTTACATCAGTTGTCTGAATCAGAATGCCCCCTTACATCAGATATTGCCATCACTGTGCCCCCTTACATGGATTTTCCTAGAGTGCCTTCTTACATCAACTCTCTGCACCCCCTAGATCCGGGTCTGATGAAAACCGCTGAGGGGATCAAATACCACCAAAAGAAAGTTCTATTTGTGGAAAAAAAAGGATGTCAGTTTTATTTGGTTACAGCGTCGCCTGGTCAGGAAGGGGGTAAATCTTTCCGGAGCCGAAGTGGTTAATACCACTTTATAGGAACTCCCATGCATCGGCAGGTGGGACATGATTTGCCCAAAGCAAAGTTCATAAAGACATGGATGAGCGAGTTTGGAGTGGAGAAACTTGACTGGCCTGCACAGAGTCCTGACCTCAACTGGATAGAACACCTTTGGGATGAATTAGAGCAGAGACTGCAAACCAGGCCTTCTTGTCAAACATCAGTGCCTGACCTTACAAATGCTCTTCTGGACGAATGGTCAAGCATTCCCATAAACACACTCCTAAACCTTGTGGATAGCCTTCCCAGAAGAGTTGAGGCTGTTATAGCTGCAAAGGGTGGGCCAACGCAATATTGAACCCTACGTACTAAGACTGGAATGCCATTAAAGCTCATGTGCATGAAAAGGCAGGTGTCCCAATACTTTTGACTGCTCAGAATTAACTGCTCATCTGCTCGGCTAGGACCTGGTGAACATTCCAACCCACCTGAGACTCTGGATTCAGACATCCTTGTATCACTGTAGAGTAATAAATCCGACAACTCTGCGTAGTTATGTTCTGAGAATATTTACTGGAATAAATTAAAGGAGATGTTGTCACAAAAAGGAGGTAATAGATCTGCTTAATTCTAGGCAACAGCGCCAACTCAGCAAAGGAATTCCTTCTAAAGATACAAGGCAAATATTAACAAATGACAATATGATATACACACTTCCTTAAAGAAATAATGCTACCCCCTTAAAGGATGTTTTATGCTAGCAGATTATACTGACAGTATGCAGAGGATGGAACCTGGCCAGCCTATACTGCTACCCTAAAGAGAGAGTATAGGTGTACAGTAGTAACAATAATGTAATGGCCCTGGTATCAGCACTAGCATCAATGTCCCCGTTGTAGATCTGATGGTCTTCACCGGTACGTAGGAGTTCGTTAACTGTAGTCCAATTAGGTGTGGTAGGGAGGAATAGATTTCTTGTAGTGAGGAGGGCTAAAAATGTCTAAGCACAGTGTTCAAATAGATTCAGTAAAGTATTCCTAGGGTAGAGATGTCTGTGCAAAGTGTTCCAGTGAAACTATGACAAAGGATGGGTAAAGGTTTGAAGACTGCCCTCTCACCAATGACCAGACTTTTACGATGTCTTCCAGATGGTAACTCATGTAGCGACACTTGTGCAGTGGATCCGCTGTCTCGATCTCCCGATGCAAAGCTTGGTACACCATACTGAATGAATGTCCGACTTCAAACGGCAGCACTAGGCCCCTCAGGTATGGGTTGAAAGGTTATGCTCCGCGTGGTAAGCCGCGACCTCTCTCTCCATGCACGGAGAGGTCTGTCTTGCGCCATACCCGGGAGAAAGAGAGCTCCGCGCGGGCTTTGCTTTTTTTTCTAACTACTCCCAGAAATTTTCCTAATGGCAGAAAAGATCCATGGGATATGTAGTCCAGACACATAATCATGCAAAGCAATTATCGGACGGGAGAACTACTCATCCCACAATCCCTTTTGTTTGGCACACAAATATGATGTCACCTGATACAGTGATCACTAGAGGGTGCTTTGAAACACCGGAGGACACGGTACTTTACGATTGTAGTCCATATTGCTACATTGTGTATATGGCAGTTGGATGCATAAAGACACCATGTACATTTTCTAGATAGGGGCAGAGGTTTTCTAAAATCATAATGGAATTTAGATACATGGTCAGTTAGATAATACTTGCAAAGTCTATATAAGTCAGTTTTGGGTTCCAGTCATATTTTTGTTAATTAAAAGTAGGGATGAGCTTCGTGTTCGAGTCTAACCCATGTTCGACTCGAACATCGGCTGTTCGGATGTTCGCCGAATTGCGAACATTATGGGCCGTTCACGCCAAATTCGAGTGGCGCGTCACAGCCCATAATCCACTGCGGCATCGCAGTGCATTGCTGGCTGATGATTGGCCAAGCATGCACTATGACCCGCATGCTTTGGCCAATCACAGCTCGCAAAAAACGGAGAGCCATAATTGGCCAAAGCCAGGATGGCTTTGGCCAATTATGCCGTGGCGGCCTTGTGTAGTGTGTTGCGGTGTTGGTTAAAGAGAGAGCTTACAGAGAGAGAGAGACAGTGTCATTTATATTGAGTTAGATAGAGCAGGCGTGTCAGTTAGCTGCAGTTACAGTGTGTAGAGTATATATATGCATCCTAGGTGTTGTATATATATTTATACCAGTGTTGCCAACTTTCAGTAATTCTATGAACAGTTTGTAAAATTCATACTTTTTGCATCTGTCCTTGAATGTCTATTACAGACATGTAGGCTGCATGTCCGTAACTGACATTCATGGACAAATGCAACAATTTTGGATTTTACAAACTGTTTGTAAATTTACTGAAAGTTGGCAACCCTGATTTATACACTGAATTCAGTTTAGCTAGATCCGTTCCTGTCATTCTCTATACTGTGACAGGCAGGTGATTGTGCAATATGCACTTAATGTACTGTGTGCTTTGCATAGCGTTCACCTAAAGCTTACCTGAATACATTTAGTGGTGTTCTCATAATAAAACCACAGGCAGGAAGCTGCATTAATTTCATTTAGTGTACTGCAGTACTTCTGTCCTTTGCACAGTGTTCACTTAAAGGAACCTGAATACAATTTGTGGTGTTCTCATAATAAAACCACAGGCAGAGAGCTTCAAGTATTTTCAGTTAGTGTACTTTGTCCTTTGCACAGTGTTCACCTAAAACTAACTGAAGACAATTGCTGCTTTTCTCATACTAATACCACAGCAGGCAGTTAATTCTGATAGCTGCATTATAATCACTACAGATATATATATATATATATATATATATATATATGTAGCGGCCTCACCCCGTCCTCTTTAGCTAGGGGTATGTCACGCGACAGAGTGAGGTGCGCTACGGCCCATGTCCTCCCCATGGCTGTGGGTGAGGTGAAGGCCAGTACCAATCTTTTCCTCGGGTCAAATGTGTGCTGGTTACGAGGGTCAGTCCTTCCGTGCCAGAATCTCCCTTTGCTCCCATTAACAGAGTCCATACACCCATCAAAGTCCAAACTCAGGTTTATTGCGTATCTCCACATACAGTCAAATGCAACGGCATGATACGATGGGGAAAGCAGGTCGAGGCACTGTACAGGTTCCTAGTCCCTACACTCCCTGTGCTATGACCAGGGGTTGCAGGAATCTTGATGAAAGCTCCTCCGCTGCGCTGTAGCCCCTATCAGGGGAAGATGTCCTCCAAGGGAGTTACCGAAGGCCCATCCGTCACCGGGTTGACACTGCACCGGGTCTTCGGACGGGTGACCTCCCCAGCCTCCTCACCTCAGATGCGGGTCCCCTCGCAAGGGGCGCCCTGGAGCAACTTCACCCTCGCGGGACCCAGTCGGAGTCACCGGGTCCCAGGCCTCCTCAATAGTACCTCACCCCAGGCTGAAGGTGCCTGGGATGGACTCCATCTTCATTCCGGCCAGGCCTTGGGCGCCTAGGCCGGAACCTTGAACCGCCCGCACCCAGGCCTAAGGTGCCTGGGTGCGTGAAAGGGGTGACCCCCTCCCACAAGAACAACAGATAGGCGACGACGACCTCGTGGCGCGGGCGTCTCCCCCTTTTATATCCTCCCATCGACACCACGGCGGGTTCCCCGCCCCAGCCGTACCATCGCCAGGAAGGAACCAAAAAAAGGGTAACACTGTGATAGCGATTCTACCTCGAGCCAGCAGGTACACTGACACCCACTGGTCAAAGAGAATATTGCACCACCCAATCCTCTCCGAATAACAAAAAGGGGTCTGAACCCTGACATAATTACACACCTGGGTCTCTCTACCCCCAGGTGTATCCCACTAACTTTTAAGACCCCGCTACACACTCCCCCTGGTGATTTGACGCTGGTCCCCAGCGTCAGGTGCACACCCATGTCTCCCATTAACGTGGTGACATGAAGTGGGCCCCAGAGGCGATCCCTCAAATTTTGGATACTGTATGTGCCAAGACCTGCTCAACAGAAAAGGGAACTATAAAACATTAAAACTTTTGTATAAAACATCTGTCATGTACACATATACAATCCCTCCCGTCACTGTCTAAGAACCACCCCATACTCAGTAGTCTTGACCGACGAATCTCCTGCAGAAGGGAAACAAAAAAAAAAAAACATCCTAACACTCTGTGTTAACTTGGCATGAGTGGGTCCGTCAGCCGAGAGACCCGCTCACACCAATAAGTAAGTAATGCATGTGTAATATTTTCAAACAACCGTTGCACAACACTGCCACCTGGTGACAGCGCTGCGGTAATGACACTTGGTGAGATCTTCATTCTTCCTGCTTTCCTACTCTAACTCTACCCCAAAAGTCTCTGCAATCGGCACATGAAGAAAAGGGAAAAAAAAAACAACAGCTCCCAAATCTCCAGTGAGTAAAAGAAAAGCCCAAATCAAAACAAAAGTAGGGCACAGTTCTAGGCGTCTGGGAATGTCTCTTCCAGAAAGTTTCAACAGCAACAAAATAGGAGTTCACTTCTCCTACAAGTAAAATCTTGGATCCGGCAAAAACAAGGGCTTCAGGTGTTTGTCAAATACTTCCACCGAATATTCGACGTCTTCTCCTTCTTTCCTGCAGACGAGCACCTTATCAGCATGGATATGGCGTCCCAGTCTCCAATCAGCTCTACAGTCTTTAAACTTTTTAGACACCGGCGGCGAACATGACAGGTATCGCCGGGCATGGGGCACTTTGAGTTTTTCCCACACAAACTCGTCATACCACCGTGGTCGCAAGACCTCGACTTCATACAATAAGTCCCGAGGCAAGTAGGGGTACTCCCACCCATATTCACGGGCGACTCTCTGGGAGAAAAGTCTCTGCAACCTGGCTAGAGGCGGCATCACATCTCGCTCACCTTCTCCTGGCTGTACGATGGCCTCCGGGTGCCGAGGTACCTTTACCATCTCAGGCGGCTTTGCTCTTGGTGCCCGCAATGAAGCACGCTGCATCCCCACTATCAGAGCGGGTGATGTGGTTGAATGTGGAAGGTTATTTGAAGGACTAGGCTTCCTCAATAACTCCGGGGCTTGCACCCGGAGCGTACTGTCTTCTATGGACATGGGGGAATCCTGCGGTTTACTCAGCACAGGTAGTGGGCGTCTGTCCCAGCCCTTCCGGTGAAACAGTTCGTCTATCTCTCCGTCATCACCACAGTCTGACAATGACTCTAAGTCGGAGGTGCCATACATCTCAGCGGGAAGGTAGTCTCTAGTAGACGGAAGGCTACCCTCCCTTGCGGGCTCCACCAGATGTGAACTCCCGACACCTCCAACCACACACACAGTCCCAGCCCCTGGCTCACCTGGACCTTTTTCAGCACTGGGATGTCCAGGATTCTTCCGACCGGATCCATCCAGGTCCGGCAAGCAGCGGGGTGAAGCTCGACCACGACCACAGGAGGCCTGCACCAGGCCTATCTTCCTCTTCGGGGGTGGCAGCAGGGAGTCTGTGGTGACCGAAGCAGTGTCCTCGGATTTTTCTCTCTCAGTCTCTGGTTGGGCAGTCACTTCGCCCTGGTCAGCGCGTACGGGAACCTCCGCAGAGGCTTTGATCTCTCCCTCCGGAGTGGCGGTTCCTGTGATGCAGTTGAGGCGTAGGGCCCGGGGCCTTTCCGTGTATGGTTCAACCTCAAAAAGGAACTTCTTGCATGCTTCGCATCGCCCGAATGGCTTTAGTTGGACCACCAGTCCCGAGCATCCGGGACAGATCACACCGAGGGCCTCCGTGTCTCTGCATGAATACAGAGCCAACTGTCCTCGGGGCCTAAGTCTTATTCCCGTGTCTGTCAGGGGAGCAGCAAATGCAGTCATCTTGAAAGGATAAGGTACCGACATCCACTGGGAGCCTGAGTTCACTCCGACCACTTGCTGCTCCATCACGCGCTGACCACGCGCCGGAGTCTCCACATGTATCTCCACACGTGGCCAGACTCCTCCCACGACTTGCACACTTTCGTGGGCTTCCGCCAGCCTCCGCCCACGAATTGTACAGTCACGGGTTGCCTCGTGGCGCAGTGCAGCAAAAGTCCCCACATGTAGTTCGTCACACGGCTGGACTCCTCCCTCTTCCCGCTCTTTCTGCATGGGCCTCTCCCGGTTTTTCAGAGAAATTTCCACGACTTCGAGCACAGGGATGCACTTTGGCCAATCACATGGCCGACCTGCTCAGACCTCCTCCGGGCAGCAAAGTTCAAACACAGCCGTTCCAAACCTCAGGGTCAACACACATTTCATCCCGGACTCATGAGCCCCCACGTGTAGCGGCCTCACCACGTCCTCTTTAGCTAGGGGTATGTCACGCAACAGAGTGAGGTGCGCTACGGCCCATGTCCTCCCCATGGCTGTGGGTGAGGTGAAGGCCAGTACCAATCTTTTCCTCGGGTCAAATGTGTGCTGGTTACGAGGGTCAGTCCTTCCGTGCCAGAATCTCCCTTTGCTCCCATTAACAGAGTCCATACACCCATCAAAGTCCAAACTCAGGTTTATTGCGTATCTCCACATACAGTCAAATGCAACGGCATGATACGATGGGGAAAGCAGGTCGAGGCACTGTACAGGTTCCTAGTCCCTACACTCCCTGTGCTATGACCAGGGGTTGCAGGAATCTTGATGAAAGCTCCTCCGCTGCGCTGTAGCCCCTATCAGGGGAAGATGTCCTCCAAGGGAGTTACCGAAGGCCCATCCGTCACCGGGTTGACACTGCACCGGGTCTTCGGACGGGTGACCTCCCCAGCCTCCTCACCTCAGATGCAGGTCCCCTCGCAAGGGGCGCCCTGGAGCAACTTCACCCTCGCGGGACCCAGTCGGAGTCACCGGGTCCCAGGCCTCCTCAATAGTACCTCACCCCAGGCTGAAGGTGCCTGGGATGGACTCCATCTTCATTCCGGCCAGGCCTTGGGCGCCTAGGCCGGAACCTTGAACCGCCCGCACCCAGGCCTAAGGTGCCTGGGTGCGTGAAAGGGGTGACCCCCTCCCACAAGAACAACAGATAGGCGACGACGACCTCGTGGCGCGGGCGTCTCCCCCTTTTATATCCTCCCATCGACACCACGGCGGGTTCCCCGCCCCAGCCGTACCATCGCCAGGAAGGAACCAAAAAAAGGGTAACACTGTGATAGCGATTCTACCTCGAGCCAGCAGGTACACTGACACCCACTGGTCAAAGAGAATATTGCACCACCCAATCCTCCACGAATAACAAAAAGGGGTCTGAACCCTGACATAATTACACACCTGGGTCTCTCTACCCCCAGGTGTATCCCACTAACTTTTAAGACCCCGCTACATATATATATTGTGATATTGGGGTGTTTTAGCTCAAGTGGATAGATGCATTTTTATGCAGTGAGTCCATATCAGACAGGCATTCTAGTTAAGGGCCTGGTAGCCCACGTTTATTTAAACAGAAAAACAAAAGCAAAATGTCCCTTCAGTATTCCCACGCAGGGGTTTAACTTCATTTAGCAGTCCAAAAATAAGAAAAACATACCAAGCCACCTGGCTCTCTTGTTAGCAGTTCCTCTGCTTGCTTTAGGTACTGATACCTTTAAACCACCAGATCTTCCAGTCTCACAGTCTTGAATGCACACAGCTTTGGGCTTCTTAAACGCACACAGCTTGAAGTCCCTTAATCATGCACACAGCTTCTGGCTCCTTGGACGCACACAGCTTAACCTCCACCATCCTCCACTCTGCTCTCACCAGCCCCTCATTATATTGGTTGTGTGCACCTGAGCACACACCATGCTGGCTGTCCACAAGACCCGGACACAGGGTTGGAGATCCCATCCCACCCAAGACTCTGAAGGATCTCCAAGCCATAGAGCCCCATGTAGAAATAACGAGATCCAAGAAAACTGCCAGCACAGTTTTCTCAGTTTTTAAATCTACACCCTGTAGCTCTGCACTCAGCCGATATGCAGACTCTGTGTCCACTTTAACCCTTTTTTCATTGGGACAGAGCCTTTTTTCATTGGGACAGAGCCTCTTATTTTGATCCGGAGGGAGAAACACCTGCACCCACCATAGCAGTTGGGACACCTCTGTGCTGGCCATCAGCCACGTAGGCCCAACCCTTTTTTCGGGTGTGCTTCCAGGTACGTCCCAGCTCGGATCTTAACAGGGTCCTATAATTCCATATACTCTGCCTCCTCCCTCTTTTGGGGTCCCTGGGCTTACAAATTTTTTGGGGGGAAACTCTGCTTTCCCTGATCCTTCCTTTCAACTTACGAATACCCATTTTAGCCCTTCACCATCGGCCTTTCAGGTTCAAAACTGTTTCTCTGGTTACCCACGGTAACCGAAACATTGTTTGCAGAATGAACTATTAACAGATCACAGCTTTCAATATCATCAGTGCCTTCTATCTCAGTGCTTGTTAGAACCAGACCTGAGGAGGGACCACACACAGGCGAGGGACTACATCCCACAGGACCAAAGCCAAGTTCCATCTCACCTACTATCCAACACTCCAGGGGTACCTGTTCTAACAAACTACACTGATCCAAGCATAAACCATTTTTTCCTGGTGTATACTTTACATTGCTACGGCAACCAACATTAGCACCTTCTCCCCCAGTGTCCCCGGGTACCTTAACTTGTACCTCTGGGCCAGTGACAGAGATAATCTCTGCCACTGCTGCGTCTATTCTGGGCCCTTCCTTCTCCAGAGGTCTAGCAGGTGAGGCAGTATCTGCGCCCTTTACTGACCACTGCTCATCCGCACCTCGAACCACACCAGCAGAGATGTTTCTAGTCACCGCATCAGGCCAAGAGACCTCTGATATCTCAAACAGTTCTCCTGTGCGCCTTCCATACCAATCAATAACTGGAAGGGCGCTCACAGGGAATCTGGAGATCCTGTGCCAAATGGTTAACAAACATTGGTCCCACCAGTTCCACTCCTGGTCAAGGTTTCCCAGCACCGCCTGTACCACCTGGCTCCACCCATTGGTGCTACGCAGCACCACTTGGTCCAACTGCGGTGGAGACACCCAAGTGTACAGTGAGTGCATTTTTACCAACTCTAGCATTTCCAGTAAGGTTTCTGTCATCTCAAAACATCCCATGTCTAAATACTAGACCTTTCTAGGGTTTTTTCCCCTGTCCAAGACATGGAGGGGCTCATCCACTGTAGTTTGAGGGGATGAGACATTTGAAGAGACCTCCACCTCCTTGGAGATACCCATCATCACAGCCTGTTGCTCCCCTGGAGTGTTGTCAGACACCTGTCTCACACTTATGCCTTCTGCACCAGTGTCAGTGAGCCACTGCAGGTCATTACGCGTCACACTGTCACTTTGACACGCAACATTATTTAGCAGCTGGGCTGTGGACAACACATCTGCGATGCTAGCGCCCTGAACTGTTTCTTCAGACTGGAGGGCAGCAACCTTTGCAGGGACCAAGGCGCCCTCAACCACCGGCCGTTCTGCGATCCCCCTGTCTGGCATCGCAGTTGTGTCCACACCCTTGTTACTTAAGCTAGCCTTAGCCAGCATGGCTAACAATTGTTTGGCCCAGTTGTCATAGTCCACTGTGGTTCCCTCATTGGCGTTCCACAGCGTTGCATCACCTGCTGTAGAAGGCCGCACAGGAAACTGGGATTCATTAGCCACAACCGCAGACTCGCCACTTCCATACATATCATCTTGTGACACCACACTTTTACTAATGTCGCATTGGGGTGATGCTTTGTCACCTAAAGCCAGGTGCAGTACACCATTTTGACCACCTTGCTCTGGTGGCGCTACTGACACATCCAGCTTTGCACACTCAGCTTTTACAGGCTGAATTAACCCCTTGCGCACTGGGTTACACTCTCACTGTGTGACTCAGTCATGACATTACAGGAAACACATTTTTCAATGTCATCATCACCAATAACATCACATAGGACAACACTAATGTTGGCATGACCATCAATATTCTCATTACATGGAGACATGGCTACTGCTTTTGTGGGTTGTCCATGAGCCACCACAACCTCTGAGTGACTCCTCACAGCACCCACTCGCTGTAAAGGGGCACTCTTACCTTCTTGGGCAGCTCCATAGCTGACCTGGGAAACTCTCGGCTCCGTCACTGCGGGCTTCTTGGAAATTTCCCTGGGCAACTCTGCAGCACCTGTCACTAGGGAACATGGTAAAAAGACAGTTTTGGTCACCCCTAGTTTAACTTCTCCAGCACTATGCTGGATTATTGCAGGCACATGCATAGTCCCCATGTCCTTTCCAGTCTTTAGCTTTGCGGCTAGTTGGGTTTTACGCTGTGCCTCCCCACTGCTCTGGGTAGCACAATGCAGCAAGTCTATGTCCATTGGTACTGCGGATCTCCCCACTGGACATACTCCCACTTCACTGGGTTCAGTACCATTATTATTATTATTATACAGGGTTTAAATAGCGTCAACAGTTTGCGCAGCGCTTTACAAAATAGTACCATAAACTGGAACAGTCTTACCATTTTCAGTGGCAGGCATCATAGCCTTCGCTTGAGTGCGCTGTCTCTCAGCTGCATCCATACCAGCTACTGTCTCTTTGGGGCCATATAGCGACACTGCAGCCTTTCCAGACTCTTCAGCGGTGTTCCAGAACCTTGGGCAAGTAAAGATCCCATGGCCCACTTGACCACATTCCTGGACGCTGAAATTTTATTTCTTGGCATCTCCTCAATGCCTGGCTCTCTGTTGCCATGGGATACCACTCTTGAGGACCCCACTGGTCATGACCATCAGCAGACAGACTCCTTGGATCCCCGACATCCCTGCTGGCCTGGACGTTGCTTCCACGGACGACCATTCTCCTCTTTTCCACACGCTGTTGTCCACCTGGCTTCCTGTTGCCAGGGACAACCTCTTTCACTTCCCTTTTAACTGGGGGTGACATGAGTAATTTACCCCAGATCACAGAGATTTCACACTCAGTCAAATTCTCTGGTTTGGCTGGGGCATGTGGTGAAATACCCTCAAGCCACAGTAGCCTTTCTCTTGCTTCAGCAAGGATCGCCTCCTTTTTCTGTTTTGACCGCCCCATCCTTGCGGTGTTGTACACAGCAACTTGAAACAGTTCTTGGCGGAGAAAAGGAAAAAATAATAACCTGTTTGTTTCTCCTTTCACAGGCACACAACCTGCATGCAACACAGTCCATCAAACTTCTGTGCAATGCAGTTTGCCTAGCTGCCGCACACAGCTAGCAGCAGTTCATCGCAGAAAAAAAAATTGACTTTTCGTTCACAGGTACACCACCTGCAACACACAATGCCTTTCGCCTGGCTGCAGTTCCACACACAGCCAACAGTTCCTGACCTGAACTCACTGTAGAGCAATGACCCGGATTCCACCGTCTTGTGCCCGCTGAATCCACCACTGTGATATTGGGGTGTTTTAGCTCAAGTGGATAGATGCATTTTTATGCAGTGAGTCCATATCAGACAGGCATTCTAGTTAAGGGCCTGGTAGCCCACGTTTATTTAAACAGAAAAACAAAAGCAAAATATCCCTTCAGGATTCCCACGCAGGGGTTTAACTTCATTTAGCAGTCCAAAAATAAGAAAAACATACCAAGCCACCTGGCTCTCTTGTTAGCAGTTCCTCTGCTTGCTTTAGGTACTGATACCTTTAAACCACTAGATCTTCCAGTCTCACAGTCTGGGATGCACACAGCTTTGGGCTTCTTAAACGCACACAGCTTGAAGTCCCTTAATTCACACAGCTTCTGGCTCCTTGGATGCACACAGCTTAAAGCCCTTCAACGCACACAGCGTTTATCCTCACACAGAGACACTCACTAGCAGCCACTGCAGTTAGCAAGCTGCTCACCATCCTCCACCATCCTCCACTCTGCTCTCACCAGCCCCTCATTATATTGGTTGTGTGCACCTGAGCACACACCATGCTGGCTGTCCACAAGACCCAGACACAGGGTTGGAGATCCCATCCCACCCAAGACTCTGAAGGATCTCCAAGCCATAGAGCCCCATGTAGAAATAGCAAGATCCAAGAAAACTGCCAGCACAGTTTTCTCCGTTTTTAAATCTATGCTCTGTAGCTCTGCACTCAGCTGATATGCAGACTCTGTGTCCACTTTAACCCTTTTTTCATTGGGACAGAGCCTCGCTCTGCCACAATATATATATACATCCCACCTTTGTGCAGCTACATCTCACTGCAGGCCATTAGTATGTCTGGAAGGCAAACAAGGAGAGGCAGACAGTCACGAGGCAATAAAAGAGGGCAAGCAGGCTCTGTGTCTAAAGGCAACAGTGCTGGTCGTGGACACGGTGCATCCTCATCAGCACGTGGCCGTGGGACACGCTTGTCCTTCTTTTCGGCAGCTGGCCATGTTGAGCCGCAACATGCCCAAGACTTGGTAGAGTGGATGACCAAGCCATCCTCACCCCCCTCATCCTCTCTCACCCAGGCTCAGGGGTCTTTGTCTGGCAAAGCAGCTGCCAAAGCGGCCTCTTCCCTCGGCTCAATGGCATCAGTCACTCCTTCCCTAGCCCCACCATGTCCTCCTGAGGAGTCCCCCGAACTGTTTGACCACAGTGTTGGGTACATGCTCCAGGAGGATGCCCAGCATTTTGAAGGCTCCAATGATGGAACCCAGCTAGAGGAAGGCAGTAACGTGAGCCCAGAGAGAGGGGGTAGTAATGTGAGCCCAGAGAGAGGGGGTGCCCAACAAGGACAGCTATTTGGCAGTCATGTTCCCCCAGCTGCAGCATACTGCCAGATTTGCTTCAGTGATGAGGAGGGAGGGGATGATGAGGTCACTGACTCCACGTGGGTGCCTGATAGGAGAGAGGAGGAGGAGGCACATCTCCAACGAGGCAGGATGCCCTCCAGGGGCCAGCTTAAGGGCAGCACACCGACTGCATCACACCGCAGAGCTCTGCATGTGCAGGGCGCTGCTGTCTCTGCGCGTTATTCCAAAAGTTCTTTGGTGTGGGCCTTTTTTCAGACGTGTGCAGCAGATCGCACCGTTGCCATTTGCAACATATGTCTGAAGCGTATCTCGCGTGGCCAAAACATGAGCCGCTTGGGCACCACGTGCTTGACCAGACATATGTCGACCTGCCATGCAGTTCGTTGGCAAGCGTACCTAAAAGACCCACACCAAAGAACAAAGCGGACCTCTCCTTGCTCCTCATCAGCTGGGATCTCCAACCCCACTATACCTTCAGTCCTCTCTGAAACATGCACTGAGAGGAATGAAGGTGTAGAATTAGGTGTGTCACAGCCAAGTACTTGAGGGCAATCTGCTATCGGTACACCGACGTCCGATTGTACCAGGCAAATTTCCCTGCCCCAGCTGCTTCACCGCCGAAAGAAGTTCGCTCCCAGTCATCCACATGCCCAGCGGTTGAATGCTAGCTTGGCTAAATTGCTAGCATTTCAACTGCTGCCTTTTCAGTTGGTAGACTCTGCCCCCTTCCGTGAGTTTGTGGAATGTGCGGTTCCTCAGTGGCAGGTTCCCAAACGCCACTTTTTCTCATGGAAGGCGATTCCGGTTCTCTAACGGCATGTGGAAGGCAATGTCTTGGCCTCGCTGGACAGGGTAAGGTGCATATTACTGCTGACTCATGGTCCAGCAGTCATGGACAGGGAAGTTACCTATCTTTCACGGCACATTGGGTGACTCTGCTGGCAGCTGGGAAGGATGCAGGACAAGGTGCAGTAGTGTTGGAGGTTGTTCTGCCACCACGCCTCCAAAATGTTACTACTGGTGATTCTGACACATCTCTCTCCTCCACCCCCTCCTCTTCTTCTTCTTCCATGGCTTCTACCTGTGCTTTGTCCTTGGAACCAGCGGTGCTCCGTAGGCGTTCAAGGGGCTACGCAAGTACGCAGGCAAAAAGATGCCATGCGGTGCTTGAGCTGGTGTGCTTGGGGGACAGGAGCCACACTGGGGCAGAGATTCTGTCAGCTCTGCAGGGGCAGGCTCAGAGGTGGTTGACGCCACACCAGCTTAAGCCAGGAAAGGTGGTTTGCGACAATGGCACCAACCTCCTCTCTGCCCTCCAACAGGGACAACTGACCCATGTGGCCTGTTTGGCTCACGTTCTTAACTTGGTGGTGCAGCGGTTCTTGGGCAGGTACCCGGGCTTACAGGAGGTCCTGAAGCAGGCCAGGAAACTCTGTGGGCATTTCCGCCGGTCATATAATGCCAGTGCTCGGCTGGCTGACCTGCAAAAGGAATCCAACCTGTCCAAGAACAGCCTAATCTGTGACATGCCCACCAGGTGTAACTCTACGTTGGCCATGCTGCAGTGGCTGCACACGCAGCAGAGGGCCATCAATGAATATCTGTTGCAATATGGCACCAGGACAGGGTCAGGGGAGCTTGGATTTTTTTCCCCACGCCAGTGGGCCATGATCAGGGATGCATGCACTGTCCTGACACCATTTGAGGAGGCCACGAGGATGGTGAGCAGTGACAGTGCATGCATCAGTGACACTGTCCCTCTTGTCCACCTTTTGGAGCACACGCTGCGTGGAATAATGGACAGGACACTTGAGTTAGAACAGAGGCATGAAGAGGAGGACTTCCTTACCTCTCAAGGCCCCCTTTATTCAGACAGTGTTCCTGCTGGCCCGGCTATCACACAGGAAGAGGACGAAGAGGAGAATTGGGTCAGCATGGAGGTGGAGCCTAGCACTCAGCATCAGCAGCAGTCTTCAAGGGATCAATTACAGTCCCAAGACACCCATTGACTTGTACGTGGCTGGGAGGAGGTGGCTGCGGATCATGTCGTCCTGAGTGACACAGAGGACTCCGGACCAAATGCCTCAGCAAACCTACGCTGAATGGCCTCCCTGATCCTGCAAAGCCTGCGGAGGGATCCTCGTATTCCTGCGATCATGGAGAGGGATCATTACTGGCTGGCAACCCTCCTTGATCCACGTTACAAGGGTAAGGTTGCGGACCTTATCTTGCCGTCGCAGAGGGAGCGGAGGATGAAGCATCTTCGGGAGGCCTTGCAGAAAGGTCTGTGCAATGCGTTCCCAGAGACTGGGAGGTTACAAATTCCTGGTCTTGGACAACGTGTTGCTGAGGCTTCGGTCAGTCAAAGAAGGAGCGGTAGAGAAGGTGGCCGTCTGACCACTGTGTTCAGACAATTTTTTAGTACGCAGCCCCAAGGTATGATCGGTTCCAGCAACCATCGCCAGCGTCTGGTTTACATGGTGAAGGAATACCTAGGGGCAAGATCAGACTTGGACAACTTTCCCATCGAAAATCCTCTGGGTTACTTGAGGATGGATCACTGGCCAGAGCTTGCACAGTATGCAATTGAGCTACTGGCCTGTCCTGCATCCAGCGTTCTTCCGCATGCACATTCAGTGCTGCTGGAGGCTTTTTAACCGATCATAGGGTGCGCCTGTCCACCGACTCGGTCGATCGACTGACCTTCATAAAAATGAATCAATCTTGGATCACCACCAGCTACCAAGCACCTGATGCTGATGTAACAGAATAATTTTCTTTGAAATGTCAGATCCCTTCAAGACTGCCTTTGCTGATGCAGAGTGACTATCCTGTTATGCTGAGCGACTATCCTCTTCCTCCTCAATGATCATGCTGATAGCATGTAAGAACATTTTTGTTTCTGGGCACCGCCACCAGTGGCTAAGGCCCAATTTTTCAGCCCCTGTTTAACAGGGGCGTGTAATTACAATTTTTAATGCAATACTTTGCAGCAGGGCTCATTCCTGCGCTCCAACTAGAGTATCTGTGAGGGGTTGCAGTGTTGTGGCACCAGTGCCTAAGGCCCAATTTTTCTGCCCCTGTTTAACAGGGGCGTGTAATTACAATTTTTGATGCAATACTTTGCAGCAGGGCTCATTGCTGCACTCCAACTACAGTATCTGTGAGGGGTTGCAGTGTTGTGGCACCAGTGCCTAAGGCCACCAAGAGTAACTGTGAGGACTTACAGTGTTGTGGCACCAGCACCACCACCAAAGGCCCAATTCTTCCTACCACTGTTCAACAATGGCATGCAATTACAATTCTTGATATAATAGTTCACAGCAGGGCGTTCCAGCGCCCACCAAGAGTAACTGTGAGGGCTTAGTGTTGTGGCAACACCAACACCTAAGGGCCAAATTTCTGAAGAGTATATACGGCAGGCCCCTACTTTCAAACATCCAACTTACAAACGACTCCTACTTGCAAAAGGGAAATTCTCTCCTGTAAGTGTTAATATGGGAAAAAGGTGTCTTCTCTCCACAATCCTTGTTTCAATAAAAAAAAACAAATTTTCAAAAAAACATTTGTCATTGGGACGGAAAGTGAGGTAAAATGTTCTCAACAGGTGCACACTGCACAGACAGCAAAATAAATGTTACAGGGGGGTGATAACCCTTCCCTATGTTTTCCAAAAAGCTTAAAAATTTATTTTTTGGCTGGAGCTACACTTAAAAAATTTACCTGTTCCAAATTACAAACAGATTCTACTTAAGAACAAACCTACAGTCCCTGTCTTGTTTGCACCGCCTTTTTTTAATTTGGGTGCGGGGTTCCCCTTAATATCCATACAAGACCCAAAGGGGCTGGTAGTGGGCTAGGGGGAGGGGGGGGGGGAACCCATGACATTTTTCTCAATGATTTTCATCCATATTGCCGGGATCAGACATTACATTAAAGCCGCAAGCAGTTTTAAATTACTTTTTTTCCTTTAGAAATTTTGTTTTGTGCAGGGACAGTTCTAAACACGGGAAACACGTGCCACTTCACAGGCATACTTTAGACACCCCCAGGTACTATATTTAAAGGAATATTTCACTTTTTTTTCCACTTTAAGCATCATTAAAATCACTGCTCCCGAAAAAACAGACGTTTTTAAAACTTTTTTTTGCATTGATACATGGGGCAGGACCCGGGTCCCCAAACCCTTTTTAGGACAATAACTTGCATATTAGCCTTTATAATTAGCACTTTTGATTTAGAACGTTCGAGTCCATTGTATTTAATAGGGTTCTAAAGTTCGTGCGAACTTTCGGTCCGTTCGCAGGTTCTGGTGCGAACCGAACCGGGGGGTGTTCGGCTCATCCCTAATTAAAAGGCAGCAGCTACAAAAAGTGTACCTGCTGACTTTTAATAAACAGCCACTCACCTGTCCCAGGATCCAGCGGTGCACTTACCCACGCTGTCTTCTCTCCTTGTCTTCCCTCTGCATCTCTACTATGGGCACCCGGCTGTGACAGCTTGCGGCTTCACAACCGGGTCCCCACTGCGCATGCGCGAGCAGCGCTGGGCTCTGTGACTGGTCCCGAAGTCTTCTAGGACCTGTCATGTGTCCCAGAAGACTTCAGGAAGGTGAGCTTCGGCTTCCGAACGCCTAAGGCAACAGAAACGGAAGTCGTAGTGGGTTCCTGTCAAAATCCAGTACCCGCACCCCCCTCCTCCCCAAAAGGTCAGTTTTACAAACAGGAGCCGGGGAGGAGGCTTAAAAGCAGAAGTTCCACTTTTGGGTGGAGTTCCGCTTTAAGCCCATTTTTTATGGAAAGTGTTTTTTTTTTCTTCATCAAAGGAAGAAGTATTGTTTCTCTGGCTTGTTTGATAGCTCCTGCTCTACATTAAAATTATGCAGAACGATAACAAAGAAAGGAAAAACTAAATGTTCCTTTCAGATGAACAGACATAATAAATATAATAATTGTTCCACTCTGCGAATTCAAGAAAAAGACATCAATTTGCCATAGCTCATCGAAGTGTACAGTACTAAGATGTGCAATTAAAGTTGATTTCAAGGCAGATAAAAAAATAATACACTAATATTGCAACTTTTAAAGTTGAAATCTGCAACGGTTAACTGCTTGCCTATATCTAGGGGACGCTACAACTGTTTTGTCTTACCTGATCCTCTGCTCCTGCAGGCTTCCCTGGACCACTAGACCAGTTCCTGCAGCCCCTTCTCCCCTACTCCCTGACAGTCCAAGGCTAATATCATGAAGACCAATACAGGGTCCATAGTCCTGTATGTGAGGATGCCAAGGGACAGTACACTGCCAGAGCATGGATGAGTACATAGGCGTGCACAGCCAATGCATTAGGGTGTGCACTCCAAAGCTCAAACATACGGTACTGATCACTCACTGTGTTCATTCAGAAAGGGAAGGGGCCAGTAAATTACATATTTACAGGCCCCTTCCCCCACTCATCCTAAAACATCCCCTAGTGTGTGCCCACAGCAGCAGCCGGTGGGAGAGAAGAAAAGCCGGCAGTCCTGCGGGGGATGGGGAGGGGGCAGTAGGGGGAATCTGCACTGCACAGGATGGTTAGGGTTTGCCCAGGTACACTGGCACACCCTGTGTGCATGCCTATGGGAGAGTACCGTCTGCCCAGGGAGTTGGGATCAGGTGAGTAAAATTGCTTTTCCCACTCCGGAGCAGGTAAGGCACAACCCCACTACAAGAAAGGCCTCTTTAGTTTTCCTAAAAGTCTTTAAATGCATTTTTAAAGATGCAAACAGTGTAAGAACCAGAATTTGACTTGCAATCCCTGTACAGCTGAGCACAGACTGGAGGAGGGAGAAGCAGCAGAAAGAGCCAAACCAATGTGCTGCAGTGCAAGCAACATGACGAGGAGAGAGCCTAATAACAGAGTGATGAGCTCTGCTGCTTCTCAGTGTCTAATCACAGGCTGTAGGATAGACAAGACCTGTAAAGCCTGTACACAAGATCGGTTTGACCAATGAAAACAGTCCGATGGACTTTTTTCATCGGACAAACCGATCGTGTATGGGCCCCATCGGTCTTTTTTCCATCGGTGTTAAAAAAATAGACATGTTTTAAATTTATCCGATGGAAAAATAACCTATAGCAAATTACTATCGTCTGTGGGGAACTCCATCGGATAATAAACCCACGCATGCTCAGAATCAAGTCGACGCATGCTCAGAAGCATAGAACTTAATTTTTCTTGGCTCGTTTGGGACGATCGGTTTTTTGACTAATGGCGTGTAGGCAAGACTGATGGAAGTCAGCTTCATCTGATTTCCGATGGAAAAATCCATCGGTTTAAAATCCATAGGAAATCCGATCGTGTGTACAGGGCTTAAGTGTTACTTAACTGCAATAGAGAAGAATCAGGTCTTCTGCCCAGGTCAGACATTCGAAAATTCAGAGTTTGAAAATTCTGAATTCCAAAATTCTGAAATTCCAAAATCTGAAAATTTGGATTTTCGAATTTCAGAATTCCGAATTTTCGAATTTCCGAATTTCCCAAATTTCCGAATTCCGAAAAAAGAAAAAAAAACGAATGTAACGAAAACGAACACATTTTTTGGCAGTGCACATGTCTACTGTCTACCTGTAGAGATCTCGCAGTCTGCCAATTAACATTGCAACTACTAAAGGGTGTCCTGGTCATAACCCTCTCCCCTACAGTTCTGTTTTAAGAGACCATAAATCTCTTTGCATTCAAGAATTGTCTGGCGCCCATTAATCTAACTTGCATTACACCCACCATGCCTTGTAACCCACGCTACACAGAAGGATGTCAGCTGTCCTTAAAGTGGATGTAAACCCACTCTCATCCTTTCTAAACTACTGCCATAGTGCTGATCTATAAGGATATAGATGCCTCCTGCATGTTTCCTTACCTGTCAAATGTCTCCCCTCTGTCTGTTATAAGACATAAAAAACTTCAGATTCTGTGGTTAGATCTGTTGTCTGGAGCTCGGTGGGTGGAGTCGTGATGTCAGTAGACTCCCCGCCCACCTCTACACTCCCCTTGTCAACATGCATTTTCTCCTGTGTATTCCTTCTGCTATGATCACTAACATCCAGTCAAAATCCAGAAAAGTAACCACATGACTTCAGAAAAGGAGTGGGGGTGGGAATTAAAAAATAATGCCTGTCTAAAGCTAGTGCACGAGATATGTAAATAACCTGTCACTCAAAGCAAGGGGGCGGAACAGACAAAGGTCTTTCTCTGTTTGTCCGTTTTATCTCACTGAACAATAAAAGAGGATTGCTCAGAGCCGGATTACCTCTTTATGGCAAGACCTGGCACAAATGATAGGAAATCTTATGCTCTACACTGTGACAGCAAAAAAAAAAACTAAAAAAATGTTGGGTTTACATCCACTTTAACTCTGGAAGTCACCATTAGGCCTGTGGAGGCCCGGAACTTGGCTACAGAAGTCACAAGACTGCTCTTACTGCTGATGAGAAAAGGTAATTAGCCATTTATATTTACTAAAATTATTGCATTTCCATGTTCTGTGTACTGTGGGAGACCAGATATAGTGAATATAGGTTCTGGATTTAGTAATACTGGAGTCCTAAACTCTAATATAATCTAATAGCCAAAGATGTGTAAAGCAATATATCACCAAATGTTTGTTGACATCTAATGCCCTGTACACACAATCGGATTTCCAAAGGAATAAAATCCGATGGAATTTTCCATCGGAATTCCGATGAAGCTGACTTTCATCAGTCTTGCCTACACACCATCAGACAAAATTCCAACCGTCCAAAATGCCGTGACGTAAAACACTCAGACGAGCCGAGAAAAATTAAGTTTAATGCTTCTGAGCATGCGTCGACTTGATTCTGAGCATGCGTGGGTTTTTTGTCCGTTGGAGTTCCACACAGACGATCAGAATTTCCTATCGTTTTTTTTTTTCCATCGGAAAAATTTAAAACATGTTCTATTTTTTAACACCGATGGAAAAAAGTCAGATGGAGCCCACACACGATCGTTTTTTCCAATGAAAAAAGTCTATCTGACTGTTTTCATCAGAAAAAACGACCGTGTGTACAGGGCATAAGGATCACATTTTCTGTACCTACAGTTGTGCTCATAAGTTTACATACCCTGGCAGAATTTATGATTTCTTGGCCATTTTTCAGAGAATATGAATGATAACACAAAAACTTTTCTTTCACTCATGGTTAGTGTTTGGCTGAAGCCATTTATTATCAATCAACTATGTTTATTCTTTTTAAATCATAATCACAACAGAAACTACCCAAATGACCCTGATCAAAAGTTTACATACCCCAGTTCTTAATACCGTGTATTGCCCCCTTTAAAGTGGTTGTAAACCCACTTTATAAACAAAGACCTACAGGTAAGCCTAGATTAAGGCTTACCTGTAGGTGCATGAAATATCTCCTTAACCTACACGGTTAAGGAGATATTTGCATTTAAAAGCGGCGACGCTGACGTCAGGCGCATGCGCATGGGGTTAATCCCATTCACAAATTCGGCTAGGTCGCAGCATTCGACGACGTAGCCGAATTCGACGGCTCATGCGCGGAGTCACGTCTTCGCTGCTCCGGCCAATCATAACATAACATAACATAACAGCCAATAACATTCATCATCATCATTATTTTTATTTTACTTCCCCCACCCAATTCCAGCAGGGATCTTTTCTCTCTATGTCGAATCTTTTCTCTCTATAATAACGAATCTTTTCTCTCCTATGTCGAATCTTTTCTCTCCTATGTCGAATCTTTTCTCTCCTATGTCGAATCTTTTCTCTCCTATGTCGAATCTTTTCTCTCTATAATGTCGAATCTTTTCTCTCTATAATGTCGAATCTTTTCTCTCCTATGTAGAATAATCTTGGACTAATAGAGTCAAGGTTAGGCACATTCGACCACAGGTTCGATAGACACAGATTGTTATTGTCAGCGTCACGTCGAATCTCCTATCTATATCGAACTGTTGTAGCAACGAAAACGAAAATAAAGCATTTGTTTATGTCGGATCTTTCGGTTTTCGGATTCTGTGCTTTCGTTTTCGTTTGTTAAAACGATAACGAAAATAGCTGAAATTCGGACGAAAATGCAATCGGACGAAAACGAATGCACATGTCTAATAATTTTGCTTATACAACAGTCTGCTCCGTGAATCAGCTTAACCACAATGACTTGCCGGGTGTATTTCTATGCAAACTGTTAGTTAAGCTATTTATATCAAAACACATATATTCAAAAGTTCATTTCTACTTAAAGAAAATGAAGTCAGTTATTTATACATTCTATTACACTATAAATCTATCCAATCAGGATACGAGACACCGGCCGGAGCTGATGTGCTCGTTACCGTCACGGGAATTACGGGGCTCAGGTAAGTAAAAGGGGGGCTGCTGCATGACAGGAGGTTTTTCCTTTAGGTCCTTATGCTTGTCCATTTTTTTCTGCTTTCAACACACAACTTAGGGTACAATATGTTTACTTGCTGCCTAACATATCCCACCGAGTTTCAGATACCATTGTAATGAGATAATCAATGTTATTCACTGTACTTGTCAGTGGTCATGATGTTATGGCTGATCGGTGTATTTCCAGCAGTGCTGATGCCAGTGTGAGAAATTACTGCCTGTCATTGAACAAATAATTTTCCTGTATGTAACATTGTCAGTCTGGAAAGCAAGTTTTTTAGATGATTTTCCCTGTGGACATCCCGTGGGCTAAGTGGGAGACACAAGACAGCATTTGTCAAGTAAAATACATTGAAGATAGTGGGTAGTAATAATGTGCTTTATACGTGCAATTGTTTCTACTGTATTTATGTGAATAATCTGTGGTGTTGATGAATACCTCTTCTTGAATCATCTTGTCAAAGTGAGGAATGTTTTGTGAATGATGAAAAAATAGTTATCACCTTTTACTTTTTCAATTACAAGAAATATATCACACAGGGGAGTCCACGTTGTTGGCTTCTTTTAGGATATACTGTATTTAGCACAGAGGCACAGAAGTGTAGTAGCAATGATTTGCCACTAGATGTCTCTAAAGTTAGCCTTGAGAGTGAGCTTAGGGGCCCCTTGTACTGAGGAGGCAATGTGGTTGCTTAGGTAGCCACTAGAGGTCATCAGAGTAGTGAGGGGCATGTACCATAGCTAGTAAGGTAATGCCAGCCATGCCTCTCCCAATGTGGGGCATCTTGAGAAAGAGTGCTCTATATATTGTCTAGTTAAAGTCCATCTAGGTGGTTGGTCATCAGAGGCGCTGCAAGCACCATGCCATAGCAAAGATGTAATTTTTGAGGCTCTAACTCTGGAAACTTCCCTTAGGGGGAGGTAGGGATGGAGATATGTAGGATTTTTTGGAATATTCCCACCCCCTTTGCATACTCCCTACAAAGGTATTGGCTGCTTGACTTGGCTCTATGCATGTTATTGCTCCATTTATCATTTGCAACTGTAAGGGATTGTGCCGTCCCCACTGGGTTGACTGAAGGATGTAAATATGAAAATCAACTGGTTCAGTAATCAGTTAAAAGGCTTTTGAACTTGTCCTTCTCTTGACCTCTAGATGGGAATATCCTGTGGAAATGAAAAAGTGAGGCTTCTACTGGGGTCCATTGCCATAAGGCCTGAGAAAGGTTTGGGGCAGACTACAGGTTGGGCCATTCAATGAAGTTGGATGAGAAGAGGTTCAACCCTAAGGTGTTGTTCATTGTTAGAGCAGTAAGGATGTTGAGCTCCCTTCCACAATCAGTGGTTTCAGTGAGTAATGTAGTTAATAAAAAAAAAAAACTCTTAGATGGGTATCTTTTTGAACACAATATATAGGGATATGGAAAGTGGTAGAGACATAATACACACACCCACACAAGTTGAACTGGATGGACTGGTGTCTTTATTCAAGCTTTTACACTATGAAAAGAACTATGGAACCTATGCTGGGCAAGAATGGGTTAAAGAGTCCACATACTTCATCCTCCCCCCGCCACATGGTTTGCTGTACTCATGGAGAACATTCAGCCCAGCATTACACAACATTTTCATTTTTTTATCCAATTTGTTTTCACATTTAGCATAGACATACAAAAGGCACACTGGGCATTTTATCAGCCCTGACTCAGCATGGTGGAGGTCTTGAAGTGAAGGGAATTGTAGACTGAGTATATCATGTGCCTCTATCTTCTACACATCTCATTGACACAATGGCACAAGGGGTCAGCTCTCATGTTAACAGTGAAACTGAGGGCCAAAATAGAAAAAGTTAAATTTTTTAAATCCAGTTATATAGTCATAACCCTAATATATTTAAAATTACAGTTTATGTATCTTTATAGCAGTGACACATCAGGTGCCCAAACACACAATCCCAATATAGTGCACTGCTGAATGAATGTGTAATAAGAGAGAACTGTCACTTTAATAACTGTCTACCTCTATATCATTGTCACACAAGTGAAGTCATGCTTCTGAAACACCTTTAGTGTAGGCAGCCTAGTGAATTTGATTTATTGAGCCTTGCGAGGCTTTAACCATAATGGCCCGTGTGTCAAATCAGAAATGTAATTTAGCATGTGACATGTGCTATTTTGCCAAACCGTTTAATTTGTTTTTTGTGTCAACACATAAGGAAGGCTGAACAGACCTCCTCATTTAGCTTTTTTTTTTATCATTTAGCTCTGAAGTATTGCTGCAGGGATTGTATGTGGAGAGCAGAGTTTGAAGACCTGTGATCACTTTTGTTACATTTGTAGCACTGTCCCCGTAGGGTTTTCTGAATGTGGACTTCATGGGCCTCTCTCTGATTACCTGCAGCTGGTTGCAAATAGTTCCCACTTAGTTGCCGAGGGTTCCCACTTGGTTGCTAGGGGTTCCCGCTTGGTTGCTAGGGGTTCCGCTTGTCCCACCCTTACTCCCGTTTGCTCGTTATTCAATAACCAGTCCAGGGTATTTGTGTTTTTGTATTTTATTTTGGAACTTGGATGGGAGAAGGGATGAGTGGGATACTCGAACCAGAGCTAGTCACAATGGATAAGGACAACTCTCACTTGGCCTCACCGAACTGGTAGTAGAAGCAGTCACACTGCTTTGACCATACAGCCACATGTATGGAAGGGTTAAGTATTCTTGCTCTCACTAGCAGCAGACTTGATGCTAGACATATGCCGTTTGTTTCGTTCCAAATTATTATTCGGACATATTTTTCATTATTCGGAGAGTCGGATATATCTGAATAACCGAATTACAATATAAACAAATTTTACCGAATGTGCCGAATAATGTAACGAAATTTGGTAGAATTTCAGAAATTCGGACTGAAATTCGAATCAAATTTTACATTGAACTCCAGTCGAATTCTAACAACACATATTGATGAAATCAAAGACTGTGTGTGTTATTAGAGTACCATTTCGAAATAATGCTGTTTTTGTTAAGCCAAAAGATAATTTAAAGAGTCATTGTAATCATTTGATGAAGATTTTTCTTTTGTTTGTTCACTTTGCTGCATTCAAAACAATATAACATTTTCGTTTTGACCGATTTCTAAAATGTAGCGAAAAAAACTGTAAAGCCCTGTACACGCGATCGGTTTTACCGATGAAAACAGTCCGATGGACTTTTTTCATCGGACAAACCGATCGTGTATGGGCCCCATCGGTCTTTTTTCCATCGGTGTTAAAAAATATAATTTAATCCGATGGAAAAAAAAACAATAGCAAATTACTATTGTCTGTGGGGAACTCCATCGGATAAAAAACCCACGCATGCTCAGAAGCATAGAACTTAATTTTTTTTGGCTCGTCGGAGTGTTTTACGTCACGACGTTTGGGACGATCGGTTTTTTGACTGATGGTGTGTAGGCAAGACTGATGGAAGTCAGCTTCATCGGATTTCCGATGGAAAAATCCATCGGTTTAAAATCCATAGGAAATCCGATCGTGTGTACAGGGCTTTAGTCTAAGAAAATACGAAAATTCCGAATACAAATTAAACAAATCAACTGAATTAAACTAAACGTAATAACTAGATTAACGAATCCAAACGAAACAAAATTATTTTTTCGTCATGCACATTTTTACTTGATGCACTAAATTATCTTCAGAACACTCTCTAGCATCCCCTTTACTGACACCCATCCACTGACTCTTCTAGCTGAAGGGGGCGGCCCTCTCTCGATAGGCCCCAAAGACACAGATCTGTAGTCACAGTAGGCAGAATCAGATCCTTCCTGGTGTCTCTCTTCTAGTTAGCTCTGCATGCCCTCTGGGTTCAGCTTCTCTCTCTCTAGACCCCTGGGTCAACCACCCAGGGCCACACAGCCTCCTCCGTGGAGGAGAGGAAAGCCACCCCCTCTCTCCTGTTCCCCTGGCTCAACAAACTCTGAGTACATGTACTCTGGTTTATATACAGTATCCCAACATGCAATGCAGCAATTTCCTCTGCCAATTGTGAGGGCTGTAACAAAGCACTCACTTGTCAGGTCCCCTCCCACTGTCCAATAGGCCTCCCTATTGGACCACCAAGGTCAAAACAAGCTGAGCTGCACCTGAGTACAATGAGCAGACCTACCCAATAGATCCTGCTCCCTGGTAGGCACTCTAAGTTTTACTTGACCATCTTCTGGTAAGCAGAAAGACCAAAAACTATACTCTCTTCTAGCACCTTCTAGCACCTAACTAGGAGGGTGCTACACATTTAAACTGCATTTAGCACGTTTGTTGTGCGTAGGGCAGACCATTTAAGTGAATTGAAAAAGGGCAAAAAAAAGCCAGCAGAAAGATGTGTTCCTGCTATTGCTGAGTTGTGAATGGGGTCTTAGGGCTTCTCTATATTTGTGGTCAGTGGTGGTAAAAACAGGTGGTTGAGCATTCCCCTTAAGTCACAGAAGCACCCGGATGGGGGTGTGCACATACTGCAGCCCCGCAGCACCGCTACTACACTAGCTTCTGGGTGCTGTGTCTTTGTGTTTTCTCAATGATGGCCAAACATTCTCTGATTTAAAGCGGAGGTCCATCCTAAAAAAAAAAATAAACAAACAGGCTCCTTAAAATCTATAAAAAAAACATTAAAAAAATAAAAGAAATGTTACTTACCAGAAACGCCTGTTGCTAGGCAGTCGTCCTAATCTGCCACTTCCTTCTCCGCGGAGCTCCTCGTTCTTGTCATTCTTGTTCTCGTTCTTGTCCTCCCTCCCGTTGTCTCCTGGGAAATGGGGCACGCTGTCTTCTGGGACCTGAGTGTGTGTCCCAGAAGACAGCCGGCCATTCACAAAGCGACTCGCGCATGTGCAGTAGGAAACGGGCAGTGAAGCCGCAAGGCTCCACTGCCTGTTTCCCTTACTTAGAATGGCAGCGCCGTCACCCGATCCGGTGGACGGATCGACCTCGGGGGGCCGACATCGCGGGCTCCCTAGACAGGTAAGTGTCCTTATTAAAAGTCAGCAGCTACAGTGTTTGTAGCTGCTGACTTTAAAACAAAAAATGTTTGGCTGGAACACCGCTTTAACAACGTGGAGTGGCAAGGTGGTGATTTCATGGCCCCCGCCCTGTCCAATCAGAGAACACTTTGATATTTGTGAGATAAGGAGTCCTCTAAGGTAAGCTTTCTGTGCATCCCAATTTATTAGGGGTGACACAGCAAGTTTATTTATTTGCTGGAAAATATTAAATCTGTAATTTAATATCTTCTGAAGGAAGGGATGTGACCCAATAAGAGTTAACCTTCCATAACTTATCCCTCTTATTGGTCTTAAGAGAAAAAGATAAGACCAAAGGAGAATGATCTGATATCCCTCTGGCCTCATATTTAATCTCACACAGATATGGCAATATAGATTGTGATCCCAATGCTAAATCTATTCTGGAAAGAGTTTTATGTGTACTCGAGGAACATGAGAACTGTCTGTTTATCTGATTATCCATTGATGGAATCATACAATTATTAAAGTCCCCAATTAATCAATCTGATTAATCTGATTTGTCAGATACAAACATAATAAATTCTTTCAATATTTCCGGTGTATAGGGTGGAGGGATCTAGATATTCGCCAATACACATCTCTGTTCAGCCAACAAGCAATCTAAGAAAATGTACCTACCCCTGTCATCCTTCTTAATCTGCCTACATTTAAAGTCTATTGTAATAGCTATAAGTATAGATAGCCCTCTAGAGTATGATGTGTATGTTGAATGAAATTGAGTTGTAAACTGCTTTTTCCTTAAATAAGGTAAAGTATGAGGAAGTAAATGGGTTTCCTGGAGGCAGATTATTGAAGGTGAAAATCTTGTCAATGACGTAAAAATTGCTTGTCGCTTGGACGAGGTACCCAAACCTCTAACATTCCATGAGACTATTACATCCCCTTGAGGGACCTTAAAGCGGAGGTCCACCCTGAAAAAAAGTTTTCATTAAAAATCCTAAAAAGAAAAAAAAAAAATTTATAGAAAAAAAAAAAATATATACTCACCCTAAATGCCTGTTGCTATTCAGAAGTCCCCTAATCTGCCTCTAATGTTCCTCTTCTCGTCCGGTGGGTCTCCTTCCGCTTCCTCTTCTTGTGAATGGGGCGCGCTGCCTTCTGGGAACTGTGCGTATCCCAGGAGGCAAACCGCACATTCAAAAAAAGCGCCGTGCGAGTGGCGCATGCGCAGTAGGAAACGGGCAGTGAAGCCTTACGGATGGAGGAGCCAGGACCCTTACTCAGGATGGAGGAGCCAGGACCTGCCAGCAGCGATCGATCGCCGTGGCGGGACCGACATCGCAGGCGAGTAGGACAGGTAAGTGTCCTTATTAAAAGTCAGCAGCTACACTGTTAGTAGCTGCTGACTTTTTTTTTTTTTTTTTTGTGGCTGCACCTCCGCTTTAAGACAAAATCATCATAAATTTTAACTTCAGTCATATCTAATTTAGAGGTTATATCCGTAGCAGATATAAAGGGATAGAGAGGAGAGGAGAGAAGCAGAGGCACGGGAATAAACCAGAGACCTGAGCAGAAGAGTAAAATTAATACGCAGATATCTAATAAAAGCTGTACACACACTACTAACAAACACAAATACAAAAACAGACACAACAACAGAAACAGACAAACACACTCCACATTCAGACAAACAATAAAAAAAAATAATAACACAAACACAAAAACAAAAAAACATTCATAGGGGTTATATGATTAAAAAGACCCCCCAAAAAAAAAAACACCCTGACCCCTCTATTTCAGTACTTTATCCTTCCCAGAAATTTATTTGGCCGTATATAATTATCCAGCCATTGAGATGCTGAGTCCAGTGATGTAAAAAAAAAAGTATTGTCCTGAGTCTTTACTTTTAATTTAGCTGTAAATAACAGACAGCCTCAGACGTCACTTTATCTCCATAAATCCTGCCCTTTGGCGCTGCACGTTAGCCGAGAAATCCGGAAAAACATTTTTTTTGCACCGTCCAACCTTATATCAGCTAGCTCTCTAGCTCTTTGCAGTATCATATCTCTATCTTTATAATTCAGCATTTTCAAGATAAAAGTTATTTTACATGCTCTCCCACAGATGTGGAGCGTGCAGCAACTCTGTGTGCGCGCTCCACTGAAAAAAGAGGGGAGAAGAGTTCTGCTCCCAAAACATCTTTAAGCCATCTTTCTATAAATTCAACCGGCTTATTACCTTCCACCTGTTCCGGTAGCCCGACCACCCTAATATTATTTCGTCTGAGCCGATTCTCCAAGTCTTCCAAACGAGAGTCGTATAAAGATAATTGTTGTATCGTTTTTTTTTTCTGATTTCATAATTGTTTGTATGGAGTCTTCAAGTGTGCTTATTCTTTCTTCCGCACCTGATATTCTTCATTTGATTGTATGTATATCTTGTCTGAGCAATCCTATTTCTTCCCTCATTCCCTCTAGCTTTTGAGCTAGAATATTTACAGAGCTGTTACATGTATTAATGGCCTTCATAATGTCTGTTAACGTAGTTACATGCTCTGTGTTTGGGATATGAGGGGTACTTGTAATTTGTATTCTTGCTGATTTGGCTGATGTAACGTTTAAGTCGCTCTCTATAGGTGCGTTGCTATTTATTTCTTCTGCCATTATTCTCTCTACCCCTACTGCAGTGGCCTGTCCTTCTTTAACTAAGTCCTGTATATACCACCAACCAACTCCTGCATGTGCATGGGTAAAAACAAGGAAGAAAACTCATAGTGCTAAACTGCATTAAAAGGATTTATTGATAAAAAGTATTGCACTTACAGAGTATAACGTTTTGACAAGCAAACGATTCCAATGAGCATGGCCGCGATCGCGATGGCTGCACACCCTTCCATACGTACTGACGTCACACCGCCTACTCCGCCCAACATGTTTCCCCTTACATGGCGTCATCTGGGATTGGAGACACTGCTCTCTTCCTACAGATCTGTATTTGAATGGCAGGTCATTTACAAAGGGGTGTCATGATTTATTATGGGCAACAAAAAATCGATATATTACCTTTCCTTTACGTGCATTTTTCATTCGTTTTTTTCTTTAGAGAAACACTGCATTCCAGGATAAAGGAATATGCATGTAAATTTTCATATAAACATAAAAAGGTTTTGACATTGGTGAGCAGTAGGATCAAAAGGCGCAGTATAATGTAGAAATACCAGAACAGACAAGGGTAATTGGTATTCATTTCAGCTGAACTGATTGATGTAAAATGACAATACAATACTTACAGAAGTAATGGTACAGCCAGAGCTAAGCATGTGATTGAGAGTTTCTTGGGAGAAAAGGTACAAAGAAAGTAAATTACTCCATACAGTAGACACCACAGGTAGCATTCAACTACATTTAAATAAAGCTTTCAATTCAAGTAAGCAAAAATATTTGACTAAGTAAATGTGTCAGCTGTTGAATTGGATCAGATTTTCCCTCAGGTTCACTCATAGACAGGAGAGAATAATCCTTTGTTCAAAACAGATTAGAAAGCTGAACTCGAGCTGGAGAAAAAGTTACCCTGGCAGTGGGAAACTCTCTTCACTGCCAGGTTTAAAGGTTCGTTTTGTTTATGAATGAATAAGGCAAAGTTCTTATCTTGCTCCTACTTTCCCCAGCAGCCAGTTCTGACCAACAATATCAGGATTTGGACAGGTCATCTGCATCCTGCCTACAATGCAGGGCTGCTTGTCCTGCATTGTATGTGATGATGTCAGAGAGCTATGATCGGTCAGGCAGTGAAGAGGAGCAGCATCAGGGGACTGGACAAAACAGAGAGGAGGAAGCCTGCAGAAGAGAGTAACATGTAAGGTGGGGGCAGTTCAGGGTGGTACATGATCACTTTACTACACATGGAGTACCTTTGCTTTGTGTCATCTTCATCCTTGCCCTGGGACAAGGCTGAGGCTGCCATGGGTAAATACTTGACCTTAAGGTGGGCCTCCACTCCTAGAGATAAAAAGTACACCATGTACACTTGCATCACAAGTGTTCTCAAGTCTCTGTGACAATGTACACCTTTGTAATTTGCATTTTATGAGGGACATGCTAAGCCTTGTCCACATCCACCTGTCCAGCATTTTCCACTACTACTCCCCAGTAGCGGAGTGGGCCTCTCCGTGCATTCTGCATGGGCTGCACACGTGCATTGAACTCCTGAATCTCTATACCTCTGTAAACTCTGCTGTGTGAATCCCCTCCTGTTGCTCTGGGAGACAGACCGCTTTCGGAAGGCATACCAACATCTCCCTTGCTGTTGGAGGCTGTTTCACCCATTACAGGCTAATTGTTAAACTTTCGTTACTCTTGGCAACCACATCTTCTGTTACTCCAGTCCACACAGAAAGTGTTAAGACCCACTAGGTGAACTATGTGCCTGTTACTTGCAATACACTCCTTTCAGTAAATTCAGACCAGGTAGAGACAACGTTTCAGTACTTTACTTAAAGTGTTACTAAACCCACAACAGTAAAATCAGTCTGTATATGCAGTAAAGCATGCTTGTTATACTCACTGTGAAACCTAAGGGGTTAATCATCTGCATTGTGTAAAAAGGCATCTTAATCTTGTGTCAGGAAAGGGTGGCGCTGTCAGTCTCTTGGATCGCAGTACCAGTGTCCACCAGAGGACTCACCTGCTGGTGGCACTGTTGGATCCTCCGTAGTACTGGTATCCACCAGCGGGTGTATCCCAGCAGTGTGGAGCAGACAGCACCTCCTGCGCTCAGGTGTTACTTGAGGCCAATTACCTGCATTCACATAAATACCCGGCTGATAATTACTCTCATCGCCTTGGTATCGTCCTTGCGCCCTGACCTGCTAGCTTGTTATCTGATCCTGATTCTGAACCTGTCCCTGTGCCCTGAACCTGTGACCCGTGTATCTGATCCTGTCTCCCTGTCCTGATCCCTATCCTGTTACCTTACAACCCTGCCCTGCAGTCTGATCCGTCCATCCTCTCCCTGTCCTGTGTTCCTTACCCCATCTGCTGATCTCCCTGTGTATGACCCTGGCCTGGCTAATTTTTATGATTCTGGTATTTCCCACTTATTGTACTTATCTGTCTGTTGTTATTTGTGGGTCTCTGTCTGATTGGTTATTGCACTGTGTCATATTGGAGGTGGTTGTATTTATATTATTCACTTACTTTAACCACTTGCTTACTGGGCACTTAAACCCCCCTCCTGCCCAGACCAATTTTCAGCTTTCAGTGCTGTCACACTTTGAATGACAATTGCGCGGTCATGCAACACTGTACCCAAATGACATTTTTATCATTTTTTTTCCCACAAATAGATCTTTCTTTTGGTGGTATTTGATCACCTCTGCAGCTTCTCTCTTTTATTAAAAAGACAGATATTTAAAATATATATATATATTTTTTTATATTTTGTTATAAAATTTTGCAAACGGGTAATTTTTTTCTTCATTGATGTATGCTGATAAGGCTGTACTGATGGGCTGCACTGATGGGCATCGTAAGGCGGCACTGAGAGGTGGGACTGAAGGGCATTGATAGGTGGAACTGGTGGACACTGAGAAGTGGCACTAATAGGTGGCATTGATAGGTGGCACTGATAGGTGGCAGTAAGGGGCACTGATAGGTGGCAGTGATGGGAACTGGTTGAGTGGCAATAATGGGCACTGATTGGTTAGACTGATGGGCAGCATTACTAGGTGGCACTGATTGGCATCACAGATGGGCATTGATAGATGGCACTTGTGGGCATTGATAGGTGGCACTGTGGGCACTGGCAGGGGGCAATAGTAGGCAGTATTTTTGGGCACAGAGGAGGCAGATGTGCCTCCTTCCTCTTAGGGACCGATGTCCCTTGTAAACAAGCCGGTGATCGGCTTTTTTTTCTCCTCGCGCTGCCAGCGTGAGGAGAAAAAAAAAAGATTACAGAGCCTTTGTTTACATCATGTGATCAGCTGTCATTGGCTGACAGCTGATCACGTTGTAAGGGGCCGGGACCAGCCCCTTACATGGATCTGTGATCCACCGAGTCACAGTAACTCGGTGATCACAGTGCGCGCCACGCGCTCACGCCCTGCAAGGGGCACGCGTTGCGGTGCAAAGGAGCGGACGTCTATTGACGTTGTCCCGGAGTTTCAGGCCCGTGCTGTAGCCATCATTTGACTATAGCGCGTGCCTCTAGTGGTTAATAAATCATTATATTTTTACTTACATGTGTTTGGTGTTCCTCTGTAGCTAACCACGCAGTTCTGGTCACACCTGGTACATGACATCTTGTATGCACAGATCCTCCCCTCCTTCCACTAACTACAGAACAAGTCAAACTGCAGATGCTCAGTTTGATGTGTATTGCTGGAGTTTTTTTTTCTTGGGAGAGTGCATGTGATTAGCACTGTCCACACAAAGGGTCCTGATAGGACAGTCAGTGCAGTATGAAAACTCCTCCTACAAGCTTTACCAGGAACTGAGTGAAGTTACAAGATAATTGCATTTCCATGTTCTGTGTACTGTTGGAGACCAGATATAGTGAATGCAGGGACCTGGGTTTAGTGACACTTTAAGAAAGATGCAAGATGAACATTTCAAAGTCCAACATACAAGAAAAGGATTTTTCCTACATCCCTACTCCTAATTAGGGGCTTGTGCTGCCCTGGCTTACCTGCAAAAGGTGATGTTAAAGCAGTTACAGTCTTTCAGGGGCACTCTCATGCAGATGTAAGTCCTTCAGAGGCATGCTGCAGTGCTGGTGTCTTTGGGGTGACCCCAGATTCAGATGACTTAACATCCCAATGGTGATAGATAACCTCATTCTGCTCCTCATGGGAACCATTCTCCATTTCTCTCCCTTATGGTTCCTGGCCTCAGCTTGCTCTCTCTTTTGGGCTGTCCACAGGGTAACTCTCCGAACTCTCTGTCTCCCTTCTCTAAGGGGCTAACCTAACTCCGGACCCCTACTCTGGGCCACTGTCCCTTTTATATAACACAGGATCGGTGGGCCAGACCCAGAGAAGAACCCGTCAAGGACCAAGAACCGGGAAAGGCATTAACTCCTACCCTCCTGGTCAGGACAGCACCTATCTTGTTATTTCAACCTGCTTACAAATAAGGCTTGTATTTCATCTTATTCCTTACCACCTAGACAAAATGAGTGAAATTACTTCAATTGTAGGACCATTCTTAATTCCAGGTTAAAAATATTTTTAGCTATTTAGGTAAATTTGAAAGATTACATATTACCTTTCTCTAGTTTTTCTTAATTGCTTTGTTTAAAAAAGGTAGGATCAGAGGACTTGCACACTGGACCCTTTGACCATTTCTCCTAGACTGCATTTTGGCAGAAAAAACACGAGAGAGAGAGATAGAGAGATAGAGATAGAGAGGAGATAGAGAGGAGAGAGAGAGAGAGATCCCTCAAAGCCAGCAGCAATATACCCCTCCCCCCAACATTAACAATAGACTCCCCTAGCAACAACAGAACTCCCAGCAGCCAGCATCAATATACTTTCCAGCAGCCAGCAACAGTAGATACCTTCCAGCAACAATTGACCCTCCAGTAACAAAAGATCCCCCACCAGCAACAATAAATCACCACGCA
This sequence comes from Rana muscosa, assembly GCA_029206835.1. Taxonomy (NCBI): domain Eukaryota; kingdom Metazoa; phylum Chordata; class Amphibia; order Anura; family Ranidae; genus Rana; species Rana muscosa. The sequence goes on along the minus strand of JARGYO010005626.1, from coordinate 97,058,380 downwards.
GAAATAGATCCCCTCCAGCCAGCATCAATAAACCGTAGACCGTAGACCCTCCGTCACACCCCAGCACCCCTTGTCATTGCATATGTAGTGCCCTGCTCCCAATAAGTGGGCGCTATGTGGTAAAATGATAGTTGTCTGAGCAATAGTTTGGCTCAGAAGGATTGTGTTACAAATTGTACTCTGTTTCAGTTCAGCTGGCTGCGTTATTTTTACCTCCTGACAGTAGGTGTCGCTGTCACCACTGGTCAGGAGTGGAAAGGCAGCAGGCTGGACGCATTGGGTATTTCTTTCCCAGCAGCGGGAAATGGTCAACCCGCTGTGCATGCTGGGAGGGGGTACTTAAGGGACAGACACCATTGGGGAAGGAGTTCTCTAAAGAGTTGGGGGTCGTCGTCCGTGGTGGTGGGCACCACCCGCTCGATCCCGACCTGAGGGCCCTCATGGCCTCAGGGAAGTGCTGGCAGTTTCCGCCTCGGGCCACGTTGGCCTGAGGCTCCGATACTAAAATGTAAGCCCAGGAGTTACCGGGGGCCTACTGATCCAGGGATGGTCCTGTGTCGCCTTACCTGCTGGAAGGGACCAAGCAATTGAGGATTCAATTGGGGGATGCATCCGCATCATAATCTATCTCACAGTGCTGCCGGAACGGCTGGAAGATCCTGGCACTGAGAGCTGTGTTCTTAATTCAGAAAGTAACCCAGGGAAGGGCTACACCAAGTCTGTGGTAGAGACTGTTCTATTTGCACCAAGTCTGTGGTAGAGACTGTTCTATTTGCACCAAGTCTGTGGCAGAGACTGTTCTGTTTGCACCAAGTCTGTGGCAGAGACTATAGGTGATCGAGCTATACATCGGTTGCTAGGCCGGTGAAATTGGGCCTATACGGTGGTGTCTGAGTCCAGCGTGGAGACAGTTGTTCCTCTGGACCTAGGACAATTCTTGTGATCCGCAACTAAGGTACCTGAGTCCTCCCCATTCCTTTAACCCCCCCCCCCCTCTGTTGTAAACGTTATGCAATAAAAACCCTTGAAAGAGACTTTGTGTTGGTGCAAACTTCTTCAGGACAACTCTTCAAGGAAAACCCCTGAGACGAGCATACGGAACAGTAAGGTAACGGCAGGCCCAAATTTAAACCACCAGCTCCTACGGGGGTATTGCTACATACATTTAGTGCTGGAGGTGCCGGAACTGCATTCCCGCTGCAAAAAAAAGCCCTGGTTTTAGGGGGGGGGGGGTTTGTGTTTAAAGAGGACTTTTGCTGGGAGGGGTGATTTGGGAGAGAAAATGATTTGTGCTCGGAGGAGAGATTTTGGGTAGTGGAAGAGGATGTGTGCTGGGTGGAGAGATATGGGGGGGGGGGGGTTTCTGCTGGGGGACAAAGATTTGCCCTGTGAGGGATTTCAGCAGAGAAGGGACATTTGTTCTAAGGGGAGAGGGGAATATTTGCATTTTGGGGGGGATTTTGATTTGCAAAGGGTTGTTGCAGTGTAATTTTGGCAGCAAATTTAGAATTTTAGTCTTAGGACTAAAATGGCATTTTAGTTTTAGTCCCATTTTTGTCTTCTGCAATTGTTTTAGTTTTAGTCGTATTTAGTCGACTAAATCTCCAGGACATTTTAGTCGATTAAAATAATTTTAGTCATCTAAAATCAAATGGGTGTAGTTAAATTGTAATGCATTATTTAAGCCTTTCTCTACATATTCCAAACTCATTATATACTGCTGGAGTGAAAAATCTAATATCTTATTATTTATGTTATTGAGGTATGAACATGCACTACGGACCAGTGTAAATTTTGACGTCAAATATCAATTTAGTTTTAGTCTTATGCCGCGTACACACGACCGTTTTTAATGTCATTGAAAAAAACTGAATTTTTCTCGACGTGATTCTTCTCAAGCCTGCCTTGCCTACACACTATCGTGGAAAAAAATGTTTGAGTAAAGCGCGGTGATGTACAACACGTACGATGGTACTATAAAGGGGAAGTTCCATTCGGATGGCACTACCCTTCATGTTAGTAAAGTTTGTTGAGAGACGATTCGCGCTTTTCAGCCTCGTGCTTTTCAGTCCGTTACAGCGTGATGAATGTGCTATCTCCATTACGAGTGCTCCCATCTCATACTTGATTCTGAGCATGCGCATTTTTTTTTACGTCGTTAAAGCCTACACACAGACGTTTTTCATGACGAGAAAAACGACGATGTGAAAAACAACGAGAAAAATTAGAGCATGTTCCAATTTTTTCTTGCCCATTTTTCCCGTCGGGAAAAATGCTCGGAAGCCCACACACGATCATTTTTAATGACCATTTTAAAAAATTGCATTTTTCTCGTCATTAAAAACGGTCGTGTGTACGCGGCATTAGTCTTTTGACTTTTAGTCGTTTTTTAGTCATCTCAATTGTTTTAGTTTTAGTCGTATTTTAGTCGACTAAAATGGTATTACGTTAGTCGACTAAAATGTTTTAGTCGGTTTTAGTCGACTAAATTAACACTGGCTGTGGGGGATGGTGAGCATGCAGATTAGTGCTGAATTTCTTTTAGGAAGGGGGAAATTAGCTGCAAGGGGAGAGTATCTCTGGCTGACTCCTGCACTTTCCTAATTGTGTGCTCCTGAGCTACATAAGGGGTTATGTATAGAGGTGAGGGGAGGGGCATGAGAGCTGGATCAGCTAGATAATCATAAGCAGGGCCGTTTGAAGGAATTTGGGGGGCCCCCCAAGCAAAATGGACATGGAGGGCCCCCCCCGCACGCACGCAAAGCCTACAGGAACCACAGCATAGTGATACAGTTTAAGTTCACTCACACTCAGACTGGTCCCCCATCACAGACTGGCCCCGCATCCCAGACTGGTGCCCCCATCACAGACTGACCCCCCCATCACAGACTGGCCCCCATCACAGACTGGTCCCCCATCCCAGACTGCCCCCCATCACAGACTGGTGGCCCCATCACAAACTGGCCCCCATAAAAGACTGGCCCCCATCACAGACTGGTGCCCCCTTTACAGACTGGTCCCCCATCACAGACTGACCCCCATCACAGACTGGTGCCCCCATCACAGACTGGACCCCCCATCACAGACTGGCCCCCCCATCACAGACTGGTCTCCATTACAGACTGGTGCCCCCATCACAGACTGGCCCCTATCACAGACTCGTGCCCCCTTTACAGACTGGCCCCCCATCACAGACTGGCCCCCCATCACAGACTGGTGCCCCATCACAGACTGGTTCCCCCATCACAGACTGGTGCCCCCATCACAAACTGGCCCCCCATCACAGACTGGCCCCCCATCACAGACTGGCCGCCCCATCACAAACTGGTGCCCCCATCACAGACTGACCCCCCATCACAGACTGGTGCCCCATCACAGACTGACCCCCCATCACAGACTGGTGCCCCATCACAGACTGACCCCCCCATCACAGACTGGTGCCCCCATCACAAACTGGCCCCCCATCACAGACTGGCCCCCCATCACAGACTGGCCGCCCCATCACAAACTGGTGCCCCCATCACAGACTGACCCCCCATCACAGACTGGTGCCCCATCACAGACTGACCCCCCATCACAGACTGGTGCCCCATCACAGACTGACCCCCCCATCACAGACTGGTGCCCCATCACAAACTGGCCCCCCATCACAGACTGACCCCCCCATCACAGACTGACCCCCCATCACAAACTGGTGCCCCCATCACAGACTGACCCCCCATCACAGACTGGTGCCCCATCACAGACTGACCCCCCATCACAGACTGGTGCCCCATCTCAAACTGGTGCCCCCATCACAGACTGGTGCCCCCATCACAGACTGACCCCCCATCAAAGACTGGTGCCCCATCACAGACTTTTCCCCTTTCACAGACCCCCCTCGATAGTAGAATCCTGTCCTCATAGTAGCACAGCACTCCCCCCTCCTCACAGAGCATTACCTTATTCACACAAGATGAGAAGCACGGCAGCCCTGGACAATGGGCGGGACTTTTCATGTTAAAGGTGAGTGATTGATTGCTGGGACCACCCCGCTGCGTAACAACCAATCACCCACTTCTTAACTTAAAAAGTCCGGCGCTTTGTCCAGAGCGGCCGGAGGTTCTCATCTTGTGTGAATAAGACAGGCAGGGGGTGGGGGCAGTGCAGCGATCTTACCGAAGGGACAGACTCGTGCGTGGCGTGCCTGCAATGCTGTGAACATAGCAGCAGCAGGCAGACAGACGAGCCAGCGGTGGGGAGAGGACACACAGGCAACTATTTGGCGAGGCTGCGGTCTGGGTAGCATGGCTACTGGGGCCGGAACCAGACCGCGGGCCGCCATTTAGTGATGCCTGATTTATAGGAGGCGCGGCAAGGGCCCTGCTTGGGGCCTCAGGCCAGCTCGGGTTCCCAAGCAATTGCTTGGTTTGCCTGCCTTGTCGCAACAGGCCTGATCATTATGCCGCGTACACACGACCGTTTTTAATATCATTGAAAAAAAATGCATTTTTCTCGACGGGATTCTTCTCAAGCCTGCCTTGCCTACACACTATCGTGGAAAAAAATGCTCGAGTAAAGCGCGGTGACGTACAACGCGTACAACACCACTATAAAGGGGAAGTTCCATTCGGATGGTGCCACACTTCATGTTAGTAAAGTTTGTTGAGAGACGATTCACGCTTTTCAGCCTTGTGCTTTTCAGTCCGTTACAGCGTGACAAATGTGCTATCTCCATTACAAACGCTAGTTTTACCAGAACGAGCGCTCCTGTCTCATACTTGATTCTGAGCATGCGCATTTTTTTTCACGTCGTTGAAGCCTACACACGGACGTTTTTCATGACGAGAAAAACGACGATGTGAAAAACGACGAGAAAAATTAGAGCATGTTCCAATTTTTTCTTGGCCATTTTTCACGTTGTGAAAAATGCTCTAAAGCCCACACACGATCATTTTTAATGACCATTTTCAAAAAGTAGGATTTTTAAAACAGCTTACCTGTAAAATCCTTTTCTTGGAGTACATCACGGGACACAGAGCAGCATAGTCATTACTATGTGGGTTATATAGAATTACCTTCAGGTGCTGGCACTGGCAACTTCCAAAACAGGAAGTACCCTCCCCTATATAAGCCCCTCCCATCCGGGAGTACCTCAGTTTTGTAGCAAAGCAATACGTGTCCCCAAAAGAGGGGTGGGAGCTCTGTGTCCCGTGATGTACTCCAAGAAAAGGATTTTACAGGTAAGCTGTTTTAAAAATCCTACTTTCTTGTTCATATATCACGGGACACAGAGCAGCATAGTCATTACTATGTGGGACGTCCCAAAGCAATGCCACATGAGGGGGGGGATACACCATACATAAGCTGGGCGCCATCAGGCATGAGGATCTTTTGCGGCCTGCAACACACTGCGCCCAAAGGCGACATCCTCCTGACTTCTAACGTCCACCTGGTAGAACCTAGTAAACGTGTGTACTGAAGACCATGTTGCGGCCTTACAAATTTGCGCCAGGGAGGCCTGGTGATGCACTGCCCATGAAGTTCCAACTGCTCTCGTGGAGTGCGCCCTAACTTTGAATGGAGGCGGTCTACTTCTCAAGCCATAGGCTTGTATTATGACCTGTCGAATCCACTTGGCTAAAGTAGATTTTGATGCTGCCTGACCCTTTCTGGGGCCTTCCGGCAGAACAAACAAAGAATCCGTTCTACGAATCTGAGCAGTGGCTTTTAGATAAGCTTTAACTGCTCTTACTACATCCAAAGAATGCAATAACTTTTCCTCTACCGAGCTTGGTTTGGGGAAAAAAGAAGGAAGAACCACATCCTGGTTCAAGTGAAACCTCGATACCACCTTAGGAAGAAAGGCTGGGTGAGGACGTAATACTACTCTGTCCTTATGGATAACCAGATATGGCTCTTTACAGGACATGGCGGCTAATTCCGACACTCTTCTAGCCGAGCATATGGCTACTAAAAATATCAATTTCCTGGTGAGTAGAACCAAGGAAATGTGCCGCAAAGGTTCAAATGGCTGCTTCTGCAGAACCGACAGAACCAAATTTAGATCCCATGGGCATATGGGAGCCTTAATCGGTGGAATAATACGAGTCACACCTTGCATAAAGGATTTGACAAGTGAATGCATAGCCAGGGGCCTTTGAAATAGTATTGACAAGGCCGAAACCTGGCCCTTGATAGTACTTAAGGCAAACTTCCTGTCTACAGCCCACTGCAGGAAGTCCAGAATTCTGCCTATAACGTACTTACGTGGATGCCATTTTCTGGCCTCGCACCAAGTGATGTACGCCTTCCAAACTCTATAGTAGATCTGCCTGGATACAGGCTTCCTGGCATTGATTATAGTTGATACCACAGAGTTAGAGAGACCTCTCTTCTTTAGGATGTGGGATTCAATAGCCAGGCCGTTAAACTTAGAGTTAGTAAGGAAGGGTGGTATATCGGTCCTTGCGAAAGCAGGTCCGGACGACGTGGAAGGGTCCAAGGACTCCCCACAGACATTTTGATGATCTCCGCGTACCAGGCCCTTCGGGGCCACGCTGGAGCCACCAGGATTACCGGCTTCTTCTCCAACCTGACTCTGCGAAGGAGTCGAGGCAACAATTGTAGCGGAGGGAATGCATATATCAGTCTGAACTGATCCCAAGGGAACACCAGAGCATCCGAGCCGCAAGCGAGGGGATCCCTTGTCCGGGAGACAAATCTGTCCACCTTTGCGTTGAATCTGGATGCTAGCAGATCTACATCCGGTGTTCCCCACCGCTGACATATTGCTCGGAAGACCTCGGGATGAAGGGACCATTCCCCTGGGCATAACTGTTGGCGACTCAGAAAGTCCGCCTTCCAATTCTCCACCCCTGGAATGAAGACAGCTGATATACATGGGACATGCTTTTCTGCCCATTCCAGGATGTGACTTACTTCCCTCTGGGCTGCACGACTCCTGGTGCCTCCCTGATGATTGATATATGCCACTGCTGTGGCATTGTCTGATTGAATTCTGACAGGGGACCCTTGGAGTCTGGATGTCCAGGCTACTAGGGCGTACCGGGCTGCTCGTATCTCTAAGAGATTGATGGGCAGGGTTTTTACTACATTTGACCATCTGCCCTGGAGAGACCATTGCTCCAGTACTGCCCCCCAGCCTATAAGGCTGGCATCTGTAGTGACCACCTTCCAAGATATCGGGCTGAAGGGTTTTCCCTTCTGGAGATTCTGGGGGATCAACCACCAGCAGAGACTCTTCCGAACGGAAGGGGACAAAGCCATCGGGAAGTCTAGAGCCTGAACTTTTCCTTTCCAGGCTGACAATATGGCCCTTTGTAAATTCCTTGAGTGGAATTGGGCGTATGGCACAGCTTCGAATGATGCTACCATCTTTCCTAGCAGCCTCATGCACAGGCGTATGGACGGCTGTCTTTTTGCACAAAGCAGACGGACCAAGGCCCTCAAAGAGGATACCTTGTCTAGAGGTAAGAAAATCTTCCTCTGGTCTGAATCCAGCCGTAGCCCTAGATATACCAGGTTTTTCACTGGCTGTAGGGCTGACTTGTCCAGGTTGATGACCCAACCGTGAGACTCTAGATACTTGATTGTATCGACAATTACCACTTCTAGCTTGGCAACTGAGTGGTCCATCAACAACAGGTCGTCTAGGTATGCCATTATCGTTACACCCCGTGTTCTTAGATCGGCCAACAGTGGGGCCAGAATTTTTGTGAACACTCGTGGTGCTGTGGCCAGACCGAATGGTAAGGCTCTGAACTGAAAATGGCGCCCTTCTACTGCAAAGCGTAGGAATTTTTGATGACCTGGAAAGATGGGAACATGCAAGTAAGCATCTTTGATGTCGATCGAGGCTAACCATTCCTCCCCTTGTAGGGCAGCGGTGACCGATCGGATCGACTCCATCCGGAAAGACCGGACGTTTAGAAATTTGTTTAGACTCTTTAGGTCCAATATGGGTCTTATGTCCCCGTTTGGCTTCGGGACTGTGAAAAGGTTTGAGTAGAAACCCAACCCCCACTCTTCCATAGGAACCTCCATAATTACTCCTTGGAGCAATAGCTGTTCTAACGCCAATAGGAGAGACCCTCTTTTCAGAGGGTCTCTTGGCATGCCTGACCACATAAAATGGGACGGAGGAGACTCTTTTAACTCCAACTTGTATCCCAGAGTTACTGCGGAGAGCACCCATCTGTCTTTGATCGTCTCCCGCCAGGTCTCTGCGAACAACTGAAGTCTTCCCCCCACCCGTTTGAGTGGGGGCAGCCCTTCATAGGCTTGACTTGGAGGCTGGTTTAGTACCTCTTCGGATCCAGGGCTTTTTATTACCCTGTGGCTGTCCCTGATTTTTACCTCCTGAGTTTGACCGAGGAGGCCGTCGGAACTGCTTAGTAGTAGACGTCGCAGGGATAGGAGAGGTAGTCCTCTTAAAAGATGGACCCCTAGACCTCTTTTTACTCGGTAAGAGAGTACTTTTACCACTGGAAATCTTCTGGATATACTTATCCAGGTCTTCGCCAAAAAGGCGTTCCCCATGAAATGGGAAGCTAACTAAGAGCTTCTTACAGGGAGCTTCAGCAGACCAGTTTTTGAGCCACAGAAGCCTACGCATATGTACCAAAGACAGCGTGAGGCGGGAGGCCTGATGGATAGAATCCTTGATGGCGTCAACCGCAAAGCATAATGCTCTAGGCAGATCAGCCAGAGCCTGGACCTGCTGGTCTGGCAAATCCCTCAGGACCATTTTCATTTGATCCTTTAAAGCTTGGCAGATCCCAATAGCTGCCACTGCTGGCTGTGTAACAGCCCCTGCTGTGGAAAAAGCAGATTTTAATAAAGATTCCAATTTTTTATCCACTGGATCTTTGAACATTTGAACATTATCTACTGGACATGTCAGTGATTTGTTCACAGAAGAGATGGCTGCATCCACCGTAGGAACATTCCATCTCTGGGTGAACTTTTCCTCCATGGGATAGATCACCGGAAACCTTTTAGGCGGAACAAATAGTTTATCAGGATGTTCCCAGTCCTGGTATATAAGTCCTTCCAATAATGGATGTATTGGAAAGGAGCAATTAACCTGGGGAGCTTTTAGCGACCCCAATGAGGAGACAGCAGTAGTTGATGGTTCAACAAGAGGCATTTTAAATGCAGATCGAACCATGTCAGTTAGGGTCTGGACCCACAATCTTTCAGTCTGTGATGCTGAAAATGGTTCATCTACTGTCGATTCCTCAAAAACAGAGCTAACCTCCTCCTGATCCCCTTCAGGTAGGTCGGTCCCTTCCTGGGACTGTTGCTCTGCCAACAGGCACTCTAATGGAGGTGATGGAGATCTGGCGCGCTTTCTTTCCTGTAGAGAAGAAGCGATCAATGCAGCCAATCTCTGCTCCAATCCCTCCAGAGTTGAGGAAAAAACCTCCTCTGTTATATATGCAGGAGCAGGTGGACTGAGGACAGCCGCAGTACCTGGCACTCCTGGGGGTTCCTTATGGGTATTAACCTCTGATTTCTCAGGGGAGGAGGGTGCAGATGACTGCTCCAGATCCTCAGAGCCCGATGGAGACCCCCTACACTTCCTGAGAGGTATATCTCGGAGTTTTTTAGGCGGCATATTCCTTAGTTCAAAGCTGAGGTATTCCAGCCGCAATACACCCCTTACTGAAATAGTCTAATGCAATTTGCTGCTATGTACATCAGTGGGTGTCTACTAATGCGTCTTTCTGGGGATGCCTGTATCAACCGCCCGCTGTAAGCCCCTATACCATGCTACCAGCTCCTTTTCATGCTCTGTGTCCATAGCAAGCAGCGTGGACTGAGTCCTTTTATCTTGCTGGGACGCCCGCACATGCGCAGAAGCGCTGGGCGCACAGAGCGCGTCATCCGCCAGGCTCCGCCCCCTTTTTTGAAGCTAAACCTTATAAAAGGAAAGCATGTGTGCGCGCGCGCGCGTGCACGTGTGCGCTCTTGGCGCCATGTAGGGAGAGGAGCCAGGGTCCCTGTTTCACCAGGACTCGGGGATGGAAGGAAACTACTTGGCAGCATGACAGAGGAATGCAGCTTCCCTGATAGAGAGCTCACTCATCTGCCTGGACTTTCACCATGGAAGGAATAGTCCCAAGAAAAAAGACGTTCCACAGCGGCCTCTAGTGGACAAACACAGGTACCGCACCTTTGTCTTTTTTTTTTTTTTTTTTTTTTAAAACCTCCTTTATGAAAAAACATTTCCAGGTTTACAGTTTTTTTAAAACTTCCCTTATGAAAAAACATTTCTAGGATTACTTAGGCATATACAGCTATTAGCGGGAATACCCTTTAGGTAACAGGCAGAAAGACATATTAGGCTTGGGGGTCCCCTCAATAGAACCAAGTTCCTGAGGGGCCCCCACTTACCTTTTCCCCGCCGCAGGACTTTGCTTGGTCCACAGAAGCCCAAACTTCACCTCTCACGGCAGGCATTGTACTAGACCTTCAGGGACCGGGTTCCCAAGGATTCCACTCCCCTGGACCTGTATAGCACCCTGCACAGATAGCCTCTTGGTTTTGGGTATGACCAGAGCTCTGGATCCCAGGGTCCAGCCCTCCTAAGAGAGGCATTACAGGCAAAACCCTGCTCTTCTCTGCAAGGCCCGGGTACCGACCGTTTAGCTATGAAGCTTTTTTGGTCGGATCCGGAATAGCTTGCTAAGGCCCAGAGAACCTGTACACAAGCCCAGATGAATACATGTTAACCTTGGCCAACACCTTAGACACTGGCAAAAAACTGAGGTACTCCCGGATGGGAGGGGCTTATATAGGGGAGGGTACTTCCTGTTTTGGAAGTTGCCAGTGCCAGCACCTGAAGGTAATTCTATATAACCCACATAGTAATGACTATGCTGCTCTGTGTCCCGTGATGTATGAACAAGAAATTGCATTTTTCTCGTCATTAAAAACGGTCGTGTGTACGCGGCATAAGACATTCCCAGAAGAGAAGAGGACTATGATGTGCAAGGAGGGAGGGGGCTGTGCTAGGAAATTAAATATTCCCTGAGCAGTCAAATTTCGCACATTCAAAGGAACATAGCAAGTAAATAAAAAGTCACTTATGAAAAGGAAAACACTGCAAGCAAACATTTAAAATACTTATTTTTTTCTGTGCAGTTATTTAGGTTAATGACAGGGTCTCTTTAAAAGACCATCTGAAAATGTCTAACTTTTCTAATCACTTTTACTGCTTTTGTGTATTCTCTGAATTCCAGACTAAAAGTAGGGGACAGAGCAATCCATACTCTGATGACTCATTCTATCATACACAAAATTCACGCTTCAATGACTCGTCCTAAAATACGCAAATATTCAGCAGAACTGTTTGATGATATATACATAGAGAAAAGGTACTGTGAATTATGCTGTGAATACAAAACCAGTGGGCTTAAATTGCCCATTGTTATTAGACAGCACTAGTCAGACCCTCACCCTGCAACCTATTTATATTAACAATCTGTTTAGACTAATAAATGGACAACTGGAAATTGTCTGTAGTGGTACCCTCGAGGGCGGCTGAGTGTTGTAGTCCGTCTGTGACCCTGCCCAGCCAAGCACACAGTTCTCATTCACCCTCAGGCAGAAAACCAGTCCTTGAACTTTGTTTTTATTTTTATTGAGAGGAATAAACTTGGATGGGAATATTTTATGAGATGCCCAAACTGATTTGCAGATTTATATGGGACTGACTATATACAGCTCCAGTATATACAACTCCAATCTTCAACTCCAGCACATCACTTGCTTGCAGACTATCTCTCCTCAACACCTCCAGCACATCACTTGCTTGCACTTCCTGGACCAGCTAGCACTGATTTGTAGGCCTGACACTGGCTCAACCAGGCCCAAGGTGAATGCCCTTTTAAATCAGGGACTTTATTTTTTTAGCAGACACCCTAGGGAATAAAATAACGGTCGTTGCAACTTTTTATGTTACACGGTATTTGCGCAGCAATTTTTCAAACACATTTTTTGGGGAAAAAAACTGTTTCATAAATACAAAAAAGAAAAACCACTAAAGTTAGCCTGATTTTTTTGTGTACTATGAAAGATGAAGTTACGGAGAGTAAATAGATACCTAACATGTCATGCTTTAAAACTGGGCACACTTGTGGAATGGCACCAAACTTCAGTACCTAAAAATCTAGGCAACGTTTTAAAAATGTTTACAGGTTACATGTTCAGAGTTACAGAGGAGATCTAGTGCTAGAATTATTGCTCTCGCTCTAACGTTCGAGGGGTATGTAACCTGTGTGTAACTGGCTCTGATACTAGTCAGTGCCTCACCAGCCACTGACCTCATAGCACGTCCCTGATCTCTAGCTTCTACTCCAACAACTCCTCCCCAGCTGGGCTGACCCTAGGTATTTAAGGAGGCCTGCCACCTGCCAATCCAGATTGGGGATTGGTCGAGGCTCCTTAGAATACCCCAGACAGCACCACCTCCCCTCTCCTCCTTCCCTTCCAGAAAACTCTAGAACATTCTGGAAAAAAGTGGGCGATCTTGGTGATGCTGCCTGTGAGTCATCCAGCTCTGCTCTGAGTCTCTCCCAACCCAGATCAAAACACACCCAGACTTGGCTGCCAGCCAAGCCTGGAAATGTACCTACTCTCACAAAAAAAAAAACATACACTATCCTTCTTCTAGCACACTAGAGGGTGCTACATGTCCATTTATTCCAACTTCTGTTTTTTGTCTACAGTCTCCTTAATACTGCCCATTTGTTCATAGAACCACAAATGAGTCAATCATACCCAGAGGCAAAACAAGTGAAATAATATTATTCTGTTGTCCATGTGTATAGTTTAAAGTGACTCTGTTGCTTCCCCCAATAAGTCTGACCTTTTTCTTCTAGCACCTCTGGCAATGGCATGGTCTTCAACATTTGAGACTTATGAGAGTGTCAAATGCCTGAATCCACTCCTAAGAGTCATCCTGTCTTCTCCTACATTAAAGCTGTCTCCTGTAGTAATGTAGGGGTCAGAGGAAGGAGTCACACCATGGGGGACACAGGCATTCGATGCTCACAGAATTGTTGAATGGTAAAGTCATTCCCAAAGGCTGCAGTGCTGGAAGACAGAGGAGGTCAGGCTCGTCACTTGCCAGAGGGGTAATGATTATCAGTCTGCAATTCAGGAAGCGGTTCTTTCGATTTTTTGGAGGGAAGTGACCAAGCAAAACTTCATTTTTATTGAGCAACAAATTGTCTCTTTAAGGTCAAATATATACAGTATGTTGCAAATGTTTTAGCACATTGCTTTCCTACGAATGCTCATTTACTTCCGTAGGGATTTTTTCTCAAACCTTGATTATTTTCAATTATTTTGTATTTTTGCAAGGCCTCCCCTGGTCCCAAGGGACTTCCAGTTTCACACTGCTTGCCAGTCAATCGGTGGAGGAGACTCCAGAGTCCTTTGTCAGATCCGTTGGGATGAAAGTTCTGCCTTTGTCGGTTGGCCAACTCCTGGTGAATTTGTCATCAGTGGGTTGAAGCAGGCTTCGACAGAGAAGTCTTTCAGCCTTCCCCTTTCTGGGGAGGAAAGTCCTTGGTTAGCCCTCGACTCTGGAGAGAGGAGCTCTTAAGAAGACTGTGTGCCTATTTTAGGGCCCCAAAGACTAGAGCCCTTACCTATGGAGGGTATAGCCCCTCTGAGAGAAGGCTGTGTGCTTGGAGGTTATGTGGGCCTGATCTTTTTCTATTCTAGAGTCTTCACTGGAATGGAGAAACATTAGACCCTCCAGTTTTGTGGCTGCTATGGTCCAGAAGAAGTTCTGTGTGGTGCTTCTAGATGCTGAGACGCCTCCAGTGACTTCTACATGAAGGATGTCAGATATTCCTAACTCTGGAGGTTCTCATTAGACCAAAGGGGACCTGGGATTTGGGCACAATGGAAATACCACACTGCAACTGTAAGCCTAGTGATTGAAAAGCGGTGCAGCCTCCAAACGCAAAGGGGAATACTTTTAACTATGTTGCAAAGAAAATCATCACAGCTCCGACACATGTACAACCCCATCTGGCTGCCCTTACACTACAGCTTAAGGTGGGGCGGTTGGGGGAGGTAAACCTGCAACTCAACTGCCTTATTTTACCACTTCCCAGTTGCAAGTGTAAACTAAGCCCATGGTTCGGTTAAAGTAAACCCTAGTGAAATATCTATGTATTCCATGCTGAACTTTTAGAAAATGCTAGTTGCCTGACTCTTATGTTTATCCAATAACCTCACTGCTACATGAGTCACTGTCCCCAAACAAGTATGCAGCAAGTGAGGGCATGTGAAGTCTGACCTCTTGATTTGCATACTTGCTCTGGGTCACTATTTATCTGACAAACAGGAAAATAGCATTTTCTGAGGCAGAAGACAGCAGTGGCTCCATATTTCCCCAAACCGTTAGGAAGAAAGTTGGTTTCTGTATTTCTGTTTTTTTAAAGATATTAAAGTTTGTTTCATACAAAAAAATACAATAGCTCCTATGAGCCTTCTAGAAAAAAAGAAACACATAATAAACAAATGTCTCTTACATTTGGACATGGGTATACAGGGCAATATAGGCAGTAACAGAGAGAGTGCCGTACATTCCTGGCTCTAAAGAGGCCATGGTAAGTGGATTATCAATCCACACTCTACACTTTCTCAAAGGTTTGAGGTTTCTTTCCAAGTTCGAAAGTTAACTTATACAATAAGAGGTTACCATTGATCATACTCTTCCATGGATAACTGTGAGGTACCTTTCTGGGACATAAGGATTACCTTCTTAGCATAAAAATACAAGATATGTAGGAAGCGTTTATTATATTTAAAAGAGTGTTAAAATTTACCAAAGATTCCTAACAGTTGTTAGGGTGGAGAATATTGGGGAGGCCAAGGGCGGTAAAAAATAAATAGTTCCACTTTCGACCAGAAGGCAGAGATAGTAGGGCAGTTCCATACACAGTGTGTAAAATCAGCAGTCGCTCTGCATCCCCTGAAACAGGTTTCAGTTTGGCATAGGCCCAATCTGTACAGTCCGGACCGGAGTGAAGTAACAAGAAATAACTTCAAGTAAATTATTTTATCCTTAGAGGATATGACCGATTTACTCTGTGTACGTTTGAATTCCGACCAGTTGTGCTCATCAAAAGGGGAGGTCTGCCGAGGTCCATTTTAGCTGGACTTGAGAATATCTAGACTCAGCACAAAGGGAGGAGTAATAGATATGAATCAGTTTGGGCCCGAGGTGCGCAACCGTTTTTCTAAAGGGGATATACTCATTGGGTTAGTGAGGTAATCAAATATACTATATTTCCAAAAGTATTGGGATGCCTGCCTTTACACGCACATGAACTTTAATGGCATCCCAGTCTAATGCCGCGTACACACGATCGAAATTCCGACAAGAAAAGTCTTATGTGAACTTTTGGTCGGAAATTCCGACCGTGTGTAGGCTCCATCAAACGTTGCTGTCGGAATTTCCACCAACAAAAGATTGAGAGCAGGTTCTCTATTTTTCCGACGGAAAAAGTTCCTATAGGAAATTCCGATCGTCTGTATGCAATTCTGACGCGCAAAAAAACACACATGCTCAGAATGAATCAAGCAGAAGAGCCGAACTACCTATTGAACTTCATTGATCTTGGCTCGTCGTACGTCTTGTACGTCACCACGTTCTTGACCTTTGGAATTTCCGACAAGATTTGTGTGACCGTGTGTATGCAACACAAGTTTGAGCCGAAATTCCGTCGGAAAAAAATCCACGGTTTTCTTGTTGGAATTTCCGATCGTGTGTACGCGGCATCAGTATGAAGTATTCACTATTGAGTTGGTTCACCCTTTGCAGCTAAAACAGCTTTAACTCTTCTAGGAAGGCCGTCCACAAGGTTTAGGAATGTGTCTATTGGAATGTTTGACCATTCTTCCAGAAGCGCATTTGTGAGGTCAGGCACTCATGTGGATGAGAAGTCCTGGTTCGCAGTCTCCACTCTAATTCATGCCAAAGGTGTGTATCGGGTTAAGGTCAGGATTCTGTGCAGACCAGTCAAGTTCCTCCACCCTAAAATCGCTCATCCAGGTCTTTATGGACCTAGCTTTGTGCACCGGTACGCAGCCATGTTGGAACAAGAAGGGGGCATCCCCAAACTGTTCCCACAAAGTTGGGAAAATAAATTGCCCAAAATGTCTTGATATGTTGACGCCTTAAGAGTTCCCTTCACTAGAACGAAGGGGCCAAGCCCATTGGGCAGCACAGTGGTGTAGTGGTTAGCACTTTCACCTAGCAGCAAAAGGGTCGCTGGTTCGAACCACAACACCATCTGCCTGGAGTATGCATGTTCTACCTGTGTCTGCATGGGTTTCCTCTGGGTACTCCGGTTTCCTCCCACACTCCAAAGACATGCTGGTAGGTTAATTGGATCTTGTCCAAAATTGGCCCAGTATATATGTGTACGACTGTGTGTCCCAAGCGTGTCGAGATCCTACGGGGTAAAATGACCGCACCAGCCAAGCAGACACTGGCTGCAAAAGCGCCTAGAGGCGATTCAGTTTTCATGTGTAGCGCTATACAAGTCACTCATTCATACAACCCCACACCATAATCCCCCCTCCACCAAATGATTTGATCTGACCTCAACCCGATAGAACACCTGATGAATTAGAGCGGAGACTGTGAGCCAGGCCTTCTTGTCCACATCAGTGGCTGACCTCACAATTGCGCTTCTGGAAGAATGGTCAAACATTTACATAGACACACTCCTAAACCTTGTGGCATTCAGGATAGCATGATGTAATTGATAATAATAGAACAGGTTGGCAGCTGGGAGATGAAAGCATTCCCTAAGTTGTGAGAATATTTTGAACTCTTGTCCCACATATAGCTGATGTAAAATTTTAACCCCCTTAACTGTCCATTGGTTTCTGTATTTTATTACAAATTGTCATCTTCAGACCAGAGTGTGTTATCAGATTACAAAGGTGACCTGCAAAATGAGCCAAGGGTGCCGTCAACGTGTAGACCAAATAGATATGTGTCATCTTGTGCTGTGCAGGGACATGTGAAATCAGGTCACTTTACTCAACATATGCGTCTGTTATGCTTCCTACATTTCAGATACATTTTCAGGCATCATCGCACCTTTTTGTCACATTTGACATTGTAAATGACAGAAATCATCTAGTTCTAGAGGAAATCTACACGCAACATTTAAAAGAGTAAATATATCAGGTTAGGTCCGCTGGGGGGACATTTATCAATAAAGTTGCATCCGTTACACGCTGCAATGTGCAAATCTGTCTAATTTAGCATTTTATAAATATGCCGTGTTGCACTCAAATTGGTGGTGAATGGAAATGAAAATTCTGTACTGAAATCAAAAATTCAGAGTGTACTTGGACGAAAATAGAAACCAAAACCAAAATGGACAGTTTTTTTGTTTCCTTCATGTCATTAACCCTTTCAACACCGGGCTTTTTATACCACTTCCATACCGGGCCTATTCTGGCACTCCTCTCCTACATGTACAAATCATCATTCTTTTGCGAGAAAATTACTCAGAACCCCCAAACATTATATATTTTTTTTTAGCAGACACCCTAGGGAATAAAATGACGGTCGTTGCAACTTTTCATCTTGCACGGTATTTGCGCAGTAATTTTTCAAACGCCTTTTTTTTGGAAAAAAAATGGTTTCATGAATTAAAAAATAACAAAACAGTAAAGGTTAGCAAAGGTTAGCTCGATTTTTTTGGAAACTATGAAAGCTTATGTTACGCTGAGTAAATAGATACCTAACATGTCACGCTTTAAAATTGCGCACACTCATGGAGCCAAACTTTGGTACTTAAAAATCTCCATAGGCGAAGCTTTGACATTTTTTACTGCTTACCAGGTTAAAGTTACAGAGGAGGTCTAGTGCTAGAATTGTTGCACACGCTTTAACGCACGCGGCGATACCTCACTTTTGTGGTTTGAACAGCGTTTACATATGTGGGCGGGACTTGCGTGTGCATTCGCTTCTGAGCGCAAGCTATTGGGGACTAGGCCGTTTTAAAAAATGTTTTTATTATTTTGTTTTTATTTAACTTTTTTTTTTTGCACTTTTTTTTTTTTTTGATCACTTTTATTCCTATTACAAGGAATGTAAACATCCCTTGTAATAGGAATGGTGTGTGACAGGTCCTCTTTATGGAGAGATGCGGGGTCAATAAGACCCCACATCTCTCCCCCAGACGGGAAAGCATGAGATCGGGAAAAATAAATCACCGATCTCATGCTTTCAGACGCAATTGCGGCTTTGTTTACCTTTGGGAACCCGGGCGTAATGTCATCACATCGCGCCCGGGCCTCCGACGGTCATAGAGATGACCAGTCATCTCTATTCTCGTCATGTGACCACCGACGCCGGACGATTCTTTCTCCGGGCCCCTGATGGCACGGGAGAGCCCGGAGAAGCACCGGATGGCGGCGGGAGGGGGGGTGTCCCCTCCCGCCGCCTATAAGAAAGATCAAGCGGCGGAACCGCTGCTATGATCATTCTTATGGTGCGCAAAATCGCTGGCTGAAGAGAAGGATATCTGAATGATGCCTCTAGCTGCAGGCATCATTCAGATATCCCCCCACAATGCCCAGGACGTCATATGACATCCACCCGGAGGGAGAGAGGGTTCCTGTCAGTGTCATTTTACAATGACCCGGTATGGAAGTGGTTAACCGCTTCAGCCCCAAAAGATTTTACCCCCTTCCTAACCAGAGCAGTTTTTACAATTTGGCACTGCGTCGCTTTAAACTGACAATTGCGCAGTCATGCAATGCTGTACCCAAACAAAACTTGCGTTCTTTTTTTCCCACAAATAGAGCTTTCTTTTCGTGGTATTTGATCACCTCTGCGGTTTTTATTTTTTGTGCTTTAAACAAAAAAACAGCAACAATTTTGAAAAAAAAAAAATTTTTTTACTTTTTGCTATAATAAATATCCCCAAAAACGTTTTTTAAAAACAAAAAATTAATTTCTTCATCAGTTTAGGCCAATATATATTCTTCTACATATTTTTGGTAAAAAAAATTGCAATAAGTGTATATTTATTGGTTTGCGCAAAAGTTATAGAGTCTACAAACTATGGGAAAGATTTCTGGCAGTTTTTTTTTTTTTTTTTTACTAGTAATGGCGGTGATCAGCGATTTTTTTAGCCGTACTGTGGACGGACAGATTGGGCACTTTTGGGACCATTGACATTTTTTACAGGAATCAGTGCTATAAAAATGCACTGATTACTGTGTAAATGTCACTGGTAGGGAAGGGGTTAACACTAGGGGCCAATCAAGGGGTTAAATGTGTTCCCTAGTTAGTGTTTCTAACTGTATGGGGATGGGACTGACTGGGGGAGGAGACATATCGCTGTTCCTACTTACTAGGAACAAACAATCTGTCTCCTCTCCCCTGACAATACAGGATTTGTGTGGTTACACACACAAATCCCCGTGCTGGCTCTCGTGCCTGCGTTCGCGGATGGCCGTCGGGTCTCCCTGCCGTGCGGCGGCTCTTTGAAGGGAACAACGTATCCATACGTTGTTTTGCCCAGCCGTGCCATTCTGCCGACGTATATCAGCGAGAGCCGGTCGGCAAGTAGTTAATGTGGCTGGTGTTTTTGCATTGAAGTCAATGGGACGCAATTTTGCATTGAAGTCAATGGGACAAAATTTTCCACTGAAGCCAATAGGGGGTGTTTTTGCATTGAAGTCAAGGGACTGTGATTTTGCATTGAAGTCAATGGGACACAATTTTCCATTGAAGCCAATAGGGGGTGTTTTTTGCATTGAAGTCAATGGGACACAATTTTGCATTAAAGTCAATGGGACACAATTTTCCATTGAAGCCAAAGGGGGTGTTTTTTGCATTGAAGTCAAGGGACTGTGATTTTGCATTGAAGTCAATGGGACACAATTTTCCATTGAAGCCAATAGGGGGTGTTTTTGCATTGTAGTCACGGGAATGTGATTTTTGAATAGAAGTCAATAGGATGTGATTTTGCATTGAAGTCTATAGGAGGGAGCATGCCATTATTGGCACCTTTTTTTTTATCTGCAAAACACTGATAACCCTATTTTTAGCTGATAGTTTTCGGTGGCCAATATATTGGTGTATTCCTTTTCAAAAGTATTAACAGACCTGCAACAGATTTTCCACCTTGGTACTATTTGCCTAAAAGAAAAGATAGCTGAAATGCATGTAATAGTTTTCAAATCCTTGTGTCTGTGGTGAGCCACATTACTTCTTTATCATTCAACAGATTGGTATGTTAATTCTGCCACAGTCTAATGCATAATACTTGTGACAGTCATTAGTGGGTTGGTCGCAGGCATTTGCTAAATGGGAAGTGGCGCAACATTCGAAAGAGTTTAGCGACAAAAAGTGGAATATAAACTGAAAATGATTTGCACACATTGACATGGTGCATTCTCCATCAGTTTATCCTTCACAAATTTTACCTTTGGTATCACTTGCCCCTCCCTTTTAGATTGTAAGCTCCTATGAGCTCCTAACCTTCTTGTATCTACTTGTATTGTACCTGTATTTTTTTTTTTTTTAACAGAGAGTTTTTATTAGACAAATCAGCATTACAATACAACCAGTAAATAGCACATCCTCCAATGCAGAGCAAACAAACAGGATAATGCGTCACATCCGGGGGAACACACCCCTCTCATTCGTTGCTAAATGCAAATAATCAACAAACATTGGCCCAAACCCGGTCGTGCCTAAAACGACTCTAGTTCACCCCTCCCCGGCCACACAACAACCCTGAGTAGCAGTAAAGTCCAGGGACCAAGAGGGGCAGGGGGGGGGAAGCCATCCCCAACAACAGCCCATTCAGTTACACCCAGGGGGGAGTTCCAAGTCAGAGCGAGTGGTCTGACATGAAGACCAAATTTTGTCGAACTTCGCGGGGCACTGTCTACTCTCATAAGTCAATTTATATAGAGAAAGTACTGAGTCGACTGAGCGCTGCCAGGCGGCGCATGTGGGGGGGTCCTCAGATTTCCACTTGAGCAGGATTTCCCTCCTAGCATAAAATAGTGAGAAGGTCAGGCAGAGTTTACAATATCTATCCCCTTCCACGTCCTCCATATGATTCAGCAGTAGGATCTTGGGGTCAGTCGGCACGTTTAAGCCAGTCACGTCCGTCAGTCTGGAAGCCACATCCACCCAATAGGGCTGGAGTTTCGGACACGACCAGACCATGTGCCAAAACGTACCTATCTCCTGCCTGCATCTCTGACAATTAGGATCTCGCTGCGGGTAAATACGTGCCAGCCTCTGCGGGGTGTAGTAGGCTCTGTGGAGAAATTTAAATTGTATAAACCTATCCTTTGCAGCTATCATAACAGGGATATAAGATGCGAGGCAATCCCTCCACTCCTCCTCGTCCAGTGAGGGAATATCAGCCCTCCATTCCTCCCACGGCTTAGTAAGCTTGGCATCAAACTGTACAGTGAGGTACAGGTAGAGGGACGAGAGGGGGCGGTCCATGAGGGCGGAGGATAAGAGTCGCTCAATAGAGTCTGACTCCAGGGTTATAGGCTCTGGGAATTGGGCCTCAAAAGCATGTCTCAGCTGCCAGTACCTAAATTGGAAAGAGACCGGCAGGAGATACGCCTGCTTGAGTTCCTGGAAACTCATAATCGTACCCGCTTTCACTATATGTTTCAGAGTAACGATTCCCTTTTTCGCCCACAGGGATGGATCTGGGATACTATTCATGTGAGGCAGCATAGGGTTAGCCCACAAGGGCATATGCGGGGATACCAAGTTGGGTCGCCGGTACATTAGTCGAGCCTCCTGCCAGACCTTAACTGTGGTCCGCATGAGGGTCGTCATACAGGGGCTGGCCCTGAGGC
The DNA here is from genome assembly GCA_029206835.1 of Rana muscosa. NCBI lineage: Eukaryota > Metazoa > Chordata > Amphibia > Anura > Ranidae > Rana > Rana muscosa. The sequence goes on along the minus strand of JARGYO010005626.1, from coordinate 97,036,477 downwards.
CACGAAACGGTAGATTGCTCAAGGCCGCATAAGAGCCCACAATAGCCGCCTCAAGTGTGACCGCCGGATTCTGTCTAGGCTGGGAGAACCACCATCTCACCGTAACCAGGACAGCTGCCCAGTAGTAAAGCAAAAAATTAGGGAGCGCTAGTCCACCTCCGGACAAAGACAAATATAAGGTCTTCCTCGCCACCCGGGGGGGTCTCCCAGCCCAGACAAAAGAGATCAGCAGGCTGTCCAACCTCCGGAAGAAAGACCTAGGGATATACGAGGGGGTATTGCGAAAGAAGTACAGGAATTTCGGGAGAAAGACCATCTTCAAAAGGTTGACTCTACCCACTGGCGTCAGAGGGAGGGAGCGCCACACCGCGCACCTGGCCACTAGTTGGGTCATGAGTGGTTGTATGTTTTTGCCAACGTAGTCACCAATCTTACTGCCAACCTTGATGCCCAGGTATGTAAACTCGTCCACCCATCTGAGCCGCGTTCGTGTCGTGGGACGCGGGGCCGAGGGACATAGGGGAAATAAGACCGATTTGTCCCAGTTGATGCGAATACCGGAGTAGCCCCCAAATTGATCAATCAGATCTAAAGCCACCTGCAGGGATGAAGAGGCGTCCGCCAGGTATAGCAGGGCATCATCCGCATACAGAGACAGCTTTTCTTCAATTGGACCTATTTTCAATCCCCGGACCCTCGTCTCAGCTCTCAACAGGATGGCCAGTGGTTCCATAGCAAGGGCAAATAAACCCGGGGAGAGGGGGCACCCCTGTCTCGTGCCGCGACCCAAGGGGAAGACGTCTGATAGACAGCCGTTGGTCCGAATTCTAGCAGATGGGGAGCTATATAACATGCGTACCCATTTCAGGAAGCCTGGCCCAAACCCGAAGCTGTCGAGCACCCCCCAGAGGTAGCCCCACTCCACAGAGTCGAAGGCCTTCTCTGCGTCAAGTGAGGCCACCACTCCCGTCGACCCCTCACCAGCCCCATCAATGTGGGTGAGGAGGCGTCTAATGTTAATATCCGTTCCCCTACCCGGCATAAAGCCTGTTTGATCCGAGTGTACCAGGGCAGTAATGACAGAGTTCAGTCTTGTTGCCAAGATCTTGGCCAGGATCTTCGCATCAACGTTCAGCAACGAGATAGGGCGATACGAGGAACAGAGGGAAGGGTCCTTCCCCGGCTTCGGGATCACCACTATGACCGCCTCACCCATGGAAACAGGGAGCTCTCCCTGCTGCGCGGACACCGCGAATAGGGAATGTAGTCTGGGCACTAGTTCGTCTGCATAGTGTTTGTAGAACTCTACAGGAATTCCATCAGGCCCGGGCGTCTTGCCAGATTGCATAGATTTAAGGGCCCGCTGGATCTCCTGCACCGTGACAGGGGCGTCAAGTTGCTCACGGTAGGTCGCCGTAAGGACCGGAATGTCAATGTCTCCCAAATACTTCACCAGATCCTCATCACCATAATCCACCCTTGACTCATAGAGTGCACGGTAGAAGTCAGCAAAGCACTGATTAATACCCCCCGGAGAGCTTACCAGCTCCCCCGTGGGGCCCGTAATATGGGAGACACTAACCCCCCCCTCCTGCTCCCTGGAAAGCCAAGCCAGCATCCTACCCGACCTCTCCCCCTGTTCAAAAATCCTATGGGACTGAGCAAGTAGCTTTTTTTGGGTAAGTGAGGTACGGATACCAAGGACCTCCCCCGTCAGGAGCTGCAGGTGGGCATAGTGTACCTGTATTTTTAACTGTATTTTTAACTATGCTTTTATATTGTAACGCACCGTACACACTGTTGGTTCTATATAAATCCTGTATAATAACAGTACTAATGGTGTGAAATTTGGAAATAGAGCGCAACTGCATTTATACGTCTTCCACCGTATTTCTTTGAACTTCAAACAACTGTTTAGGCTACATGCACACCGGCTATTTGGTCTGTGAACATCGCATCCTGTTTTTGGGTGCCCTGAAGGTATACTGTAGGTAAAGCATCCGGCCCTGCTGTAGAAGATAAAGATTTTAAAATCTCTGGCAGGCTGAAATACGTAGTGGCTGGACATTGTACCCAATTTGTGTCTAAATTTGATGCCAATTTACTTGATAAATGTCTCTAGGTGTTTTTACAGCTGCATTTCAACAAATCATTATGAGATACTTCTAAGTTCTGAACAGGCGCTTTGGACCTGCATTGGCCTCCTAAGTGCATCAATCCGATTCAAGCTGCTTTTGCATTCCCTTTGTATTCTGTGAGTTCTGACACACACGGGTCATTATGAATTGCTACGGGAAAATACATTTTATCACACTTTTTAGCGCACGCAGTTGTGGGGTGTTTGCGTCGTTGTGTGACGAGAAGCTAATTCATTTTCGCTATTATCACACTAAAGTTCCTCCCCACCAATCAGAAGGCAGGTCTGTGAGACCCGTTTCCCGATTGGCCAAAGCGGCAGACGATCCTATTGGATGCCTAGCGCTTTGGCGGAAGGGGAGACACGGCGTCGGAGGAAGCTGGAGGAGCGGACATCGTAGCCACCGCGGCCGCTGCCCGCACTCCAGGAGGAGAGGACACCACAGCCCTGCCATACGAGCAGGTAAGTGCCGACCGCCCGCGGGGTGGGGGGTTCTGTTTTATTGCCGCCACGCTATGGGTGGGGGATGTTGTTTGTTTGCCGCCCCCCCAAAGGAAGAACCCACCAGCCGCCACTGCTCAGTGTCCAAACCGAGGCAGCCATCGACTTTTTCTGCAAAATATTACATTTACACTCTATAGCACACTGAATTTTATGGCTTCTAAGGCAGTCATGAAGAAAATTATGCTAATGAAAGGAATCTCTTCATTAAGCTCACCAACTAACAGGCATTTTAGTAAGAAACAGTTTACTTTACATTAGTACCAATGGGTTTGTTTTAAGTCTGTTCTCAAAGCATTATAATGTGAATGTGCAGTATGAAAAAAAAAAAAATCACAAGTCATGAGTTCAAGAAATCATTGATCAGAAAACAACATTTTAATGAGGCCTGTGTGAGAGCACTTCGAACTCCACAAAATATATTGTTTAAATGAAGTACATGCCATTCATGCTTAGCCACATAATGTTGTCTCTACTGAGCTAGAATTATCTTGTTCTTTTCGTTTTTTGCGCAAGTCAACAAAATTCAGGACAAGTCAAGTAAATTAGACCAGCGCCTGTGCCGTTCTGATAGTGCTGGGCTGGCAGTTCTCTCAGCACACAATCAGTACAATCTACATTAGTGTTCACGGATGTGTCATTTTAGGTACATTTTTTCCTTAATTATAGATATTACTTTTCTGGTATTTCTTATAAAAGATACAGGATGGAGTTACGGACCTAAAAAAGAACTCTGCTAAGAACTACTTACATCTAAAGTGGTAAAATAATAACAGCCAATTGCAGAAAAATTACAACCCTTTCATCTTCAATTTTGAAAAATTTCTGTTGTCCGATTGCTGACTGGTTCACAGCATTTTTCCCGGCATTAATCATTTCCTGGTTTCAGGGACCCAAGCTATCCAAAATGGAGTAGAAATGAATTGAAATTCCTTTTAATTGGCACTGCTGTGTTTTTTTCTTTCATAGCAATTTTTCATGATATGGTTGCTTGAAACTGGAAAAACAACTGAACTGTGAGATGTAGACGGCTACAAATCATCTGATAACTCTTTTGAACAAAACGGATAGAAAGACTGAATTTTTTTGAGTATATAGCCAATTGTGACAATTTACTTGAGGGGTTGAACTTTGGTCAAAATAGCAAAGCTTTTGCAGACATAATATGGTGGTTTATAAAGAATGCATGCTGTTGGAAAATTGCTGAATTTAAGAAATCTGATTGCATTCTATGTTATATAGAATTGTCAGACATTTCCTGTTGTTACATTTCAATCATATTGCAAATTTTCTTATTTACTGAAGCTGTTGAGTTCTTTCAATTGTTTTTTTCTTTTTTTAATATTTACAATTTTTTTTCAACTGAGTTTATTGAAAACAATCAACGTCATACATAGACCGATGCAATTACAGCATTATATGGCTATTACATAAAAGAAGGATCAAAGCAATTATTTCAGAGTGAACGTAATCCCACAACAAAAATTAATTACAAAATAATGGGTCCATATATAAGGTGGCCATTTAAGTATGATATTGCCTGTAAGCATTGCATTTACAATTTATAATAGATAGGCAAAAATCCCCCAAAAAACTCTGAAGCTAACAATACATATGCAGTTAAACATATTACGACAGGGGCCTGTTCCCAAAGCAAAGTGAAAGAAATAATTATTTGCCGGAGCAGTGGTAGAAGCATACCGACGTCCTAGAGTATGGGTACACTTTGTTATCAACTGAATAGGTAAAACTAACACTGCTTTACTGGGGGTCAGATATTAGTGTCAAGAGTCACTAGTGCCCCCAGAGGCTCTAGGACCCCGGAGCTTATAAAACTTTTTAGGGCACCCTCTTGCTTTGCACGCTAACTTATACATAGGCAAGGTCTGATTAATAACCTTTTTCAATAATACATAGGCAAGGTCTGTACGGGTCCAATTAAGCACTAGTGATGAGCCGAACACCCCCCGGTTCGGTTCGCACCAGAACCCGCGAACGGACCGAAAGTTCGCACGAACTTTAGAACCCTATTAAATACAATGGATGCGAACGTTCGAAATCTAAAGTGCTATTTATAACGACTAATATGCATGTTATTGTCCTAAAAAGGGTTTGGGAACCCGGGTTCTGCACCAGGGGACATGTATCAATCCCCAAAAAAGTTTTAAAAACGGCCGTTTTTCGGGAGCAGTCATTTTAACCACTTGACAACTGGGCACTAAACCCCCTTCGTGCCCGGACCAATTTTTAGCTTTCAGTGCTGACGCACTTTGAATGACAATTGCGCGGTCATACAACGCTGTACCCAAATGATATTTTTATCATTTTTTCCCCACAAATAGAGCTTTCTTTTGGTGGTATTTGATCACCTCTGCGGTTTTTATTTTTTGCGCTATAAACAAAAAAAGACAGAAAATTTTGAAAAAAAACACAATATGTTTTTACTTTTTGTTATAATAATATCCCAATTTTTTTTAAAAAACAATTTTTTTTCTCAGTTTAGGCCGATACGTATTCTTCTATATTTTTTTGGTAAAAAAAATTGCAATAAGCGTATAGTGATTGGTTTGCGAAAAATTTATAGCGCCTACAAAATAGGGGATAGAATTATGCCATTTTTATTATATTTTTTTTTTTTTACTAGTAATGGCGGCGATCTGCGATTTTTGTCAGGCCTGAAATATTGCGGCGGACATATCGGACACTTTTGACACTATTTTGGGACCATTCACATTTATACAGCGAACAACAGTGCTATAAAATAGCACTGATTACTTTATAAATGTGACTGGCAGGGAAGGGGTTAACACTAGGGCGCGAGGAAGGGGTTAACTATGTTCCCTATTTGTGATTCTTACTGTGGGGGGAGGGGACTGACAGGGGGAGGTGACCGATCTGTGTCCCTATGTACAAGGGACACAGCATCGGTCTCCTCTCTCCCTGACAGGACATGGATCTCTGTGTTTACACACAGAGATCCACGTCCTGCCTCTGTCACAGCCGATCGCGGGTGCCTGGCGGACATCGCGGCCGCCAGGCACGCGCATCGGCATCACGTGACCACGGCGGGCACAGCTGTTCCCCCGCCGCGCACCCTCGGCGGCGCGCAGGGGGAGAGAAACAGCAGGACGTCCATGAACGTCCACTCAGCACTTAAGAGCCGCGCTGCAGAAGTCTTTTGTCTATAGCGCGGGTCTCAAGTGGTTAATGATGCATAAAGTGAAAAAAAAAAAGTCAAATATTCCTTTAAATATCGTACCTGGGGGGTGTCTAAAGTATGTCTGTGAAGTGCCACGTGTTTCCCGTGTTCAGAACTGTCCCTGCACAAAATTACATTTCTAAAGGAAAAAAAGCCATTTAAAACTGCTTGCGGCTTTAATGTAATGTCTGGTTCCGGTAATATGGATGAAAATCTTTAAGAAAAATGGCATAGCTACCCCATCACAGCCCCCCCCCCCCTATCCCAGCCCATTACCAGCCCCTTTGGGTCTTGTATGGATATTAAGGGGAACCCCGCACACAAAATAAAAAAGGCCCTATATACTCTGAACAGCCGTATACAGGCGGTGCATACAAGACAGGGACTGTAGGTTTGTTCTTATGTAGAATCTGTTTGTAATTTTGAACAGGTACATTGTTTAAGTGTAGCTCCAGCCAAAAAATCTATTTTTAAGCTTTTTGGAAAACATAGGGAAGGGTTATCACCCCTGTAACATTTGTTTTGCTGTCTGCAGTGTGCACCTGTTCAGAACAGTTCAACTCACTTTCCGTCCTAATGACAAATGTGTTTTGAAAATTTGGGTTTTTTATTGAAACAAGAATTGGTGATAAAGCATCAGTGGAGAGGAGACACTTTTTTTCCCATATTAACTCTTACAGGAGAGAATTTCCCTTCCTAGGGGTAGATTTCCTCTCACTTCCTGTTGTATCCTTCCGTTTGCAAGGAGTCGTCGTTTGTAAGTTGGATGTTTGAAAGTAGGGGCCTGCCGTATATACTCAGCTGAAATTTGCCCCTTACATGTTGGTGTTGCCACAACACTGTGAGCCCTCACAGTTACTCTTGGTGGGCGCATGAATGGGCCCTGCTGTGAATTATTAGATCAAGAATTGTAATTGCATGCCCCTGTTGAACAGGGGCTGAAAAATTGGGCCTTTGGTGGTGGTGGTGTTGACACAACACTGTAAGGCCTCACAGTTAGTCTTGGTGGGCGCAGGAATGGGCCCTGCTGTGAATTATTAGATCAAGAATTGTAATTACATGCCCCTGTTAAACAGGGGCATAAAAATTGGGCCTTAGGCACTGGTGCCACAACACTGCAACCCCTCACAGATACTGTACTTGGAGCACAGCAATGAGCCCTGTTGCAAAGTATTGCATCAAAAATTGTAATTACATGCCCCTGTTAAACAGGGGCTGAAAAATTGGGCCTTAGCCACTGGTGCTGGTGCCACGACACTGCAACCTCTCCCAGATACTCTAGTTGGAGTGCAGGAATGAGCCCTGCTGCAAAGCATTGCATAAAAAATTGTAATAACACGCCCCTGTTAAACAGGGGCTGAAAAATTGGGCCTTAGCCACTGGTGGCGGCACCCAGAAACAAAAATGTTCTTCCAAGCTATCATCATCAATCGGATCATTGAGGAGGAGGAGGATAGTCAGTCAACATAACAGGACAGTCTCTCAGCATCAGCATCAGTCTTGAAGGGATGTGACATTTGAAAATAAGTTAGTCTGTTATATCAGCTTCAGGTGTTTGGTAGCTGGTGGTGATCCAAGACTGGTTCATCTTTATGAAGGTCAGTCGATCAACAGAGACGGTGGACAGGCGCACCCTGTGATCCGTGACAAATCCTCCAGCAGCACTGAATGTGCGTTCTGAAAGAACGCTGGATGCAGGACAGGCCAGTAGCTCAATTGCATACTGTGCAAGCTCTGGCCAGTGATCCATCCTCAAGACCCAGTAAGCCAGAGGATTTTCGGTGGGGAAGGTGTCCAAGTCTGACCTTGCCCCTAGGTATTCCTGCACCATGTATATCAGATGCTGGCGATGGTTGCTGGAACCGATCATACCCTTGGGACTGCGGACTAAAGAATTGTCTGAACGCATCGGTCAGACGGCCACCTTCCCCACCGCTCCTTCTTTGACTGACCGAAGCCTCAGCAACTCGTTGTCCAGGACCAGGAGTTTGTAACCTCCCAGTCTCTGGGAACGCGTTGCACAGACCTTTCTGCAAGGCCTCCCGGAGTTGTCTCATCCTCTGCTCCCTCTGCGACGGTAAGATAAGGTCCGCAACCTTACCCTTGTACCGTGGATCAAGGAGAGTGGCCAGCCAGTAATGGTCCCTCTCCTTGATCCGAAGAATATTATGATCCTTCCGCAGACTTTGCAGGATCAGGGAGGCCATGCAGCGTAGGTTAGCTGAGGCATTCGGTCCGGAGTCCTCTGGGTCACTAAGGACGACATGATCCGCAGCCACCTCCTCCCAGCCACGTACAAGTCCACTGGTTTCTTGGGACTGTAAATCATCCCTAAAAGACTTCTGTTGATGATGCTGAGTGCCAGGCTCCACCTCCATGCTGACACAATCCTCCTCCTCCTCCTCCTCCTCCTCCTCCTCCTGTGCGATGGGTGGGACAGAAGGAACACTGTCTGGGTAAAGGGGGCCTTGAGAGGCAAGGAAGTCCTCCTCTTCCTGCCTCTGTTCTGCCTCAAGTGCCCAGTCCATTATTCCACGCAGCGTATGTTCCAACAGGTGGACAAGAGATACAGTGTCACTGATGCATGCACTGTCACTGCTCACCATCCTCGTGGCCTCCTCAAATGGTGCCAGGACAGTGCATGCATCCCTGATCATGCCCCACTGGCGTGGTGAAAAAAACCCGAGCTCCCATGACCCTGTCCTGGTGCCGTAGTCGCACAGGTACTCATTGATGGCCCTCTGCTGCGTGTGCAGCCGCTGCAGCATGGCCAACGTTGAGTTACACCTGGTGGGCATGTCACATATAAGCCGGTTCTTGGGCAGGTTCAACTCCTTTTGCAGCTCAGCCAGGCGAGCACTGGCATTATAAGATCTGCGGAAATGCACACAGACTTTCCTGGCCTGCCTCAGGACATCCTGTAAGCCTGGGTACCTGCCCAAGAACCGCTGCACCACCAGGTTAAGGACGTGAGCCACACAGGGCACATGGGTCAGTTATCCCTGTCGGAGAGCGGAGAGGAGGTTGGTGCCATTGTCGCAAACTACCATTCCTGGCTTAAGCTGGCGTGGCGTCAACCACCTCTCGGCCTGCCCCTGCAGAGCAGACAGAACCTCTGCCCCAGTGTGGCTCCTGTCCCCCAAACACACCAGCGCAAGCACGGCATGGCATCTTTTTGCCTGCGTACTTGCGTAGCCCCTTGAACGTCTACGGAGCACCGCTGGTTCTGAGGACAAAGCACAGGAAGAGGCCATGGAGGAAGAAGAAGAGGAGGGGGTGGAGGAGAGAGGTGTGTCACAACCAGTAGTAGCATTTTGGAGGCGTGGCCGTGGAACAACCTCCAACACTACTGCACCTTGTCCTGCATCCTTCCCAGCTGCCAAAAGAGTGACCCAATGGGCCGTGAAAGAAAGGTAACGTCCCTGTCCATGCCTGCTGGACCATGAGTCAGCGGTAATATGCACCTTACCGCTGACCGCCCTGTCCAGCGAGGCCAAGACATTGCCTTCCACATGCTGGTAGAGAGCCGTAATCGCCTTCCGTGAGAAAAAGTGGCGTTTGGGAACCTGCCACTGAGGAACCGCACATTGCACAAACTCACGGAAGGGGGCCGAGTCTACCAACTGAAAAGGCAGCAGTTGAAGCGCTAGTAATTTAGCCAAGCTAGCATTCAACCGCTGGGCATGTGGATGGCTGGGAGTGAACTTCTTTTGACGGTCCAGCAGCTGGGGCAGGGAAATTTGCCTGCTAGAATCGGACGTCGGTGTACTGCTAGCAGAGTGCCCGCAAGTACTTGGCTGTGACACACCTAATTCTACACCTTCATTCCTCTCAGAGCAGGTTTCAGAGAGGACTGAAGGTATAGTGGGGTTGGAGATCCCAGCTGATGCGGTGCAAGAAGAGGTCTGCTTTGTTCTTTGGTGTGGGTCTTTAAGGTAGGCTTGCCAACGAGCTGCATGGCAGGTCAACATATGTCTGGTCAAGCATGTGGTGCCCAAGCGGGTGATGTTTTGGCCACGCGATATACGCTTGAGACATATGTTGCAAACAGCAGCTGTGCGATCTGATGCACTCAACTCAAAAAAGGCCCACACCAAAAAACTTTTTGAATAACGGGCAGAGGCAGCGCCCTGCACAGGCGGAGCTCTGCGGTGTAATTCCGTCGGTGTGCTGCCCTTACGCTGGGCCCCCCGAGGGCATCCTGCCTCGTTGGAGATGTGCCTCCTCCTCATCCTCCTCCTCCTCCTCTCTCCTATTAGGCACCCACGTGGAGTCAGTGACCTCATCATCCCCTCCCTCCTCATCACTGGAGCCAATCTGGCAGTATGCTGCAGCTGCTGGAACATGACTGCCAGATTGGTGTCCTTCTTGAGCATCCCCTCTCTCTGCTCTCACGCTACTGCCTTCCTCTAGCTGGGTATCATCATCAGACCCTTCGAAACGCTGGGCATCCTCCTGGAGCATGTACCCAACACTGTGCTCAAACAGTTCGGGGGACTCCTCAGGAGGACATGGTTGGTCTAGGGAAGGAGTGACTGATGATGACATTGATACCAGGGAAGAGGACGCTTTGGCAGCTGCTTTGCCAGTACCCTGAGCCTGGGTGAGAGAGGATGAGGAGGGCTTGGTCATCCACTCTACCAAGTCTTCGGCTTGATGCGGCTCAACACGTCCAGCTGCCGAAAAGAAGGACAAGCGTGTCCCATGGCCACGTGCTGATGGCGATGCACCGCGTCCACGACCAGCACTGTTGTCTCTAGACACAGAGCCTGCTTGCCCTCTTTTATTGGCTCCTGACTGTCTGCCTCTCCTTGTTTGCCTTCCAGACATTCTAATGGCCTGCAGGGAAATGGGAAAACCAGCAATAAGGCCTAGCTTCAGGAGTATATTTTGCAGGAATCACACTACGCCTGCTGTAGGTGCTGCAAATGCCTGTTGGTGTAACACACCAGGAAAAAGCAGCAATACAGGCTAAGTTCAGGTGTAATATGATCAGGAGGCACACTCCGCCCACTGTAAGTGCCCCAAAATCCTGTTGGTGTAACACACCAGGAAAAAGCAGCAATACAGGCTAAGTTCAGGTGTAATATGGTCAGGAGGCACACTCCGCCCGCTGTAAGTGCCGCAAATGTCTGTTGGTGTAACACACCAGGAAAAAGCAGCAATACAGGCTAACTTCAGGTGTAATATGGTCAGGAGGCACACTCCGCCCGCTGTAAGTGCCGCAAATGTCTGTTGGTGTAACACACCAGGAAAAAGCAGCAATACAGGCTAACTTCAGGTGTAATATGGTCAGAAGGCACACTCCGCCCGCTGTAAGTGCCGCAAAATCCTGTTGGTGTAACACACCAGGAAAAAGCAGCAATACAGGCTAAGTTCAGGTGTAATATGGTCAGGAGGCACACTCCGCCCGCTGTAAGTGCCGCAAAATCCTGTTGGTGTAACACACCAGGAAAAAGCAGCAATACAGGCTAAGTTCAGGTGTAATATGATCAGGAGGCACACTCCGCCCGCTGTAAGTGCCGCAAAATCCTGTTGGTGTAACACACCAGGAAAAAGCAGCAATACAGGCTAAGTTCAGGTGTAATATGATCAGGAGGCACACTCCGCCCGCTGTAAGTGCCCCAAAATCCTGTTGGTGTAACACACCAGGAAAAAGCAGCAATACAGGCTAAGTTCAGGTGTAATATGGTCAGGAGGCACACTCCGCCCGCTGTAAGTGCCGCAAATGTCTGTTGGTGTAACACACCAGGAAAAAGCAGCAATACAGGCTAACTTCAGGTGTAATATGGTCAGGAGGCACACTCCGCCCGCTGTAAGTGCCGCAAAATCCTGTTGGTGTAACACACCAGGAAAAAGCAGCAATACAGGCTAAGTTCAGGTGTAATATGGTCAGGAGGCACAATCCGCCCGCTGTAAGTGCCGCAAAATCCTGTTGGTGTAACACACCAGGAAAAAGCAGCAATACAGGCTAAGTTCAGGTGTATAATGTGCAGGAGGCTTAGCAACAATGACACTGACACTGTCCCCTGCCTATCCTTCTCTCTCCCTGCACACAAGGTTTATCAAAGTATATGACACTGACACTCTCCCTGCCTATCCTTCTCTCTCCCTGCACACAAGGTTTAGCAAAGAATATGACACTGACACTGTCCCCTGCCTATCCTCTCTCCCTGCACACAAGGTTTATCAAAGTATATGACACTGACACTCTCCCTGCCTATCCTTCTCTCTCCCTACACACAAGGTTTAGCAAAGAATAGATTTGACACTGTCCCTGCCTATCCTTCACTTTCCCTGCTCCGGAACACACTACACGAGGCCGCCGCGCTGGCGGCCTTTTATAGTGTGGGGCGTGTACTAAACCCCCTCAGCTATAATTGGCCACAGGCATCCTGCCTGTGGCCAATCATTGCTCTCCTCGCTGCCGGCGCTGTGATTGGCCAAGCATGCAGGGTCACAGTGCATGCTTGGCCAATCACAGCGCCGGGATTACACTGCGATAGCGCAGTGTATTGTGGGCCGTTCGCGTCACTCGAATTTGGCACGAACGGCCCAAATCGTTCGTTGTTCGCCGAACGCGCGAACAGCCGATGTTCGAGTCGAACCTATGTCCGACTCGAACACCGAGCTCATCCCTATTAAGCACAATCGTTTTACAAGCGTAGTAAAACAAGAGTCTAAGGAAATGTTTAGTAACTGCAGACACCTCCAGGTCTTCAAAAAAATCTTAACAGACAGGCACCACTTAGGACAGCATACTTTTGGGAGGTCAAAGGTATCAGCAATAAACGCCGTCACCCAAAAGAGGCAAATCCTACTACACCCCCCAACCATATGTAAGAAGTCCCCGGTTTCACATTCACATTTTTGACAGATAGGGGTGGGGTGTTTACGCATGTGAAACAGACGAACTGGAGTTTAATATACTCTAGCCCAGTGGCTATTGCATTTGTTCTTCCACAACATGCCCCCCTCTCTTGCCAACTGCAGGTATGTGTACTGAGTCCTTGTCATCTAGGCGTGTCATTTGTTGGACATGTGGCAGAGATTAGTATCACTTATACACCTACTTTGTGTGAATGAGCCTTTAGGAGTTTCCATTTTGTTGAAATAGAGAAATTAAGGTTGTTTCCAATGGATAAATGACTGTAACCCTTTTGATGCCATCAACGTAACTACAGCATTTTTACATATTTTTTCTTGCCTGCAAGCTTTCTAGTAGAAGTGATCCAGGCGGCTGGTGTTGCAGCATTGGGTTTCCATGGCTATTGGCGTGTGTATGAATTTTCTTCTTTTTTTTTTTTCATTGCTTTTCAGCCTCCAATTGTGGGCATTTTAAAGTGGTTGTAAACCCACTTTTATTTTTTTTTATTTTTTGGCCCACCTGCAAGAGAAAGGCATAATGAGCTATTATGACTAGCATAATAGCTCATAATGTTCCACTTACCTTAGATCGGGGCCCCCGAAGCCGTCCTCGTCCCTCTGTCCAGCCGCAGACATCACTGCGGCGATAGCCGGAATGTTACTTCCGGGTATCGCCGCACCAGCCAATCACAGCGCCGCTCCGGCGCTGTGATTGGCCGGAGCGGCGGAGACGTCACTCTGCGCATGCGCGCGGGAGGCGTCCCACTCGGCTACGCCCAGCGATTGCTGGGAAGTAGCCGAGTATGTAAATGGGATTAACCCCATAAATGCGCCGTTGTCTATGGCGCGCATGCGCCGTAGATATCGGCGCTTGTCAATTTAGTAAATATCTCCTAAACCGTGTAGGTTTAGGAGATATTTCTTGCACCTACAGGTAAGCCTTAATCTAGGCTTACCTGTAGGTGCAAGTTGAAAAAGTGGGTTTACAACCACTTTAAGTGCTGGGGAACTGTGAATGGTTGTTTTGGGCTATTTAAACTGTATGTCTGTTACTTGAAAACAGAATTTAAACCTAAAAACACGCAGGTGAAAATTAGGAGAAAATGTAGCGCTAATAAACGAAAATCACTAAACTAATATAATAACATTCACTAGTGAAACTGTGATAATCAAATTGTACTCCACGTGACATGTGATAAAATTCAAAAACAATAGTCCATAAAGTGAAATAATGTTCCAAAGAAGAAAGAAATATTCCAAAAAGAGATGTGTAGTCTTCTTAATAGAGAATATCTTCCACCCCACCGTGCACGTATCAGCTCCCCTTTAAAAATACACTCACCAGCTGTAAATGCCTCCCACTCTCGTGTTCGGCTCAAAGGCTTGCTAGTTAACCACTAGAAGGTGAACGACCATCAGCTGAAAGCTTGTGTGTCAACACAGGATGTTCCATACATGTAAAAATAAAAAGGTGCTCCAATAGTGTAAAATAGTAACGACCAAATTTATTCAAATACACAACCACACTTCAAATATTACACTCACATGATGTGAAAATAAAACCAGCCTTAAATCAATCACAGCAAGCAGAAAAAAGTGTAAGATGGCACTGCAGTGATTTGCGGTCACGGCGGACCCAAGGTGTACGCTCGGTACAGGTCTCTCACCCCCTCCTGAGCTCCGGGTCACAGCAGCCGTGTAGCGTTCTTAGCCTCAGCGTGTCACGATAATGTCAATAATAATGCAGCCATGCTTTTTTCTGCTTGCTGTGATTGATTTAAGGCTGGTTTTATTTTCACATCATGTGAGTGTAATATTTGAAGTGTGGTTGTGTATTTGAATAAATTTGGTCGTTACTATTTTACACTATTGGAGCACCTTTTTATTTTTACATGTATGGAACATCCTGTGTTGACACACAAGCTTTCAGCTGATGGTCGTTCACCTTCTAGTGGTTAACTAGCAAGCCTTTGAGCCGAACACGAGAGTGGGAGGCATTTACAGCTGGTGAGTGTATTTTCAAAGGGGAGCTGATACGTGCACGGTGGGGTGGAAGATATTCTCTATTAAGAAGACTACACATCTCTTTTTGGAATATTTCTTTCTTCTTTGGAACATTATTTCACTTTATGGACTATTGTTTTTGAATTTTATCACATGTCACGTGGAGTACAATTTGATTATCACAGTTTCACTAGTGAATGTTATTATATTCGTTTAGTGATTTTCGTTTATTAGCGCTACATTTTCTCCTAATTTTCACCTGCGTGTTTTTAGGTTTAAATTCTGTTTTCATATTTATCATTTTAAGTGGCAGCTTTAGTTAAATATATTTTTTCACATTTTTTTGTATTGGCGCAGTGGTGGTACAAGATATTAGGAGCGGTTGTATTTTGATACCTATTTTTATTGTATGTCTGTTACTTGTTAACTGTTGATGCTGCCTGAGGAAGGGTTGTATATTGGTGCCAAAGAAATGTCTTGTCTTTGATTTTCTACAGTGGTGTGCGGGTGATGCCTCTTTTTTTTTAAAATCCTAAAGCAGGACTGTTGCACAAAAATATCAAGATCAAAATAGCCTATTAAAAGATAAAATAACAAACTATCTTTTGCTGCAATGTTAACCCTCAATCCAGAGATTTCCTTCACAGTACTTTTTTCAGCTACTAGAAAGCTACCACTGCTTTTTGGATTGGCAGTACTGCCTCTGTTGCTGAAATGCTCTCATCATGAGCTGCAGAATGGGGGCATATGAAACGTATTCATTTAAGGAAGGTAAAGGAAGATTTTTGTTTACTTAAAAGGCTTTTCCATCACAAACTAAGTGCATTTGGTACTCTTGTGTAGGCTGTCATACTGGAGATTTTTGCGGTACTTTAAGGCTGGGTTCACACTTGTGCGGTGCGAATTGCCAGCTCTCTTATCTCTGCAAAAAGATAAGACAACTGTTCAGCAGATCATCTCCGTTTTAGCTGCGAATTTGGTGACCTAAGAGAGAGGAGGGGGAGGGGGGAAGTGTAGTGAAGAGAAGGAGAGAAATCCTGATGAGAACTGAACACATCTGCGAATCAGATGCGTGCCCATAGAAGATAATGGCCGCAATGCCTAGAAAACGCACACTTTTTTTTGGCAATGCGCAGTGCGAATGCATCGCACATATGTGAACTAGCCTCCTTGAAATCAATGTAATTTAAAATGTTCTGCGAATTGGATGCGGTGTAAAGCCGCAACAAATGCGCATAGGTGTGAACCCGGTCTTAAACAAATATAGTTTCTTGGCTTTACAGAGTACCAGGAGATAAAACTTTAATCTTTACTGCATCACAATCAAAGTTCTAGTCTCTTGTCTAATTGGACTTGGTAAGTGACACCAAATAACAATCTTCTATGTCCATCTATGGATAGCTTTAGTTGCAGATTTTATAATTAAGTTATATTTTCTAAGCTTTGTAATCCCAACATCTTCTGTACCCAAGTGAATGCTATAATCAATTATTTACCATACAATAAGCTCCATATTTAAAACACGAAAAGATTAAATTCAATTTTAGTGCATGTCTATAAACCTGCATTCTTAATTTGTCAGCCAAACTGTTCAGAAAACAATCCTCACGTTGAGATATAATTATTAATATCAATCTTTGATAGGCAGCACCAAGAAAAACAATGTCGTATTATAACAAATGTAATATAATGAAGTCGACCAATCCAATATAAAAGGCTGGATTCATTTCATCATTTTAATTACCTGTCTATTATAGAGGAATAGTATTATTTTGTATATGTTCTCCCTTTGTCTCATTTTTAATACCTGCTGAGCTTTTTTTGAAGGCAGGCATAGACAGCTTGAATTTCAGCCGTTCAGCCCATGGAAGTGAGAGAGGAAATCACACAATCTTCCCATCCTCCCTGCAATTGTATTTAGGAAGCCAAGGCTCCTATGCTTGCTGGCATTGTGGAACTGTGACTGCATCTGGTGCAGGGCCACCCACAGCTCGAACTTTGACCGATTCAGCAAAGATCATCCGAAATTAAAGCCATCTATAGGGCCCTGACACCAGTATGTCTATGATGTTGTTACATTGTTGGTACTTATGGTGCATTGTTTACAAGTATAATTTTATTTATAAAATTATATATCTTTTTTTTTAACTCTTGTGAGGGGGTTAGCTCAGCAGCGGGTGTGTGTGACCCCCTGGATGGGTTCACCACACAAAAACAGGCACAGCAGACGGAGTTGTAGGTGAAAAACAAAAAGGTGCGGTTTATTTAAACTATATACAGTGTAAAATATAACAGCAAAACAAAAAGAAACATGAAAAGAAATCCTGGTCAGCTTGACCGCTTACTACACACGTAGTTTCCCTATCTAACAACTAGGTGCAGCCTTGTGCTGCCCCGCCCCTATCTCCCTGTTTTAGAAGTTTTAGCCACACAGGCTTTGTCTCACCGCACAGGACAGAAAGCAGACTCCCCAGTCTACACAACACAGAACTGGTTCCAGGATGGAGCATCTCCCTTAGCATGCTGGGTGTTCTTGTAGAGGCCCTAATGAGCCCACTTGCTTCAGCTGGGCTCATTAACTCTTCCCCTGCAAGACTCCCAGCACTCCCCCTAGTGGTATAAATTGGCATAAAGCCTGAATCTAGGACAATAGGATTTTTATAACAGCTTACCTGTAAAATCCTTTTCTTGGAGTACATCACGGGACACAGAGCGACATAGTCATTGCTAATGGGTTATATAGATACCGTCAGGTGCTGGCACTGGCAACTTCCAAAACCGGAAGTACCCTCCCCTATATAAGCCCCTCCCATCCGGGAGCACCTCAGTTTTGTAGCAAAGCAATAAGTGTCCCCAAAGAGGGGCGGGAGCTCTGTGTCCCGTGATGTACTCCAAGAAAAGGATTTTACAGGTAAGCTGTTATAAAAATCCTATTTTCTTTCTCGTACATCACGGGACACAGAGCGACATAGTCATTACTAATGGGATGTCCTAAAGCAATGCCAAATGAGGGGGGGGATACACCATATATAAGCTGAGCGCTATCAGACATGAGGATCTTTTGCGGCCTGCAACACACTGCGCCCAAAGGCGACATCCTCCTGACTTCTAACGTCCACCTGGTAGAACCTAGTAAATGTGTGAACGGAAGACCATGTTGCGGCCTTACAGATTTGAGCCAGGGAGGCCTGGTGATGCACTGCCCATGAAGTTCCAACTGCTCTCGTGGAGTGCGCTCTAACTTTGAACGGAGGCGGTCTCCTTCTCAAGCCATAGGCTTGTATTATGACCTGTCGAATCCACCTGGCTAAAGTAGATTTTGACGCTGCCTGACCCTTTCTGGGGCCTTCCGGCAGAATAAACAAAGTATCCGTTCTGCGAATCTGAGCAGTGGCTTTTAGATAAGCTTTAACTGCTCTTACTACATCCAAAGAATGCAATAACTTTTCCTCTACCGAAGTAGGTTTGGGGAAAAAAGAAGGAAGAACCACATCTTGGTTCAAATGAAACCTCGATACCACCTTAGGAAGAAAGGCTGGCTGAGGACGTAATACTACTCTGTCCTTATGGATAACCAGATATGGCTCTTTACAGGACATAGCTGCTAATTCCGACACTCTTTTAGCCGAACAAATGGCTACTAGAAAAATCAATTTCCTGGTGAGAAGCACCAAGGAAATATGCTGTAATGGTTCAAATGGTTGTTTCTGTAAAACCGACAGAACCAAGTTTAGATCCCATGGACATATGGGAATATTAACCGGAGGACTAATACGCATCACTCCTTGTATAAAGGCTTTGACTAGTGAATGCGAAGCCAAGGGCCTTTGAAAAAATATTGACAAGGCCGAAATCTGACCCTTGATAGTACTCAAGGCAAGCTTCCTATCTACAGCCCATTGTAGGAAGTCCAGAATCCTACCTATTACGTATTTACGTGGATGCCATTTCTTGGCCTCACACTAGGCGATGTACGCCTTCCAGATTCTATAATAGATCTGCCTGGATACCGGCTTCCTGGCATTGATCATGGTAGATACCACAGCATTAGAGAGCCCTCTCTTTTTTAGAATGTGGGCTTCAATAGCCAGGCCGTCAAACCTAGGGCTGGTAAGGAAGGGTGGTATATCGGTCCCTGCGAAAGCAGGTCCGGACGATGTGGGAGGGTCCAAGGACTCCCCACAGACATTTTTACAATCTCCGCGTACCATGCCCTTCGGGGCCACGCTGGAGCCACCAGAATCACTGGTTTCTTTTCTACCCTGATTCTGCGGAGTAATCGAGGTAACAATTGTGGCGGTGGGAATGCATATATCAGCTTGAACTGATCCCAAGGGAACACTAGGGCATCCGAGCCGCAAGCTAGGGGATCCCTTGTCCAAGAGACAAACCTGTCCACTTTTGTGTTGAATCTGGATGCTAGCAGATCTACATCCGGTGTTCCCCACCGCTGACATATTGTCCGGAAAACCTCGGGATGAAGGGACCATTCCCCTGGGCATAATTGTTGGCGACTTAGAAAGTCCGCCTTCCAATTCTCCACTCCTGGAATGAATACCGCAGATATGGCTGGGACATATCTTTCTGCCCATCTCAGGATGTAATTTACTTCCCTTTGGGCTGCACGACTCCTGGTGCCCCCCTGACGATTGATATATGCCACTGCTGTGGCATTGTCTGATTGAATTCTGACAGGGGACCCTTGGAGTTTGGATGTCCATGCTACTAGGGCATACCGGGCTGCTCGTATCTCTAAGAGATTGATGGGCAGGGCCTTTTCCGCATCCGACCATCTGCCCTGGAGAGACCATTGCTCCAGTACTGCTCCCCAGCCTATAAGGCTGGCATCTGTAGTGACCACCTTCCAGGAAATCGGACTGAAGGATTTCCCTCTTTCCAGATTCTGGGGAACCAACCACCAGCGGAGGCTCTTGCGAACGGAAGGGGACAAGGACATTGGTAAGTCCAGAGCCTGAACTTTTTTGTTCCAGGCTGACAGTATGGCCCTTTGCAACTTCCTTGAATGGAATTGACCGTAGGGTACTGCTTCGAATGATGCCACCATTTTTCCCAGCAGCCTCATGCACAGGCGTATGGATGGCTGTCTTTTTGAACCCACTAAGTGGATCAAATCTCTCAAAGACGACCCCTTTTCTTGAGGCAAGAAAAAATTTCTCTGGTCTGAATCCAGCCTTAGCCCCAAGTATTCCAGACTTTTGACTGGTTTTAGGGCTGACTTGTCTCGGTTAATAATCCCGATACTCCAGATACTTGATTGTCTCGTGAACAACCACTTCTAGTTTTTCCACTGAGTGGTCTATCAGCAACAAGTCGTCTAGATATGCCATTATCGTTACACCCTGTGTTCTTAGATTGGCCAATAATGGGGCCAGGATTTTTGTGAACACTCGTGGTGCTGTGGCCAGACCGAAGGGTAAGGCTCTGAACTGAAAATGGCGCCCTTCTACCGCAAAGCGTAGAAATTTTTGGTGGGCTGGAAAGATGGGAATGTGCAAATAAGCATCTTTGATGTCGATCGAGGCTAACCATTCCTCCCCTTGTAGGGCAGTGGCCACCGATCGGATCGACTCCATCCGGAAAGTCCTGATATGTAGGAATTTGTTTAGCCCTTTTAGATTTAATATGGGCCTCACGTCCCCGTTTGGCTTCGGGACTGTAAAGAGGTTTGAGTAAAACCCGAACCCCCATTCTTCCAGGGGAACCTCTATAATTACTGCTTGGAACAATAATTGTTCTAGTGCCAACAGGAGGGATCCTCTCTTCTGGGGATCCCTTGGCACGTTTGACCTTATAAAGTGGGAAGGAGGGGAGTCTTTTAACTCCAATTTGTATCCCAGATTTACTGCGGAGAGCACCCATCTGTCTCTGATCGTGTCCCGCCAGGTCTCTGCGAACAACTGAAGTCTTCCCCCCCACCCGATTGAGTGGGGGCAACCCTTCATGCATTTGACTTTGGGGGAGGTTTTGTACCTCTCCTGCTCCAGGGCTTCTTGTTACCCTGCAATTGTCCCTGATTTTTACCTCTGGGATTTGACCGAGGAGGCCGTCGGAACTGTTTCACAGCCGATGTCCTAGGGACTGGAGAAGCAGGCCTCTTAAAAGAGGGACCTCTAACTCTATTTTTAACCGGCAAAAGTGTACTTTTACCGCTGGAAATTCTCTGGATATATTTGTCCAGGTCTTCCCCGAATAAGCGTTCACCATGAAATGGGAAGCTGACCAGCAATTTTTTACAGGGAGCTTCAGCAGACCAGTTTTTGAGCCATAGAAGCCTGCGCATATGTACTACAGACAGCGTAAGGCGGGAGGCCTGATGGATTGAATCCTTTATAGCGTCCACCGCAAAGCATAAGGCTCTAGGTAGATCAGCTAGGGCAAGAGCCTGCTGATCTGGCAAGTCCCTTAAGACCTGTTTCAACTGATCCTTCACTGCTTGGCAGACCCCAATAGCTGCCACTGCTGGTTGTGTCACCAATCCTGCTGTAGAAAAAGCAGATTTTAATAAGGACTCCAATTTTTTATCTATTGGGTCCTTGAACATTTGGACATTATCCACCGGACATGTCAGTGATTTATTCACACAAGAGATGGCTGCGTCCACTGTAGGGACCCTCCATTTTCTGATGAACTTATCCTCCATGGGATAGACCACCGGAAATCTCTTGGGGGGAGTAAATATTTTGTCAGGATGCTCCCAATCCTGGTAAATGAGCCCTTCCAGTAAAGGATGGATCGGAAAGGAACAAACAGTCTGGGGAGCTTTTAGCGACCCCAACGAGGAGACAGAAGTGGATGATGGCTCCGCAAGTGGCATTTTAAATGCTGATCGGACCATATTAGTCAGGGACTGAACCCATAACCTTTCAGCATGTGATGCTGAGAACGGCTCTTCCACTGTTGATTCCTCTACAACCGAATCGACCTCATCCTGATCCCCTTCAGGTAGGTCGATCCCTGTATGGGACTGTTGCTCTGTTAACAGGCACTCTGAGGGAGGAGACGGAGATCGGGCGCTTTTCTCCTGTGACAGGGAAGCCGCGATCAATGCTGACAATCTCTCTTCCAGCCCTCCCAGAGCTGAGGAAAAAACCTCCTCTGTTACATACACAGGAGCAGGTGAACTGAGGACAGCCACAGTACCAGGTACTCCTGAGGGTGCTCTACGGTCACTAACCTCTGATTCTCAGAGCCCGATGGAGACCCCCTATTCCTCCTGGAATTTCTAGTCCCGGAGTTTTTAGACGGCATATTCCTAAGCCACAAAGCTGAGGTATTCCAGCCGAAATACACCAGTTACTGACAATAGTCTAGCATAAATGCTGCTATAAGAAACAGTTGGTGTCTACTAATGTGCCTTTCTAGGGGATGCCTGTATCAACCGCTTGCTGTATGCCTTCTTTAAATGTTGCCAGCTCTGTCTCTGTACTTCATAGCCAGCTCACCACACAAAATTGTGGTTTTTAACATGCTGGGACGCCCGCACATGCGCAGAAGCGCTGCGGCGCGCACAGAGCGTCATCCCCCAGGCTCCGCCCCCTTTCCCGGCTCACCTCTATATATAGAGGCGCGTGCACGCGCACGCGCGCGGCCACGTGCGCCTTCGGCGCTAACTTCGAAAAATGGAAACCAGGGACAAGAGCCAGGGGCCCTTTGCCGCAGGCCGGGGGATGGACGAGCATTGCAACATGGCAGAGGAAGCAGTTTCCCATAAGAGAACTCACCATCTGCCTGGACTTGCTCTGATGAGAAGAAACTAGTCCACATGACAAGAAACGTTCCACAGCGGCCTCTAGTGGACAAACACAGGTACCGCAGTCTAATATATTAAATATATATATATATAAAAAAAAAAAAAATTTTTTCTTGACCACCATTAAAAATTATTACATTTTTTTAGTAGTTACAGGCATGCACAGAATTTTGCGGGAATACCATTAGGTAACAGACAGAAAGACAAATTAGGCTTGGGGGTCCCCCAATAGAACCAAGTTCCTGGGGGCCCCCACTTACCTGTTCCCCGCCGCAGGACTTTGTTTGGTCCACAAAAGCCCAAACTTCACCTATCACGGCAGGCATTGTAATCAAACCTTCAGGGACCGGGTTCCCAAGGATTCCACTCCCCTGGACCTGTATAGCACCCTGCACAGAAAACATCTTGGTCGTGGGTATGACCAGAGCTCTGGATCCCAGGGTCCAGCTCTCCTAAGAGAAGCATTACAGGCAAAACCTTGCTCTTCTCTGCAAGGCCCGGGTACCGACCGTTTAGCTATGAAGCTTTTTTGGTCGGATCCGGAATAGCTTACTGAGGCCCAAAAGAACCTGTACGCAAGCTCAGTGAAAAACACATGTTTCTTCTTGGCCAACACCTTAGACACTGGCAAAAAACTGAGGTGCTCCCGGATGGGAGGGGCTTATATAGGGGAGGGTACTTCCGGTTTTGGAAGTTGCCAGTGCCAGCACCTGACGGTATCTATATAACCCATTAGTAATGACTATGTCGCTCTGTGTCCCGTGATGTACGAGAAAGAAATATATATTTCCCATCCTGGATGCAACCTGGTGATTTTACCTGCCTGCTGTCACATACCCTCCCCTCTTGTTTTAACCTTGGGGTTGGAACACAAGCAATCAGGCATGCATGTACTCGAGACAAAGCATCCACATTCCCCATTTGAACACCAGGGAGATGCTTTACTGTAAAGTTGAATTCCTGTAGGGCCAGGAACCACCTATTTACTCTTCTATTTGTCTCTTTGTTTTGAGCCATCCACTTTAAAGGAGCGTGATCAGTAATCATGTCAAAGTGCCTACCTAGCAGATAGTACCAAAGGGAATCTAGAGCCCACTTCACCGCTAAACACTCCTTCTCAATTGTGGCGTAATCTACCTCATGGGACTTACATTTCCTGCTGAGGTAAATGACTGGGTGCTCTTCCCCGTTCCAGACCTGGGACAATACTGCTCCTAACCCAACGTCTGATACATCACTTTGTACGACAAAGTCCCTAGAGAAGTCTGGTGAGTACAACACTGGCTGGCTACATAAGGCTTTTTTTTAAGAATTGGAATGCTGCCTCAGCCTCTGGGGTCCATTTAACCATGACAGACTCTTTCCCTTTTGTCAGGTTGGTTAGGGGCACAGCCTGAGAAGCAAAGTGGGGAATGAATCGCCGATAATAACCAGCGATTCCCAGAAAGGCTCGTATCTGCTTCGTGCTGTTGGGACGTGGCCAATTCTGTATGGCCTCGACTTTATTGATCTGGGGTTTTATTACTCCCCTCCCAATGGTGTACCCAAGATATTTGGCCTCCTCCTGTCCAATGGTACACTTCTTGGGGTTGGCCGTAAACCCATCTTCCCAGATAGAGTCTAGGACTGCTTGGACTTTTGGCAGATGTGAGGCCCAATCTGTGCTATAGATAATTACATCATCCAGGTAAGCCGCGGCATACTTCTGATAGGGCCTCAGTATCTGGTCCATTTTCCGCTGGAATGTTGCCGGTGTATTCTGTAATCCAAATGGCATTCTTTTATATTGGAACGCCCCGTCTGGGGTTACAAACGCGGTTTTCTCCTTGACCGATTTGGCCAGGGGAATTTGCCAATACCCTTTTGTGAGTTTAAGAGTTGTCATGTTTCTTTTTCGTACATCACGGGACACAGAGCGACTTAGTCATTACTAATGGGTTATATAGATTACCTTCAGGTGCTGGCACTGGCCAATTCCAAACCGGAAGTACCCTCCCCTATATAAGCCCCTCCCACCCGGGAGCACCTCAGTTTTTTGCCAGTGTCTAAGGTGTTGGCCAAAGAGTAACATGTGTTTTCACTGGGCTTGCGTACAGGTTCTTTTGGGCCTTAGTAAGCTGTTCCGGATCCCACCAAAAAAGCTTCATAGCTAAACGGTCGGTACACGGGCCTTGCAGCAGAAGAGCAAGGTTTTGCCTGTAATGCCTCTCTTAGGAGGGCTGGACCCTGGGATCCAGAGCTCTGGTCATACCCACGACCAAGATGTTGTCTGTGCAGGGTGCTATACAGGTCCAGGGGAGTGGAATCCTTGGGAACCCGGTCCCTGAAGGTTTAATTACAATGCCTGCCGTGATAGGTGAAGTTTGGGCTTCTGTGGACCAAACAAAGTCCTGCGGCGGGGATCAGGTAAGTGGGGGCCCCCAGGAACTTGGTTCTATTGGGGGACCCCCAAGCCTAATTTGTCTTTCTGTCTGTTACCTAACGGTATTCCCGCTAATATCTGTGTATGCCTGTAACTACTGAAAATGTAAAATTTTAATAGTAGTCAAGAAAAAAAAAAAAAAAAGAGGACCGCGGTACCTGTGTTAAACCACTAGAGGCCGCTGTGGTCCATTTTTCTTGTCATGTGGATCTTTGGTTTTCTCAAGTCAAAAGACCCAGGCAGTTGGTAAGTTTCTCTGTGGGAATCCACTTCCTCTGCCCTGTTGCTGCGCTCATCCACCGCACAGGCCCTCCGGCAAAAAGGGCCCTGGCTCCTAGTCCCTGTTTGGTTTCGAAAAGGGCGCCAATGGCGCACGGGCGCGCGCGCGGGCGCGTGCACGCGCCTCCTATGAAAAAAAAGGGGCGGGTGGATGACGCTCGATGCGCGCCACGGCGCTTCTGCGCATGTGCAGGCGTCCCAGCTTGTATAAAGACACAGTACAAGTGTCAGCTGGATGCAAACAGAGCTAGCAACAAACAGTGGCACACAGAGGCGGTTGATGCAGGCATCCCCATAGAAAGGCACTTTAGTGGACACCAGCTGGTATATAGCAGCAACTGTGTTAGACTATTACCAGCAATATTGGTGTATGACGACGGGAATACCTCAGCTTTGTGCTTATAGGATATGTCGTCCAGACGCTCCGGAAATAGATCTTCCAGGAAGCCAAAGGGGTCTCCATCGGGCTCTGAGGATATTGGGCATGCTTGTACTGCACCAATCTCCCCTGAGAATTCAGAGGTCAGTAGCCGTAGAAACCCCGCAGGAGTGCCTGGTGCTGCGGCTGTCCCCAGTCCACCTGCTCCTGTATATATAACAGAGGAGGTTTTATCCTCAACTCTGGGAGGATTGGAAGAGAGATTAACAGCATTGATCGCTGCTTCCCTGTCACAGGAAAAGCGCGTCCGATCTCCGTCTCCTCCTTCAGAGTGCCTGTTAGTGGAGGAACAGCCCCACACAGGGATCGACCTACCTGAAGGGGATCAGGATGAGGTTGATTCAGTTATGGGTTCAGTCTCTGACTAACATGGTCCGATCAGCATTTAAAATGCCTTTGGCGGAACCACCATCCACTATGGTTTCGTCGCTGGGGTCGCTAAAAGCTCCCCAGGCTGTCTGTTCCTTCCCAATCCACCGTTTATTAGAAGGGCTTATTTACCAGGATTGGGAGCATCCTGATAAAATATTTGCTCCCCCCAAGAGATTTCCAGTGATCTATCCCATGGAGGATAAGTTCATAAAAAAATGGAGGGTCCCTACAGTGGACGCAGCCATCTCTTCTGTGAACAAATCACTGACATGTCCAGTAGATAATGTTCCAATGTTCAAAGACCCAATAGATAAAAAATTGGAGTCTTTACTAAAATCTGCTTTCTCTACAGCAAGCATGGTGACACAACCTGCGGTAGCAGCGATTGGAGTCTGCCAAGCAGTGAAAGATCAGTTGAAACAAGTCTTAAGGGACTTACCAGATCAGTAGGCTCTTGCCCTAGCTGACCTGCCTAGAGCCTTGTGTTTTGCGGTGGACGCCATAAAGGATACAATCCAACAGGCCTCCCGCTTTACGCTGTCTATAGTACATATGCGTAGGCTTCTGTGGCTCAAAAACTGGTCTGCTGAAGCTCCCTGTAAGAAACTGCTGGTTAGCTTCCCATTTCATGGAGAACGCTTATTTGGAGAAGATCTGGACAAATATATCCAGAAAATTTCTGCCGGTAAAAGTTCACTCTTACCGGTTAAGAACAAGAGTAGAAGTCCTTCTTTTAAGAGGCCTACTTCTCCAGTCCCGGGCACATCGGCTGTGAAGCAGTTCCGACGGCCTCCGCGGTCAAATTCAGGGGGCAGAAATCAGGGACAATCACAGGGTAACAAGAAGCCCTGGATCAAGAGAGGTACAAAACCTCCCCCCAAGTCATGAAGCATTGCCCCCACTCAATCGGGTGGGGGGAAGGCTTCAGTTGTTCACAGAGACCTGGCGGGACACCATCAGAGACATATGGGTGCTCTCCGCAGTAAGTCTGGGATACAAGCTGGAGTTAAAAGGCACTCCTCCTGCCCAATTTATGAGGTCAAACGTGCCAAGAGATCCCCAGAAGAGAGGATCCCTCCTTCTGGCACTAGAACAACTATTGCTCCAAGGTGTAATCATGAAGGTTCCCCTGGAAGAAAGCGGATTCGGGTTTTACTCGAACCTTTTCACAGTCCCCAAACCAAATGGGGACGTGAGGCCCATATTAAATCTAAAAGGGCTAAACAAGTTCCTAAATATCAGGACTTTTCGGATGGAGTCGATCCGATCGGTGGCCACCGCCCTACAAGGGCAGGAATGGTTAGCCTCGATCGACATAAGGGATGCTTATCTGCATATTCCCATTTTTCCGGCCCACCAGAAATTTCTACGCTTTGCAGTAGAAGGGCGCCATTTTCAGTTCAGAGCCTTACCTTTCGGTCTGGCCACAGCACCACGAGTGTTCACAAAAATTCTGGCCCCATTATTGGCCAATCTAAAAACACAAGGTGTAACGATAATGGCATATCTAGACGACCTGCTACTAATAGACCACTCAGTGGAAAAGCTGGAAGTAGCTATTCACAAGACAATCAAGTATCTGGAATATCACGGTTGGATTATCAACCGGGACAAGTCAGCTCTAAGACCAGTCAAAAGTCTGGAATACTTAGGGCTAAGGCTGGATTCAAATCAGAGAAAGATTTTCTTACCTCCAGAGAAGGTGTCGTCTTTAAAAGATTTGACCCACTTAGTGGGTACAAAAAGAAAACCATCCATACGCCTCTGCATGAGGCTGCTGGGAAAAATGGTGGCTTCATTCGAAGCGGTACCCTACGGTCAATTCCATTCAAGGAATTTGCAAAGGGCCATACTGTCAGCCTGGAACAAAAAAGTTCAGGCTTTAGACTTACCAATGTCCCTGTCCCCTTCCGTTCGCAAGAGCCTCCATTGGTGGTTGGTGCCCCAGAATCTGGAAAAAGGGAAACCCTTCAGTCCGGTTTCTTGGAAGGTAGTCACTACAGATGCCAGCCTCATAGGCTGGGGGGCAGTACTGGAGCAATGGTCTCTCCAGGGCAAGTGGTCAGAAGCAGAAAAGGCCCTGCCCATCAATCTCTTAGAGATACGAGCAGCCCGGTATGCCCTAGTAGCAGGGACATCCAAACTCCAAGGGTCCCCTGTCAGAATTCAATCAGGCAATGCCACAGCAGTGGCATATATCAATCACCAGGGTGGCACCAGGAGTCGTGCAGCCCAGAGGGAAGCAAATTGCATCCTGGAGTGGGCAGAAAAATATGTCCCAGCCATATCCGCGGTTTTCATCCCAGGAGTGGAAAATTGGAGAGCGGACTTTTTAAGTCGCCAACAATTATGCCCGGGGGAGTGGTCTCTTCACCCCGAGGTTTTCCAGGCAATATGCCAGCGGTGGGGAACACCGGATGTAGATCTGCTAGCATCCAGATTCAACGCAAAGGTGGACAGATTTGTGTCTCGCACAAGGGATCCTCTAGCTTGCGGCTCGGATGCCCTAGTGTTCCCTTGGGATCAGTTCAAGCTGATATATGCATTCCCACCGCCACAATTGTTACCGCGATTACTCCGCAGAATCAGGGTAGAAAAGAAACCAGTGATTCTGGTGGCTCCAGCGTGGCCCCGAAGGGCATGGTACGCAGAGATTGTAAAAATGTCAGTGAGGAGTCCTTGGACCCTCCCACATCGTCCGGACCTGCTGTCGCAGGGACCGATATACCACCCTTCCTTACCAGCCCTAGGTTTGACGGCCTGGCTATTGAAGCCCACATTCTGAAAAAGAGAGGACTCTCTAATTCTGTGGTATCTACCATGATCAATGCCAGGAAGCCGGTATCCAGGCAGATCTATTATAGGATCTGGAAAGCGTACATTACGTGGTGTGAGGCCAAGAAATGGCATCCACGTAAGTACGTGATAGGGAGGATTTTGGACTTCCTACAGTGGGCTGTAGATAGGAAGCTGGCCTTGAGTACTATCAAGGGTCAGATTTCGGCCTTGTCAATATTTTTTCAAAGGCCCTTGGCTTTGCATTCACTAGTCAAAGCTTTCATACAAGGAGTGATGCGTATTAGCCCTCCGGTTAGTATTCCCATATGTCCTTGGGACTTAAACCTGGTTCTGTCAGTTCTACAGAAACAACCGTTTGAACCATTGCAACACATTTCCTTGGTTCTTCTCACCAGGAAATTGATTTTCTTAGTAGCCGTTTGTTCGGCTAAAAGAGTATCGGAATTAGCCGCCTTGTCCTGTAAGGAGCCATATCTGGTTGTCCATAAGGACAGAGTAGTATTACGTCCTCATCCAGCCTTTCTTCCCAAGGTGGTATCGAGGTTTCATTTGAACCAAGATGTGGTTCTTCCTTCTTTTTTCCCCAAACCTAGCTCGGTAGAGGAAAAGTTATTACATTCTTTGGATGTAGTAAGAGCAGTTAAAGCTTATCTAAAAGCCACTGCTCAGATTCGCAGAACGGATACTTTGTTTATTCTGCCGGAAGGCCCTAAAAAGGGTCAGGCAGCATCAAAATCCACTTTAGCCAAGTGGATTTGACAGGTCATAATACAAGCCTATGGCTTGAGAAAGAGACCGCCTCCGTTCAAAGTTAGGGCGCACTCCACAAGAGCAGTTGGAACTTCATGGGCAGTGCATCACCAGGCCTCCCTGGCTCAAGTATGTAAGGCCGCAACATGGTCTTCGGTACACACGTTTACTAGATTCTACCAGGTAGACGTTAGAAGTCAGGAGGATGTCGCCTTTGGGCGCAGTGTGTTGCAGGCCGCAAAAGATCCTCATGCCTGATGGCGCCCAGCTTATGTATCCCTCCCCTCATTTGGCATTGCTTTGGGACGTCCCATTAGTAATGACTAAGTCGCTCTGTGTCCCGTGATGTACGAAAAAGAAAAAGGGATTTTTATAACAGCTTACCTGTAAAATCCTTTTCTTGGAGTACATCACGGGACACAGAGCTCCCACCCCTCTTTTTGGGACACTTATTGCTTGGCTACAAAACTGAGGTGCTCCCGGGTGGGAGGGGCTTATATAGGGGAGGGTACTTCCGGTTTGGAATTGGCCAGTGCCAGCACCTGAAGGTAATCTATATAACCCATTAGTAATGACTAAGTCGCTCTGTGTCCCGTGATGTACTCCAAGAAAAGGATTTTACAGGTAAGCTGTTATAAAAATCCCTTTATCGGGCTGTTCCCAGCGGTCGATCAACTCATCTATACATGGCATGGGGTAGGTGTCAAATTTTGTAACTTTGTTCAGTTGTCGAAAATCGTTACAAAATCACCAGCTCCCATCCGGTTTAGGCACTAACACTATGGGACTGGACCAATCACTTTGGGATTCTTCTATCACCCCCAATTTAAGCATTTTCTGTACTTCCTCACGTATTGCCTCCCGTCGGGCCTCTGGGATCCGATAGGGTTTTAGCTTCATCCTTTCACCGGGCGGGGTAATAATATCATGCTCTACCCCAGATGTTTGTCCCGGCAGTTTAGAGAAAACCTCCTTGTTGCGAAGCACAAACTCCTTAACCTCCTGTTGTTGGGGGTTTGACAAGGTGACTGCTATTCCAACCTCAGGAATCACACAATCAGACTGAGCTGGTGACAAAGTTTCTGTGACAAGGGATTCCCTATCCCTCCAGGCTTTCAACAGATTAATGTGATAGATCTGTTCGGGCTTTCGCCTTCCTGGTTGTCTGACCTTGTAATTAACTTCGCTCACTTTTTCCATTATCTCGTAGGGGCCTTGCCATTTGGCGAGGAATTTGCTTTGAACCGTAGGGACAAGTACCAATACCCTATCCCCCCGGGGGAAAAGGTACGGGTCTTGGCCCCATGGTTGAATACTCTCTGCTGTGCCAACTGCGCTTGGGCCAAATGTTCCTTTACGATTGGCATTACCTGTGCAATTCTATCTTGCATCAGAGCGACATGTTCAATCACACTCCTGTGGGGAGAACTCTCACTCTCCCAAGTTTCCTTGGCGATATCCAACAGCCCTCTTGGGTGTCTGCCATAGAGTAACTCAAAGGGTGAGAAACCCGTAGAGGATTGGGGTACCTCCCTAATGGCAAACATTAAATAGGGAATTAGACAGTCCCAATCCTTTCCATCTCTATCCACCACCTTCTTTAACATTTGTTTTAGGGTTTTGTTGAATCTTTCAACCAACCCATCTGTTTGGGGGTGATACACAGATGTACGCAATTGTGTCACTTTGAACAACTTGCACAGCTCTTTCATAACCCGGGACATAAAGGGTGTACCTTGGTCCGTAAGCAGTTCCTTACAAATACCCACACAGCTAAAAACAAGAGATAGCTCTTTGGCTATGGTTTAGGCCGAGGTATTTCGGAGAGGAATCTCTTCCGGATAACGGGTGGCATAGTCCAATATAACCAAAATGTACTGATGCCCCCTAGCGGACTTCATTATCGGACCTACCAAATCCATTGCGATCCTCTCAAAGGGGACCTCAGTGATGGGAAGAAGTACCAGCGGGTTACGGAAATGTAGCATCGGTGCCGACCTCTGACACACAGGGCAGATGGAACAATAATTTTCTGTTTCCTTCATAACCCCAGGCCAATAGAATCTTTGCAATACTCTCTCTCGGGTTTTCTCTGTCCCCAGATGACCTCCAAGAATGTGCCCATGGGCCAACTCTAACACCAACTTCCTGTAAGGTTTGGGGACCACAAGCTGCTCAATGTTTTTTTCTGCCCTTTTAGCCACCCGATACAGTAGGTCCTTTTCCACAATGAAGTACGGGTAAGTGCATGTCTCATCTGGGTTCACTAACTCGCCATCTATTTTCACAACGTTTTCCCGTGCCTTTATTAGGGTGGGGTCTTCTAACTGTTCTGTGGCAAAATTTTCCTTGTGAACCTCGAGATCAGAAAACTCCACAGACGGCATGTTTTGTTCGGAGGATGTTGGCTCCTCCCCAGTTTCGAGTCCCCCCTGACAATACCGACAAGGGGAATTCTGAAGAGTCCTCACCATTCTCAGAGGAATTCTGGCTATCACATTCCTGGTATATAGGGGCAACAGTGGGGGGCTCAGGACGATCCCAGAGTTTCCAAAACTTTGGAAAATCCCTTCCCACAATGGCATCATGTGGTAACTGAGACACTAACCCCACCTGATGAGAGAGGTTACCTTTGGAGGTCTCAAAACACACTGTAGTCACAGAATACTCTCGGGTGTCCCCATGCACACAAATAACAGCTACCTTGTTATTCCCTAAGACCTCTGTAGTGACTAATTCAGCTTTTATCAGTGTCACCAGGCTACCTGAATCCAGCAACACAACAACATGTTTACCATTAATACACATGTTGCATAAATGTTTCTCAGTTCCCCGAATGGCAGTGCATGCAACTGTCGCAAACAGCGACTGACGTCTGTCCCTTAGAAAGTCACATTGCATGGGTTCATCCACAACCCGGCAATTTGCTGCAATATGTCCCTCTTGCCGGCAGCAGTAGCAAACAATCCTTTTTGCTGCCTCTTGAGCCCCTGACTTCCCAGGCTGTTCTCGCCAGACATTAGGTAGAACTCTCACCCTCTCATTCTCTCCACCCTCACCCCTTGGAATCATCTTACCCGCCACTGGGAATGGTCTGGTCTTAGGGTGGAAAGTCCGTGAGTCTCTGGAAGAGGCAGTCAGATTCTCTGTAGCCAAGTACTTCTCTACATGATCCACAAGATTATCGGCCGTTTCTGGGTCTCCATGGCTTACCCACTTTTGGATGGCAGTAGGAAGAGCTCTCAGGAAACGAGCTATCACAACACGTTCCACAATCTTTGGTGCGGACAAAGTCTCTGGCTGTAGCCACTTCCTGCTCAGGTGAATAAGATCATACATTTGAGACCTGGGGGGGTTTTCCAAGCCGGAAAGTCCAGTTATGCACACGCTGAGCCCGGACGGCCAGGGTGACACCCAGCCGTGCCAATATTTAATTTTTTAGCATCACATAGTCTTTTGCTTAGTCAGGCTCTAGGTCATAGTAAGCTTTCTGCGATTCACCAGTTAACAGAGGGGCCACCAGTCCAGCCCACTGCTCCTTAGGCCACTTTTCCTTTTCAGCAGTCCTTTCAATTGTGGTCAAAAACACCTCTGGATCATACTCTCCAGTCATTTTTGTCAGTAAACGACTCACCCCAAAGGACGCAGTATTAGTGGAACTACTTGCCTCACTGGTCTGCGGACGTTGCTGCATTATTGTCTCCATTTGTTGCTGTAGTCTCTGTTCTTACTTCTGCAACAGGTCTATGAAGCGGGCCTCAGATTGCTGCTGGGCTTGTTGCTGGGCTGCGAGGCTCTGTTGATGAGCTTGCTGCTGGGCTGCGAGGCTCTGTTGATGAGCTTGCTGCTGGGCTGCGAGGCTCTGTTGATGAGCTTGCTGCTGGGCTGCGAGGCTCTGTTGATGAGCTTGCTGCTGGGCTGCGAGGCTCTGTTGATGAGCTTGCTGCTGGGCTGCGAGGCTCTGTTGATGAGCTTGCTGCTGGGCTAAGAGGCTCTGTTGATGAGCTTGCTGCTGGGCTAAGAGGCTCTGTTGCAAATTTGCATTTGTCTGTTGTTGAGCGGCAAGGCTGTTTTGCAAACCAGCATTTGTCTGCTGCTGATTGGCATTTGCTAGAGCCAGCTGTTTCAGTATCTCCTCCATGCTGGCCTTTAAAAAACAAAACTGCCACTGGTTCTCCACCAACTGTGAGGGGGTTAGCTCAGCAGCGGGTGTGTGTGACCCCCTGGATGGGTTCACCACACAAAAACAGGCACAGCAGATGGAGTTGTAGGTGAAAAACAAAAAGGTGCGGTTTATTTAAACTATATACAGTGTAAAATATAACAGCAAAACAAAAAGAAACATGAAAATAAATCCTGGTCAGCTTGACCGCTTACTACACACGTAGTTTCCCTATCTAACAACTAGGTGCAGCCTTGTGCTGCCCCAGCCCCTATCTCCCTGTTTTAAAAATTGTACCCACACAGGCTTTGTCTCACCGCACAGGACAGAAAGCAGACTCCCCAGTCTACACAACACAGAACTGGTTCCAGAATGGAGCATCTCCCTTAGCATGCTGGGAGTTCTTGTAGAGGCCCTAATGAGCCCACTTGCTTCAGCTGGGCTCATTAACTCTTCCCCTGCAAGACTCCCAGCATTCCCCCTAGTGGTATAAATTGGCATAAAGCCTGAATCTAGGACATATATATCTCCCATCCTGGATGCAACCTGGTGATTTTATCTGCCTGCGGTCACACTCTGTACATTTTATAGTGGGGCATTTTGAAAAAGAATGCCTCATCTGCAGGGCTAATTCATCTTTAAAAAAATCTCAGTTATGTTGTTCCTTATACCTTCTTGAACCATTTGCAATTGCTTGCTGTCCAAAAATACAAATTTTCTAAATTTTCCGTAGAAACAGGAGTTTTAAGAGAAACTATAATGGTTAAGGGCTATTTTTTTTTTTTTTTTTACATCTTAAATTTATCATAAGTATTTAATTTAAGCTTATACATTTTTTTTTTTTTTTTGTTTACAAACGATTTTTATTATAGAAAAGGTCAAGGTATAAACACAAATCACAATGATGGTACAGGTATATACAATGCTCAATATGTACAATGCTTATACATTTTTTTAAACTGAAGTTTTATGCAGCATCTTATATAAAAAATATTACAACTAAACACTTAATACAGGACAAAGCATCCCCTGAACACTATGGGGTTTCCAAAAGTGCCACCATGTCGATAATTATCTCCTTTCAAACACTCCTTGCTCTCACTAACACATAGGATAGGTTACTGCTCTCATGTACTCATGTGTAGATTTCAGCTTGAGCTAATGAACCTTGTAAATGGGCTATTTTATAACAAAGAAGCAAAGAATGTAAACATGTGAAAGGACCCTAAAAGGTTGCTAATCAGGAGGATACACCTACTGCTAAAAGCTTAATTATCTTTTCTGCCTGGGAGCAGAAGGACTGCACGCTTTCTATACACTACCAGCAGCAGATACTTAGGATACAGTTCCCACTGCAATAAAGAACTTCATTGTGCCATTATGAAAAATCTGGACGGCATATTGGTCAATCCACAGTACAATTTATAGTAGCTTTGAGAGAGTTGGTTGTTTATTTGGAGGGTTGGGCCATTGAGCCAATCTTCTTATTTTGTAATTCATATTTTTGTATTAATAAAGTTTCCATCACCTACTATATACGGTGGTTGGTCCTCCCTTACAACTTAATAGGGGTGGGATGACCAGGTTGCCCACCCCCCCTACTTTTTCCTTTTGTTCCCCATTACCCCAATTTTTGATATTGTGACTTCGTTGTTCCCCGTCCTGTGGATCAAAGGGTTCCAAGTATTGGTTGATTACCCAGTAGTTTGAGATTCACCTATTTATATGTTTAATAGAGTTGGTTGTTACCTGTGAGTATATTCCTTTAACAGATAACACGATTGGTTACCAACTAGTAGAGAGAAAAAAAAAACTTGGCTAGGATTAGAGAATGATTGGTCTTGGAACATGATTTAACATTTCAAGCCACAGTGATACTTTTGTGGTGGGGCAAAAGCACTCAGTCAGGGGACTACTGTCACCATATTGGCTGCAAATCCAGAATCTGTTTCCCATAGGGAACATTTTCAAGCCCCATACATATACAGAACGAATACTGCATCAGCTGTGGTTCAACACTGCACATTGCAAACTATGCTGTGTGCCCTACAAAAAGATGAAAATGAGACACTTTGAAAAAATCTGCAGTACTTGCTAAAAGTGTTTGTGAAGTTACTGCCCCAGAAGTTACCATCTCAAGGGTGGATACATATGATGCTTTAATTCCAGATAAATTTTTGCGTATTGTGACTATTACTACCGCTTTTGCTACCGAGAAAAAACTCTTGACACAGGAGCCGCTGTCTCTGTACTGCCTCAGGAAATCTACCAGGAGTACTTGCAAATTAATCACCTACTGAACCTACCGCAAGGTTAGTTATCTTATAGACTATTGTTCTGTGCTTGGTTGCCTGCCAATGGCAGTACAAAAAAAGGCACCACTATAATAGTGGTCAGGGATCCTTTTGCTGCACTAAATCTTTAATTTATGGATGGTCTTATCACAACAGCTCCAGTTGCCTCTATGCCTTTAGTGTCCAAACTTTCACCACTTAAGGACATTTCGCTGGACTGTGCAAAGAACTTTTGTTTTACACAAAATTAAATAGATGTGAAACCATTGTGTCAAAAAAATGTACGGTATATACTTCCCCCTATGGTTTAAGAGAAGCTATTTTCCAAGAACGTAAGAAATGACTAGTACGAGATGTGAGCCACTTAAGCCCCGGACCATTTTGAAGCTAAAAGGACCAGGCCACTTTTTGCGATTCGGCACTGCGTCGCTTTAACTGACAATTGCGCAGTCGTGCGACGTGGCTCCCAAACAAAATTGGCGTCCTTTTTTTCCCACAAATAGGGCTTTCTTTGGGTGGTATTTGATCACCTCTGCGGTCTTTATTTTTTGTGCTATAAAAATAGAGCGATAATTTTTAAAAAAATGCAATATTTTTTACTTTTTGCTATAATAAATATAAAAAATATATAAAAAAACATTTTTTCCCCTCAGTTTAGGCCGATACGTTTTCTTCTACATATTTTTGGCAAAAAAAAAAAAAAAAATCGCAATAAGCGTTTATTGATTGGTTTGCGCAAAAGTTATAGTGTCTACAAAATAGGGGATAGTTTTATGGCATTTTTACTAGTAATGGCGGCGATCAGTGATTTTTATCATGACTGCGACATTATGGCGGACACATCGGACACTTTTGACACCATTTTAGGACCATTCTCATTTTTACAGCGATCAAGTGCTATAAATATGCACCGATTACTGTAAAAATTACACTGGCAGTGAATGGGTTAACCTGTAGGTGGCGCTGTAGGGGTTAAGTGTGACCTAACTTAAGGGGGGCATGGCTTGTGACGTCACTGATCGTCATTCCCTATGACAGGGAACAGACTATCACTGACACTGCCACTAGGAAGAACGGGGAAAGGTTTGTTTATACTCACCTCTCCCCGTTCTTCAGCTCTGTGACCCGATCACGGGACACCGGCGGCGATCGGGTCCGCGGGTCCCACAGGCGCGGTCACGGAGCTCAGGACCGGGTCGAGAGCGCTCCGCCAGTGGCGCGCGCATGACCCACGGCTGGGATCTTAAAGGGGACGTACCTGTATGCCCTTGTGCCCAGCCTTGCCATTCTGTCGACGTACATCGTCGTGCGCGCGGTCCTTAAGTGGTTAAAAAAACATGATGCATCTCAATAGGTATTTCCTATTGTGCTGACAATAAAGAAAACAGGAGGTATTAGACTGTGTTGACACTCGTGAACTGGATAAAATTGTTGTTATTGATATTGATAGTCACCCTTTGCCATATACTGAGAAAAACATTTTTTTTTACTGAGGAGAAAATGTGGTGTTCATACCTCCGACCTGTTGATGTCACCATTTACAGTTGACGTTAACGCATAATACTTTCTGTAGTCTGTTCAAGCGAATTCCATTTCCTCTTTCTATTTTGATAAACTCAGAAGGCTGCACATTTCCCTAAACTTTTAATAAATAAAATAATAAAAATAAATAAATAATAAGTAAATTTGTTACTTTTTCCCCCATATATACTTTTTTCTTGTATTTTTTTTTTCTTATGTTCCACTTTCCTGATGTAGCGGGGTCCTCAAATTGATGGGATACACCTGGGCAATAGTGTGACCCAGGTGTATAATTGTGTTAGGATTCAGACCCCTTTTTGTTTCGTGGAGGATTGGAGGATGTAATATTCTCCTTTGCCTGTGGGTGGCGAGGTACCCACAGGCTTCAGGTAGAATCATCCCCTGCAGTGCTCCCTGTTTGGTCTCTTCCCGGAGATGGTATGGCTGGGGCGGGGAACCCGCCGGGCCGTTGAAGGGAGGAGATAAAAGGGGGAGACGCCCGGACCACGAGGTCGTCGTCGTCGTTTTGCGGAGAAGGAGGTCCTCGGAGGAGGAGGGCTGCGGCCCGCACCCAGGCACCTTAGGCCTGGGTGCTGAAGATCCAGGAGTCTGGTCCAGGCGCCCATGGCCTGGTCCGGAGTCATGTTGGCGTCCATCCCAGGCACCTTCAGCCTGGGGTGAGGTACTATTGAGGAGGCCTGGGGCCCAGTACCTTCGACTGGGTCCCGCTAGGGTGGACTGTCCGAGGGTCCCTGAGCGGAGGGACTCGTACCTGAGGTGAGGAGGCCGGGGAGGTTACCCACTGAAGACCCGGAGCAGCACCGACCCGGTGACAGTGGGCCTCTGGGAACTCTCTTGGGAGGACACATCCCCCTGATAGGGGCCACAGCGCATCGAAGAGGGCTCCATTGCTGTTCATAGGGGTTGCTGGAAGAGACCCCATCCTTCCTGTTCTGTAACAGCCGGATTGGCTTAGGCGCTGCTGGTCATAGTACAGTGGCATAGAACTGAAACTTTAGGAAGTGCCTTGATCTGCTCGCCCCACCGTTGGCAAGGTTATAGGTCCCAACCAGTTTGCTGCAAAAGAATTGTTTATTGTGCTTTGCGTATTGGAGTGTCAAATAAACAAGTGTTGGACCTTTCTTCGGTGTGTGAACTCCAGTTACTGGAAGCAAAGGGGAGGCTGGTGAGCTTGCAATTACAGACTCAGTGCATTCACAGAACACACCGGCCCGAGGAAACATCAGGAAGTGGCCTTCACCTCCCTACTACAATGGGGAGGACATGGGCCGTAGCGCATCTCACTCTCACAACCCAGGAACCCCTAGACATGAGTTGGCGTGAAACCGATGAAGAAGATGGAGAGAGAGTGAGGCCGCTACACGGATTATAAAATTTTAGTTACAATTGAAGAACTGTTCCTTTTTTTTATTAACTTAGTGTGTTTGACAATGAAGATGGAGGATGGGGAGGGCAGTCTGAATAGAACATCTTCAAGTCAGTGCGTCCTGAATTTTTATTATGAAACACACAAAAGACAGGAAATACATTTTAGCAGAAAATCACTCCTGGGACAGGATTATTAGTGTGTAGAGAGATATAAAAATGTAAGTTGTCTTAAAGTTGGGACAGACAATTAAAAGTTATTATTTAGTTATGTATTCTTTAAACATCATACATTTTTAATATAACTTACAACTAATTTAAACACACAACGTTTCTTTATATTAGATTCTTGTAATACCCACGAAGCAGGACTTCTGGTCTGAAATGGATAATTCAGAGGCAACCTTTTTTCGGCCAAATATCACGCCAGAGATGGATTAATGACCAAGCTGTATAGCTAAGAAAAGTAAGGTCACTGACCTAGTTGTGTTTTCTGGCAGGTGAACCTGGACTACAGTGCATGGCACTGGAACCCCAAGCAGGTATACTTCGACAGAGTAAGTGATTTGAAGTGTGTTAACAATGGGCAGTCAGCTCTCATACAGAAGGGCTCTTCAAACTAAAATTGGAAGGAGACTGTAAATCTTGAGTGCTACACCAGGAAACAAAAATATTTTGTTGTTCAATTTCATAAAAATAGTCTAAATATGCATAAGAATGCCTCTATTCGATCATGGCTCATTGCTTTTAGTCCCACCCCACACTATAAATATATTCTTCCCATAGCGGCCATTTTCAGTGTGATATTGGCATTGAGAGAGATAGAACAGGCCTCTGTTCAGTGCTACTAGCGAGTTTGTGTGCTATTGTGATTCTATTGGGAGTGTAAATCTAGTGATAGTGCAGCGTGAGTGTAGTGCGACCATTAATTTTTACTTTAGTGACATTTTATTTTGCCAGGGTAGGTTTCTTGCAGTATATTTCATTGCATTACTGCACGTTTAATGCAGTATATTGCAGTGCGCTATTGCACACTTAACGCAGTATATTTAAGTGTGTTGGTGCACGTTTACCGCGGTATATTGCAGTGCATTAGTGCACATTTAACACAGTATATTTTACTGCGTTATTGCACTTTTACCGTAGTGCATTACTGCATGTTTACTGCAGTATATTTCAGTGCGTTAGTGCTAGTTTACTGCAGTGTATTGAAGTATGTCAGTGCAGTTTTACTGCAGTATATTGTAGTGTCAGTGGAGTGTGTCTGTATAGTGGGTACTCAAGTTAAATTGCACCAAACACCTCTTTCTGTTGAAGTGCATCCACGTACACATTTCCCCAGCTTTATTACAGTTTGTTAATAAGTCCGCCCCCCCATCATGTCTGGGTGGCCAACAAGGAGAAGCAGACATTCCCATGGCACAGTGAGGGGGCCAGCAGCGTATGTGTCCACAGGCAAAGGTGGACGTGGTCTGTCCTCAGGCAGGGAAAAATGTCCTCTGTTTAGTGATGTTGCCCATGCCATCCAGCCACAGCATGCAGAGGAGGTGGTGGACTGGCTTACTAAACCG
Source organism: Rana muscosa (assembly GCA_029206835.1). Classification (NCBI taxonomy): domain Eukaryota; kingdom Metazoa; phylum Chordata; class Amphibia; order Anura; family Ranidae; genus Rana; species Rana muscosa. Next base: position 96,996,003 of record JARGYO010005626.1, on the reverse strand, counting down.
TCCTTATCCACCGTCACCCAAGAAAAGACTAGTTTGCAGTCCACTGCAGCTGCCAGAGCTGCTTATCCTGCCTCCTTGTCCACAGCTACTCCTGCCATAGCCCCAGCATCAAGCATGGAGGAGTCAGCTAAGTTATTTGAACACAGCGTCAGCCACTTGCTCCTTGATGATGCACAGGCATTACTTGATTCATCAACAGTACCTCCATAGGGTTATGGTGTGAAGGCACCACCAACACCCAAAGCCCACTTTTTCCACACCTGTTACTTCTATCCAAAGTCTGCCAAAGAGACACCAGAATTTATCCCAAAAATCTCTAATATTGTTTTGAGTGCACTAAATTGTGGTCTCATCATACAGACTCGCTCTCTAAGCCATTGTTTATAAAATAAAGAAAGCTTGAATGGAAAATTTACATTTTTGGCTTTATAAATGCAATTATTGCTGCAGCAGCTTCTATACACAGTACAGATGTGCCACTTTACAGGTAGACTAAGTGGACCCCGCAGTCACTATATTCAAATACATTTTTATGGTTTCACTTTAAGCATCGATAAATCACTGCTCATTTAAAAATTGTTTTTTACAAACTTTTTTTTTCATTGATTCAAGTCCCCCAGGGCAGTACCCAGGCCCCCATACCCTTTGTATGCCCAATAACTTGCATATAAGCCTTCAAAATGGGCATTTTTGATTTTTACAGTTTGGGTCCCGTAGACTTCAATGGAGTTCATTGTTCGGCTCTGAACGTTTGCGATGTTCGAAATTTCTGGCATGAACTGAACAGGGGGTTGTTTGGACCATCTCTAGTTGCCTATAGAAGATATAGGGTACTGAAGTTTGTCGCCATTTTACGGGTACTCACAAATTTACCGTTGGGTATCTATGTACTCAGTATAACCTCATCTTTTATATCTTATCAAAAATATGAGTAGTTTATTGCATTTGTTTTCCCTAAGATTCACTTTGGTGTGTTTTTCACTGAAAGTTTGCGTTTCCAAGACCTTTGTGGTAATATGGTGTAACATACAAAATTGGAAGTACCACCATTTTATTCTTTAGGGTACTATAAAAACTAGGGTGATTCCACGCAGATGGCTGTTGGTTTATATTTATAAGAATATGTAAAAACTGCTGCCACTACTGGTACAACTACCTGATCAGGTAGAGTCTGAAATGAAAAGCAGAGTTAGTTTCTTACCGGTAACTCTGTTTCCAGTAGTCTTCCAAGGCAGCCCTTGAGAGATGGAGCTCCTCCTCACAATCAGGAAACACATTGCCATTAATTTTTCCCTCCCTTTAAGAGGCGGTCCCTCAGGTCCCTGGTCAGTCATCCACGAGAACCGAAGGCCGGAATCTGAAATGATATAATACACAACACAACCCCATGAGGTTAGACATTTTAGGGTGGGATCGTGCTGCCTTGGAAGACTACTGGAAACAGAGTTACCGGTAAGAAACTAACTCTGCTTTTCCCCCAGTCGTCTTCCAAGTTAGCCCTTGAGAGGATAACCAAGAACTCACCAAATCTAGGGTGGGACAACGGCTTGGAGGACTTTCCTACCAAAAGCCTGATCCTGGCTGGAAATCAAATCCAGTCTGTAATGCTGAACAAAGGTCGAGAATCTTGACCAGGTTGCAGCCCTTCAGATTTGTTCTGGAGTGGCTCCTGCCCTTTCTGCCCATGAGGCTGCTGAAGCCCTTGTTGAATGAGCTTTAAGTTCTTTAGGTGGTGTAATTTCCATGACACTATAGCACTCTAATATGGCTGTCTTGATCCATCTAGCTATTGTCTTTTTGGACGCTTGTTTACCCTTTAGTTAGCCTGCGTATAAGACAAATAGGGCATCTGATGTTCTAAATTCATTAGTGACTTCTAAATATTGAAGTAGACACCTTCTGACATCAAGAAGACTTAGTTCCTGCTCTTTGCTGTTATTGGGTGAACTGCAAAATGAAGGCAAGACTATATCCTGGGATTTGTGAAAAGTTGACGTCACTTTTGGAGTAAATCCCGGATCTGTTTGAAGGACGATTCGATCGTCGTGAATCTTCAAAAAAGGTTCTCTAACGGATAGAGCCTGTATTTCCCCTATCCTACGTGCCGTTGTGATGGCTACTAGGAAAACTGTTTTAAGAGTCAATCTTAAAGATGTATCTTGTAGTGGCTCGAAGGGAGGTTTAATGATTCCCCTGAGGACCACTGACAAATCCCAAGTGGGACATTTTTGTATCTTGGGCTTTTTGTATTTTGCCAATGCCCTGCAAAAACGAGAGACCAAAGGGTCCTCTTGTAGTGTCCTTTCTAGATACACCGATAGCGCTGCAATTTGTACTTTCAAAGTACTGAGCGTTAACCCTTTATCAACTCCCTGTTGTAAAAATTCAAGGATGGTGGGTGTATCCATTTTTAGTCTTTTATTTTCAGTGCACCAACTGTTAAATTTTCTCCAGGTCTTTCTGTAGATGGCTCTGGTGTTTGGTTTCCTAACGCTCAGAAGCGTTGTCACCACCTTATCTGAGAGTCCTTTAGATCTCAAGAGGTCCTCCTCAGTAACCAGGCCGCCCATTTGAAACTCTCTTGTTTTAGGCCTGTCAGGGGTCCCTGACACATCAGGTCTTCCCTGTGAGGTAGAAGCCACGGCTCTGCTGCTGAGAGACTGAGGAGTTGAGAGAACCAGGTTCTCTTGGGCCAGTATGGTGCGATCAGTATCAGTTTCGTCTGTTCTTGTAGAAACTTCTTTACCACCCGCGGTATCAGATGAACCGGAGGGAAGGCATAGCATAGCTTGAAGTTCCAAGGGTTTTGTAGAGCATCTATCCCAAGAGGCTGATCTTGCTGGGTTAGCGAGAAGAAATGTTTCACCTGAGCATTCTTCCGAGAGGCAAACAGGTCTATGTTTGGCATTCCCCAGCGGGCTGTAATTTCCCTGAACACCTCCGGGTGTAATACCCATTCCTCTTGGGAGATTCTCCTGGCGGCTGAGGAAGTCCGCTACTTGGTTGTCTTCCCCTTTTAGATGGACTGCTCCTAGTGATAGCAGATTCCCTTCTGCCCACCTGCAAATTTGGTTGGAGATGTGGCTTAGGGATGGGCTTCTTGTGCCCCCTTGCTTGTTCACATAAGCCACTGCTGTGGCATTGTCCGAAAGAATCAGAATGTGACGACTTCTGAGTTGGTTTTGGAAAAACTCCATGGCCTTGGCTATCGCCATAAGTTCTCTCCAGTTCGAAGATGCCTTGGCTTCTTCTGGGGACCATCTCCCCTGAGCAGGTTGCCCTGCTAGGTGAGCTCCCCAACCCCAACTGCTTGCGTCTGTGGTCAATTTCTGTGAGGTCGGAAATGACCAAGCCAGACCCTGATTTAGGTTCGTGTGGATCCTCCACCACCACAGCGACCTTTTTACGGATGTCGGGAGTAAAACTGACATGTCCAGATCTTCTCTTTGGTTTTTTAAGAGAAATACTTGAAGTGACCTTAGATGGTATTTTGCCCACTGGACTGCTGGTATCGATGATGTCATCAGACCCAGAACCGACATCAGCTCCCTGATAGATATTGGGAGGTTTTTCTGTATTGAACTCACCCTCTTGATGAGGTTTTGGATTTTCTCCTCCGGTAGGGAAGTCTTCTGTTCTATGGAGTTGAGCAGATATCACAGGAACCGAATGTTCTGAGTGGGACACAGATTGGACTTTTCTACATTTAGAATCCAGCCTAGTGATTTTAACCACAGTTGAGCTTCTGTGAGGTCTTTTGTCAGCTGTGCTTTCAAAGGCGCTGCAAATAGTAGATCGTCTAAGTATGGTGTTACGGTCATCTTTTTTAACCTTAGAGGGGCCAGAGCTTCTGCTAACACTTTGGTGAATATCCTTGGGGATGAGGATAACCCGAAAGGAAGAGCTCTGCTCTGGAAATGATATTCCTTTCCCTCTATCTCCACTGCTAACCTCAGATATTTCTGCGACTCCTGTCGGATGGGAATGTGGAGATATGCATCTCGGAGATCCATGGTCGCCATGAAGGTTTCTGGTTGTAGAATGTTTTTGACCGAAAATATGGACTCCATGCGAATTTTTTTGTATTGAATCGCTTGGTTTAACGGTTTTAAGTTTAGTATTAACCGAAACTTCCCGGAAGGTTTTTTGATCACAAAAATGTGAGAGTAAAAACCCCTTCTTTTTTCCTTCTCTGGGACTGGAGTAAGGACCTTCTGGTCCACCATCTCCCCTAGCAACAGTGGAAGAGCCTTGGCTTTCTCTGGATCCCTGGGAAGTCTCGTTACTAGAAATCTCTCTGGAGGATGACAATTGAATTCCAGAGAGTAGCCCCTTGCGATAATGTCCAAAATAAATTGATTGGCTGTCGCCTTCTGCCATTGAGGTAGGAAGGTAGCCAGTCTTCCCCCTACTGGCACTCTGTTGTCATTGTTTGGCAGCTTGGTTAGAAGAGCCAAAGAGGACATTACTCTTTGGTTTCCCCTTGTGACCTGTCCAGTTTTTCTTAGGGTACTCTTTCTTTTCTTCTTGGGGACGATCTCTTCGCCCACGAAAAAACCTCTTTTGTGGAGGTTTTCGTTTTTCAGCCGGAAAGGCTTTCTTCCTGTCCGCTGTTCTTTCCAAGGCCTCGTCCAGGCCGGAACCAAAAAGCAAATCCCCAGTAAATGGGAGATTGCACAGCCTTGTTTTGGATGCCGCATCACCTGTCCAGGTCTTCATCCAAATCGCACGTCTTGCTGCAACTGCTAGTCCACCTGACCTTGCTGCTAGCTTGACTGATTCTGCGGATGCATCTGCAATATAACCAACCGCTTTGGAGAGAACTGGAAGTGTATTCAGAATCTCCTCCCTAGGCGTACCATTTTTAATATGGTCTTGCAGCTGTGAGAGCCAAAACTCTAAGTTTCTTGCCACGCAAGTGGTGGCTAGGGCTGGCTTCAGACTAGCGACACTTGTCTCCCAAGCTCTTTTTAGGATAATGTCGCCCTTTTTATCCATGCCATCTTTTAGGTGTCCCATGTCTTCAAATGCCAATGAAGAATTTTTTGAGACCTTAGAAAGTGGCGCATCCAATTTGGGATTTTTATTCCAAACTTCTTTTGGATCTTCACTAAAAGGAAATCGCTTTTTGTGACTGGCCGCAAAAAAAGGTTTCCTTTCTGGGTCTGCCCATTCGTTTTTCACGGTATCTGACATTACCGGATGAACTGGGAATACTTTGGATTTTTTCTTCCTCAGACCCTGGTACATCAGGTCATGTTTGGAAGGCAGTTCTTTTTCCTGCTCAATTTCCAAAGTTTCGTAAATGGCCCCAAGCAAATCATCCACGTCTTCTAGAGATAACTTGTATTTGGGTCCCTTTCTTTCTTCTCTCCCATCTTCCTGCTCTGAATCTGAGCTATCGGTAGCCATAACACTAGCTGTGCTGCTGCCCGCTCGCTCTCTCACCGACTCGTGCGACCCTGAGGCGACTTCTGATCTGGGTGAGGCCATGGGAGAGGAAACTCCAGTAGGAACTGCTGGAGGTTTAACTTCTGCGATAAACTTTTTGAGATCCTTAAAGGTGTTAGCCATATCATCTCTTACGGATCCAAAAATCTTCGCATAAACTGCATCTGACTGTTTTTCAATCAGTTTGTCAATGCATGTTTTGCATAGCGGCTCTGTGTTTTCCAAGAGCATCTTGGTATTACACTTTGCACACCGCTTCTTGGGAGTGGGCTTTGGCTCTTTAGGTGGTTTCACCTGTCAAAAGATAAACACAGGGGGACCCATGGCGGTGAGAAAAAAATACACACTGCACCAAACAATACTAAAGTGCACACCCAGTGACATTAGTAACCCCCTGGCCCCAGCTTGCTAGTGCACCATCACCACCTAGCTGCTGTCCCAATACAAAGGATACAAAGGTCACCCACTGGTGCCTACCTGCATCCTGCTGGTGCTTTTGCCTTCTGGAGCCTGGGCCGATGAAATCTCATCCTCTTCCAGCATCCCGGCTTGCTGTGGCGTTCGATACTGCCGTCTGCAGCCGCGTCCACGCTACTAGCACCAGCCGACCGTTCGAATTTCCCGCACCTTTAAGGGGATTGGACCAGCTTCCCCGGCGCACGCCGATTGCATCATTCCTACCCGGAAGTGACGCCCCGCGTCTTCCGGGTCAAGCGGCGTTCAGACGTGGGTACACACCCCCCCTGCTGACGCCGCCAAGGGAACGCAGCAATGGCGCCTTTCTCCTCACCTGGGCACAGAAGAAATTCGAACCCGGGACACCTCCTGCCCACAGCCTAAGGAGGGTTGCCCGTGGTCAAAGAACCGTCCTCCTCCACGCCAGTGATGCGGCTCCGGTAAGGTCCACTGACCCCCTGCCGCACAGAGACTCCACACAGTCAGCCCTGCTGACACACACTGCTGCACCTGCAGACACCTGTCCCGGTCAGCCCATGGGAGATGGAGCCCCCCCCTCAGGTCCTTTTGGCAACATGTCTCCTCCGGACGGAGGAAACACTAAGACTGACCAGGGACCTGAGGGACCGCCTCTTAAAGGGAGGGAAAAATTAATGGCAATGTGTTTCCTGATTGTGAGGAGGAGCTCCATCTCTCAAGGGCTGACTTGGAAGATGACTGGGGGAAAAGTGTTTAACAGTAGTAGGTGTTAGGCTTGTGCACAACGGAAAAATTCGTTCCGTTTCGGTTCGTTTCTTTCCGGTCCTGTTGATTCGTAATCATTCGTAATTTTGCTAGACGGGATTTTTCGTGTTCGGACTCATTCGTATTTTTGCAAGCGACATTTTTCGTTGAATTTTTTGTTGCTTTATAATTCGTACTTTCGGTACAGTACGTTGTTTTTCGTTGATTCTGGACACAACTCCTACTTTCGTAACTTTTTTTGGGTTCGTTGATTCGTAATTTTCTGTGTCTCTCTCACGACGACGCTGACTATTATGCCTAATGTGCTTCGAATGGATTTGTACTTTTCGAAATACATAGCGGTTATTTGTAACGATTCGAAATCTCGTATTTTACTTTCGTTTTTTACATGCGGCTATAGCCTCCGCCCCTGTACACCATTTTGAGAGGGAGTTCAGCACGGTGAAGGAGAAGCAGAGAGCAGAGCAGAGTGAGTGTTATTGTGTTTCCAATGGATTTGTACATTCGTAAGTTTTTTCATAACGAATTATGCCGAAGACATTCGGGCATTCGCTATTTTGCGGTATAATTTATTTCAGATTCGGTTTTATTCGTAATTGCTTTGTTCGGAAATTCGAATGCTTCCGAATGTCCGAAAGTTGCTAAATTCGGACGAATTTCGATTCGTTACGAAACGAATTGCACAAGCCTAGTAGGTGTGGCACTGTTCTGTTGATTTAAAACGTGTGGTTCCCTTTAAGTAAATATCTGGTGTTTGATTGGTTTAGTTTTTATACCTCCAAGTGCTGTTTTTATTTTGAACTTGCTCTTATTAAAGTGACAGGTGCTCTTAATTGATCAAAAATAAATGAATAGAACTTTACAGAAAATATCCTTGGGTAAACAACTTTGGTTATTTTCATAACCAGTGAATTATTTAGTTAATGCATTTCTAAAGTGACAGTGCTCTTTAAATAAATTGCCGACAATTTGATAAACCTTTGCTGTGCAAAAAAACATTTGTAGATTAAAGTGACCAGTGCTCTTTAAAAAATATACAGGTAAACAATTAGTCTTTGGTAAATGTAAATTCTCCTTGATTGGATACTCAATGGGTTATGTGATAGGTGCTCTTTAAATCGTGCAAATCAAAAATTCATGCTTGTGTTATAGTACTGCACTCACCAGAAAAAAACTCCCCTCTAGGGGGTATTACACGTTCACAGTATATGCCACTGTGTAGCAGACCCAGAGCCGTATCTTTTCTCTCCTTACTCATATAAAGATTCAGCCTCTCCGTTTCCTCCACATGCAGAGAAAAATTATCAATAGCACAGTACTATTTTCACTCTGTTTATTATGATCAAACAGCTGGAAATGTACTTACACTTTGTCTGCAAACAATAAGCATTTAGAAAAAGGAAGTCCAGGATGCCATGCGTTGTTCCGTGGCTTTGGCAGGAAGTGACGCAATGACGCTGGAAGCTCTGCCCAATGCGTTTCGTCAGCACAATGTCACCAGGAGCGGCGCCCATTCTTCTCTAGGGTGTCTGCTTTTAGAAAATATATAATGTTTGGGAGTTTTACATAATCTTCAGAGTGAAAAATTTTTTTTAAACATGTGTGCAAAAAAATGCAAAAATGGCTCCTGCAGCGAAAAGGGTAAAAAAGCTAACAAAATAATTAAAAGATGAAGGTTTAGTGCAGAATAACACTTTTAGTAGTGGAATAGTTCATTGTGATGGATATCTGTACATCAGCCCACAAAGAGGGACAACTGAGGAGGAAAGAGGGGAAAGGGAACAGAGAGATTTGGTTTCAAAGAAGGGACAGTTGGGAGATATGCTTTTCTAATCCCTTTCCACTCTATCTTAAACTTGACTTAAAGCCTGGTACACACACAATTTTTTTTTTCTGGGTTGCACAAAAAAAAAAAACTGACAGCTCTGACACTATACTAACCATGCAAGGTTAGTACAGCGATTACCCCCGCCAAGCTATTGAGTTCTAATGACTTGTACACACGATCAGAATTTTCGATGAAAAAATAAAAAATACTTTTTTCATCGGAAATTCCGATCGTGTGTGGGCCCCATCTGACTTTTTTCCATCGGTGTTTAGAAATAAAACAGGTTTTATTTTTTTCCAATGGAAAAAAAAACCGATAGGAAATTCCTATCGTCTGTGTGGAACTCTGACTCAATTAAGTCGACGCATGCTCGGAAGCATTGAACTTAATTTTTCTCGGCTCGTCGTAGTGTTTTACGTCACCCGCGTTTTGGACGGTCGGAATTTGGTCTGACAGTGTGTATGCAAGACAGCTTGAACGGAATTCCGCCGGAAAATTCCATCGGATTTTATCCCATCGGAAATTCCGATCGTGTGTACAGGGCATAGGAGGGGGACGCCCCTACCGCCCATTGGCTGAGATCGCTGATCGGGCAACGCTCGGCTGCTGGTTTTCCAGCATGCTCGTCCGACAGAAGCTGGCCAAACGGCTGGCTTCTGTTGGACAGACTGACATACACACGTTGATTTTTTTTTTGAACCGGCAAATGTCTCCCAACATTCTGCCTGTGTCTGCCTTGCAAGACTTTAATTCTGCCTTAAAGTTCTACTTTAAGCAAGTAAATTATTAGGTTTTAAATGTACATATTGATAAAACTATGCGGGGCAATTGTTTACTCCTTTTATCCTAGTTCTGAAATGTAATTTTATATGGATAAGCAGCTCTAAATTGACCAAGGACACATAGTGAACAGAATATGGCACATTCTGAATTTTAAATGGGTTTGATCAAAAAACATGACTTCACCTTCATTAATGCAGAACCAACAGTGCTGTCTTTGGGGAGAGGAAGGAACAGCCGGAGAACAGGCTTTTCAGAGATAAAAAATAATAATAATATATGATTATACTTTTAAATAGAATTTACAAATATGCCACCTTAACTTTACATGTTAATCAACTTTTAGTTTCATGGTCGTGGTTTACATGGGTCAGAATAGAAAGTCACCAGCTTATGTGAAGATAAGGACACTCAGGATTTTCACTATTGCCCCCCCCCCCACCCTCTAATCACAACAGACACAGAATATAGATCTTAGAATTATACACCATACCACCAGGGCCGGATTTATATTCCCTGCCCCTCCTGGGCCAACGGTCTTGTGCTGTCCCCCCCTTCACCTGCTGTAGAACCAACAGCTAGACCTAGACAGATAGACTACTGGCAGTTACATTTGAGGTGTATGGACTTAAAGTGGGTTATATGGGTGGCTGCATGCCGCCCCCGTCATTCGTGCTGCAATATGGCCTATGTTGGCTATGCAGAAATGCGGTCCTTATTGATACCTTCCAATTTCCAATTTCCGTGCCGAGTTTCATAATGCTTTGTCTGCCCTATTCCTCACTGCTAGTTAAAGCGGTATTAAACCCCAAACCAAAAAGGGAGAAGGGAAAAATGGGGGGGGGGGGTGTGGAGAGGAGGGAAGAGGGGGGGTTAGAGGGGGAACCAGGGTGTGTAAGGAAGGGAGGGAGAAAAAAAAAGAATTTCCATTCTTCCCTCTTGTCCCATTCCCTTGAGTAGGGACCCCAAATTTATATCAATCTCAATCTCAGTTCTTTTCAGGTGTAATTACCACTCTCATCTTGTATACTTAATTGGCAATGACTATATGCAAACAATCTCTTCCTGTTGGGGGCATGCAGAACCAACCCACGGGTTCCCCAGGCTTGATCTCCATCAGGCCAGTGCCAATTTTCTTACAGGTGAATCTTTGAATTTTCAAATATCTACTGCCTCATGTTTTTCTTGATTTAAATTTGTGCAAAATTTACAGCACAGGCTGCATATGCAGGTGTTTTCAGATGCTCGCTCCCTTCCTCCCTCCCACACTCTGTCATGGTGCATACCACAAGCTTTATTGGGTTCTTAATAGGTTCTAGTTGGTAAACCATATAAACCATTACCGTAAACAGACACAGAACAATTGTGTTATTACTAGATAATATTGTTAGAACATTCAATTAATTTTTTCATATCGATATGAATTTGTGTGTTAATAACTCATTTGTATATTATTACAGTATTTACATAATTTGTGTTATAATGCAAGGCCCTGATGAAGCGGGTAAGCCCGTGAAAACGCGTAGGAAATTTCTTCGGATTCCGCTGCCAGGTTAATCATACCCTGGACAACCAAACTAACTGTTTAACAAATGTTTTGTCATCTTCTCTTTTTTAAATGAAACTATATGTATGTGCAAAATAAAGATTTGTTTATTTTCTCCAATTTACTAGTTTTGGCATTCATTAGACCCCACAAGATACATGCAAAGTCCCACTTATTTTTTTGTTATGCAGTACATACTTTTTTCGGGATGGTACCTTGGTTAGGTCATAATTATCCCACATTCATCGCCCATATCTCCTTATTTTGACTTTTAATATAAAGGACACTTACCTGTCCAGGGATCCCGTGATATCGGCACCTCAAGCTGACCTGTCTATCGGCTTCGGGTGCAGGCGCTGGCATCTTCACTAATGGAAACAGGAAGTGAAGCCTTGCTTCCTACTGCGCATGTGTGAGTCGCACTGCGCTTTCTGAATGGTCCTGCTGTCTTCTGGGACATGTGTGTGTCCCAGAAGGCAGCTTGGGGTGGGGGGGGGTGGGGGGAGAGGCCAGAAGTTTTGGAGATCGCCGCACACTGATTGTGGTGGTAGTACCCAGAAGTGGAAGCGGGTACCTGGTTTTTACCCCTGAAAGGTGACAAATGTGGCAGCAAAGGGGGGGAGCAAACAAGCGGAGCTTCCCCTTTTTAGGTGGAGCTCCGCTTTAGGGCCTCCACCTATCCCCACCCTTTGACTGCACAGGATAGAAAGCCAATTTCTCAGCTCCTATTAACATGCTCCTTGCATCTCAACACAATTAATTGATTCACTGCGCTGCTTCTATCTCCACCTCTCTGAGCTCTGCTATTTAGATTGTACAGTATATTGAAAGAGGCTGCTGCAAAGTCTAGTTCAGATACCTAGAGTGTTTGCATTTAAAGACATTAACCAATTAAGGACCGAGCCTCTTTCTGAAATTTGGTGTTTACAAGTTAAAAACAGTTTTTTTTGCTAGAAAATTACTTAGAACCCTCAAACATTATATATATTTTTTCTAACACCCTAGAGAATAAAATGGCGGTCGTTGCAATACTTTTTGTCACACCGTATTTGCGCAGCGGTCTCACTTTTTTGATTTAAAAAATAAAACAGTAAAAGTTAGCCCATTTTTTTTAGATTGTGAAAGATAATGTTACGCCAAGTAAATTGATACCCAACATGTCACGCTTCAAACTTGCGCCCGCTCGTGGCATGGCGACAAATTGTTACCCTTAAAAATCTCCATAGGCGACGTTTAAAAAATTCTACAGGTTGCATGTTTTGAGTTACAGGGGGGGTTTAGGGCTAGAATTGTTGCTCTCACTCCAACGATCGCAGCGATACCTCACATGTGTGGTTTTAACACTGGTTTCATATGCGGACGCTGCTGACGTATGCGCTCGCTTCTACGCACGAGCTCGTCGGGACGGGGCGCTTTAAAAAAATATGTTTTTTTCTTATTTTACTTTATTTTGACAGTTTTTTTTTTTTTTTTTAATTGGGTCACTTTTTAACCTATTACAAGGAATGTAAACATCTCTTGTAATATAAAAAAGCATGACAGGTCCTCTTAAATATGAGATCTGGGGTCAAAAAGACCTCAGATCCCATATTTAGACTAAAATGCAATAAAAAAATAATAATATCCCTTTAAGAGCATTGGGCGGAAGTGAAGTTTTGACGTCGCTTCTGCCCTGCAATGATATGGAGACGGGTGGGGGCCATCTTCCCCTCACTCGTCTCCATACCCAGGCAGGGACAACATCCGATCGCCTCCGCCGACAGCTCCGGTAAGCCCTTTCCCACCGCCGATAAAAGTGATCTTGCGGCGTATCTGCCGCAGAGACCATTTTTATCTGAAAGCGGACCGCCTGCTCTTGAAGAGGGTACCGGGGTTATGGTAGCTAGCTGCTACCATAACAATGGTAATCCTCTTCAAAGTAGCGACCTGCGGTGGGCGGTCCAGGAGTTGTTAAAATGTTTTAGACTTGAAGTGGGTAAAGCAAGCCAATGATCGACTGTTTAGTAAAAGTGATCCAGGTGGCTCTACAGCTGTCCGATCACTTTTACAGAAGTGAGAGTGGCACGATTTTATTCTACAGGGCCTCTGCTTTCAGAAAATATATTTGATTTAAAGTAAATTTCCAACAACAAAATGCTGATTTAACATGTATGTGAAAAAGGAACATGAAAATGCTACAATGGGCTTTCTTGAAACCCATGAACAATACAAATGTGAAATGATAAAATCAAATTTTAACACATTATAATAACACTTTAGAGTTGGGTTAAAACATACACTGTGACCCCTCAATACTGGAGAATTTTGTTACACAAACAAGAATTATGTAAACCCTCTTAAAACCTGTCTCACACCGTTTTTTGGTGCTTTTTGCAGAAACGCACTACAGTCAATTTAACATAGTTATCTTCTCAACCAATCTCAGAAATCTTGGAACAATTCCATATACAAGATGCAAAGGAAATGAAAACTCCTATGGAACTAGGCGATCACAGTAATAAAACAGAAAACTTGCTACCCAGCTATGACATGTATCGCAGAGCAATCGGTAAGCTGCTATATGTTGCCACTGTGACAAGCCACAGCAGTGGGCATACTATGCAGGAAAGTCTCATCTCCCTGTCAGCGTGATTGAAAAGCAGTAAAAAGAGTGATGCAATACCTCAAAGGAACAATTCAGATGAAGTTACAGTTACCAGCAACATCCAATCCAAAACTGGTCGGATATGTGGATGCTGATTGGGCCGGGAACTGCACAGACCGCAAATCCACAAGTGGATTCATCTTCCAGTATGGCAAATTAACCATGAGTTGGTCTACTCGAAAGCAAGCAATTGTCGCTCTATCTTCAACTGAAGCAGAGTACATTGCAGCAGCACACGCTTGTCAAGAAGCAATATGGATTTGTCAACGTTTTGTAGACATTGGGATAGACATGTCAAATCCAATTCCCATTTTTGAAGACAACCAGGGATGTATAAAGCTTACGCAATCAGAAAGGGTCAATCCTAGAACCAAAAACATTGATGTCAAGTATCACCTACTGAGGGACAATCAAGAGCAAGGTGTTATTGACATTCAATTCTGCCCGTCAGAGGAGATGACTGCCGATGCACTCACCAAGCCTTTGTTGAAGGAACGTCATAGTTATTTCCAGAAGAAGCTGAAAATAATTTGACAAAAGCACATGCTGTTGAGAAGGGGTGTTGAAAGAACAACAGCAAGCAATATAAAGTTGCTTTTGTACTGTGAACAATACTTTATGCATTATACCTATCTATTCTAGTAGGTGGCACTGCAGTGTAATAATGTGTATTCTATGGTAATGTATTTAGAGGAAGTACCTTCGTTCCTAAGTGTGTGTAGTTGTATCCTCCGGTTTCCTGTTCCATGATAAAGACATGTTCTGCCATTCTCCATAAAAGTAAAGCCGTTTTCAGTATCCAAGAAGCTTTCAGTGCATTATATCAATACTCTGCACAATAGGTGGCACCTCTAGGGGTCACTCCTAAAGGACGTCCAGAGGTTTTCAAAGTCTGGGTTCCATTAGGATAGACCGTAGCTTGGACCTGTATAGGACACTGCAGCTTACTATACGCATTACACAAAAGTGTACACACACAAGCGCTGGTGTGCAGAATTCAGTGCCCAAAGCAACAAAATACAGGCCTTCCCCATGGCGTGGGTTCCAGGTATGGCTCCTAAAATGATACCAAGGTTGCACCAATCCAGATGCACTGCTTCTGTTGTGATATTAAAAGACAGTGAAGGAATTGACTGAGGAATCAGAAGTTAAAATTATAAACTAGTTAAGCTAAGAGCGATTTCTCCGTAAGGAGAAGAGTCCATCACTTTATGACACTAGCAATAAACTGAGGACTTATGGAATGGGGTATGGTTATAGGGCATCAAGGGGGCATTGCCTCAGAAACTTGCGAGTTTCCAATCACTTGAAGGTATGAGTCTATAATCCAGGGTCTTCAAATACTCAGCCTGTGTCATGTACACTATGATTAAGATAAGCAGTTTTCCTATTGGGGATCCTAGCAGATTTCTGGGAAGAGGACACCAAGCAAGGTATTATTTTAATATTTAATATTATTTTTAACCAGTTGTATTTTGAAACTTTCATATTGACATACTGACAAACCAGTAAGGGTAGTTTGCCCCTCTCTTGATCCCTGTTAGCCCCAGGGCTTTTTTATGGTAATCCCTCTCATAGACCCTGTGCCTGTACCTGTCAAGCTGCAAAGTTTACGCTCTCATGGCATGTGGATAGTGGGTAGTAATTCATTCAATTGAAAAAATAAGTGCTGGAATGGTTCAGCATTGTAGAAAGTGCTGCCCTTTTATATCATGTTACTCCTTTGCAATTAAAATTGCAATATCGCAATTCAAACCATTAAAGTCCTATTTTGGAAGTCTTTTTATTTGTTCTTTTTGCTTTACTTTAAGGCACGTTGAGACTTTCACTTACTTTCTAATGTGCTTCTTTGAATCAAAGTACAATCCTTTAGAGAAAATCATCTTCTTATGGCTGTAGACGCCAATAAAACAATTTTCAAAACGTACCACATTTCTCTCTTTATATACCAAATGCCATGGATTCCAGGGCTACTTTAGTGTCTTTCAAATGGCATCAGTGTACTTATAATCCCTATGTTGTTTGTTTGCCTTACCTTGTTATGATGGGCTCACATGTTGTGGCTGAACTTTGTGTCATGGCTGTTCGATTCCATTTGGTCCATTGCTGCAATTAGCCTGTCCCTATTCACTAAAGGGATACAACGTCTTGTTCCAGATCACAAAGCATCCAATGCTTCACAGTAAATGTCAGTTCACACACTATAGACAGAGGTCATGCATTAACCTATGCAGGGCCATACCACATGTCTCTTGTTTGAACACAAAAACAAACTTCTGACACAGATATGTGAATATTTGCTACTATAGAGACTGTGCATAAAGGCCAACAACTGACACAATGAAACGACATGATCACTGCACAGGTCAAAAACACAAGGTACAGGTAGAAAGGTTGTGGGAAGTCTGCCTGCATCCACTTTTCTCCAGTGTGGTATGTTGTTCAGAGGGATCAGTGATTAACTATGAAAAGTAATAAAACAAGTAATCTGGTACAAAGCACAGCTAATATGAGGGTAAATGTGGATTTTTTTTTTACCCTATTATTAAAAGATGCATTTAATCTAAATTCAGGGGAAGAGCTACAAGGGAGCATATTAATTTATGACCATTTGTAAGGTAAGATACTGATGTTGAATGAGAAGACCTGGTTCACAATTGGCATTCTAAATCATCCCAAAGGTGTTTAGTAGAGTGGAGGACAGGGCTCTATGCAGGCCACTGAATTTCCTCCAAACCAAATTCATCAAACCATGTCTTTAAGGGCTAGTTTACAACTGCTTCAAAACCTGGCTTCGAACGCGCTTTGTCAAAGCTCTTGTCACTAAATAAAGTGTTTAGCTTACAGACCTGTTTACACCTGCTTTTGCTCGGTGCTTCAATGGGGCTTTAAACAAGCTTTGCCATAGACTTCTATGGAGGCTTTGAAGATGCTTTGAAGCATCACTGAAGCTACATGGGGTATATTTGTTGAAGCGAAGCCGAAGCAAAGCAAAGCAAAGCAAAGCAAAAAGGAGGTGTAAACAGGACTGTAGGCTAACCATTTTATTTAGTGACAGGAGCTTTGACTATTGTTCAGAGAGCTTTAACAAAGCCTGCCCGAAGCCTTGTTGAAGCCGAAGCAAGTGAAAATGAGCCCTAAGGCTGGATTCACATCTATGCATTTTTAGTGCTTTTTGCATTTTGCAGACTTGCACTACAGAACGTGTTCCATAGGAAACCATGTTAAATAGACTGTAGTGCAAATCTGCAAAAAGCACAAAAAACACATAGGTGTGAATCCAGCCTAAGAAGCTGGTTTTGTGCACAGAGAAGCAAAATAGCCTTTTCCAAACTCTTACCACAATGTTGGAAGGGTTTCGTTTCCTAAAATATTTTGAATACTGTAGGATTAAAGCCTCGTACACACGAGCAGATTTTCCACAGACAAAGCCTCTGACTTTTGTCTGAAGGGCATTGGCCAAAAACTTGTCTTGCATACAAACGGCACACAATCACGAACGTACGTTGTTTTTCAGCTCTTGCGTGCCACCCTTTGGGCACCTTCTGCGAATGTCGTGTTTGGTGAGCATTGATTCTGATAGACTTGTGTACACACGCTCGTAAAATCCGACAACAGACCGTTGTTCACAAAATGTTTTAAAGCCTGCCATCCTTGTATGCAGAAAATCTGACAACAATTGGAGCATACAAACGGTTGGATTTTCCGCCAACAGGCTGTCATTACACAATTCCCGTCGGAAAATCCGAACTTGTGTATGAGGCTTTACAGTACCATTTACTGGAAATTAGGCGGTTGTCCTTAGACTTTTCTGGCCATAGGTTTTGTGATCCGGGGCGCTCAAACTTTTTTCCATATAGTGTTTGGGACTTGCTATGTTGTTTTATTTCAGAGGGTGCATGTTCTAAAAGTGTCAGTCATCTTCGCCTCACTTTTTAGTGTGTCACTGCCCTGTAACAAGTATGAATTAATCAGGAATGTTAACACCTGACATTCATGTATGTTTCAGGTCCCAGCTCACAGCGAAGGAAGGATAGGAGCTAAAGAAGTTATGATTTAAGACCCCTTTCACACTGAGGCAGTTTTCAGGCATTTTGGCACTAGAAATAGTGCCTGTAAAAGCGCCTGAAAACTGCCTCCGGTGTGCTTGCGTGACGTTCAGAAAAGTCCTGCAAGCAGCATCTTCGGGGCGGGTTGGGAGGGCTTCCAAAACGCCACTGCATATTGCAATGAATGGGCAGCGCCTGAAAAGCACTTCGGAAGCACCACAACACGGGAGTTTTTAACCCCTTATTTAGGATTAAAAGCGCGCCGCTAGCGGCCATGGCCCCAGTGTGAAAGGGGTCTAAAAAACAAGTCAACTTCCATGGTATGATCTAAGAGGTTCCTTTTAGGTTACATAACAGGAGATAAAAGCTGTCTCACACAAGGTTGTGGATCTCCTTGCGGCACCATTTTAAAGTATGCTAAATCTCGAGACACCCAGTTCTAAAATGTAAAGATTGTAAATGTTACTTATCAAGAGAAAAACCTGAGCCTGGGACAATCCACACAACTACCTTGTAGAAATTAACTTCACATAAGAAGCCCCCCTTTAAATCAGAAGTCACCCTTAATGTCAGAGTCCCCCCTCTACATAAGAACCCCATAACATCAGCATCACCCCTATACATGCGTCCTCCCACCACAGAGGCCCCAATCACACAATCCCCTCTTCACAGCAGAGCCCTACATTTCGGCTCCAGCAGCACAGCAGAGGGTTGAGCTGGTGGACTTCTATCTTCTCCTGAATGCTGCGGGCGGCGTTGCATGTATTGGCATGGTGCAGATGAGCTGGGTACTATCACCAAAACAATGAGTAATGCTGTGTGTCCTGGTCTTAAAGCTCCATTGATTGTTTTGGTACTGGCGGCTGGCCCACCTGCACCATGGTAACTCATGGCGTTGGGTAAAGCAAGTCTCACGCTTCTGAAACCAAAAAAGAACCCAGATGGCTCCCTGATTGAGAAGAGCTGTAGTTTTGTACAAAATCCTCCTCCTATTAAAAAATAGGAACTTTTCCTCAGTTTCACATACTGTACATGATTTCATGTGGCGTTACCTTCAGTGCACAGACAAAATGTGTGTGTGTGTGTATATATATACACACACACACACACACAAGTGGGCAAACGTTTTATGCAGGTGTGAAGAAATGCTGTAAATTAAGCAAGCATACGTTCAGAAAAATATAATTTAATTGTTTATTTTTTTATCAAATTTACAAAGTGTTCTTCTGTTGATTTACTTTTCATTTTGTTTACTGATAAAAATAAACTATTAAATCATAAGCCAGGCACAGTACTAATGCATAGCTATTTCCCCTCTAACTACTGCTCAAACTTACACCCAAATGGCCTCACTACAACCATTTCCCATATCTAATGAATCTCTACACAATACCAACAAACCCTGGCTACAACCGAATGTACGTTATATACTCCCTCAAGGCATTACCCGCTAGCGAACATGAGAATGTATAGAATTACATATCGGGTCCATATACCTCCACACGTAAAAACGTATGTTAAAGTGAATGAATGTAACGGTGTGCTGTAGCTTTACAAATTCTCACTGTATAACTGTTGTTCATGATTTCTGTGAATGCTTTCTTTTTTACCTTTAAATAAAAATTCACTTGAAAAAAATAAACTATTAATAACACTTCCATTTCTGAAAGCATTCCAAATTTACTGCATTTTTTCACACTTAAATTATTTGCTTTTACACAATACTGCATATATGTGTGTGTTCCCTGCAAAGAAAATATTGAATACGCGCCCCTCCAAGAGAAACCGAAAATCCTGCAGAACCCAACACTTCTGCGATTGTCAGATACCTGGTCCTCCACTGCGCTCAGTGGTTCAGTCTGCCAACCCCTATTGTGTCCTGTAATGATGTAGGCACTGGTGGGAGGAACAGTGCGTAGTTGGAAGACTGGGAAAACAACAATGCTGAAAGTTTTGTATTCTGCAGGATCTTCAGTTGGCAGTTTCTCTTCATTACAGTAGAGGTCAGAGGAGCAGGCAGTGGTAGAGGCGAGTATTCCATTTACTTTGCAGGAAAAAATTATTTCAACAGTGACCAAGTGCCTTCAAGTGTTACTAAACCCACAACAGTAAAATCAGTCTGTAAATGCAGTAAAGCATGCGTGTTATACTCACTGTGTAATCTAAGGGGTTAACTCTGCACATTGTGTAAAAAGGCTGTTTAATTCTGTCTTCTCCCCTTCTTCCACACACCCCAATCCATCTCCTGATAATACAGAGCTTTGGGGACACTTTGCACATGCTCCGTTTGGTGTGTATTGCTTGTGATCAGCGCAGGGCCAATCTGCACTGTCCAGACAGAGGGTCAGGGGTCCTGCAGTCAGAAGATTGAAAACTCCTCCTACAAGCTTTAACCAGTGCTCAGCCAGACACTGATAGAAGTCACAAGACTGCTATATAGGGCTGATGAGAAAATCTATTTAGCCATTTATATTTACTAAAATAATTGCATTTCCATATTTTGTGTACTGTGGGAGACCAGATATAGTGAATGCGGGGTCCTGGGTTTAGTAATATTTAACATTTTGTATTCTAGTTTTAGAAAGAAGACATGTAGGAAAGCACGTTAAAATAAAAAAACAAAAAACAGCGTTTGCTACAATACTCACCTTCAGTCTGAATAATTACTCCTAGGACTTTCTCTTCTCTGCTGTATGCTGCCAACCGTTCCAGGTTGCATGATGACCTGAGTCATTTTAACCCATTTCTTCAGAACGCTGAATGTCATGGAACCGCCCCAGGTCACGTCATCACACAGCCTGGCTTCAGAGTGCTACAGCACAGAACACTGTTTTGCAGTAAGGAATGCCCCCTACAGGCAGATGAGAAAGACCTCATGACCTTATTGGACTGGTGAAAAAAAAAATCTTAAAAAAAAAAAAAAAAGGAATGTATCCTTTTTTTTTTTTAAATGAGAGGAGTGGGTGTGTTCTACATCTAGAATTAAGTCTTAAAATTTGACTCTAAGTGGTTAAATTACTAAAAATAGAGTGTGTAAAATCTGGTGCAGCTGTGCATAGTAGCCAGATTCTAACGTCAGCTTGTTTAATTAAGCTTTGACAAAAAAAAAAAAAAACACGTCTAACTATGCTTAAAGCTCTATTGACATCTAGGAGTTTGTGGCCCTTTTTATGCTCTAAGCCTCAGCTCTAAAAACACCCAATAAGACAAATCCCATTAATTTCAATGGCCCGTGTTTACATCTCAGCTTTCTGTTGCCTAAAGCAAAACATCTGTCGACTCAAAAAAGTACAGGAGCTTCTTTTTTGGCAGATTACAGGCGTTTTAATTCTTTTACATATGTGACCTTTTGAACTTCAAAAACGCATGTACAAAAACGTCAAGCACTTGGGCGTTCATTAAGTTTAATGGCCAGAAAAAAAAAAATATTCTGGCAAATGACAGGAATAAATGCCCAAGGACATTTACAATCACTTATGCCGCGTACACACGGCCGTTTTTCCCGTCTAAAAAAACAACATTTTTCCCATTTGACGAGAAAAACGATAGTCTGTGGGCTTTTCTGACGAAAAAAATGGCATTAAAAATGACGAGAAAAATTAGAACATGTTCTAATTTTTCTCGTCGTTTTTTTCGACATGTTTTCCGCGGCAGTGTTTCCCATAGGGAAACACTGCCGGGGAGCCCACACACGGTCGTTTTTTTCGACCAAAAAAAAAATGACATTTAACACGGCCGTGTGTGAGGGGAACAAGCTGTTCCTCGTTTTTAACGTCGATTTTTTCGACGGTGTTTTCACCGTCGAAAAAAACAATCGTGTGTACGCGGCATTAAAGTGGAGTTCCACCCAAAAGTGGAACTTCCGCTTTAAGTACCCCTCGCCCCCTTACATGCCACATTTGGCATGTAATTTTACCTTAGAGAGGGACTTCCTGTCCCACTTCCTCGTTCAGTCTTCAGGCCGCCTAGGCGACTCCTCCCTCTAGGCGATCTTCTGGGACACACGACAGGTCCCAGGAGATCGCCTGTTCACTCCGAGAGCGCAGAGCGACTCGCGCATGCGCAGTGCATGCCCGGCCGTAAAGCCACAAGCTGTCACGGCCGGGTGCCCACAGTTCCAATGTTAAGTCCAAAATATGAGCCTGGGCCCGTCTACCACTAGGGGTTTGGGGCCGGGTAAACCTCATCAAAATGGTCCTCCTACCCAAGATACTCGATGTTCTCTGCCACTCCCCGGTGTACTTACCCCTGAAACATTTTAAATCCCTTGAGGCCCTTCTCAAACATTTTGTGTGGGGAAACAACAGACACAAGGTAGCTTGGCAGGTGCTTAAAAACCCCACAGACATGGGGGGCACCGCCCTCCCTGATTTTAATCTCTACTATATCGCGTCACAATTATCCCAACTGTACCATATTGACAAGACGGACAAGGAGCGGTTTTCTTCAGCTGCTCTGCCCGAGGTGGGCTCGGCGCACTGAGGACTCAATCTACGCGCTGGCGATGGGCTCTAATGGTGCGGGACAGGAAGACGACAGACTCTGCTATATCACTACAGACACATATGGGACCTAGCTTCTGCCAAGCTAGGGATACCAATCTATAATGACTACACTCCATAATGGCACAATAAAACTCAGTCAGAATTTCTGCAACTGCCTGATGTGGACCTATGGTCTAACCATGGTATTCTCTACATGCACCAACTGTTTGCCGACGGAACCCTCAAAAAACTTTCCCCATGCTTAGTGAAGAATTCTCAATCCACAGATACATGCTCTTTCGATTCTTGCAGGTGAGACACGTGGCCCGGGCTCAGTTTTCGGAGTCCACAATGCAGTCTGCCCCTAATCCACTTATGGCCATAGTCAAAAAGTACTGACCCCCGCAAATTGTCATCGGACTTCTACAGTATGCTCACTACCCCTGTTTCCACCAAGTTGGCATATAAACGCAAACCTAGGATGAAGAATGGGAGGAGGCGCTAGAATCCTGCAAGGCTGTCTCCCCCAAGCTCTCCGACAGATTGACTCAAATTTACATTATCCATCAGGCATACCTCACCCCCCTACGGGTTTCCAGATATAGAAGCACCCAATCTACCCTTTGTCAGATGTGTGGGACGGAGGTGGGTACGTTCTTTCACTTACTATGGTCATGTCCCAAAATACAGGGCCTGTGGGCGCAAGTTGTAACCTTCCTGCACGACCACATGGGCTCTCCGGTCACGTTAGACCCAAAACAATGCCTACTCGGGGTGCTCCCGGGTACCATAGACAAATACACGAAGACGTTCCTGCATGAGACCTTGTTCTCGGTGCCGAAGGTTATTGCCCGGCAGTGGATGCGACCCGTGCCCCCTAGGTTGGTGGAGTGGAAGTCAATATTAATTTACCATATAAAAAGGTTATATACATTAACAGGGAATGCCCAACCAAATATGACAAAATGTGGAATCGTTGGCTACAAGACTCTGATTCTTGCACGTAAGGCATCTTGGGTCTGTGTTGCCCGAAGGGTGACTTGCCCCTAGCCGGGTATGTTGTTACAGGTCTAGACGACCTCCATGGTTGGCACCAGATACTGATCTTTTTCTGTTCTTTTTCCCCATATGTTTATTATTCACGACACCAGCCTTGAACTGTCTGTATTATGATTACTGTACACCCTCATGTTATCATTTACACTGGATGTAATAACTTGTATGCACTTTTTGTCATAATAAATCTGGTTAAAAAAAAGTCAGCAGCTACACTTTTTGTAGCTGCTGACTTTTAATAAACTAAAAATAGCCTGAAACTCCGCTTTAAAGTGATTGTTTTATTTATTTTTCAAACAAGACTTTACAAACATGTTATACTTGCCTGCTCTGTTGCAGTGGATTTGCACAGAGCATCCCAGATCCTCCTCTTCTCGGGTTCCTCTTAGCTGCTCCTGGCCCCTCCTTCCTGTTGTGTCCCCACAGCAAGCAGCTTGCTATGGGGGCACCCGAGCCAAGCTGCAGCTCTGTGTGTCAATTCAGACACGGAGCTGCAGGCCCGTCCCCTCTCTCTTCTGATTGGCTAACTGACTTTAATTGACAGCAGCGGGAGCCAATGGCACCGCTGCTGTGTCTCAGCCAATCAGGAGGGAGAGTCTCGGACGGCCGAGGGACTCGCGGACATCGCTGGACAGAGATGGAGCTCAGGTAAGTATTAGGAGGCTGCTGCACACAGAACGCTTTTTATCTTAATGCATAGAATGCATTAAGATAAAAAAAAATCCGCCTTTACAACTCCTTTAAATGTCCCTAAATGCATTTGCAAAAACACAGCATTAGGCCTGCTTTTGGTGCTGCTTTTCTCGTGCCAGGAGAAAAACATTTATAAGAGCCGGGTAAATGCTCAGTGTGTATAAGGCCTTAGCTGGCCATAGATGGGTAGAATTTGGAATAAAAATTCTTAGGGGAAAAAATGCTCTAAGAAAGTTTGTTAATTTTTCTAATCATTAGTGGGTCAACACGATGTTTGTTTTCGACCACAGTGACAGGAAAATTCTAAGGAGCAGAATGGAAAAATTTCTGGAATGAATGAATTTCTAACAGTGTAAGTGGTTTTCGTTCAGTAAAATCCATTCGTTCCCAATCAAAAGAAATCTTTCAAAAGACATTAGAAAGTTCTGAGAATTGTGTATGAATTTTCAGCCAGCTGAACAAAAAAATAAACCTGAAGCGATTCCCCCATCCACATAGTCAGTGTAAAAGCGTTCATCCTCCCTGCTGTGTCGTATTTTGACAGCGAGGAGACCACCTTGCCTTCCTGTTGTCAGAATAAACAGATATAAGATCGGCTGCAGAGCTCATTGAACTGAAATTTTCCAGCAGTCCAATCTGTGAGAGGTCGATAAATAGATTGACTTAACATAATCGGGAATGGCCATGCATGTCTTGAAATTCGGCTGGTTCCAGCTGAGCCTTGATTCATGTATGGCCGGCTTTAGCCTAGGTTCATACTAGTGCTGCTGCATAATAATATATTTTTCAGTACATTTTTTACACATGTTTTAGATGCACTGTCATGTGGGTTGTTTTTTTTTTGTAGTAGACAGCACAAAACCCTGCCCAAAAACACACGTCAGACACTTTTTCATGCGCTCTAATCAGACTCCATGGGACCAAAAATACACTACTATGTACCAAAAGAAGCACCTACACCTTTTCAAAAATTGCACTGCACCATGTAGCATTGATGTGGATGGTACCGCAAAGAATATTGTGATTTTCATTGTCATACATTTCAGAGCGATGGCAGATGCAGGAGAAAACATACTAGTGTGAACAGAGCTTTTTGCCATCCAATGTATTCAAAAGCCACATCTTCACTCTGCAGCCTCAACGAGTATCTGACCGTTGGGTAAGTCAATTACTTACTTCTCTGCTAGCTGCTGTGGTTCCTTCCACTGGTTTCTACATCCTGTAGGGATCACAGCAGCCAGAGGGGAGCATGTATTCTACACATACGGAAAAGTAAAATATTATGAGTGGTTAGGGAGTGGAGAAACACTGGCATTTTCATACATTTACATTTTTTTTTTCTTTACAGGTGATCTCTATTCAGGCCTCAGGTATAACATAAAAATTAAGGGACATAATAAAATTGAATGCAGTTTCATACTGTAGGCACAGCAGAATCTGTGCTGTAATGCAGGAAATTGCATAATCCTTAGATGCAAGAACGAAAAGCTCCCCGTTACCATTTTAATAGGTTTATCACTGCATTTAGGCCACAGGAATGAGCACAAGAGAGAATATTTTTTAGATTTTAATAGGTTTTTCTCCAGGACTGCATATATAAAGACAATGGAATCCAGGGGTCTCTCCTTTGTAAACTAGGGTGGAAGATATTGAAGTCTGCTTTACGAAGTCTCTTTAGATAACTGTCCAAGGGAACCTGGAAAACAAATAATTGCTTTAGTGTGACAATTTTAAAACTTATAGTGGATCTATCGACACAAAACAATATACCGGTAAGTTCAATGTGAAAGATACACTAATCATAGTTGAAATATACAGTATATATATCATACACACACACACACACACACACACACACTCTATATATATATATATATATATATATATATATATATATATATATATATACACACACACACACATACACACACACACACACACACACACACATACATACATACATACATACATAGTATCTCACAAACGTGAGTACACCCCTCATATTTTTGAAAATATTTTATTACATCTTTTCATGTGACAACACTGAAGAAATTACACTTTGCTACAATGTAAAGTAGTGAGTGTACAGCTTGTATAACAGTGTAAATTTGTTGTCCCCTCAAAATAACAACTCAACACACAGCCATTAATGTCTAAACCGCTGGCAACAAAACTGAGTACACCCCTAAGTGAAAATATCCAAATTGGGACAAAGTGTCAATATTTTGGGTGGCCACCATTATTTTCCAGCACTGCCTTAACCCTCTTGGGCATGGAGTTCACCAGAGCTTCACAGGTTGCCAATGGAGTCCTCTTCCACTCCTCCATGACAACATCACAGAGCTGGTGGATGTTAGAGACCTTGCGCTCCTCCACCTTCTGTTTGAGATTGCCCCACAAATGCTCAATAGGGTTTAGGTCTGAAGACATGCTTGGCCAGTCCATCACCTTTATCCTCAGCTTCTTTAGCAAGGCAGTGGTCGTCTTGGGGATGTGTTTGGGGTCATTATTTTGGAATACTGCCCTGCCGCCCTGTCTCCAAAAGGGAGGAGAGATCATGCTCTGCTTCAGTATGTCACAGTACATGTTGGCATTCATGGTTCCCTCAATAAACTGTAGCTCTCCAGTGCTGGCAGCACCCATGCAGCCCCAGACCATGACACTCCCACCACCATGCTTGACTGTGGACAAGACACACTTGTCTTTTTGGTTGTGAACAAGAAACAACGCATTTACCTCTGCTGTATTTTTATCCTTATGGAGATATAATAAATTCGGACTGATTTAAAGAGCATGTATGGAGTTGCGGATTGTCCTTTATTCATTTAACACTTGTCTTTTTACTCCTCACCTGGTTGCCGCCACACACGCTTGACACCATCTGAACCAAATAAGTTTATCTTGGTCTCATCAGACCACAGGACATGGTTCCAGTAACCCATGTCCTTAGTCTGCTTGTCTTGAGAAAACCATTGTGCATCATCTTTAGAAGAGGCTTCCTTCTGGGAGGACAGCCATGCAGACCAATTTAAAGCAGTGTGTGGCGTATGGTCTGAGCACTGACAGGCTGACCCCCCACCCCTTCAACCTCTGCAACAATGCTGGCAGCACTCATACGTCTATTTCCCAAAGAAAAAAACTCTGGATAGGACGCTGAGCACATGCATGCAACTTCTTTGGTCAACTATGGCGAGGCGGGTTCTGAGTGGAACCTGTCCTGTTAAACCACTGTATGGTCTTGGCCACCGTGCTGCAACTCAGTTTCAGGGTCTTGGCAATCTTCTTATAGCCTAAGCCATTTTTATGTACAGCAACGACTTTTTTTCAGATCCTCAGAGAGTTCTTTGCCATGAGGTGCCATGTTGAACTTCCAGTGACCAGTATGAGAGAGGGAGAGCAATAACCCCAAATTTAGTACACCTGCTCCCTATTCACACATGAGACCTTGTAACACTAACGAGTCACATGACACCGGGAGGGAAAATGGCTAATTGGGCCCAATTTGGACATTTTCACTTAGGGGTGTACTCACTTTTGTTGCCAGCGGTTTAGACATTAATGGCTGTGTGGAATTATTTTGAGGGGACAACAAATTTACACTGTTATACAAGCTGTACACTCACTACTTTACATTGTAGCAAAGTAATTTCTTCAGTGTTGTCACATGAAAAGATAATAAAATATTTACCAAAATGTGAGGGGGTGTACTCACTTTTGTAAGATACTGTGTGTAATTATATATATATATATATATATATATATATATATATATATATAAAAAAAATAAAAATGTTATACTTTACATTTTTTAACATTTCTGACACTAGCAGTTCAATTAATTGTCATTTAAAGGGCTGCTAATGCCTCACAAGGTCTTTTATTAAGTCTCATGAGAGTCATTGGCTTCTCTGTTTATGGCTGCTTATGTCATGCTATTAGGCAACACATAAACAGTGATGGATAATGTAAGATATGCATGTTTTAGTCCACTGTTACCTAACATTGATGTTATATTGGTTATATTCTGCCTCAATATTTACTAAACTAGCAAGAAACAAACCCCTCTGTCTATTCAGCCGATTTCCACTTCTACTCTGTCGAGAAAGGGAAATATACTGACAAAAATAAAATAATAGGATTTTTATAACAGCTTACCTGTAAAATCCTTTTCTTGGAGTACATCACGGGACACAGAGCGACATAGTCATTACTAATGGGTTATATAGATACCTTCAGGTGCTGGCACTGGCAACTTCCAAAACCGGAAGTACCCTCCCCTATATAAGCCCCTCCCATCCGGGAGCACCTCAGTTTTGTAGCAAAGCAATAAGTGTCCCTAAAGAGGGGTGGGAGCTCTGTGTCCCGTGATGTACTCCAAGAAAAGGATTTTACAGGTAAGCTGTTATAAAAATCCTATTTTCTTTCTCGTACATCACGGGACACAGAGCGACATAGTCATTACTAATGGGATGTCCTAAAGCAATGCCCAACGAGGGGGGGGATACACCATACATAAGCTGAGCGCTATCAGACATGAGGATCTTTTGCGGCCTGCAACACACTGCGCCCAAAGGCGACATCCTCCTGACTTCTAACGTCCACCTGGTAGAACCTAGTAAACGTGTGTACTGAAGACCATGTTGCGGCCTTACAGATTTGAGCCAGGGAGGCCTGGTGATGCACTGCCCATGAAGTTCCAACTGCTCTCGTGGAGTGCGCTCTAACTTTGAACGGAGGCGGTCTCCTTCTCAAGCCATAGGCTTGCATTATGACCTTTCGAATCCACTTGGCTAAAGTAGATTTTGACGCTGCCTGACCCCTTCTGGGGCCTTCCGGCAGAATAAACAAAGTATCCGTTCTGTGAATCTGAGCAGTGGCTTTTAGATAAGCTTTAACTGCTCTTACTACATCTACATCCAAAGAATGCAATAACTTTCCCTCTACCGAAGTAGGTTTGGGGAAAAAAGAAGGAAGAACCACATCTTGGTTCAAATGAAACCTCGATACCACCTTAGGAAGAAAGGCTGGATGAGGACGTAACACTACTCTATCCTTATGGATAACCAGATATGGCTCCTTACAGGACATAGCTGCTAATTCCGACACTCTTTTAGCCGAACAAATGGCTACTAGAAAAATCAATTTCCTGGTGAGAAGAACCAAAGAAATATGCTGTAATGGTTCAAATGGTTGTTTCTGTAGAACCGACAGAACCAAGTTTAGATCCCATGGACATATGGGAATATTAACCGGAGGACTAATACGCATCACTCCTTGTATAAAGGCTTTGACTAGTGAATGCGAAGCCAAGGGCCTTTGAAAAAATATTGACAAGGCCGAAATCTGACCCTTGATAGTACTCAAGGCAAGCTTCCTATCTACAGCCCATTGTAGGAAGTCCAGAATCCTACCTATTACGTATTTACGTGGATGCCATTTCTTGGCCTCACACCAGGCGATGTACGCCTTCCAGATTCTATAGTAGATCTGCCTGGATACCGGCTTCCTGGCATTGATCATGGTAGATACCACAGAATTAGAGAGCCCTCTCTTTTTTAGAATGTGGGCTTCAATAGCCAGGCCGTCAAACCTAGGGCTGGTAAGGAAGTGTGGTATATCGGTCCTTGCGAAAGCAGGTCCGGACGACGTGGGAGAGTCCAAGGACTCCCCACTGACATTTTACAATCTCCGCGTACCACGCTCTTCGGGGCCACGCTGGAGCCACCAGAATCACTGGTTTCTTTTCTACCCTGATTCTGCGGAGTAATCGAGGTAACCATTGTGGCGGTGGGAATGCATATATCAGCTTGAACTGATCCCAAGGGAACACTAGGCTATCCGAGCCGCAAGCTAGGGGATCCCTTGTCCGAGAGACAAACCTGTCCACCTTTGCGTTGAATCTGGATGCTAGAAGATCTACATCCGATGTTCCCCACTGCTGACATATTGTCCAGAAAACCTCGGGGTGAAGGGACCCTTCCTCTGGGCATAATTGCTGGCGACTTAGAAAGTCCGCCTTCCAATTCTCCACTCCTGGAATGAATACCGCAGATATGGCTGGGACATATCTTTCTGCCCATTTCAGGATGTAATTTACTTCCCTCTGGGCTGCACGACTCCTGGTGCCCCCCTGATGATTGATATATGCCACTGCTGTGGCATTGTCTGATAGAATTCTGACAGGGGACCCTTGGAGTTTGGATGTCCATGCTACTAGGGCATACCGGGCTGCTCGTATCTCTAAGAGATTGATGGGCAGGGCCTTTTCTGCATCCGACCATCTGCCCTGGAGAGACTATTGCTCCAGTACTGCTCCCCAGCCTATAAGGCTGGCATCTGTAGTGACCACCTTCCAAGAAATCGGACTGAAGGATTTCCCTTTTTCCAGATTCTGGGGAACCAACCACCAACGGAGGCTCTTGCGAACGGAAGGGGACAAGGACATTGTAAGTCTAGGGCCTGAACTTTTTTGTTCCAGGCTGACAGTATGGCCCCTTGCAAATTCCTTGAATGGAATTGACCGTAGGGTACTGCTTCGAATGATGCCACCATTTTTCCCAGCAGCCTCATGCACAGGCGTATGGACGGCTGTCTTTTTTGTACCCACTAAGTGGATCAAATCTTTCAAAGACAACACCTTTCCTCGAGGCAAGAATATTTTTCTCTGGCCTGAATCCAACCTTAGCCCCAAGTATTCCAGACTTTTGACTGGTTTTTAGGGCTGACTTGTCTCGGTTGATAATCCAACCGTGAGATTCCAGATACTTGATTGTCTTGTGAACGACCACGTCTAGTTTTTTCACTGAGTGGTCTATCAGCAACAAGTCATCTAGATATGCCATTATCATTACACCTTGTGTTCTTAGATTGGCCAATAAAGGGCCAGAATTTTTGTAAACACTCGTGGTGCTGTGGCCAAACCGAAGGGTAAGGCTCTGAACTGAAAATGGCGCCCTTCTACTGCAAAGCGTAGAAATTTTTGGTGGACTGGAAAGATGGGAATGTGCAAATAAGCATCTTTGATGTCGATCGCAGCTAACCAATCCTCCCCTTGTAGGGCAGTGGCCACCGATCGGATCGACTCCATCGGAAAGTCCTGATATGCAGGAATTTGTATAGCCCTTTTAGAATTAATATGGGCCTCCCGTCCGCGTTTGCTTCGGGACTGTAAAGAGGTTTGAGTAAAACCCGAACCCTCATTCTTCCAGGGGAACCTCCATAATTACTCCTTGGAGCAATAGTTGTTCTAGTGCCAACAGGAGGGACTCTCTCTTCCGGGGATCCCTTGGCACGTTTGACCTCAAAAATGGGAAGGAGGAGAGTCTTTTAACTCCAAACTGTATCCCAAACATACTGCGGAGAGCACCTATCTGTCTTGATCGTGTCCCGCCAGGTCTCTTGCGAACAACTGGAGTCCTCCCCCCACCCGACTGAGTGGGGGCAACCCTTCAATGAATTTAACTTTGGGGGAGGTTTTGTACCTCCCCTGACCCAGGGTTTCTCATTACCCTGCTATTGTCCCAGTTTTTTTACCCCCGGGAATTGACCGAGGATACCCCCGGGAATTGACCGAGGAGGCCGTCGGAACTGTTACACAGCCGATGCCCCAGGGACTGGAGAAGCAGGCCTCTTAAAGAGGGACCTCTAACTCTGTTTTTAACCGACAAGAGCGTATTTTTACCGCTGGAAATTTTCTGGATATATTTGTCCAGGTTTTCCCTGAATAGGCGTTCACCATGAAATGGGACGCTAACCAGCCATTCTTTACAGGGAGCTTCAGCAGACCAGTTTTTGAGCCATAGAAGCCTACGCATATGTACTATAGACAGCGTAAGGCGGGAGGCCTGATGGACTGAATCCTTTATGGCGTCAACCGCAAAGCCTAAGGCTCTAGGTAGATCAGCTAGGGCAAGGCCTGCTGATCTGTCAAGTCCCTCAAGACCTGTTTAAACTGATCCTTCACTGCTTAGCAGACCTCACTGCTGGTTGTGTCACCAAGCTTGCTGTAGAAAGAAGCAGACTTTCATAAGGACTCCAATCTTTTATCTATTGGGTTCTTGAACATTTGGACATTATCCATTGGATATGTCAGTGATTTATACATACAAGAGATGGCTGTGTCCACTGTAGGGACCTTCCATTTTTTGATGAACTTATCCTCCATGGGATAGACCACCGGAAATCTCTTGGGGTAATAAATATTTTCTCAGGACGTTCCCAATCCTGGTAAATGAGCCCTTTCAGTAAAGGGTGAAGTGGAAAAGAACAGACAGTCTGGGGGCTTCTAGCGACCCCAACGAGGATACAGTAGTGGTTGATGGTTCCGCAAGGTACATTTTTAAATGCTGATCGGACCATGTTAGTCAGAGACTGAACCCATAATCTTTCAGCTTGAGATGCTGAGAAAAGGTTCCCCCACTGTTGATTCCTCTATAACAGGATCAACCTTATCCTGATCCCCTTCAGGCAGGTCGATCCCTGTATGGGACTGTTGCTCTGCTAACAGGCACTCTGAAGGAGGAGACGGAGATCGGGCGTGCTTTCCCTGATAGGGAGGCAGCGATCAATGTTGACAATCTCTCTCTAATCCTCCCAGAGCTGAGGAAAAAAACCTCCTCTGTTACATACACAGGAGCAGGTGAACTGAGGACAGCCACAGTACCAAGTACCCCTGCGGGGTCTCTACGGTCACTTACCTCTGAACTTCAGGGGAGACTGGTGCAGCAGAAGCATGCCCAAGATCCTCAGAGCCCGATGAGACCCCCTTCGCTTCCTGGAAGATTCAGTTCCGGAGCTTCTGGACGGCATATTCCTAAGCCTAAAGCTGAGGTATTCCAGCCGTAATACACCACTTTTACTGAGAATAGTCTAGCACAATTGCTGCTATATCACAGTTGGTGTCTACTAAAGTGCCTTTCTAGGGGATGCCTGCATCAACCGCCTCTGTGTGCCTTTATACTGTTGCTAGCTCTGTCTGTGCACTTCAATAGCCAGCTATAATGTGCTTTAAAACACGCTGGACGCCCGCACATGCGCAGTAGCGCCGCGGCGCACACCTGAGCGTCATCCACCCGCTCCGCCCCTTTTTCCAGATCGCCTCTATATATAGAGGCGCGTGCACGCGCACGCGCGCGGGCACGTGCGCCTTCGGCGCCTTTTTTGAAAACAATAAGGAGCTAGATGGGAGCCAGGGTCCCTTTGCCGCAGGGCCCGGGGATGGATGAGCGCAGCAACAGGGCAGAGGAGACAGCTTCCCAGCAGAGAACATACCAACTGCCTGGATTTGATTCTGGAAGAAAAAAATCCACATTACAAGAAAAAGAACCATAGCGGCCTCTAGTGTCTAACACAGGTACCGCGGTCTTACATTTTTTTTTTTTCCTTGCCTACTATTAAATTTTTTTACATTTTCTCAGTAGTAACAGGCATACACAGAATATTAGCGGGAATACCTTAGGTAACAGGCAGAAAGACAAAATAGGCTTGGGGGTCCCTCAATAGAACCAAGTTCCCGAGGGCCCCCACTTACCTTTTCCTCGCCGCAGGACTCTGTTTGGTCCACAGAAGCCCAAACTTCACCTATCACGGCAGGCATTGTAATCAAACCTTCAGGGACCGGGTTCCCAAGGATTCCACTCCCCTGGACCTGTATAGCACCCTGCACAGAAAACATCTTGGTCGTGGATATGACCAGAGCTCTGGATCCCAGGGTCCAGCCCTCCTAAGAGAGGCATTACAGGCAAAACCTTGCTCTTCTCTGCAAGGCCCGGGTACCGACCGTTTAGCTATGAAGCTTTTTTGGTCGGATCCGGAATAGCTTACTGAGGCCCAAAAGAACCTGTACGCAAGCTCAGTGAAAAACACATGTTACTTCTTGGCCAACACCTTAGACACTGGCAAAAACTGAGGTGCTCCCGGATGGGAGGGGCTTATATAGGGGAGGGTACTTCCGGTTTTGGAAGTTACCAGTGCCAGCACCTGAAGGTATCTATATAACCCATTAGTAATGACTATGTCGCTCTGTGTCCCGTGATGTACGAGAAAGAAAAAATAAATCTGCAAGGAGTGTTTAACCAGTCAACATTCTAGAATCTCTCTCTATAAAGTGTCTTGGAGTCTAGGAAAAGTGAATTGGGTTTATTTTAATATTTTAGAAGATAAAATATTTGACACTTTTGGGACACTCGTATGTATTTATGTACGTACAAGACATAATAATATCTATAAGAAGGCAAGCATGATAAGAATAATACCATATCCATGTTTGATTTTAATCCTTATAATAAGAAACAAGTGTGTTTCATAATCTCTACATTTTCAGGAGTAAGATAGAAAACAACATTCAATGAGGAATCATTAATATTTTAATATGGATCGCGTGGATGAAGAATTTGTTCATTTTTTTTTTTGTTCAGCATGCTGGCTCACTTAAAAAAAAAAAAAAAAAATCATCTATGGCCACCTTTACACCGGGCTATGCATGCTTTCTCTGCCACAAGTTGCAATGCTTGGACCTGTTGACTGGTCACTCAGGCACAGAGTACCGCGGAGGCATCACATATTGCCACATATTGCCAATACCTTACCAGATAATTCTTCTTTGGTCTGGCTGTCAGTGAGGGCAAACAACTTTCTCCTTATAGCCCTCCTTCTATACCAGTGATTCTCAACTAGGGTTCCTCCAGCTCTGGGCAATTTCTGCCTCTCAGATAAGTTCCCATTGATCTGTTTAGCTACAGTGGGGAGAACAAGTATTTGATACACTGCCGATTTTGCAGGTTTTCCTACTTACAAAGCATGTAGAGGTCTATAATTTTTATCATAGGTACTCAACTGTGAGAGACAGAATCTAAAACAAAAATCCATAAAATCAGATTTTATCATTTTTAAGCAATTAATTTGCATTTTATTGTATGACATAAGTATTTGATACATCAGAAAAGCAGAACTTAATATTTGGTACAGAAACCTTTGTTTGCAATTACAGAGATCATACGTTTCCTGTAGTTCATGACCAGTTTTGCACACACTGCAGCAGGGATTTTGGCCCACTCCTCCATACAGAGCTTCTCCAGATCCTTCAGGTTTTGGGGCTGTTGCTGGGCAATACGGACTTTCAGCTCCCTCCAAAGATTTTCTATTTTGTTCAGGTCTGGAGACTGGCTAGGCCACTCCAGGACCTTGAGATGCTTCTTATGGAGCCACTCTTTAGTTGTCCTGACTGTGTGTTTTGGGTCGTTGTAATGCTAGAAGACCCAGCCACGACCCATCATCTTCAAGGCTCTTACTGAGGGAAGGAGGTTGTTGGCCAAGATCTCACGATACATGCCCCCATCCACCCTCCCCTCAAGACAGTGGAGTCGTCCTGTCCCCTTTGCAGAAAATCATCCCCAAAGAATGATGTTTCCACCTCCATGCTTCACAGTTGGGATGGTGTTCTTGGGGTTGTACTCATCCTTCTTCCTCCAAACAGGGCGAGTGGAGTTTAGACCAAAATGCTCTATTTTTGTCTCATCAGACCACATGACCTTCTCCGATTCCTCCTCTGGATCATCCAGATGGTCATTGGTAAACTTCAGACGGGCCTGGACATGCGCTGGCTTGAGCAGGGGGACCTTGCGTGCGCTGCAGGATTTTAATCCATGACGGCATAGTGTGCTATTAATGGTTTTCTTTGAGATTGTGGTCCCAGCTCTCTTCAGGTCATTGGCCAGGTCCTGCCGTGTAGTTCTGGGCTGATCCCAAACCTTCCTCATGATCATTGATGCCCCATGAGTTGAGATCTTGCATGGAGCCCCAGACCGAGGGAGATTGACCGACATCTTGAACTTCTTCCATTTTATAATAATTGCGCCACTAGTTGTTGCCTTCTCACAAAGCTGCTTGCCTATTGTCCTGTAGCCCATCCCAGCCTTGTGCAGGTCTACAATTTTATCCCTGATGTCCTTACACAGCTCTCTGGTCTTGGCCATTGTGGAGAGGTTGGAGTCTGTTTGTGTGTGTGGACAGGTGTCTTTTATACAGGTAACAAGTTCAAACAGGTGCAGTTAAAGTGGAAGTAAACCCTCCTATCATTTTCAGACAAGGAAGCTGCCATCTTGGCCTCTGTTTAATCTTCAACTGCCATGATGCTGCACATGTGATCAGTTATGACACCAGCCATTGGATGGTTTGACAGTTTGGTTGAGAGCACAACCAATGTGACAGTTGGCATTCCCGGCATGCCGGGAATGTAACTGCTTTTTGAAACTGTTAAATCGATGGGTTTACTTCCGCTTTAATACAGGTAATGAGTGGAGAACAGGAGGGCTTCTTAAAAGAAAAAATAACAGGTCTGTGGGAATCGGAATTCTTACTGGTTGGTAGGTGATCAAATACTTATGTCATGCAATAAAATGCAAATTAATTATTTAAAAAGCATACAATGGGATTTTCTGGATTTTTGTTTTAGATTCTGTCTCTCAGAGTTGAAGAGTACCTATGATAAAAATTTGCAGACCTCTACATGCTTTGTACGTAGGAAAACCTTCAGAAATCGGCAGTGTATCAAATACTTGTTCTCCCCACTGTATATGTAAGGAGGTAATTCTTCCCAATGACCACAAGTGTAAGGACCATTCTTCCCACTGACCATCACACTAATGTATCATGAGTTGTAGATTTCTAATTTTAAGCAGGGGTTCCCTGTGACCGGAGAACTATTTCAAGGGTTCCTCTGTGTTGAAAAGGTTGAGAAAAGCTGTTCTATACTGTTGTGTTACACTATGTGATTATTCTTGCTCTGTGTCTTTAAGATCTGTCCCCTTCTTTCTAGCTGAACTCTCTCTCTCACCGTAGTTCTTTATATATCTCCTCCACTTCCTGATTCTGGTCATTACTCCTGTATATCTTCCATGCTAAACATCTTACATGTGGCTTACAACTGCAACGTTTTTCTACCTATGAATATCCATCATTAAACGGAACATTCAAAAGGATTCATCGTCTGTCGTCCTAACTGTGAGTTTATTCATTGAGTTAAACTGCCTGTATCGATGCAAGGGATGAATATCAAACCAGCTTGAGTAAGGCCTACTTAAACCTGGAGATGAACTTTATCGCTTTGTAGTTGAGACAGAACAGTAGAAAAACGGAGTTTCACAGCCTAATTACAAGATTTCTGCATGTCAGTACTGATACAGACAAGATTTACTGCCCTCATAGCAAGACAGAAGGGACAGAGCAGCACATGGCAGCCTTATAGCCTGAGACAATCTGCACGGTGTCATATTTCAGCACACAGATCCTGCCTGCTTTCACAGTCAGTCTGCTATCATGAGTGACCAAGCTTCTGCATGTGAACTCACATCTACCTCCCCACAAGTTCCTGAAGAAACTGAGTTACCCAAACGCTCAGTTAAACCCACTTGGAAAGTAATGGAGAATTATGAAGCTTCAAGGACTGAATTGTCAAATAGCTTGGAATTAGTCTGGGAGAAAATCCTTGCTGAAGCCAATACAGTGTCTGTTGAACGTGAACTACTGACACTAGAGGGCGCCATTAAACAACTTTCTGCCTCATATGAGCTTTATCAGCTTACCAGCATTAAATTCACTAATGTCTTACAAAACATCAAGACAGAAAATGCGATGAGGCAGTTAAAGCGTGTCAACATTCTTAATATTGAAAGAGACAGTTTTATCCAGCAAACCAGATTAAAGGCAGAAGCAAAAATAAAGCTGTTACAGGACACTGCATCTCACAGATCTGTTTCCACCAGACGTTCTAAAAACTCGTCAAGATCCCATAGTTCAAGATACTCAACACTCAGTGAGCGACTTATTAAAGCCCGCGCTGAAGTGGAAGCCAGCAAAGTGCAGGTGGCATATGCAGAAAAAAGAGCAGAGTTGGAAGCGCTGTCAGCACGTCAAAGAGCAACAATGGAAACCTTAAATGAACAGTGTAAACATGACGCAGCTATGGCAAAGCTAAGGGTCCTACAGCAAGCTATCAGTGCAGACGAAGGTGCAAGTGAGAAAGACAGCATTAACCTAAACATAGCAGATATGGAAGACCCCCTCAAACGCACTAAAGACTATGTCCTAAGCCACTGCAGTGCACACTCCATTGTCTCCAATGCTCCCGACTACATAGAGACTCCTTCACAGCTTCAAGTTAAAGAGGTTTCAGCAACTTCCTGCACTCAAAATCACTCCACTGCATTTCCTACCTACCTACCTTGCCTGCCTTCATACGTCACAGAGCATCAGCGCAAGCTTCAAGCAAGTCATCAATCTCCAGTCATCGGTACAGCCTTGAATCAACGTACCATTGGAACAACTGATTTCAAGCAAGCAACTCACCTGGATGCATCTGCTGCACCATATTTCCCTGTGTCCTTTAACAACAATGTCAAAGATAACGCAATCAGCACCATACAGCCAACAGCATCACACATAAAGGCCGAGACAACTGAGACAGAAGAGTTTGTGAGGTACATGCTTCGCAGAGAGCTCACAAAGACTGGTCTTACAAGTTTTGATGACCAACCTGAGAACTACAGAAGTTGGAAATGTGCCTTCAGAACTACAATCAGCAATATTGGCATTACAGCTGATCAAGAATTGAATCTGCTGATCAAATGGCTTGGTCCTCTATCTGCTGCACGTGTTAAGCCATTAAGATCGGTTTTCATGGACAATCCTACTGCAGGCCTCACAGCTGCATGGGAGCGACTAGAGCAAAGTTATGGCAGTCCAGAAGCTATAGAAAATGCTTTGTTCATGCGTCTGGAAACTTTCCCAAAGATATCCGGTAAGGACAACAAGGAGTTCCAGAGACTGAGTGACCTTCTCCTTGAGCTTCAGCTAGCCAAGACAGACCCAAAACTACCTGGACTCAGTTACCTTGACACTCCAAGAGGGGTAAACCCAATTGTCTCCAAGCTCCCGTATGGTTTGCAAGAGAAATGGACTGCACTAGGGTCATCATACAAAAGAGAGAACAAGGTTTCCTTCCCTCCATTCTCTTTCTTCTGTGAATTCATCAGGAAAATTGCAGAGACCAAGAACGATCCAAGTTTTTCCTACGGTGAGTACAGCCTCTTCTCACCCTTTCCTAAGAGTACCAGTCTTCAGGGCAACTATAGAAACCATAGAGGCCCAGTGTCCGTGAAAAAGACTGACATCCTTCCCACTCCTACCACAGTTCTGGCCACGAACAAACAGAGTAGGAAGATTGAAAACCCTAACAGAGTGTCCCATACACAAGAAGCCACACCCCCTCAATAAATGTATCGGCTTTAGGAAAAAGCCTCTGGAAGAGCGCAAGGAGCTTTTAAAGACATTTAGGGTATGTTTCAGGTGCTGTGCTTCTACAGAACATTTTGCAAGGGACTGTAATGTGTCCATCAAGTGCATAGAGTGTGGCTCTGAAGAACATGTGCAAGCCCTCCATCCTCTTGAGCCCAGCTCTGCACAACCTGCCAACACTCCTCCCAGGTTAACGCATGGCGGGGAGAATACAGACCAAGTGCCTAATTCTACCATCATTTCTTCATCCTGCACTGAAGTTTGTGGAGAAGACCGCTGTGGTAAGTCCTGTGCTAAGATATGCTTGGTGAACATATACCACAAGGATCAACCAGAAAAGTCTCTAAAAGCATATGCTATCTTAGACGATCAGAGCAATCGATCACTTGCAAAATCGGAATTGTTCAATCTATTTGAAATAAAAGGCGAAGCTCATCCTTACACCTTGGGTACCTGTAGTGGAACTATAGAGGTTTCTGGAAGAAGGGCTCATGGACTCATGGTATCTTCTTTCAAAGGTAACTTGCAATTACCCTTACCTACACTTGTTGAGTGCAATCAGATACCTGCTAACAGGGAAGAAATCCCTACTCCAGCTGCTGCTTTCCATCACCCTCACCTCAAGGTAATAGCAAATGAGATATCGCCGCTTGACAAAGATGCTCAGATCCTTCTTCTGTTAGGAAGAGACATTCTAAGAGTTCACAAGGTACACAGACAAGTCAGTGGACCCCCAGATGCCCCATTTGCCCAGCGCACGGATCTAGGGTGGGTCATCATAGGCAATGTCTGCATAGGCAAAATAAAAAGACCTACCAACATTTCGTCATTCAAGACAAATGTTCTGCCAAATGGCCGACACATATACTTTGAGCCATGCCCACATCACTACTGGGTGAAAGAGAAGATAGCCAGCCACAAATGGCAACATGGTATCTCAGGTGACACAAGCCCTTTCTCCTGCCATGATGGCGACTTCGGGTCTACAGTGTTTAATGCAACCAGTGAAGATGACATACTGGCTCCTTCAATGGAAGACAAAGAATTCATCAAGGTAATGGACAATGAGTTCTTTCAAGATGACTCCTGTAACGAGCCCCTTTGCTCGTTCGGTTCCACTCTCCCGACATTCCTCTGCTCTATTGGATCATCCGGTGCTCCAGGATTCCAACTACCGCTATGTGTCATTCGAATCCATTTGTGGTCGGTCAGAACAAACACCAGGCAGGCTGTATGTAAGTTCAACCAAGAGAGACTTTTATTATGACCAAAATCAAGTCTTATATACAGAAACAGAGGGGGTAACCAGAACATAAATTAACATGCTAATTAACTAAGTTCTTTAGACAGCCCAGGTGACTCCTAGATATGACCTTTTCAGGGTAGACACTCCAATAACTGGGTAGCACCCCTACCCTTTCGTCTCCCAAGAGAGAGATTGCCCAACAACTTACAGCAGGCCATCAGTAGATTCTCCTCCTTAAAGCGAAACTTAAGCAGGAAACCAGAGATCCAAAAGCACTTTGTGGACTTTATGCAAAATGTATTTGACAGAGATCATGCAGAGCCTGCTCCCCCACTAAAGGAGGGAGAAGAATGCTGGTACCTTCCATCCTTTGGCGTGTATCACCCACGCAAACCAGACCAAATCAGAGTTGTCTTTGATTCCAGTGCTCAGCACGAAGGTGTTTCTCTTAACAACATGCTCCTTACGGGACCCAACTTGAACAACAGTCTAATAGGAGTCTTGATTCGTTTCAGACAAGAGCCTGTAGCAGTAATGGCCGACATTCAACAGATGTTTCACTGCTTCATCGTCAGAGAAGACAACAGAAACTACCTCAGGTTTCTATGGCACAAGGACAATGACCTCAACAAGGAAGTTATAGATTATCGCATGAAGGTACATGTCTTCGGTAACAGTCCTTCCCCAGCAGTGGCAACTTATGGGCTAAGGAAAACAGCTCAGACTGGAGAAGTTGAATATGGATCTGATGCCCGTCAATTTGTTGAAAGAAACTTCTACGTTGACGACGCACTTAAGTCCTTTCCAACTGCTAAAGAAGCAATTGATCTTCTCACCAGAACAAAGGAGATGCTGTCTGTAGCAAACCTTAGACTGCACAAGATTATATCCAACAGCCAGGAACTTATGAATGCCTTTCACTCTGAGGACTATGCCACTAGTCTAAAAAACCTTGACTTAGGTACAGATGTGCCTCCTGTACAGCGAAGTCTGGGTTTGTTGTGGAACATCAAGCAAGACAAATTCACCTTCCAAGTGTCAACTTGTGACAAACCCTTCACTAAGAAAGGAGTCCTGTCCGTGGTGAATAGCATCTATGACCCACTGGGTTTCCTTGCTCCAGTTACCATTCAAGGTAAGATTTTACTAAGACAGTTGTCTACTGAGAACATAGACTGGGATACTCCCTTGCCTAGTGAGAATCAACACAAGTGGGAAAGGTGGAGATATTCTTTGAAGTCACTAGAAAAACTTCAGATTCCCCGTTGCTATGTTCCAGGATCCACTTCAACTGCTAACCGGAGAGAGATTCATATTTTCTCTGATGCATCAGTTGAAGCTATTGCTGCAGTAGCCTATTTGAAGACCTCTGAACTGAATGGAGAATCACACTGTAGTTTTGTCCTAGGCAAGGCAAAACTCACACCCAAGCCTGCACATACCATACCAAGACTTGAACTTTGTGCAGCCGTGCTAGCAGTAGAAATTGCCGAGGTCATATGAAGTGAAATGGACACTAGAATTGATTCTTTCACCTTCTATACAGACAGTAAGGTAGTACTTGGTTACATAAACAACCAAGCAAAACAATTTTATGTGTACGTCAGCAACAGGGTTGAACGTATCAAGAGATTCTCTCTACCAAGTCAATGGCATCACGTTCCCACTGAACTCAACCCAGCTGACTGTGGGACCAGAGCCGTGTCACCTGCCGCTCTTCAGGACAGCTTATGGCTGTCACCTCCAAGGTTTCTGCGTGAGGACTCTTACTTACTCCCTATTGACACCACCTATGGGCTAGTAAACCCTGAAGATGATAAGAAAATAAGAACTGTGAACACCTCACTCCACACTTCTGTAAGTACAAAACAGAAGCTGCGGTCACACCATTACAGGCATCAATGGAAGCAGGTGCAGCATCTAGCCAATGTGTTCTGGCATCGCTGGAAGAAAAAGTATCTTCATCACCTTCAAGGTCGTAACAAATGGCAAGCATCTAAGCCGAATCTTAAGGTTGGAGACCTCATCCTTCTAAAAGACAAGGAAGTTTGTCGGAATGAGTGGCCTATGGGTCTTATTACTAAAGTTATGCCCAGCGACGATAACAAAGTCCGGAAGGTAGAAGTCAAGGTAACCAAGGGAGGATCGACACGAACCTTTAGTCGACCAATTACAGAGTTAGTACTCCTTTTGCCAGGTGAGTGACTTGTGCAAGGACTAGCCATGCTGTTGGCACGGCGGG
Source organism: Rana muscosa (assembly GCA_029206835.1). Taxonomy (NCBI): domain Eukaryota; kingdom Metazoa; phylum Chordata; class Amphibia; order Anura; family Ranidae; genus Rana; species Rana muscosa. The sequence continues at coordinate 96,953,493 of JARGYO010005626.1, read as the reverse complement.
GAGTACATTGCTGTCATCTACAGGTTCTACTCAGAACTTTGGAATTATTTGAAGACATCATACTGTGACTTTATGTTCTTCATCCTGTTGAACTTACGTTTATTATTTGCTTGTTGCATGTTTTTCATTACAGGTTCCAGGACATTCGTCAGTATTGGACTTTTTGAAAATATATATTTTAGTTTAAGGTTATGAAATCTAAAGATTTCAGACGGGGAGTGTTGTGTTACACTATGTGATTATTCTTGCTCTGTGTCTTTAAGATCTGTCCCCTTCTTTCTAGCTGAACTCTCTCTCTCACCGTAGTTCTTTATATATCTCCTCCACTTCCTGATTCTGGTCATTACTCCTGTATATCTTCCATGCTAAACATCTTACATGTGGCTTACAACTGCAACATTTTTCTACCTATGAATATCCATCATTAAACGGAACATTCGAAAGGATTCATCGTCTGTCGTCCTAACTGTGAGTTTATTCATTGAGTTAAACTGCCTGTATCGATGCAAGGGATGAATATCAAACCAGCTTGAGTAAGGCCTACTTAAACCTGGAGATGAACTTTATCGCTTTGTAGTTGAGACAGAACATATACAGTAGTCAACCTGTTACTTTATTTAGGATGGGCAGAGCACAGGTTCACTTTAAAAAAAATCCTATCCCGGCATGTTTACAATAAATTGCAATTCATGAATGAGTCACTACCAAAGCTATACACACTTATGTGAAGGTATCCTTGAAACTTCTACTAGCAGACTGTTGACAACAGAATAGCAGGCAGTTCTAATAATGCTTACCGTTATATTAAAGGCAGGAAATGCTTTTCCAGAAATCTTCCTCTGGAAAGATCGAGCCTGAATGATAAAGTGAAAATAATTGTGTTAGTTTTCTACCGCTGCATCTGTTGCTGTACAGCCTGGCAGTGTGTTTCAAGTAGGAAAAGTAAAAGGTATGACTCAGATTTTACAAGTGATTCATTATTTTGCAACTGCAGAGTTTACAAAAAATAAATAAAGATCTGTTTGATTTCAGTGGAGCATTCTACAAACCTGCATTGAATGCAATCATAATTCTTAAATTGATTGTAAAGTCGAGTGTATTTTCCTATAAAAAAATAACAAAAAATTATACTTACCTGCCCTGTGTAGTGGTTTTGCACAGAGCCCAGTTAATCCTCTTCTTGGGTTCCTCTTCGGCGCTCCTGTACCCTCTCTCCTGCTGAGTACACCCCACAGCAAGAAGCTTGCTATGGGGGCAACCGAGCTGGGCTGTAGCTTTGTGTGTCCATTCAGATACTGAGCCACGGCCCAGCCCGCCCCCTCTCTCTCCTCATTCGCTCACTGACTGATTGACAGCAGCGGGAGCTTTGTTGCTGTTTCAGCCAATGAGGAGGGAGAGTCCCGGACAGACGAGTCTCTCATGCAACATCGCTGGATCAAGATGGGCTCAGGTAAGTATTATGGGGGGGCTGCTGCACACAGAAGGCATTACATCTTAATGCATAGTATGCATGAAGATACAAAAAAAACTTCTGCCTTTACACCCACTTTAAGCTGGGTACACATAGGCCGGAATTTAGCCAGTACAACAGGAACCTGGAAAATCAGCAGGACCTGCTTGCGATTTTGTTAGCATGATTCTCCGGCAGAAATGCGTGTCACACATACGGCAGCCCATTCACTTGTATGAGCTGCCCTATTTGCGACTGTCATGGCGAAAAAGTTCAGGGACCAAATTTTGGCCCTGAGGCAGAAGCGATTTTGCATTTGCAGTTTGCTGCAATTTTCGCACATTTTGCCGCTCGACAATCGCGGAAATCATGTTGCGTTTGGAGTGACATTCAAGGTGAATGGCACCCAAAAGTGCGTCTTGGTGCAATTTGGAATCACGGCGATTCTGCCCACTACTCCAAATCTCCCATATGTGAACGGGGCCTGAACAATCTTCAAGCAGCTTTTTTGACATCTGCGCGAAATAAAAAAACATATGCAGTACATCTCCGCAATACATGCCCATTTTCTCCTTTTATCCTTTTAAATCCACTGCAAGTACATAAAAATACCTGTTGATCCAGTGTGCCTCCAACATTTTGTTTGAGCTAACACAGAGCATCTGCTGCACTTAAATGTCAAAAACCTTAGTTAGACTTACCAGTGACGGTATTTCTACGAGCCTTTCAGGACAGCACCTTGGAGAGAGCGTAGCTCCACCTCTTCACAGGAAACACTGCGTGACAACGCCCCTTTTAAAAGCAGCTGCTTCCACCGTGCCTTCAGTTGTTACCGAGAAATCCTCCGACATGCTGGAAGATATAAACAGGTCCCACAAATTATATCTTACTTATAACCAAGGGAGAGAAGTAGGCTGCTGTCCTGAAAGGCTCGTAGAAATACCGTCACCGGTAAGTCTAACTAAGGTTTTCTCCCTTCGCCTTTTAGGACAGCACCTTGGAGAGGATAACCGAGAAACTTACTTCAGGGTGGGACCACTGCCTGTAAAACCTTCCTACCAAAGGACTGGTCCGAGGCTGACATCAGATCCATGCAGTAGTGTCTTATGAAGGTTGAGAAACTGGACCAACTGGCCGCCTTGCAGATTTGCTCAGGAGATGCCCCGGCCTTTTCTGCCCATGATGCTGCCACTTGCTCTGGTAGAATGAGGCAAGATACCCACCGGAGGTTCCAGTCCTAAAGAGATGTAGGCCTCTTTAATGGCTTGCTTTAACCATCTTCCCAGTGTACTCTTGGAAGCCTTACTACCTTTGTTAGTACCTTCCATCAGGATGAATAGTGAAGACGACTTTTTGATATTCTTTGTTACTTCTAGATACTTTAGAAGACACCTCCTGACGTCCAAAGTGTGGAAGGCTCCTTCCCCTGGTCCCAAAGGTAAGGGGCAAAAAAGGTAGGGAGAATGATATTCTGTGTACGGTGAAAGGTTGATGATACTTTCGGAAGGAAAGCTGGGTCTGTTTTTAAGACTAGCCTATCTGGAAGACATCTCAAAAAAGGTTCTTTAACTGAAAGTGCTTGTATTTCACTAATTCTTCAAGCAGAAGTTACTGCTACCAGAAGAATAGTTTTGAGGATCAAACATTTTAAAGAAGATTCTTCTATAGGTTAAAACTGTGATTTAGTGAGAGCCTGAAGAACTAAAGACAAATCCCATTTGGGAAAGCTAACAACAGGTCTAGGCTTCAGTTTTGCCATAGCCCTAAAAAATCTAATTATCAAAAGGTTCCTTTGACAGGGTTTTTTCAAAAAAAACTGATAAAGGCAGCTACCTGCGTCTTGAGGGTACTTGCTGCTAGACCTTTCTCTATCCTTCTTGAAGAAATTCTAGAACTGAAACAGTATTAAGGAAATTAAAGTTCTTGCTGGAACACCAGGTGTTATAGACCTTCAAGACTTTGAAGTATATAGCCCTGGTTACTTTTTTCCGGCTTGCCAGGAGGGTATTGATAAGTTTTTCTGATAATCCTTTCTGCCTTAGGATTTGTTCTTCAGAAACCAGGCTGTTAGGTTGAGGTAGCCTGGGTCTGGATGGAGAATCTGACCCTGAGACAGCAGGTCTGCCCTGATCGGTAATCTCCAGGGAGGTTTTGCTGAGAGATTTGTCAAGGTGGCAAACCAAGGCCTCTTTGGCCAATAGGGAGCTATCAAGATTAGCTCTGTGGGCTCCACTCTGAATTTTGCCAATACCCTTGGAACCAGTTGGAACGGGGGAAAAGCGTAGGACAAAGGGAAGTCCCATTTGTGGACTAGCGCGTCTATCCCTAGCGCTTGATCCTGCCTCTGAAGAGAAGAAGGCCGGTGTCTTAGCATTTTGTTTTGCAAAGAGGTCTACCTGAGGAAAACCCCACTTTCTGGTGATTTTCTCGAATACCTCCTGGTTCAGAGACCACTCTGCTTCTCTTACTTCTTTCCTGCTGAGGAGATCTGCTAGAGTGTTTTCCGTACCTTTCAGGTGGACTGCAGATAGAGAGGCTAAAATTGTTTTCTGCCCATGTCAGAATTTGATGAGCTAGCTCCATCAATGTCTTGCTTCTTGTACCCCCTTGTTTTGTCAAATATATTACTGCCGTCATGTTGTCCGATAATATTTGTACATGTTGTTTCTTTAGAACAAATTGAAAAGGAGAGAAGACTTCGCTGTATAGCCTTCAACTCCCTCCAATTCGAGGATCTCCTTGCCTCGGACTTTGACCAGACCCCCTGAGTTGCTTGACCTTCCAGGTGGGCTCCCCAGCCCCATGCACTCGCATCCGTTGTTAGTCGGCAGGTTACTGGAAAGTTCCAAAGAAGCCCCTTTGAGATGTTTCTTTGGATTCTCCACCACCAGAGTGATCTTTGTCTTTGGACCTATGTTGAACCTTTTCTCTAGAGGTTCCGGATAGGACCAATTTTTCAGGATGTCTGCCTGCAGAGGACGGGCATGAAATCTGGCCCACTGTACTGAAGGAATTGCTGCTGTTAACTGACCTAGGGCGGACATGGCTTGTCTCACAGAGATCACTGAGTTGCATTGAAGAGCTTTCAGAGCTAACTGTAGTTTTTCTATCTTCTCTTGGGGAAGAAATATCCTCTGTTGTACTGACTCTATCTCGTACCCCAAAAACCTCACCCTTTGGGATGGTAGAAGATTTTTGCAGGTTGAGAAGCCAACCCAGACCCTTTAGGTGTGCTTGAGTTATTTGTAGATTGATCTCCACCTAAACTCTTGAGTCTGCAAACAACAGTAGATCGTCCAAGTAAGGTACTATTGGGATTCCCTTCAGCCTCAGGGGTTCCAACGCCTCTGCCATCACTTTTGTGAACACTCTGGGAGAAGAGGAAAGGCCGAAGGGCAGGGCCCGGAATTGCAGGTGCCAAGCTTTTCCTCCTCCCAGATTGACTGCTAGCCGCAGAAACTTTTGTGACTGGGGTGCTATTGGAACATGGAGATATGCATCTCTCAGGTCGATCGATGCCATATGACAACCTGGGGTGAGTAGATTCCTCACAGAAAAAATCGTATCCATTCTGAATTTTTTGTATCTTATGGACCGGTTGAGAATCTTCAGATTGAGGATTATGCGGCGTACACACAATCGTTTTTCATGCCATTTTTTAAACCAACGTTTTTCTCGTCTTTTTTTTTCATGTTTCCTCTCAAGCCTGTCTTGCGTACACACGATCATTTTAAAAAACGTTCAAGCAAAGCGCAGTGACGTACAACACGTACGACGGCACTATAAAAGGGAAGTTCTGTTCGGATGGCGCCACCCTTCATGTTAGTAAAGTTTGTTGAGCGACGATTCGCGCTTTTCAGCCTCGTGCTTTTCAGTCTGTTACAGCGTGACGAATGTGCCATCTCCATTACGAACGCTAGTTTTACCAGAACGAACGCTCCCGTCTCATACTTGATTCTGAGCATGCGCGGTTTTTTTCACCTCGTAAAAGCATACACACTATTGTTTTTCACGTCATTAAAAAAAACGTCATGAAAAGCGATGTGAAAAAATAGAGCATGTTCAAAATTTTTAATGCCCGTTTTCACGTCGTTAAAAATGCTCTGGAGCATACACACGATCGGTTTTAATGCCCATTTTTAAAAATGGCATTTTTAACAGCATGAAAAACGATCGTGTGTATGGGGCATTAGACTAAACTTTCCTGATGGTTTTTTGACCAGAAAAATGTGGGAATAAAACCCCTTCCCGTCTTTTCCTTCGGTACTTGGGAAATAACTTTGCATCAGTTCTTGCAAAAGAGACTTCATAGCCAGGGCTTTTTCCCGATCCCTTGGTAGGTTTGTGATGTAAAATCGTTTTGGTGGTATCTCTGAGAATTCTAGATGATACCCATCTGATCAGGCTCAGAACGAAAGGACTTGTTGTTTTTTCCCAAGCTGGAAAGAAGTCCTGTAGACTCCCGCCTACTGGGAGATGGTCACTGTTTTTTAGGAGTTTGCTCGGGAGGCCTAAAGAGCACCCCTCCCCTGCCTCTTCCTCTCTGAGGATTCCAGGACCTTTTCTGTGCTTGCTCTTTCCTTATTGGCTTGCTGAAAAGGACAAAAATGTTTTTTTGCTGTACCACTTATTTCTTCTGTAGGAAAGCTTTTTTCTTGTCTGCTGTCCTGTCAAGGACAGACTCTAGTTCTGGCCCAAACATCAGGTCTCCTGAAAAGGGAATTCCGCATAATTTTATTTTAGAGGCAGAGTCCCCTGACCATGTCTTTAGCCAGATAGCCCTTCTCGCCGAGTTAACCAGCGCTGAGGACCTAGCCGTCATCCTGATGGATTCTGCTGAAGCGTCTGCTATATATTTGACCGCTTTCAGCAAAGTGGGAAAGGACTCAAATAGATCCTTCCTGGAAGTGCCTGCTATCACATGGTTTTTAAGTTGCTCCAGCCAACACTCCATATTTCTGGCAACAACGGTGGCAGCCACTGCAGGTTTCAGATTGGACAATACCGAGTCCCAGGCTTTCTTCAGTAGCCAATCTGCCCTTTTGTCCATAGCATCCTTAAGGATGCCCATATCCTCGAAAGCTAGATCAGTCTTTCTAGATACTTGGGAGAAGGCGGCATCTATTTTTGTTTTTTTATTCCAAACTGACTCTTCCTTTTCCTCAAACGGAAACCTTCTTTTGAGGGCTTTGGAGAAAAACTGTCCTTTTTCTGGCTCCCTCCACTCTTTCATAATGGTCTCTGTAAGGATCTTGTGTACAGGGAAGACTCTATGACCAACTTCCTGCAGCCCCTGATACATTTTGTCATGTACCGACAACTGGGATTTTTCCTCTTGAATTTCCAGAGTGGTATATATTCGCTTTGAGCAAATCATCCACCTCCTCTAGTGAAAGTTTATACCTAGAGGCTCTCGCCTCTTCTTCTTCCTCCTCATCCTCAGAATCAACGGTTGAGGGGGGAATGCTTCCCATTTCTTCCTTAGACTCACTCTCCACTGGTCTGGAAGTGCACGGAGGGAGACTGGAAAGAGAACTCTGTTCCTGGCTGGAACTCTGGCCTGTTTTGTTCACCAGGGAACGCACTGTCCCTAGGGTCTCTGCCAATTATTTTCTTACGGAGGATAAGAGATCTTTACACTCCTGTGTAGATTCCTGCCTTACTAAATCCGCAACGCAGGATCTGCACAGTGGTTTTGGCCAAGAATCCCTTAAAGGGTTTTTGCATGAGGGGCATTTTCTTCCTGTAGTTCTCTCTGATTTAGCTGTGGCTTTCTGAAACAACAGTAAACAAAAAAAAAACCAGGTCCTTTTTTAGGTTCAAAGAAAAACACCTAAAAAGAGAATCTACAGTACCCTTTAGCATACACCCTATGTGCCCAGAGTCTCACTCCTTGCTGTACTGCTAATAGAACATTTAAACTATGGCAGACAGCTGCAGGTTTTAATACACAGATAAGAAACACCCAGTGCATAAAAGGAAAGAGGCACCACTGTACCTTTCCTACCTGGGCCTGCCCGGGAACCTGGGCGCCTGCATCCGCCATCGCTGCTGACGGTTCAGCTTCCACCATGATGAACCGCCGCAACTGCTGCCTTTGGGTTTTAAATCTCTCCTTTCCTCTGCTCAGCTCCTCCTATGAGCGGAAGGAAGTGTCGGCCAGATGACCCGCCTCTTCCTCCTGCGTTTCAGCAGCTGGAACCAAATCACTGCTACGCCCCGCCGGAAGTCTCCACCCACCGGAACTGACGTCACCCGCCCTCCGGGATTCGGCGATGTCATGCAGAGACCTGGCATGGATACTCAGTGTGAGTACAACCACGGCCCCCTGAACACCCTGGGCGGACGACCCCCGGCGAACCATTACTCCTGTGAGCCGGAAAAGGAAGAGACACCGGAGCGCCCCCCCCCCCCACGTGCGGGAAGGAGCTGGGTTGGTCTGGAAGAAAAACGGACGAAGGTACTGCCAAAACCGCCTCCTGGAGAGAGCGCAGCCCGTCTGGTTCCACAGCAGTGCTTCCACCATGGCGGAGGAAACACTAAAACTGAAGGCACGGTGGAAGCAGCTGCTTTTAAAAAGGGACGTTGTCACGCAGTGATTCGTGTGAAGAGGTGGAGCCACGCTCTCTCCAAGGTGCTGTCCTGAAAGGCAAAGGGAGAAAGTGTTGTTCGCCCTGTGCAGTTCACCTCTGGTGTACTACAGAACTACCACCGCTCCTCTATGCCATAACATGGGGAAGGTTTTCTTCAGTTCAGCAGGGGAGAACTGGGCAAGGACGGATATGACTTCCTGGGCTTCCAGTGAAGTAGAGGCACAGAAATGAATATAGATGTATGCGGCTGTACGGGGGTTCACCCAGCTACTCATGTAAACTAGCACATTTCTATGGGTGTACAACCCTGTATGCACACAGTCTATACCTGAGGGTGTACGGCTTTATGCATGTGCAGGTTCACACAGGTAGGCATTTCACAGCAGCTATATATCCTTGGTGCAGAAATACACCTGCAATTTGCATTATACAGACACATGCACCCAGGTTCAAGAGGAAAAGTTATAATTTCCATATTTCCTTTTCCAGCTGCCTATATCTCTGGATCTTATTATCATTTTAACATGTCGTTTTCATCCTCTGCTCATGCTTAATTTGAGTTCAACAGGTTTTTGACTGAATTAGTTTAAATCCGAGTTTACACTTGTGTGGGTGGTTCCCGTTGTGGGTCCGCACCCATCCCCACAGCTGCAACCACCTGCACACACTGGAAATCATAGCAGCTGCTTCCCGCACTGGGAACCACATTGCACCTGCAGTTTCTGTGTGGGCTGATATCAAAAATTATGCAGGGACCTTTTCCTTGGGTTTTCAGGAACACGGCAGTCCATTCAAATGAATGGCTGCTGTGCCCGCGCAAAACGCGGATCACAGAGCCACAGTAATATGAACCAAGCATTAAGCAACTTTCAGCTCCAGTTTTAAAGTGTTAAATTCTAAACATAAGGGATGTACTGGCTGTAGCTTTAAAGCAGGGGTCTCAAACTGGCGGCCCTCCAGCTGTTGCGAAACTACAAGTCCCATCGTGCCTCTGCCTGTGGGAGTCATGCTTGTAACTGTCAGCCTTGCAATGCCTCATGGGACTTGTAGTTTTGCAACAGCTGGAGGGCCGCCAGTTAGAGACCCCTGCTCTAAAGGCTGTAGAACACTTTGCAAGCTTTAACCAACCCCCCCCCCCCTCAGGTGTCTATAGGCACCTTAGATTTACTTTTCATTGCATGTAAAGAAAGTTGCTTTGTAAGGGTGCAGGACAGACCCACCCATTTATCATACACAACCTCAAAGTGGTTGGAAACATCTGAAATTACAAACAAAAGTATATCACCATACAGTGTGTACTTGTCCCAGTTCATAGCACTTTGTGTGGTTACTGTCTGCTCTCTCCTGCCTCTGCTACCTGCAAAAGTCACAACAGGCAATCCTGGGGACACCCTCCCCCCCACCCTGGACACAGTAGATGACTGACAGCCTCAGATGTGCATGTTTCCCAGTAAGGCAGGCAGATCCTTCCCCTCCACTCAGGTCTCAGATAACACTTGGCTCTCTGCTCTGTGCTGTGCAGTTCGTGACATCAGATTTCCAGTCCCTGCCTCCTGGAAGTTAAGAAATACCATCTATACTGTGTACTTTATAAAGCTGTGGAGGAGAGAAGGCTGCAGAGAAACAGGAACAGCTTATGTAGGAAAACTTTATCACAGAGTATCACTTGAGGCTGGTCACTTCAGTGGGCTTATGTAAGGGTTTATTATAAAACTTTAAAGAAAAATTTGTCTGTGCAATTGAGTTCAAAAGAACAAAGACCGATCATGACAGCATCACTGTAAAAATGTGTTATCTTTTCTATTTCAGCAAGACTTCATCTATAACAAAAATGCCAGACAAGCTCCGATAACTTTTACACTGCCTGCTGTTCCTGACAACAGGGCAGACACATTTTCTAAAAGAAATGAACATCATTGTTTACAGTTTTTGTCAAACTCTTTGAATCTCAGACTGCTGGCCTGGTTTTATCACTGATAGATTTTTCTAATGATAATCAATAATTTCCAGCAGTTCATACATTATTAAATTTGACTTCTGAATTTGCAAGCAAAAGAATTATTTAAATGCTGCTTTTAGGTACTTTTGCACTGGGGTGGTGCCGGCGTAAGCGGTAAAGCGCCGTTCGTCTAAACAGTGCTTTACCGCTGTTATAGCAGCGCATTTCGTCCACTAGCGGGGCGCTTTTAGTCCACTAGCGGGGCGCTTTTAACCCCCGTTACCGGCCGAAGAAAGGATTAAAAGCGCTTGTGTTGTGGCACTGCCAAGAGTTTTAGTGCAAATGGGTCATCACTTGTTTGAGTTTTTATGACGGTTGTCTGTATCTTCTTGTCCTGGGAGTCAATCACTCCCATCATTTCTTGTCTTGGTGTTGCAAACACAGTGTGGCAGTACTCTGCCCTGCCAGAGTGTAAAAAGAGTTGTTGACCCAGGATTCTCATCCAGATAGGGCTCTAGGGGGCTTTTGTCATTCAGATTTTTAGTTTCCTCATTGTTTAGTAAAATCAGTTTTTTGACCTGTAGCCGGGAGTTTTCATCCCACCCAGATCACTACGAAATCTCTAGTACTGGTTTTCAGAACCCCAAGCACACTAATTGGACATGTGTGTGCTGGGTTTGGACCCGACTAGGGTTCTGAGCTCCACCCCAGCAGACAAAAAGGTCTTCCTTCAGGAGTCAGGAGGGCTAGGAGAGAGGTGGGAGCCAGAGCAGCAAAGGGCTGCCAGCTATACGGACACAGTTGGTGAGAAAACAGTCTGTAGGAGACAGACAAGGGCCTAAAGTGAAAGGCCAGAACAGCAGTGCTGTATGTGCAAGCCAGGAGGCGGAGTGTGCATTTCTTCTTTGCAACAGAGAGAAGTGCTGAAAACCCCTGCAAGGGAAATGCTTTGATCTTGAATCTTTCTTTTAATAAAGTTGGAGAAAAGCGAGTGGCGGTGTCTTTAAAAGCTATATCACTTGAAGCGAGTTCCAACAGGAAGAGAGGAAAAAGATTTTAAAGCTGAATTCAGGCAGATATAAAAAAAACAAAATGCATTTTTTGAAGCACTGCAAGTACCTCCATTTGACTGGGTTTGAGCCTCTTGCTGCCCCTTGTACAGCAGAGCTCAGACTGGGAGAGGGAGAAGCAGCACAAGGTGCCACTGAGTTGCAGTGATCATGTACCAACTATGAACATGTTGATAAAAGAAGAGAGCAGAAAGAAAGAGGAGCTCATCAGCCTACTGCTTCACTTTTCATTGTTTGGGTTTTTCGGCCGGGGGAGGGGCTAGACCTGTGTCGGATCCTGTTAGTTTAAAGCATGTTCTAAAGCACAGTGCTTGTGCTGTGCAATTGGGGTTTATCATGGCTGCTAAGCAATGGCAGCCCGTAATGCAGGGCGCAGGGGCCCCGCCACCCTATCCATGCGCCTGGCCCCCAAATCTACATGCGGAATGCCGTACGCATGGATTCAATTCAATTTTATTGGTTTGTTTTTTTAAGCACGTGATGAGAGCCAGAGGCTCTAGTAGGCTTCAAAAAAGGGTGGGCTCCGGGGACAGTGCCCAGCCAGTTGTGTGACAATAGAAAATGAATATTCGCTATTGTCTTCCTGATTCTCCTCCCGACAATGTGAGGAAGCGGGCCATGAGACCCATCACCCGATTGGCCAAAAGGAGAACTGATCCTATTGGCCGTCTAGGAGGAGGGAAAGAGGAGATGCACAGCAGAAGCCGCCGTGATGCGGAGGAAGAGGAGACGCAGTGGAAGCTACGGGTTAAGTGCCATGGGGTAAGTGCGGGGCTGGTGACCAACCGGGGGGGGGGGGGTTGTGGGGTGACCATATACCACCAGCCACCACTGCTGCTGAGCCCTTTACGTGCCTCTGTCATCCGCAGCTATCTTTAGCTCTTCTCTGTCCTCCCCTCCCTGCCTGTCAGCTCTGTTTCAGGGCCCAGCCCCTCCTGCTGCTGAAACAACAGTGTAAAGTACATGCAATCCTCTGTTAGAAAATGTTCTATGCCCCAGTGCCTGTGCTTTGTAAAAAAAAAAAGGCCATTACTACCTTATTTCACAGCTCCGCTCCGCGGTTACGTGACTCCTCGCTGCTCTCCTCCTCAGCTGACGTCTCGGCTCTCTCCTCCTCCCTTCCCCTCCTCCCGACTGACGTCAGAGGGATTCTCGGGCCCTCCCTCTGTAGCTGACAGATCAGGAGAGGGAGCAGCGAGGAGTCACGTGAGCGCTGCTGTGAAATAAGGTCGTAAAGGGCATTTTTATTTTTTTGAAAGCACAGACACTGGAACATTTTCTAACAGAGGGAGATTGCATGTACTATACACAGTGGCTTAACAACCACTTTATTTGCAGCTAAGAAAATATTCATGTTTGTTGCCATGCCAGACAGGACTGTGTTGTGTGGCAGTGCTGTGTAAATCTCAGGCAAAGACTGACAGAAATATAAACTCTTTGGCAGGTAAAATCACTCTTCTCTATGTATTTTATCTATCTGTGTTTAGCTGTTTGCTTTAAGTCCAGGTTGAAATCTCGCACCGCAGCCCTAAGAGAACAATTATATTTTTGCGGACAAATTTCAGTCTATCGAGAACTTCAATCAGCAGGCAGAGTGCACTGCTACTATCTGCTAAGGGACTGTTTGAGGCCAGTAATACTGCATCAAATAGGGATTTAAATATTTCCATTACATAACGTAAACGGTTCTTGTTCTCTCTCAGTGAGTAGCTGAATTATTTCTAATGGTCTGAATGCAAGACGGGTAATGTTAATTGATAGTAAAACATGACTGTGAGCACTTTTGAGAAGGCCAAAGCCATTATCAGTTATGTAAGGTGGCCCTGCAAGGTAAATACACCCCTTCTAGGTGATATATTACAAGAATTAGAATACAGGACAGCAAACTAAGGAGATAAGAGATAAGCTTGGCAGGCAGACAGCTGTTCTTTACAGCTACTTTGATAAGAACATACTCTGGCCAACATACTATGATGTGTTCATTAGGCTGAATGTATGTACATCATGAAAGTCAAAAAGATACATGTGAAATGTGTTTGCATAAAAAGACACAAGTTACACTCATTACTGGTGCTTTCTCCACAGGTCTCCATGACAGCAAAAGAAAGCAAAATGTTACAATTTCACAAATAAAAAAAGAGACATTTATTTGTCAAAGACAAAGCACAACATTTTGGGGCCATTAAAGTGGTTGTAAAGGCTAAAGGTTTTTTACTTTCATGCATTGTATGCATGAAGGTAAAAACCCTTCAGTGTGCTGCTCCCCCTACAGCCCTCTAATACTTACCTGAGCTTCCTTTTTATCCAACGATGTCAATCACAGCCAGTGAGTCAAGGAGGAGAGAGCAGGTGGCGGAGCCGAGTCGCAGCTCTTTGTGCCTTATGGATGCATAGAGCAAAGCACGGTAGCGGGCATGCAACATCACCCCATAGCAAGCGGCTTGCTGTTGGGGGCATTGATCAAGGGGGAGAAGACAGGAGTGCCAGCGGGGGGCCCCGAGAAGAAGAGGAAAGCCACTGCACAGAGTAGGTTACATTGTTAGTCTGGTTGAAAAAAGACACAAGTCCATCTAGTTCAACCAATTGGAAAGTATGACACGTTTGTTGTTTTTTTAGCACCATCCCACTACAGTGATCAGTCATCAGCTGTGTCCGGTGGACATGGCCGGTGACAGATCGCGGTGCCGCATGGCTCTGCGTTCTGGGAGGACATCATATGACTACCATTTTACGATAGGCCGGGCGGGAGCACTATTGTTCTGGGAGGACATCATATGACGTCCTCCCAGAACGCGGGGCCACGCAATGGCGTGATCTGTCACCGGCCGTGTTCACCGGATGGCTGATTACTGTACCGGCCCGCTGCCAGTGTCTTGTGATCGCTGTGAACAATCACAGCAGATCACAAGACAATTGCGAACAATGGATGGCTTCCTTTCATGCCATTCATTGTATACAATTGTGTTGCTAGCTGGTATTGTACTCCATATTCCCATCGCACACGTTGCTGGAAAAGCTCTCAAGGGATTGGGTGCTGCAGCAATGACCAGCTGGGAACTGGTTCAAAAGTCACAAGGAAAATGTTTGCCAGCACACCATGGATCAACAAGGAAGCGTCCAAGCGAATTGCATCACATGCCTGATGAAGGAGGTCCTGCGTAAATCCGAAACGTTGCACTACTCTTTTGATGCGATAATTTATTAAATAATTCGCTTGGACGCTTCCTTGTTGATCCATGGTGTGCTGGCAAACATTTTCCTTGCTAGCTGTAATTGGACACAGTGATCCCATGGTACAGACAGGGCCAATCACAGCCCATCTGTACCATGTGATTAGCTCTGGCCAATCACACCTTATCACAACAAAACAAACTGAAAGAATCGATTTCAGGCAATAAAATGGTGTACATAAATAATGTGAGGAAGGGATATTTGCTCAATACTTATATAAATTGCCCTTTCTGCTTTATAGTAGTAATAAATAACAGCATTCTACGACAGTTAGTCCTGGTAGCCAGCTGATTGAGCGGTTTCCAATTGCAGTTACTCACATTTTACATCCGTCATGGACTCTGCTTGCCCACTAATTTTACAATACTGATAATACAGAAGCAGCATAGAAACTCACGAGACTACAAGGCAAATGGCAGTAGGACCGAGAACTGCAGCAAGGAGACTTTGATATAAAAATTAATTGGGAAATTCACCAAACTAGCCTTCACCCATATAAAAAAAAATACACATTTTCATGCCCAGGAACAGAAAACTTTCTGAGTTGGATCTACACATAACTTTTTTTTATGTGACCAGACCAGGGAATGATCTACAAACGTAGCATAAAAATGAACCGTACAACATCCCTATTCCATCCCTCTCCTCCACACAGTTAGAGATACTTAACTCACCTATTACACAATCAGAGGTCTTGAATGCGATTAAAGCTTTAAAAACGGGCTCTGCTCCAGGCCCAGATGGCTTTTCAGCTGTATATTATAAAAAAAAAATCCATCCCCCTATCCACTAGACTGGTTCAGCTTTTCAACTCCGTGTTGCAGGGGGGTAGCTTTCCGGAGGAGAAGCTATTGGCGAACAAGTCTCTGATCCCTAAGCCTAACAAAAATCATAAGCTACCTCAGAATTATAGGCTCATTTCGGTCATTAATAATGATTTAAACATTTTCAGTAGGATTTTGGCAGAGAGATTGGCAAACATTATCTCCTCACTTATATCGCCCTATCAAATCGGGTTTCATTCCCCACAGGCTCATTACAAATAAACATACGTCTGGCCACAGATATAATTCAGGATGCAAACCTATTCTCCCGGAAACTTTTTATGCTTAGCCTTGATATCCATAAGGCATTCGACAGTGTGTCATGGAGCTATGTGTCCGCCCTGCTACAACGCATGGGCTTTCAGGGGGAATTTTTACATGCCTTTCAGGCCCTTTATCAAAACCCTAAAACACAAAATTAAGATCCCGGGTTGTAGTTCGGAATTTTTCAGCCTAGGCCGAGGTACTAGGCAGGGGTGCCCTCTCTCCCCGCTAATATTTGCTCTAGCCCTTGAGCCCTTAGCCATTGCTATATTGGGTAACCCTGACATCACTGGATATTGTAAAGGCTCTTTCTCTTATAAATTCTGCATGTACGCTGATGATGTGCTGATGTTCCTCACCATCCAGTGATTACCTTGCCCAACCTACTTCGGACCTTATCGAGTTTTGCAGGGATCTCCGGTCTCTCTGTGAATGTCTCAAAATCTGTAGCCCTTCCGGTGGGTTTTTCGCCCTCGGAACTCCACTAGCTTAAACATTCATTCCTTTTCACTTGGGCGGGAGCCCATCTCCCATATTTGGGTATTAACCTGATGTCAAGGTCACCTGTGGCCAGGTGACAGATGCACACCGTAGGGGGGACAGGAGTGCACCGCGTGGTAGTGAACCCTATGGCTGGCTTCTGCGGATAGGAAACTTGGTGGTTGTGGAAAGCGGGACCAGAGGAGCACAACCGGGATCCTAACGGAAGCTAGAGCCAAGATTCCCCAGGGCGCGGAGTCTAAGACCCAGCAGGTCTTCTCCAGGGCCTCTAGTGGTGAGGATGTTATGCTGCAGGCTGGGACCAGGTCGCGGCCCCTGGAGTTTCCTAGCTCACGCCCCATAGGATAAGGGGAAAAGAGGGGAAGCAGCAGCACAAGATATGAGAGAACCGAATAACAAGCTGAAGGTCAGGGGCCACAAGCAGACAAGGATAACGAAAGAACGAGCCGAAGGTCAAGGGTCACGAGCAGACAGGGATAGTCGGGGACAAGCCAATAACGTAACAGAGAAACAGATGTAGCACACGGCAGGCAGGAACCCAAACACACAATGCCTAACAAACATGTTGATCAGCAAAGCAGGCTTGCAGTGCACAGGTTAATATAGTGTTCTGTGATAGGGCCTGGGGTGGAGTCTGGCTGGGAGGAGATTATAAAGGAAGCCAGGTGAAAGGGCTCAGGCCTCTAAGATGAACACATGGGAAGGAAGGTAAGCTGACAGACAAACACTACTGCATATCCATGACAGTACCCTCCCTCTTATGGGCCCTCCCCCGCCTGGACCCAGGCTTAAAGGGAAATCTCTGATGAAACCTTCTCAACAGATGAGGTGCAGCGACATCAGATGCAGCGATCCAAGATGCCTCCTCAGGACCAAAACCTCTCCAATGCACAAGGTACTGAAGAATGCCTCTGCAGAGCCGAGAATCCAGAACTTGTCTAACCTCGTACTTAAGATTATCCTCAGAGACCGAAAACGAGGTAGGGAGATGACAAGAAGATCTATTGAGGACCAAAGGCTCTCTAGGAATAAGCAAGGGCATGAGAGGATCAACAGAAATCTGAGGAGGGTCCCCTAGACCCTTAAAGGGGAACTGGTCATCTTGCACAGGACCATCAGACTGGGCAGATGTCAGTGGAACCCTGAAGTCAGGTTGGTTAGAAGGTGACATGTCGCCGGAGTCAAGCTGAATAGCTGAAGGACAAGCAGAATGTCCCGAACAAGAAAAAGTAGGAGGCTCACTGGGCATGGGCTGGACTGGCATAACTAGTACAGAGGCAGAGTGAATAGCTGAGTCAGGTGTAGCGACTACCTGAATCGCATCGCAAGACGTAGCGACTGCAGGACTTGTAGACAAGCTAGCCTGGCTGTGCGTCCAAGGGTGGTTAGGGACAGAGAAATGTAAATGGTTATGCAACCTGGAATGAATGACCGGCTCAGATTCACAGGGGGCAACCTTGGGTAGGCAGGACGAGGAACAGGAGGGACCCCAAGTCAGGATCTGTCCAGTAGTCCAGTCCACATGAGGAGAATGGAGCTGTAACCATGGGAGACCCAAAATTATAGGCGTTGAGGCCTTGGGTAAGATAAGGAAGGATATCCACTCCTGGCGGAGTGTCCCTACCGACATCTTAACAGGGAGGGTCTGGAAGCGGATAGGTCCCCCTGGGAGAACAGTACCATCAATCGCCAAGACCACCAATGGCGTGGTGAGGGGCAAAAGAGTAAGTCTCATGGACGATGCGATTTCCCAGTCCATGAAATTACCAGCGGCTCCGGAATCCAGATATGCTGAGACCGAATGAGAAGAAGCACCAACATGAAGGAACACAGAAAGCAGAAGACGAGAAGGGGAAGGTGGTATTTCTGGGTCCAATACTCCACTTTCCAGATGAAGTGGACCCGAACGTTTTTCTGGACAAAGAGAGCAAGTGTCACGAAAATGACCTTTGCCCCCACAGTAAAGACACAGACCAAGAGTTCTGCGCCTAGCACGTTCCTCGGGGGATAGCCTGGTCCGACCCAGCTGCATGGGTTCCTCAGCTGGTAGGAGATGCTCTACGGGTCGAAGAGAGGGGAGCTCAGGCTGACTAAGAACCAAGGAGTGCTGGCGTTGCTTTTCTAAGGTCCTCTCCTGAAAGCGAATATCGATCTGGTTACACAAGGAGATAACGCCGGCCAGATCAGTGGGGATGGTTCTTCCTGCTAATTCATCCTTCACTCTATCAGACAGGCCATGCAAAAAGGTTGCGACTAAGGCCTCATTGTTCCAGCTCAACTCAGCCGACAGTATGCGGAAATGAAGGGCATACTGTCCCACAGAAGCAGACTCTTGGCGGAGACGTAAAAGGGCGCTGGCCGCTGAAGAGACACGAGCCGGTTCTTCGAAGATATTCCGAAAAAGTTTCAAGAAGCCAGACAGGCTAGAAACCACTGGATCATTCAGTTCCCACAGAGGGGCTGCCCAGGCTAAAGCTTCACCAGAGAGGAGAGAAATGATATAGGCTACCTTAGCCCGATCAGACAGGAAGTTTTGGGGCTGGAGCTCAAAATGAATCGTGCATTGGCTAAGGAACCCCCTGCAAGCCTTGGAGTCCCCAGAGAAACGGGACGGAGCTGGCAGTTGTAGTGAGTGTGTGGCTGCGACTGGTGCAATAGGTGCAGCCGCTGATTGTATTTGAGGTTGCGGATTCAGGGTTCCCAAGGAGGCCTGAAGCTGCTCGAAGCGAGAAGCCAGATCCTGGAGGAATCGCATCACCTGAGTCTGATTCGATTCCTGGGTTTCAAGTCTGCAAACTATGCCCTGCAATGGATCATCCACGGGTAGCGGGATGTCAGCCGGGTTCATGGCTGATCAAACTGTCAAGGTCACCTGTGGCCAGGTGACAGATGCACACCGTAGGGGGACAGGAGTGCACCGCGTGGTAGTGAACCCTATGGCTGGCTTCTGCGGATAGGAAACTTGGTGGTTGTGGAAAGCGGGACCAGAGGAGCACAACCGGGATCCTAACGGAAGCTAGAGCCAAGATTCCCCAGGGCGCGGAGTCTAAGACCCAGCAGGTCTTCTCCAGGGCCTCTAGTGGTGAGGATGTTATGCTGCAGGCTGGGACCAGGTCGCGGCCCCTGGAGTTTCCTAGCTCACGCCCCATAGGATAAGGGGAAAAGAGGGGAAGCAGCAGCACAAGATATGAGAGAACCGAATAACAAGCTGAAGGTCAGGGGCCACAAGCAGACAAGGATAACGAAAGAACGAGCCGAAGTTCAAGGGTCACGAGCAGACAGGGATAGTCGGGGACAAGCCAATAACGTAACAGAGAAACAGATGTAGCACACGGCAGGCAGGAACCCAAACACACAATGCCTAACAAACATGTTGATCAGCAAAGCAGGCTTGCAGTGCACAGGTTAATATAGTGTTCTGTGATAGGGCCTGGGGTGGAGTCTGGCTGGGAGGAGATTATAAAGGAAGCCAGGTGAAAGGGCTCAGGCCTCTAAGATGAACACATGGGAAGGAAGGTAAGCTGACAGACAAACACTACTGCATATCCATGACACCTGACCGGAGATTTTTGCAAACTCTTCGAGGCCAATTATCCTCAGATGATATCTAAATTGAAACACTTGCTCAAACTCTGTTCCACGATCCACATTTCATTCCTGGGTAGGGTTACAGCCCTCAAAATGACGATTCTACCTAAGTTACTTTACCTATTTCGCTCCCTACCAATTAGACTCTCAAAAACGTACTTGAGTAATGTCCAGTCCCACTTTAACAGATTTATTTGGCAGAATAAACCCCCAAGGTTCGCCAGGGACATTCTGTACCGCTCCTCCATAAGAGGTGGCATGGGGGTCCCCCAGATATGGCTTTACTACCTTGCAAGCAGATATACTCAACAAGCCCAATGGAATATTATTGACTCCAAGGTCCCCTGGGTTAGGTTTGAACAAGACTATCTTACCCCTATACCTTCCAGGACTTTTATGGTCCTCTAACCCCTCTAAGTCTGGTTTGAGCTCTAAAAACTCAATAGTGGCGATTGGATTGAGGTTGTGGGATGACTATAAGGTGAACTATAATCTTATATCGCAGTCCCCCCATTGAGCCTCATTCCTTGGAGATTCTCGATTCCACCCGGCATATGAACACCCGTAATCTTTTCAGATCTTGGTGGACTGTGACCTAACCAAGCTGGATGACTTTCTAGTAGATTCCAAATTTGTAACTTTCTCATATTTACAAAACCGTCATCACCCAGCTGGGGAATTTTACCACTTTCTCCAAATCTGACATTTTTTTCATTAGCACCATTCTTTTACGGCCTCTGATTCAAACACATTTTTTTGAGGATATATGCGATTCTGCACCCAGACAAAAGGGTCTCATTTCAGGTGTTTATAAGTCGTTGGAATCAGTACATGAGAAACCTATTTTGAAATATAGATCCCGGTGGGAGCAGGACCTTGATTTAGAGGAGGAGGATTTGGATTGGGCGAAGGGTTGGCGAAACATGCGTGACTGCACCAAGTCATTGACAGTCAGGGAAACAGCAATTAAATTATTGACTAGGTGGTATTACATGCCCCTACGCCTAAGCAGAATTTACCCACAGGCCTCCCCCTCTTGCTTTAGGGGTTGCGACAATCAAGGTTCCTTCCTGCACCTATTTTGGGAATGTGAAAATTTGCTACCTACATGGGAGGGAGACCCTGGATCTGATAGAGAAATTGGCGGGTGGTCCCGTGGCTCTGACACACAAACACTGTCTTTTATTTCAAAGTTTGCCTGATACCCCTAAACCATTTATGAAATTGATCCACTCAATCTGCATTGCCATGCAGTGGGCTATTGCATTGCATTGGAAAAAGACATTAGTTCCATTCGCTCAGGTTATTACATGGGTTGACCAAATGATGTTGTCAGAAAAAATATTTCATACCTTGCACGACTCTTTTCCCCTAACTGATGCTAAGTGGAACCCTTGGTTCTTGTTTAGACTTCAAGACTGACTGAATTTATGTTTGTTGTGCGTTTAATTTTTGTTCTCTCTCTCTTATTTCTCTTTTTACTTTTATTATTTCCATCTTATATGGCTTTGTTAATGGTTTACCTGCATGATCTGCTTATAATGTCGCATAATGTTTACCAAAGGCTGAGATCTTATATACCTCCGAATGTTCTGCTTTGATCCTTGGAAACTTTTTGTCTCCCCTTTGTCATCTTTAATTGATAATTATTGAATTGACCCGTGTCATAAGTCCATGTATATGGTAAATCTTTGTTTTTATTTTGCATAATAAAAATCTTTTGAAAACAAAAAAAAAAAAGGAACAGTACAGAGTCCTGCTAGTACATCATCCTTTTATCATGAAACAACAATATACTTACATGCTCTAGGTGTACATAAGCCTGACTGGCAATATCGTATACAACATCTTTGACATTTCTCTCTTGGCTCCCTCTAATGAAATCCTCCTGTGAAGCCCCGTGCTGCAGGAAGAAAAAAAAAAGACACAAATAAAAATAAACATGTCGATCCAGCAGGGATTAGAGAATACACAGCTCAGTCAAGTTGTCTCATATTGCTCTGAAATGGAAGAGTTGAAAAAAGTTTCTGCCCAATTCCACACCTGCATGCACAGCAGCCACATGCGAGTTCACACAGTTCATGTGCAAACAACTGCACCACCAATTACTATATCATAAAAAACACAATCTCATATTAAGGCTTGGTGTGCACACTGGATGTCGGTATTGATCTTGATGCCGTGTGTGACCAGCTTTTATCAATTTTACTAAATTAGATGAAATTTGTAAGCTTATATATATATATGCAGTGTGGGGCTGGGCTCATGCCACAGCTGATGTTCTATTGAACGAAACCGGTCAGTTTGACTGAACTAGCTTCCCATTACTGCGCTTCTTGGATGTATTTGTGATCACATGCCTTATCTCGCCTGTTTATATCATCATTGATGTAAGCGTTCTACCTTTTACAATAAAACCCATAGATGATAGTTTTATACTATGTGCCGGCTTTTTCCTTTTATGAATGGTGGAGTCCACGATTGGGTCCAGTAACTAGGTTGAACGGAAGCTGACATCACATGTTTCCTGAGAGTGACCACGTTCCCAGTTCCATGCCCATTTGACTCCGTGCCGCTGGCATTGGGTCCACTGAGTCCGGTAAGAGTATCCATTTTTTTTTTCCCCATCGGTGCTGGATTCAAAATCTATGGTGATTTCTTACTGAATGGTGTCCTATCCTTCAGGGGTCGAATATATCTTCAATTTCAACATTGATTTCTACCCAAACACTTGTAATTTAATTTCACCAGTTTAGACTGTTTTTTGTTTTTTCCCTCATGGGTCATTTATTAACAATGCCAATTCACATATATGGATTTTTTAGCAATTTCAATATATGAATTGTATTTATATTCATTTATTGCTGTTTGCACCTCACACTTTATTTTAATTTGCACAGTCAATGTGTTATACTTACTGTTGGCATACTTGCACAATTTTCCAATATATAACACACACAATATGGATTAGCGCTGCACTTAATATTCCCATAAAACACATTGGCCAGGAAATGTTCTGCAATAAAGTACATTACCAAACACATAGATGTACTCAGAAATGTGATCAAATGGTAAAGACTTGGCACGGCTCCCTTCCCAGTACAAACCCCCACACAAAATTGTAGTCTGTCTCACCTCAAATACAACATTAAAGGGTAACTCTACTTTTGTGGGAAAAAAAATGACAAACAAAAATAATATAGCACATACAAATCGCTACACAAGCCATATTGTAATTCAATGTAAGTGAGTGCAGGAGCATCATGGGAAATGTTGTTCCAAGACATCTGGGGTGCCAAGGTTCGCCATCACTGCTATAGGGCAACCTAGAGCCGTTACATACACCACTGATATCCAGAACACGCCCAGAAATGTATTTTCCTGCTTGTTTGATTGGTTCACTGATTTTCTCATAAGTCTGCACGAAGATAAAAGTCATACTATAGGCATCCTCTGCAACAAAAATGTAATTATTTGTGGAATGGCACAGAAGGGGTTAATCACTTCTAAAAAGGGATGCATACCCTGCATTTCCCTCATTAGAACACTGCAAGGGCTTCAGCTGAATAAGGCCCCTTTCACACATTTGGGCCGTTTGTCTGCTTTTCATCCATCCGTTGAGGAATGGAAAACGAACATCAATGCATCTCTATGGAAAAAACTAATGTAAACGGATGATCATCGATTTACATTTTTTTACATCCATTTCGTCCACATCCGCTTTTTGGAACGGATTAAAAAGGGACTTAGGTGGTTAAGGACTCTATTTGGCGGATGTATAAAACAGATGGAAAACTGATGTAAACTTCATCCCTTTTTCTTTGAAAAAAAGTGACTGAACTTGTGAAGCGAACGGCCACACATGTGAAAGGGGCCCAATAGTAATCAAAGTCACTTCCATTTAGGTTTACTGTGTAGATAACAAACAGCTTTTTCTTCTGAGTAGAAATAGGTAGGACTCTGTAACAAAGTTTGTTAAAGTTTTGTTTAAAGACCAATTCAACACAAGTTCTGTTGGGTGAATGACACATGGAGTGACTTCTGAAGACCCCGAACAACAAGATACAGTTTATGGCCAAGGGTATGTGGACACTCATCCAAATTATAGTGTTGATGCAAAAAAAAAAAAAGTAAAAGAAAAAAAAAAAAGGCAGCTTTACTGAGATATGATTCAATGAGCTTGGTGCAGAACAACCAACACTGGGTTTTACTCTATAGTAATGCATGTTGTTTTAGAATAGGATGACCAAGAAGCTTAAATAGGCATTATGGTGAGGAGTTCACAAACTTTTGGCCATATAGTATATCAACAACAGAATAAGCACGTCTTTTGAACTGCCACAAAGTATTGTAAATCCTGGTGGAAGACTCTTATTTGCTCAGTAGAACATCTATAAAGCAGGATAAATAAATGATAGATGGACACTTTCGGAAGGTGGTGATGACACAAACCGTTGTAAGGAAATTCTGTCACAAAACTTGACTGAAGCATAGCCTCGTACACACGGTCGGACTTCAAACTTTTCCGAGGATTTTTGTCCGAAGGGAGTTGGCCGGGCACACCCATAGCATACACACGGCAGGACTTTTCTGCAAACTTTCCCAAAAATCACGTGTTTTTTCTGCTATTTTCTGCTCTTTACCGTCACCCTTTGGTTAACTTCTGCTATTGTTGGTTGATTTTAACATTGGTTCTGGGCATGCATATTTGTACTTCGGACAAAAGTCCGATGGATTCCTGTACACACGGTCGGACTTTGCACCATCGGACTTTTGTTGCCGAAAAGTTTGTCCGTTTGCAGAGCGAACTTTTGTCCGATGAAAACCGAAAAAGTTTGTCCGATGGAGCGTACACACGGTCGGATTTTTTTGAAAACGTGCTAATTTTTAAGTTTGTTGGCAAAAATTCTGACCGTGTGTACGGGCCTCAAGAGGGGTTCAATCCACCAAAGGTAACTGACATTTAGTATTAGCACTCCAGATTTTATTTGCTTATTGTTATGAAGTAGTGGAAGTCTTTACATTAATCACAGTGCTGATACCAAAAAGGCATCCCTTCTCTAGGATTTCATTTGTGGTGCCTTCCTAAAGTCAGGCTGGTCTCTAAAGACCCTGCTGCCTCACATTCAGCTAACTGACTGCGATCACAATTTCATTTTTCCATATGCATCTGTTTTTAACAGTTTGCAAAAAATTTCCAGTATGAGACATTCTACAAAAATCAATATCAACGATCAGTACAAAGCTTGTGAAATAATGTAGCAAACCAGACAGATGTTGGTTTCTCTCCATAAGCGTAAGCCAAATATTGCACATCATCATATATGCACTGTTCCAACCCTTTTAAGTGGACCCTCCAAGTATTGTGGTGACAGCATCATGTTGTGAAGAAGTTTCTTTGCAGCAAGCCCTGGAAGGTTTGTAAGGGGAAGACTAAATACATCAAAACACACAAAAATCCTGGAGGAAAATCTGATGCTGTGGGCAGGTAACCTGACTCTAAAAATAGAAGATTGGTCTTCCAGCAAGACATAGATGCCAAAAATGAAGCCAAAACAACACATGAATATCTCAAAAACAGTGTTTATGTCCTGGAATGGCTAAGTGATAAAGCATTTATGGCTTGACTTATAAAAGCGTTCTGCAGCCAACACAGTGCACAAGGATCTGACAATTGCTACAAGCAGAGCCAAACCAGTGCATTAAGGGCATATTTGGCAGGCCCCACATTTGCCAATGGAGCAGGGTCCAGGTATAGGCTCCAAACCTATTGCAGAGGATACACCAACCCAGATAGCTGCGCAAAAAATACCAGCTCAAGTAGTGTGTAGATGAAGCAAAAAATAATCTTAAAAATGGATAGATCCTTCTATGCTTTACTTTGGCTCCATCAAAAATGATGCCCATCATTGCTGAGCCACCTAATGTGACATAGCTTGAAAAACTTGGGATTCTGTTAGATTTTTGGCCACCCTCATGTCCCCCCTTTTGCCGATCCTGAACAACTCTCTTTCTGCCAGGTATGGAACAGCCAGGAGGTGGTGGTCATCCCATGGACTCCTGTGGGTACACCACTTTTTATCAACCTGTACTTTCCCATCCTGGGTCTGCATACAAGTGACTCAGACACATTCCTCAGAATCCTACTGGTATATACAACTCCATACTTTACCAATTCTACACCCGGCTAGAATAAGCCATCTGTAGTTTGCTACCTGACCTGTCCCTGAGCCGGAGGGTCTTCCCCTACTCCCGCGGCCTCCTCTCTCTACTCTTTGGTTTTCTCTCACTTACTTCTACTTACCTCGATCTTTTGTACTCTTTTCTCTGCTTGATTCACATTTTTCTCTGTTTGGCACATATATACCTCCGGGCTGTTCTGCCCAGAGTATCTCCAAATGGTGTTGTAAAATGCTTTAGTGCAGTGCTTTCCTATACCCTTCTACTTTAGATGCAGGCCTGCTAGGGCTTTATACTAAAACAAGTTTGGGGGTTTGATAACTACTTCATACTGCCTTCTGGTGGCCCTTTAAGCTTTCATGCCCAGGAAGCAGTACAGCTTCTCAATCATGTGATCACTGTGATTGGCTCTTACTGTGGTCACATGATCAGGTACCCATCTTGCTGGCTCGTGATCAGAAGTCATGACCAGGAGCGGTCAGTGACAACTCAGTCAGTGTGCCGGGTGCATATGGTGAGCACGCTCTTAGCAGACATGGGAGTAAGTCACACATGTGCAAGTCACAAGCAAGTCTCAAGTCTTAACCTTCAAGTCTCAAGCAAGTCCCAAGTTACTGTGACGAAAAGCAAGCAAGTCAAGTCGAGTCCCTGCTAGAAGTCAAGCAAGTCAAGTCAAGTCATTTATTTTGGTCAAGTCACAAATCAAGTCAAAATACCGATCTACCACATACTGTATAAAAATAATGGGAGGGATAACAATAAATAATATTGGTTATGTGCCCATGCCTTATTGTGCCTCACTGTGCCCATGCCTCACTGTGCCCATGCCTCACTGTGCCCATGCTTCACTGTGCCCATGCCTCACTGTGCCTCACTGTGCCCGTGTCTCACTGTGCCCATGCCTCACTGTGTCCATGCTTCACTGTGTCCATACTTCACTGTGTCCATACTTCACTGTGCCCATACTTCAGTGTGCCCGTGCTTCACTGTGCCCGTGCTTCACTGTGCCCGTGCTTCACTGTGCCCGTGCCTCACTGTGCCCGTGCCTCACTGTGCCCGTGCCTCACTGTGCCCAATGTGTATAGAAAGTAATTCCGCGCTACTATAATAAAAAAGATCATCTGCTGCAAAGCACTGAAAGGTATAATCCGTGACCCTGAGTGTGAATATATATAAAGAAATAGTGCTGAACTGATGGGAATGATATGTGATGTTCTGTGTCAGTAATGCTGGTTCTCAAATATCCAATATAAAATTACTAAAACTGGCATCCATAAATACTTATTGAGATAGCATAAAATAATAAAACATAAATATTGTGCCTTAATATACTCCTGTATTAGTAAGGTGCTTATATTACCAGCAAGTGCTGGAGCAATGATAAAGTGCAAAAGTGCAAATGATCCGTGACACAGGAAAAATAAAATAATTGAGACAGTAGTAAAAGGTGCATGTATCCGTGGAGAGAAAAAAAATGGTACTAAGCAGTACCTGTACTACCAGTAAGGTAAAGTGCAAAGGTGCATGAATCCGTGACACAAAAATTTGTACATAGCAGTAACAAATACTTGTGCAAACAATTGCTGTGTTCATACAATAAAATGACTGTCCTTTTTAAAATCTGTGAGAGAAAAAGCTTTAAAATAAACGTGCAACAGAGCAACTATGTTGCTGCGAGAAAGTCCAAAAAAGGATTCCTTATGGACTGAAAGCGGTGCTGTGATAAGGTGCTAGGTGATGAGTGGTTTAAACTTCGTGCCTTCCACACTGACTCCTGTGGTATATGGATGGCCCCTTACCTCACTTACCTTACCTCACTGCTCCCTACGCGTATCATCATTGAGGATACGCGTAGGGACAACACAAGCACCGGAGGTGACGCAGACGAGCTCGGCGCTCGTATTTGATATACCTGTTTATACATTTTAAATGTGAGTACTTGCAAACCTTACTGTTTAAATAAACCTTTTGCATAACAATACTACACTATCTTGGGATTCCTTCGCTCTTCCCCCCATTTATGTACATTACTTTGGAGTCTCCGCGGCTAGAGGATTCGCCCCCCCCCATACCAGGCAGCACAACTACCCCAGGTTCCAAGGGACCATCCAGGCAGGAGGAGGTCGGACAAACAGAGGGTTTCTCTTATATGCTGTAACCTCACAGCAGTGAGGTAAGGGGCCATCCATATACCACAGGAGTTAGTGTGGAAGGCACGAAGTTTAAACCACTCATCACCTAGCACCTTATCACAGCACTGCTTTCAGTCCATAAGGAATCCTTTTTTGGACTTTCTCGCAGCAACATAGTTGCTCTGTTGCACGTTTATTTTAAAGCTTTTTCTCTCACAGATTTTAAAAAGGACAGTAATTTTATTGTATGAACACAGCAATTGTTTACACGAGTATTTGTTACTGCTTAGTACAAATTTTTGTGTCACGGATTCATGCACCTTTGCACTTTACCTTACTGGTAGTACAGGTACTGCTTAGTACCATTTTTTCTCTCCACGGATACATGCACCTTTTACTACTGTCTCAGTTATTTTATTTTTCCTGCGTCACGAATCATTTGCACTTTTGCACTTTATCATTGCTCCAGCACTTGCTGGTAATATAAGCACCTTACTAATACAGGAGTATATAAAGGCACAATATTTATGTTTTATTATTTTATGCTATCTCAATAAGTATTTCTGGATGCCAGTTTTAGTAATTTTATATTGGATATTTGAGAACCAGCATTACTGACACAGAACATCACATATCATTCCCATCAGCTCAGCACTATCACTGTGCCCAATGCCTCACTGTGCCCGTGTCTCACTGTGCCCGTGTCTCACTGTGCCCAATGCCTCACTGTGCCCGTGTCTCACTGTGTCCATGTCTCACTGTGCCCGTGTTTCACTGTGCCCGTGTCTCACTGTGCCCAATGCCTCACTGTGCCCGTGTCTCACTGTGTCCATGTCTCACTGTGCCCGTCAGCCGTGTACCTGATCGGCGGCATCCCGGCGGCTAATCCAGTATTCAAAAGCCACGCCTCCTAATCGTCTGTGATAGGCGGAACACTACATTTCCCAGCATTCAGTGTTCCGCCTATCATGGACATCCGCTCATACTCATAACACAGACGAGGATAAGAGGATGTCCGTGATAGGCTGAACACTGCCTGCTGTGAAATTGAGTGTTCCGCCTATCACAGACGAGGAGGCGCGGCTTTTGAACACTGCAATGGCCGCCATCTGTCTGCATGACACGCTTATCAGGTAGGCAGACGGCGGCTTGCTGTTAGTGTTAGTGGTGCCAAGTCATTGCAAGTCATATAGCCCAAGTCAAAGTCAAGTCGCAAGTCATTAGTGACAAGTCAAAGTCAAGTCGAGTCATTTATTGAATTCTGTCAAGCAAGTCGCAAGTCCTCAAACAGGTGACTTAAGTCAAGTCATGTGACTCAAGTCCCCCACCTCTGGCTCTTAGCACACAACCTCAGGTCATCATGCATAAACATGTGCGGCAGATGGGTGTTAAAGCAACATTATTCCTGCTGCTGCGTTACATGGTTGACAAGAGGTTAAATTGAGGACTAAGGAATCTGTTCTTTAATTACCCTGCATAAGGCTATGTTATAAAATTATACAAATTATGAGTCAAGTGAATATTTTTATCAGCACTATTTATTTGGAATTACTATGCAGTCAAGCTCAATGTGTCTGTGTGGGAAAGTGGTACACAAGGCAAAATACATTTACTTAATTATGCTGGTGCAGGTTTCCAGGGCTATAGACTCTGCCGAACAGGGATGACACAGATCTGCAA
Organism: Rana muscosa; assembly: GCA_029206835.1. NCBI lineage: Eukaryota > Metazoa > Chordata > Amphibia > Anura > Ranidae > Rana > Rana muscosa. The sequence continues at coordinate 96,924,041 of JARGYO010005626.1, read as the reverse complement.
CATTTTTCAGCAAAACAATGTGAAGTGCCAAGTCACTGACAGCGTGGGAGACAATCTTCCATGGCAGTCAGTGCCACATAACACAAGCAACAAAATTGTATAAACTTTTTATACTAAGAAAACTTAAGTGCCCATTTTACCTTCAGTTTTTACTAGGGTTGTCCCATATCCCCCACTAGCAAAAATGTCCTTTTAAGTGGACCTTAAAGCAGTATTAAACCCAAAACCAAAATCTGATATATTGCAGCTTACCAATCATTAGATATAGTGGCTACATTTGTTTTTTTGTTCCCTTCTGTTTTCACCTGTTGATCTGGCTAGTAACACAGACAACGCCTGTATTATGGCACCCTCACTCTGAAAGAGCACAGGGGGCACATTTGGACATCAGTTTTGTCAGTCTTGGGGGAGGGAAGTGTTAGATGTACTAGTAAATTTAGACACACTAACAAATTGAAGCCAAACCCCAGTTATTTTTTTGGGATAAAGTTTTTACATAAATAAATAAAAAGCTGATCATTGTAACCCCCTTGTCGGTAGCAAATGGTTTGTCTCATCCCTTTAACTAATACATTTGGAAGAGAGCTTATTCTTTTGAAAAACAACAGACTTACTGGCAGGATCACCAGATAATAGGAAGAAAAAAAACGAATGCAGCCATCACATCTAAGAATTTGTAAGCTGCAATATAATACATTTGCTTTTGCCGCCAGAGATTACATGCAAAAACCCCAACAAGAGGTTTTTGCATGTAATGGCGTATGGGACCTTGCGCCATTACAAGCAGGATGGCGTATGGGACCTTGCGACAGCAGGTCCTTCTTAGCGGTAGATGTCAAAAGGCGTCTGCTACCAGACGCACTAGATCGGCGTACCAAGGATGCCAAGGCCAATTCAGAGCAATTGGGACCATTGTAATCCTCTCTGCCTCCAGTCTGCGAAGCAGATGAGGAAGGAGCTTCCGAGGAAGAAAGGCATAGATTAGCAGGCACTGACTCCACAGTGCCATTAACGCATCTGTCGTGTTTGCTCCTGGGTCTCTTGACCTGGCCACAACCCTCAATACCTTCCGATTGAGTCGAGAAGCCAGGCGATCTACAACTGGCGTGCCTCCCCTCTGGCAAAGGAGCTGAAAACGCCTCCGGGTGTAGAGACCATTCTCCTTGGTCCAGGATCTGGCAACTCAGGTAGTCCGCCTGTCAGTTTCCCACACCCGGAATGTATAAGGCCAACAGGCCTGGTACGCTCCTTTCTGCCCCCCTTAGGAGGTGAGCGACCTCCGATGCTGCAGCAGAGCTGCTTGCTTCTCCTTGACGATTGTTGTACGCCACCACTGTGGCGTTTTTCCGACTGGATTCTGACTGGACGCCCCTGTAGCCTCTGAGACCACGTGGAGAGGCAAAGCCAGATCGCCCGGAGTTCCAGGACAATGATCGGCAGGTGGGATTCCTCCGGAGTCCAGCGACCCAGAATGTCTTCCAGCATTATCCATGCAGGAAAGATAAGTAGCTCCCCTGCTTCGGCAGGGTGACTTGGCTGGACATTCCTGGAGAGATCAAGTAAGTGGTTGTATGGCTCTTTCTTTCCTCTCTCCCTGCCTTCCCTCCTCCCTGGGCCCTGGCTAAGGCTGGTTACTGGGTGCTGGGGGTCACCTGGGGGGGCTCCATCTAGAGCGGGCCTGCGCTGTAGCGGTCATTAAAAATTTAATTTTTTTGCTTACCTGTGTGTGCCTTCTCCCTCCGTGCTGTCGGCGGCCATTTTCTGGTGGTCCACGCCTGTTTGGCCTCTGGTGACTGTCTGGCGGCCATTTTCTTGTGGTTCGCATCCGCTTTTGGCCTCTTGACTGCTCGGCGGTAATTTTTCTTATGGTTCACGCCTGTATGTATATATTGCCGGCCATTTTCTTATGGCCCACATTGGTTTCAATACGGCCGCTTGGCTGCCATTTTGCGGAAGTCTTCGGCCTCTACGGTGCATTTCACTGGCGCGAAATTATACAGAGAAACGCTGATAAGGATCAGACTGACACAGGCAGCGGTGGGAGAGCATCTCCTACAGGAGCAGACGGCAATAGCGGTACCCTTCTAAGGGTGGTGAGTCCTCTGGGAGATCCTGCATCTCTGTAGCAGCTAGGACGGTGGCCTATTGATACCTTGCCTGGAGTCCCTATGGGTGTCAGGCGCGTGGGTCAGCATGACGTCAGAAGCAGACATCTTTTTTTTCCCTGAAACACCTGAGTTGGCAGCTGGTGCCCCTGATGTATCTGTGGACGCTATGTCTGCAATCCTGAAGGCTTTGTTGCCCAGGTGGAAGCGGCGCATGGGAACACAGGGGGGTAGGAAACGTCCCCTTCCCCCGCCATCTTCTGGGGATAATTCTGATGCAGAACCAGGCCCGGCTGTGGCTCATGGCCCTGATTCGGATGCATCAGAGACTGCGGACCGTGACCGGTCGGACAGTGAGACTGACTCCAGGTCCGGGTCAACACGCGCAAAGGCTTTTGGTATATGACCTTATCACTGCAGTGCGGGATACGCTGAAATTGGTGTGTCCAGACTTAACAAGGGGGTTCCTGCCTTCAAGAACCCTGTGGTCAAGAAGGCTGAGGCACTCGCTCGCTACCTATACACTGTGGTGGGCTCAGCGGTGCGCCCAGCATTGGCTGGAGCTTTTGTGTCTCAGACACTTACTGAGTGGGCAAAGATGCTACTCCAGGGGTTAAAGTCGGTTTAGTTAAGTGCTGGTCTACGGACCAAAAAACTTCCAAAAACTTCCAAGAAGGCCTTAATTGACCTGCCCTTTAGCGGTGACAGTCTTTTTGGAGCCTCTCTGGATGACATCGTTAAGGATGCCACAGGAGGTAAGAGCTTGCTGCTCCCGCAATCCAAAAAGGGGTAAGGAGCCATGCCATAGGCTAGGGCTCTCCTTCACCGTGCACAAGTGGTCTTTCGTCCACCTAGTGCGGCAAGTAAACGGCCCCAGGCCGATTAAAGCGCCTGCTAAGGGACAGAAGCATCCCTGGGTTCACAAGCCCAACCTTGCTTGCCTACCGAACAGATTTTTTCCCTCTAAACCGCCAGCTTCAGCCGACTCGTCGGCAAGTCCTATATGGGGCGGTTCAAGACATGCTGATATGCAGGGTGATCCTCCCTGGCTCAATACAGGAAAGAATTCAGGGATTCTACTCTAATCTGTTAGTAGTGCTGAAGACGCTCTGTTGTCGCTGCCCTCCATCCGGAGGATTTTCTCCCATCCTTGGTCATCAAGGACGCATGCTTGCATGTTCCCATATGCACCAGGCAACAGATGTCCGCGTTTAGCGGCAGGGGAAGACCACTACCACTGGTGGCTCTCCCCTTTGGCCTGGCATCGGCACCAAGGGTGTTCACCCAGGTGCTTGCCCCGATTCTGGCCCTACTATTAAGACAGCCTGGCATCGCTATCATGGGCAACCTGGACGTTCTTTTTCTGAGGGCCACCTCAAACTCAAAATTAGAGGTAAACGAGTCTTTAACCTGTCAGACCGTCCGTTTCTTGGTTGGATGCTGAATACTCAGAAGTCAGTATCGGTACCGTCTCAACTCCTAGTGTATCTGGGTTGATTCTGGCGAAGGGTTTTTTCCTCCCTATGGGAAAGTTGCAGACCCTTCGGGCTGCGGTGCGGCAGTTGACATCCCAAGATGGTTGTCACGCCATTTTTTTTCAGGCGAGTCCTGGGCCTCATGGTAGTCTTTCGAGACTGTGCCATATGCACTATTTTACACGCAAGTGTTACAGAAGGTAATTTTGTCCAGAGGGTGCCCTTCATCCCTGGATTGTCAAAATCCGGGTGAGCCACCTAGTCAGGACCTCCCTAGTTGGTGGCCGACATCACCGGCATTTCTGTCTGGGGAGTCGTTCCTTCCTTTTTACTGGATGGGGGTCACGGCGGACGCCTGTCTTCCCGGTTGGACAGGAGTCTGGGGAGCTCAGTCAACCTGGACAGATCATCTTCCGCGCACAGAGGTGACGGTCGGCCCGGCATGCTATGATTGAGCCCTAGGGAACGATCATATGCATGCCCTGGAGCGCGAAGCTCACTGGCCACCCGTGGAGCGACGGGCATGTCGTGAAAAACCCAGCACGTAGCTAGGGTCGGCACACGCTCGATGGCCGAAACTGGGGAGACTACAAGGATCTGGGATCCAGCCTGTCACCCAGTCGGCAATTGATGGAAGATCGCAGGAAACAAAACCAACGTAGAAAAAAATCCCCCGGACCAGTGGGCCCGAAGGGAGCCATGTCCTCCTTACTAGGCAGAAAAAAAACCTGATCTGCGAGGTGCAGAGAGGGATTATACCCAGAAGGTCCGCCCTCTGGGCGGTGCTGTAGAGGGTGTGGCGTTTTAACACTTTCTACAAGTTTTCTGCCTAGTCACTCCTAAATGAAGGATAATACCCACTTGTCAATAGGAAGCTGTGTCCGTCCATGAACGAAAGAGTAATGATAAATGGTTTTCAATTTTTTTACAAATAAATATGTGAAAAGTGTGGCGTGCATTTGTATTCAGCCCCCCTGAGTCACTTGAGATTTGATGGAGAGCATCTGAACAGCAATTTTCAAGTCTTGTCACAGATTCTCAATTGGATTTAGAACTGGACTTTGACTGGGCCATTTTAAACACATGAATATGCTTTGATCTAAACCATCCCGTTGTAGCTCTGGCTGTATGTTTAGGGTCGTTGTCCAACTAGAAGGTGAACCTCCGCCCCAGTCTCAAGTCTTTTGCAGACCAACAGGTTTTCTTCTAAGATCGCCCTGCATTTGGCACCATCCATCTTCCCATCAACTCTGACCAGCTATCCTGTTGCTGCTGAAGAAAATCATCCCCACAACAAGATGCTGCCACCACCATGTTTCACAGTGGGGATGTGTTCAGGGTGATGTGCAGTGTTAGTTTTCTGCCACACATAGCATTTTGCTTTTAGGCCAAAAAAGTAAAGTTTTGGTCTCATCTGACCAGAGCACCTTCTTCCACATGTTTGCTGTGTCCCCCACCTGGCTTCACACAAACTGCAAACAGGACTTCTTATGGCATACTTTCAACAATGGCTTTCTTCTTGCCACTATTCCATAAAGGCCAGATTTGTGGAGTGCACGACTAATAGTTGTCCTGTGGACAGATTCTCCCACCTGAGCTGTGAATCTCTGCAGCTTCTCCAGAGTTACCATGGGCCTCTTGGCTGCTTCTCCGATTAATGCTCTCCTTGCCCGGCCTCTCAGATTAGGTGGACAGCGATGTCTTGGTAGGTTTGCAGTTGTGCCATACTCTCTCCATTTTTGGATGATGGATTGAACAGTGCTCTGAGAGATGTTCAAAGCTTGGGATATTTTTTTTATAACCTAACCCGGTTTTAAACTTCTCCACAACTTGATCCCTGACCTATCTGGTGTTTTCCTTGGCCTTTATGGTGTGGTTTGTACACTAAAGTTCTCTAACAAACCTCCAAGGGCTTCACAGAACAGCTGTATTTATACTGAGATTAAATTACACACAGGTGGACTCCATTTACTAATTAGGCGACTTCTGATGGCAATTGGTTCCACTAGATTTTAGTTAGGGGTATCAGAGTAATGGGGGCTAAATACAAATGCACACCACTTTTCAGATATTTGTAAAAAAATTGGGTAAACCATTTATCATTTTCCTTCCACTTCACATTTATCTGTCACTTTGTGTTGGTCTACCACATAAAATACATTTATGTTTTTGGTTGTAACATGACAAAATGTGGAAAATTTCAAGGGGTATAAATACTTTTTCAAGGCACTGTACATGTTTAACAATTGCACTCAAAACACATTGTAATGTAATGCACTTATAAAATATGATCTTGCTTGTCTTGAGCTAAATATTGACATACTCATTTACAGAACCATTGATTATTTGGCACAGATAGGGCGACATGTCGCACTTTTGAGCATTTGGCGCACTTGTTGCATTTTAGTTTTCAAACCCTTTAACCTGAACAATTGTTTTTTGCATTCCATATGTCAGTTTTTAGTACACCAAATACTTACCTTTGAGTCCAAAAAGAAAGACTATTCCGCCTACTGGAAAGTGATTGATTAGCCAAAGCTATTTGCGCTAGTCAGTTTGAAGCCAGGAACAGAAGAATAACAGAGCGAGCACTGGAACGAGGCCAAACAGGTTAGAAAATATTGACCGATTCTCATTATTACCCTGGAACAGTCTCAGAACAGCCGGCCTTTTTCCTTCACTGCCCTGAACAAAGCCTATGCTAACCAAAGGTGTTCCTGTATGAGGGAGCACCTGATCCAAAAGACACTGATAGACAGACAGATTATCCATGAAGGTCCATTCACTCAATAATGCTTACGACCAGATTCAGGACTTTACAATATACATTTTCAGTAACCTTATTGCATCCATGCCTCACCCTTGACTGATCTCAGGTTATACAAACTATAAGTGAAAGGAGTTGTAAAGGCAGAAGGTTTTTTAACTTAAGATAATGTGTAGCAGCCTCCCCAGCACTCCCTAATTAACTTACCTGAGCCCCATCTTTGTCCATGAGTGTCCTAGCCGTCCGGGACTCTCCTCCTGATTGGCTGAGACACAGCATGGGCACCATTGTCTCCCATGGCTGTTAATCATCCATTCAGACACAGAGCCGTGGTTTGGGCCCGCCCCTCTCTCCTGATTGGCTGATTTTGATTCGCAGCAGCGGGAGCCAATGGCACCTCTGTAGAGTCTCAGCCAATCAGGAGGGAGAGTCCCAGAGGGACGAGGCACTAGTAGATATCACTGGATAGAGATGGGGCTCAGGTAAGTATTAACCACTTCAGCCCCGGACCATTTTGGCTGGTTAAAGACCAGGCCCCGTTTTGCGATTCAGCACTGCGTCGCTTTTACTGACAATTGCACGGTTGTGCGACGTGGCTCCCAAACAAAATTTACGTCTTTTTTTTCCCACAAATAGAGCTTTCTTTTAGTGGTATTTGATCACCTCTGTGGTCTTTATTTTTTGCACTATAAACAAAAATATAGCGACAATTTTGAAAAAAAATACATATTTTTAACTTTTTGCTATAATAAATATCCCCCAAAAAATATAAAACAACATTTTTTTTCCTAATTTTAGGCCGATACGTATTCTTCTACATATTTTTGTTAAAAAAAAAACAAAAAAATAAGCGTTTGATTGGTTTGCGCAAAAGTTATAGCTTTTACAAAATAGGGGATAGTTTTATGGCATTTTTATTATTATTTTTTTTTTTACTAGTAATGGCGGCGATCAGTGATTCTTTTTCATGACTGCGACATTATGGCGGACACATCGGACACTTTTGACACATTTTTGGGACCATTGTCATTTTCACAGTGATCAGTGCTATAAAAATGCACTGATTACTGTGAAAATGACACTGGCAGTGAATGGGTTAACCACTAGGTGGCGCTGTAGGGGTTAAGTGTTCCCTGCATAGTGTTTCTTACTGTAGGGGGATGGGTTGTGTGTCACATGACACTGATCTCTGCTCCGAGTACACGGAGCCGGGAACCGTGTCATTGTCACTAGGCAGAGCCGAGAGATGCTTGTTTACAGAAGCATCTCCCCGCTCTATACCTCCGTGAGATGATCGCAGAGATCCGAGCGGCGATCGAGTCCGCGGGACCCGCGGTCCGACTCCCAAAGATGGCGGTGCGCGACTACACGGACAGGCATTTTAAGGGGACGTACAGGTACGTTGATATGCCTGTCCGTGCCATTCTGCCGACGTAAATGTACAGGAGGCGGTCGGCAAGCGGTTAAGGGGGCTGGGGGGGCCTGCTGCACACAGAATGCTTTTTATCTTAATGCATGTAATACATCAAGATAAAAACCTTCCTTTACAACCACTTTAATGAAATTATAAGCGGATCCTTATTCCCCAATAAAAGCAATAGAAAGAACAATCCTGATGTGGTTACCTTGCTTTAAAGATATTCACTAAAGCATATTCACATGTTGTACAATCTTGATTAGTCTTAGGCCTCATGTACACTGCTGCTGGTAAATGAACATTTAGGAGCAGTTGGGCATTTTTTTCAACTGCTCCTAAACTCTCCTCTATGTTATCTCATCAGTACATGTACACAGGGTCGTTTATAGTAGTTTCTAGGCAGTCGAGTTTAGAGGCTTTTTCTGGAACCCAAAAAAAATGCGTTCAGAAGCTGTGTTTAGAGGCATTTCAAGCACCAAACACGGTTAAACACGGTAACTTCATTTTAGCAAAAAATAAATAAAAAAAGAACACAATTATTTTTTTCAAACGCTTCTAGACGCAAACGCGGCTAAACACGGCATGTAAACGCGGCTAAAATGGCCGTTTTTAGACGCCGGTTTCTAGCTGTCAAGTTAAAATCGTTCAGGAGAGGTTGAACAACATCCCGTGAACATGAAGCCTTACTAACAACAATGTAGTACCTGGGCCTACCTAAACAATCCATTTAATTTATATCCAATCAATTAGGTCTTTGCACCACATACTGTAGATGTTGTTAAATCTAAAGAAAAAAGTTTACAGATTGTATTTGTGTGGCCAATGAGTGGTTAGAAAATTTAAAGAAATCCCATCGCCAGACCATTCAATTTTAACAACACTTTCGCCAAAATTATATAACATACTTTATGATTGTTATTTACCTGAAAAAGCCTCCCTTGTGTATACATCCAAAAGCCTTGGCTGGAAGATATCTGCAGATCCAGAGCTGTCACACAAATGACACACTAAAGCAGGGATGTCTAACTCAATTTCATTGCGGGCCACATAACCAGTATGGTTGCCCCCAAAGGGCTGGTTGTATCTGGGGTGTTATGTACAGAGATCAGAGTTCAGGAGTAATTATGTACAGATTGCCGGGGTGTACTGTGTACAGAGTGTACAGTTTAGGAGTGCGCTATTCACAGAGTGCAACCCCAACCAGCCTCCCCCCTATTCTGTAGTGGGGACCCTGTGGTGTCTTCTCTGTAGTGGGGCACCTGTAGTGTCTCCTCTGTAGTGGGGCCCCTGTGGTGTTTCCTTTCAGGGGCCACATTGAGGAATGTCCTCTTTCTACCATCCCTCCTCCAGGACTGGTTGGGTCTCTCACAGACTTCATTTGCCACCCAGGCGAATAGAAGATGAGGGAGAGCTCTCCACCAACAATCGGCTGCCAATAACATGCTGAGGCTCATCAATCACACAGCAGAAAAGCTTGGGCTGAAGCGATTGCCACCTAAAGATTCCCCAGCAATGGGCTCTGCCCATTCTCTGAATACTGACTAAACGTAGCAAAGCTGCATTCAAACTTCAGCCATCCACCAATGAACACTGATCTCTGCTCAACATCATTACAACTCCACTGGAGACTCCCCCAATGAGCCGCCACTATGGTTCTGACCAATGTTAGCGCACTTACACCAGAGCTGACCGGAGCGGATGGTGAGAGCTGGAGGTGGCAGAATGGAGTTCCGCCACTTCTGGCTGTATAACTGGGTGAAACTTTTCTTCATTGCCTTTGCCTGAATTTTTCAAGTTGGTGACAGGGTCTCTTTAAAGAAAAGCCTACTTGCCAACCCCAGCTGATGTGCAGTTACTGTCTTTTTACTCATTTTTTAAATGCTGATAAATTATTGACATGCAAAGGTGAGGGTAAAGTTTAAATATATGTATATACACATTAATTTTGCATTATTCCCAGCAGATATAAAAAAAAAAAAAAATGACATGAACCATACGTGTGTACTTGCTGAATTATAGTGCTCATCTGTTGAATTTAAGCAAATCCACAAGATTCTGGAAACAGTTGTTCCCCAACATTTGTCCCAAATGATATATAATTGAATCACTATAAAAAAAAACATAACCGAAGAACTAATGTTCCATACAAACAGAGTAGCAGAAATTAATCCTCAGATTTAGCATTTTATTACCGACATCTGGGTACTGATGAAATTATATTCAGCAATGTAAAGCTCTCAGACAGGAACAAGCAAAGCATACAATTCTTTTTCTAATCAAAAATATAATCAGACCACGTCATTGATTTACCTTGCTTTTGTCCATTATTATCATTCAATTGTACAAATGAAACCAGGCTGTAGGGTGAGAGAGTTCATGGCATATTAATATAAAGAAAACTGCTGTTGGCAGACATACTAGCCAACAAGGCAAAATCGCTAGCTATCAGGATCTGTGAAACTGGATTGATCATTATCTGATGTCTGAGAGTACTCTAAAATAGACAAATATTAAATTTATGAGCCAGTCTGCCCAATCAAGGAGCCAGCAGGTTTTATTCCCCCCCCCCCCCCCCCCCATCAACCAGTTCCATTGACAATTACAGAAAACTTTGGTTAGACACCAGCTGTAAGCAGTATTGGCTCCCGAAATTCTTCTGGCCTTACATTGTTTTATTTTTTACACTATTGAAATACTAGGGCCATGCTCTTCCACTGGCTTCAACACTTTTCAGCTACTGACTGAGAACTAGCATATACAGTAGATCAGGAGTGACTTCAGGTGCAGCATGCAGGTTTGGGACTCAGAAAGCATTTAAGCTAAGGAAAGCCAGGCAACTAGCATTTTCAGAGGGTATCCCCACATTGGCTATCTCTGGAATTCTTTCATGACATGTATTTTTTTAAATGTCTCTAGTCTTTATTGTTTCGGTGAGTAATCTGGAAGATTATCCTGCTCTGAGCCTCCAGTCATTCCCATGCTGGAGGAAGGCAAAGCCAGGTAACTAATCTACAATGGGCAGTGAAGAGAATACATTCATATAAGTGGCTATGCAGGTGTTTACAAGGTAGAAGACATTGAGAGGAAAAACAAAAAGCCTAGGCTGGGGCTCAGCATGTATACCAGAGGAGGGAGATAATTATTAGTTATGGCTTAATAGGACAAATAAAGGTACATGTTTCTGTCCTATTAATCCTCAAGTCCTCAAAGTCATGGGGAAGCTTTTGCGATCATTAACACTGCAACAACTCATCAAAGTTTATGGACTCCTGCAGGATCTTCCTACATTCTCCTACATCCACGCCCGCCGGTCTCTGGTTTTCATTTTCCCGCCTTCCTCTTCATTGCATCCAAAAAAATTCTATCTATCTCATATATATATATATATATATATATATATATATATATATAAATTATTATATATATATATATATATATATATATATATAGATATATAGTTTATTTATTAGGGCTGTGGAAATTAACTATTAATTCCTTGATTAATTGATGAATTATTTTGATCGGTTCTCACCTCTCCGCAGGCTTCCAGGTCTTCAGGGAGTTCTGTCGGAAATCCGGTGATGTCACGGACACGGCTTGCCGTGTCCATCTGAAGGGCTCCTTTGCTGTGCCTTCATATCTGCATGCCGGCGGGACCTTACTATCTGCCACACGCAAGGGCTGTTACACTTCCCTCTATCAACCTGGGATTCTACAGCCATCCACTGGGAGTTGTGATGGTTCCCTTCACGGGACATCTACATGCCGACAAACTGATGTTAACCCCTCCTCATCTGGATTCAGCAGTGGTATCGTTGTACACATTTTTATACCAGTATCATACTTGGCTACATGTTTTTAGGACTGCTTTTGGTATTACTCGCATAACTTGTAAAGTTTATGTAGCTACATTGATTTAATCTCCAGTGCAACATTTATTTTGTTACATACTTGAAGACTATAAAAGTTTTAATGCTATTCCCATCGAGCTGCCTTTGTGTGTTTTTTGTATCCTGCTATCCATTTTTCCAGTGGTTGGTAGCTGCACTGGGAATCGGCCTACAAAGGAGATCAGCTAAAAGTAGTTGGATCTGTATGTGCGTTTTAATCGAAACTAGTCAATTAAAAAAAAAAAAAAATATGGGATGAGTGGCAGTGCTGGCAGGGAGTTGGAATAATAAGTGGCAATGCTGGGAGGAGTTCCGATCAGCCAACTTGGGTGCTTTTGATGAAGGTCACCTGCTGATCTGAGAACTGTAGTGGGGACTTTTAATGGCAACTCTAATCACAGGTAGTGTTACTCACTGTGTCTCCGACTTTGTGGTGTCTCGTAGCAGTGACACCTATGCCGAAATCAGGAGATAAGGTCTCCTCCAGCCCCTCCCACTTTACATTCCTCACCAGTCAGCTGACCTCTAGTCTCTGCCCCCCAGTCATCCCGTGAACTGAATGGGCGGCTGTGAAGAGGCTGAGTGGGCTCCAGGAACAGCCCAGCTGGGCAGCCACAGGCTCCAGGGACAGCCCTGCTGGGCGGCTGCAAAAAGGCTGGGAGAACAGTGCGGGCTTCGGGAACAGCCCAGGATTCGGTGACCCCTGGCAAATCATCATTCGACCCCCGAGGGGAAAATAACCCAAGGCTAAGCACAAGAGTCCTAACCAGGTCACAGGAGCTTAACTAGTACACAGGAGCCCCATCTGATATACATTTTTTAAGAAAAACACCACTCAAGAGGGAGCAGCCCCTCCTTAACAGCAGCCTGCAAAACCTTGCGGCAAAAATAAACAAACATTTGCAGATGCCAAAATCTACTATATCTACTTTGTAGAGTTTGGTGAAAGTATGCACCGATGACCAGGTGGACGCCTTGCAAACCTGAGATATTGACGATTGATGACAGAAGGCCCAAGAAGTACTAAGCGCCCGAGTAGAATGCCCTGTGACAGGGAATGGAGGAACCCGATCTTTAATAGAATAGGCCTCAGTCACAATCTGTATGATCCATCTGGAGATGGTAGCCGAAGAAGCGGACAGTCCTTTTCTTGGTCCTTTTGTTACCACACAAAAAGCGAGTCTGACCTCCAAAAGGGCTGCCTGATAAACACCCAAATCGCTCAAACCACATCCAAGGCATGCAGGGCAAAGTCCTTGGGATGAGATGGCTTGGGACTCAAGGAAGGCTACACAATGTCCTCATTCAAATGGAAGTCCAAGACAACTTTAGGTAGGAACGATGGACAGGGACGAAGAACCACCTCATCTCTGTGGACCACCAAATAGGGAGTACGACCAGAAGGCAGCCCACCCTGGTCAACATTAAATCCAGAGTCAGACTCAGGCGATTTAATTTCCTAAATGGAGATATAGGGGACTTTGGGTAGTTCTGACGTCACCCGAACCTTTACAGGAATTGTATCCACACAAGGAGACTCAGGGCCTAAAAACCTTGAAACGGAGAAACTCTGCCCCCCTTCTTTGGTACCCCCAAAAGGATCATTTTGAGGATCCCCTCAACACTCACGAAAGGAAGCCAAGGAAGCCAGAAACCAGCGAAGATGTCCCCCCACCCCAGTTATGGGTAAGGGAAGACCTTCATGCTGAAGGGGTATTGTCTGCGGGACCGGAGAAGCCAGCTCTAGGCTTACCTGACAAAGGTTGCTTGGAACCTCCCGGGGAAGACTTGAAGATCTATTTCCCTTATCTGCAGTCCCGGGAGCACAAAATCTTTTTTTATGGGCTGAGAAGGAGGGCCTACTTTTATGACAAGGCTCCTTCCCTTTCCTAGATTGTGGCAGGAAGGTACTCTTCCCCCCCCCCGTGACACCCTTAATGATGTCATCCAGGGTAGCCCCAAACAGGCAATCACCTTGAAAGGGCAGATCGATGAGAACTTTCTTGGAGGCTTGGTCTGCAGACCAGTTCTTAAGCCACAATCACTACCACTGAAACAGAGCTTGGACAGCACGCCACAGCCAAAGATGCATCACATACAAACTGCAGCACCTGGACCAACTGGTCCGCTAGATCAACGTAAGCAGAAGGAACCTGCTCATTCTAGACCCTAGCGCAAAAGTTTGGCCCATTCAGTTAGGGTCTGAGACACCAGGGCTGAGGCCAGTACCGGTCGCAATGCCGAACCTGCCATAGTAAACATGCTGCACGCCACAGACTCCGCTTTCCCATTGGCCAGGTCTTTAAAAAGGATGGGGAATTCTCTACTGGGATCATGGTTGCTTTATTCAACCTGTAAACAGGAAAGACCCACCTACGATGGACCGGTCCCCTTTTTTAAAAGTGATTCTACAAAAGGGTAATGTACTGCAAATCAAAAGGTTGGTTTGGTTGCCCCTACAAATTTGTCAAAATAGGGAAGATAAGGAAACGCCTTAGCTGCACGAGGCGCCTTACGTGCACCAAAAGGGAAAGCCACGTCCATTGCCACATTAGCTACATCCTCCATTTTTAAAGTCTCAAGCACTGCAGTAACCAGTGCGTCCACCAGCGTTTTCTCATTCGCTGCTGCGACCATGGAGGAGTCATCCTCACTAATCAGACGGAGGATCAGGAAGCGTGGTATCAAGTTCTGCTGGACTACTGCAAAAACAATGGTTGCTTTGGCTGCCCCTACAAATTTGTCAAAATAGGGAGGATAAGGAAACACCTTAGCTGCACGAGGCACCTTACGTGCACCAAAAGGGAAAGCCAAGTCCATGGCCACATTAGCTACATCCTCCATTTTTAAAGTCTCATGCACTGCAGTAACCAGTGCGTCCACCAGTGTTTTCTCATTCGCTGCTGCGACCGTGGAAGAGTCATCCTCACTATCGGACGGAGGATCAGGAAGCGTGGTATTAAGTCCTGCTGGACGGTCCACGTCCACAACGGCACCAAACTCAGAATCAGATGAGACAGACTGAGCAGGAGAAGGTGAAGGTGAAGGACGCTTCCTGCTAGGCCTCTGCTCACACACCACCTCCACCAAGGATACCAAGGATTGTAGGACCACCGTCAGTGAATTAATGGGGAGCAGGGGTTCTGAGGGACCTCGTGCCTCTATGAAGGGGTCAGTGGGGGAGATGTGATGCTGAGGCTCTATAAGGATAAAGGAGACCCTGCAGTAACAAAAAAGGTTTTTGGCACCGCTATGGACCCCCTACACTCAGGACAATAGATCCTTGCCAGCAGAGATAGGGACCCCCCCCCTCCCCCAAGGATTCACCACTACCAAGCCAGGGGAGCATCGTATGTTTGCAACCATAAGCTTCGCCATGTATGCCCATACAGTCCCTATATCTGGTACAGGAGGAAGAGGAGGACCTGGAAACCCAGGCACCGCCATGCTGTTCCGCCTGTCTCCAGTGTAATGCTGGACCAAAGTAAAATGGCCACCGCGACACCACAAACTACCAACACATGGCCGCCGGCCGGAGACTAACCTAAGGGAAAATGGCCTCCGCCTCTGAGCAGCAGACAGCCCGTGCTGTGTCAGACCATGTCTCTGTAGGCTGAGCTAGATGGTATATCCATTGCGCCCCCTGCCCTGGGACCCCCAACAGACCCCAGGTACTGCACCCCCGACCATCCCTGGAGGATACCTGCGTGCACCCCACCCCGCACAAAGGAGGAGAGGGGGGACTGTATTTACCACTCTATGGATGCGGGTATCATGTCAGACAGAACCCCTCGTCACCTTAGTGGGGGGCTATCGGCCAGGCAGAAGCTGCGACTTGGACCAGAGCCCGGTCGTATGCAACCCTGCGAGGCGCTTAACTCGCGGGCTAGCCTCCCTCCATTAAGGCTAGGTCGTTGCCGACCTAGCTCGTAGCTGCGGTCTGCAGGCACTCACTGGCCGGACTGGAGAGACCACTGGTTCTAAATTATCCAACCCATCGCCCAGGAAGAAAAAGCAAAATAGAGATTTTTTTTTATTTTTTGCTAGGAGCAAAAGATCCCAGCAGGAATCCTAGGTCCTGACTAGACAGAAACAAATTGGATGCCTAGAGCAGAGAGGGGGTTATATACCAGCTGAGGACAGCCCATGGGCGTAGCCAAGTATTTTGTTCTGCCTAGTCCTACTCCTGCAGAAGACAATATAACCCTATAGTCAAGATTAATCGAGCGCTGTGTCCGTTGAGGAACTAAAGAGAAATACATTTACATGAAACGGATTAGAGGCCTTTTGCCATTCTGTTGGGTAGTTCTATTTAGCACTACTGTATAGCACAAGGATTAATAAAAGTGAAAAACACATCTACATAAACAGAGGCTCTTTGCCAGTCTATGTTTGATTATTATTTTTTTTAATTATTGTACAGCATATTTAGGTTTCTATATTTTTTTTTATATACAGTGATACCTCGGTTCACGAACTTAATTTGTGAAACGACTCTGGTCGCAAACTGAATTGGTCGCAAACCGAGGCAAATTTTCCCATAGGGTTCAATGTAAATCCGGTTAATCTGTTCTGAACTTTTTTCTTTTGTTTTTGAACCACAAAAATATGAAACAAATTACAATACAGTACAGCATGAAGAGAAAACACTAACCTTGCTTAAGATGACTTCTGGAGGAAGGGGGTGGGAGGCGGTTATTGTTTGGAGGGAGAGTCCCCCTCCATAAAGACATTGGGGAGATCTTCTTCAGGGGTTTCCTCGCTTCTGTCTCCTAGCCGCAGGCTCAGTTTTGCTGAAAAATCTGTCCAATGTCACTTGTCTTTTCCTGCGCTGCATAACCCTCCGGAAATGGGAGACCACGTTATCATTCATCAGATTTAACACTCTGTTTGTTACAGTTATGTTGGGGTGGTGCTTCTCAAAAAAAAAAATCATGGCACTCATTAAATTTTTCCATGATGGATTTTATGGCATCAGTGCTAACCTTCTCCCCGTCTTCCTCTTCCTCAGTGGAATGCTCCTCAAAAAGCGCCTGCTGCTGCTCACTGTGGAGATCAGAAAGTTCTTCCGTTCTCAGCTCCTCCTTATGTTCCTCAACAAGCTACTCTACACCTGCACCATCGATGTCCAGACCCATACTTTTGCCCATGGACACAATTTCCTCCACTACCTCTGCATCTGACCCTTCAAAGTCACGTTTAGTGACACATTCTGGCCACAGTTTCCTACAGGCTGAGTTTAAGGTTCGGTGAGTGACCGCTTCCCAGGCTGTCAATGAAGTTAAATGCAATGGAGAACATTCAAATGTTTCTTCCAAAATTCCTTCAGAGTCAAGGACGTCTCTTCAGTGACAGTAAAACACCTAGTGAAGAGAGTCTGTGTATAGCTTCTTGAAGTTGCAGATCACTTGCTGGTCCATTGGTGGTAGAAGAGGTGTCGTGTTGAGGGGGAGGAACTTGACCTTTATGAAGTCATACCCGGCGTCCATATCATCCACCAAGGCTGAAGGGTGTGCTGGGGCATTGTCCATCAGAAGAAGGCATCTTTCAGACAGTTGGTTTTCAGAAAGATATCAGGCAAGCTTTCGCATTGGCCCACCACATGACAGGCAGTCTGGCCTTGTTCACATTCTGTTCCTTGAATGCACGAGGGGTCTGGGAATGGTACACCAGTAATGGCTTAATCTTCAGATCGGCGCTTGCGTTCTCACACAGCAAAGGGGTCAATCTGTCCTTCATGGGATTGTACCCCGGCAGTGCCTTTTCCTCCTGCGTGATGATATAGGTTCTGCTCGGGCATCTTTTTCCAGAAGAGCCCTGTTTCATCACAGTTGAACACTTGTTGAGCAATGTATCCTTCTGTCTTCATGAATTCCGCAAATTCTCTTTCTTGTAGTCTTCTTGCACCGGCCTCGTCAGAACTGGAAGCCTCACTATGTCTTGTCACACTGTGGATGCCATTTCTCTTGCGGAATTTTTCAAACCACCCTCTACTGGCTTTAAATTCTTCACTTGCTGCACTTGTAGAGGGGTTTGTTTGCAGTAAATCACTGTGCAATTGCCTGTCTTTTTCACAGAGCGCAGCTTCACAAACACTATCACCTGACAGCTGTTTCTCATTTAACCACACTAACAAAAGTTTTTCCACCTCTTCCAGCACTTGTGTCCTCTGCTTGGTTAACATTGTTACTTCTTTTGCCACATCAGGCAGCTTTGTGCTTAAAAATAGAAAAAGAATAACACGGTCATGCTTTTCTATAATTTCCTTCTTCAGCTCAATGGTTATTTTCTTCACAACCTTATTCTTATGCCCCGTACACACGATCGTTTTTAATGTCATTTTTTAAACCAACGTTTTTCTCCTCGTTTTTTTTCATGTTTCCTCTCAAGCCTGTCTTGCGTACACACCATCATTTAAAAAAACGATCAAGCAAAGCGCAGTGACGTTCAACACGTACGACGGCACTATAAAGGGGAAGTTCCGTTCGAATGGCGCCACCCTTCATGTTAGTAAAGTTTTTTGGGCGACGATTCGCGCTTTTCAGTCCGTTACTGTGTAATGAATGTGCTATCTCCATTACGAACGCTAGTTTTACCAGAACGAGCGTTCCCGTCTCATACTTGATTCTGAGCATGCACGTTTTTTTTCACGTCGTTAAAGCATACACACTATCGTTTTTCACGTCGTTAAAAAAAACGACATGAAAAACGACGTAAAAAAAGAGAGCATGTCCGGAATTTTTAATGCCCGTTTTTCACGTCGTTAAAAATGCCCTGGAGCATACACACGATCATTTTTCAGGGCCATTTTTTAAAATGGCAGTTTTAACGGCATGAAAAACGATCGTGTGTACGGGGCATTTAGAATTCTTGCTCTGCACTTTTTTTACCACCATGCTTTCTCTGCCCATTCTTGTCACCTGCATTTTGGCTCTGCCCATTCTTGTCACCTGCATTTTGGCTCTGCCCATTCTTGTCACCTGCATTACCGCTCTGCCCATTCTTGTCACCTGCATTACCGCTCTGCCCATTCTTGTCCCCTGCATTACCGCTCTGCACATTCTTGTCCCCTTCATTACCGCTCTGCACATTCTTGTCCCCTTCATTACAGCTCTGCACATTCTTGTCCCCTTCATTACAGCTCTGCACATTCTTGTCCCCTTCATTACTGCTCTGCACATTCTTCTCCCCTTCAATACCGCTCTGCACATTCTTATCACCTTCATTACTGCTCCTCACTTTCTTCTTACCACCATGCTTGCTCTTAATTTTCTTTGGAGCCATACTGAATGTCCGGTACAGTACAGTATGTGCTAAAAAGCACACAAAACTGTAAAAGTGTGCACAGGGATGTGTACAATACTGTACAGTATGTGCTAAAAAGCACACCAAAAAGCTTCAAAATACTGTAAGTATCTTACAGTACACTCACAGTACTCTTCTCTGTGACCTCGATCCACCTACAGGAAGTCGCAACCACGTGTCAGAGAAGGGAAGAGCATGGAAAATGGCAGCGGCTTGTGTTCATGAACCGAAGCGGCGTTTACATATCGAAGCAAATTTTTATGAACTTTTCTGTTCGCGAACCGAGTTGTTCGTGAACCGAGGTATCACTGTATTTCATTTTATTTTCTGTCCAACTGTTGTGTGTTACTCTCAAAAGTTATTTTACGTTACATTTAATATTCATTTAAATTCAGGATATTAAATAAAAAGTTAAATATAAAATGCAAATTATGTATAAAAAATATATATCATTTTTTTTTTAAAAGTAACTGTCCATTTCGGTTTTCGGCCAAGTTAGTCCAGAATTTTCATTTTGGTGCGCCACTACTGAAAACGTAGCATTCTTGCATCTTTACTTGTTACTAGGTCGCCTACATGTGACAACTGGTGTTTTACACAGCTGAATATTTTCTTTTCCTTGAGAGAAAATTTTAGTAGGCTACAACAACTACTGACAGTCATTATACAAGTACAATAATAATAATAATAATAATAATAATAATAATAATAATAAATGCAACATTTATTCCTTAACATTTTTCTCTGAATTCATTTGTGTGCCAAGGGCTTGAATTATTATGCTCCAGCCTTCAGAAGTATTACTAGTAGCAATACTTGAGCAAATGCTCCGATACTAAAACCGATACCTTCAGACTCGGTTCACGGGCCGGTTTGCAGGGCCATTTCAATGCCCGGTCTGGTGCGATTTCATTCAGTGGCTCAGGTGCAATTCCAATTGTAGTGTATAAGATTACAAATTGCACCTGAACGGGACTGAAATTGCACAGAACTGTTTTTTTTAATCTCACTGTGGCCGGCCCGCACATATGTGACCAGACTGTAAAAACTCACTGAAACGCACATGAAAACTGGATGTGAAACTGATGTCTCTGCAAGTGAAATCTGTGCAGTTTTCCCATCAGTTTTCATGCATGTATAGTGTGAAGGCGCCCTAAAAAACTGTCACATGACACAAAAAAAAGTATCGGTAATTGGTATCGGTGAGTACTTGAGAAAAATTATCCATACTCGTACTTGGTCTTAAACTGGTATTGGTGCATCCCTAATGAATAGTATGCTTTTGCCCTTTCCCTCTTTATTTTGGACACACGTGTACATTTGGTATTGCAACAATATTAGCAGCATACCTGCAATGGTAACTGTTACTTATGGTTTGCCTAATAACTTTCTCTACTTCTTCCACATTAAAAAGAATACATGCCAATGCGTCAATCTACTGAGAAATCTCAGTGACTTAGGTTGGCCATACATTATACAATTTTTTTACAATTTTCTGTACAATTCTCTTTAGATTTACCTTTAACTATGTTGTGCAGGTACCTGCCAATCTGAATACAATTGAAAGTGCGGTTTAGTTTTGCCCTCAGATTATATGGTTTTTGGTAAATCTAAGAGAAAATTGGACAAGAAAGTTGAACTTGTATGGCCAGCCTTAGACAAGTGTAGCAATACCCCCAGCTAAGAGGGCCGCGGATATAATTTTTGGGCCCTGTAGTGCACGGCTGTCAACCCCAAGCAAATTTGCTCTAGCCTCCCTTGGCACAGTTAGTAGGGGAGAGTAGGATTGCGGGGCCTGTAACTCCCTGGGACACAATCCTATAATGGCGCACACACACACACACACACACACACACACACACACACACACACCAAAAAAAAAAAATGGCGCCCAGCAATGTCTATGCTAAATCAGGCCTAAGTCAGGCCTGACTGTTCTGTGTAGAAGTTCTGTAGGGGAAGATCTTCGCTAGCCTAATGAAGAAACAACTGTAATCCACAGGGTAAAAAGGGGTTTGAATAACTTGGTGAATTAAAGGCAATCTCTAAAGTTGCTCTGATGCACTGTCTCTCCGGTGCGCAGCGCAACACTATTGATAACTCCGGATAACAGTTTTTGGGCCTAGAGATCCTATATAGTTCTCTGAGCAGGTGCTCTCTCACCTAACCGGACCAGTCCGGGTCCGTATCTTCCGCTGCGGTGTCTTGGTACACAGGTCTCACGACATCCAAATCTTCGGTTCTCCTGGCAACGATGCAGCAACAGTGTGGAGAGACGTTCCTCAGTGAGAGCGGAAGGCTCTTTGGAGAGAGGCCCAGGCTTCAGGCCTTGTATCTCAGCAGGCTCGGAAAGGAGTTCCACTTGCTGGGCGGGCGGTGTCCAAAGAGGCCTCATTCAGCCCCGCCCTTCGGTTAAATAACCCGCCCCAGCAGTCTCTGCGCGGGGCAATGCACCCTGGGTGTCCCGTTGCGCACTGGGTACTGTAGTCTCTGGGGTTTTAAAAGGCAATACCCCGCTACACAAGGATTGGATATATATCTCTTACTTGCTGTAATGGTCAGGAATTATATCATCAGTGACTGCTCAACAGCCTACGAGGAAAGAAAATGTCTGAAAAAGGAAATGGAGTGGCAATGGGGATCACAGAGCGTTCACTGCGAGAAGAGAGCAAACCCAGGAGGTAAGTCTGTTATAATTTGCATGTATATTTTGTACATTTGGACATTATGGCAAGATCCGACAACTGTTGACCAGACTACGGTTCTGCTTTACCATCTCAATTAGCATTTCTGGCATGGGCAAATCCTTTATGAAGATTTACACCTGTGTTTGAGTAACAAAATCATAAGGCGCTTTAAAAATCAGCAGATGACACATTTCTATTCACTTGAATACTCTCAACAAAGGAAATATGTGATATATGGTTGACCTTTCAGCCCTAAAGCCTGCCCTGCCTTTCTCCTAGCTCCTTTCTGACATGTGGTTTTAGCTGTGCAGAATTTTATATGCAGAGCTTAGCTGGGATATATATCTATAATTTCTATATTCCAGGAGCTCTATTTATTTATTTAGGGATTGGCCATAGAAAACTCGAATTTTGACTGGTAGCATAACGACAGGATAACTACTGTAGTTGGAATCCCAAACTATACACAGCATGTACTTATTTTTTGTTACTCTAAGGCCCCGTTCACATCCGAGTGATTTTAAGCTTGTAAAACACTCGGCTCTGTAGATCCAAAACGCCAAAGCAAAATTCCATTCATTTCAATGGCCCCTGTTCACATACGAGCGTTCTGTCGACTGAAGCTCAAAAAAGTACACAAGCTTCTTTTTGGCTGATTTCAAGCGTTTTTTGGCCCCATAGACTTCAATAGAAATGCCCGACTTAAGCAGAAAAACGCCCCTAAAATGCTCAAATAGCAGCTCTCCACCCCTAATTGCCTCTCCCTATCCTCCCCCTAGTGCTTTCTATTGGCTAAACAATAACGCCTGAAAGTGCCTGTAAAACACTTGTAATACACTTCTAAAACACTTTAAAAAAACGCCTGAAAAACTCCAGTAAAATTGAATTGCTCAGGTGTGAATGGAAGGTGTAGTGAATTTATATATATATATATATATATATATATATCTTTTTTTTTTTTTTAATAATAGGCAATTGTTGAGTAGCAATAATAAAGTCTGCTAGTCCAAACTGGTAAGTGAACAAGGGGTTAAAGAGTGTGCCCAGAACGTCTGTAAAAACATGTAGAAAAGAAGGGAGGGGGAGGCGCCACATGTTTGTTATTTAAAAGAAAAAAAAAAAAAAAACGACTACACTTATCATACTTGCCTCCACTGTACAGTTCGTTTTGCACAGAGTGGCCCCAATCCTCGACTTCTAGGGTCCCCCAGCGGCTCTCGCAGATCCTCCTCACATCAGATAACCTCCTAGGAGAAGCGCTCTCCCGGGGGGTTACCATGCGGGCGGGCTCCTGAGTCTAGCATTTTTTGTCTCCATAGACACGAATGCAGGATTTGGCCCTGACGCCCGGCGCCCTCGTCATTGGATTTGATTGACAGCAGCAGGAGCCAATGGCTGCACTGCTATAAAACTATCCAATCAAGAGCCGGAACCCCGTAGAGAGAAGGACAGCGCATCCCCCCTGAGGGAAATTCGGGGCTCAGGTAAATAAAAACGGGGGGACTGGGGGGGGCGGTGACTGCCAGAAGTTTTTTCACCTTAATGCATAGGGTTGCATTAAGGTGAAAACACACGAGGGATTACAAACCCTTTAAAGGGGTAATCATTTATTGCACAGGATAAAAAAAAACATCTACAAGCTATAGAAGATCCAGCTATACACCCGGCTTACATCCCCACCAGCTATCGGATCGCATAGGAACCGACTGGACTGATCAGATTATGATGGGCATGAATTCTTTCTGCATCTTGTAAGTGTTTTTCATCCTGTGCAATAAATGATTACCCCTTATTACTACACTTAGTTGGCGCCTCCCCCTCCCCGTGCTTTTCTTTAGGTATGAATGGAGCCTAAGGCTCCATTCACACTAGCATTTTTGTAACCTCCTAGAAGCTATTAGCATTTAACGTCTAGGAGCAGAAAAATAATATTTTTTGTAAAGTTTACCAGCAGAAACGCTCCCAAATTCTGCTAATAGCTTCTTTTTTTTTTTTTTTAAGAAACTGCAAAAATGCTAATAAAATGCTAACGCTCCTAAAGGATAATACAAAAACGTATTACCAGCGTTTTTTCCAGCATTTTTTAAGCTTATAAAAATAACTAGTGTGCATGGAGCCTAATTGTCTTTCAGCAATCCATAGCCCCCTGAACCCAGGAGCTTTATGCACAAATTGCAACTTTCATGTCCAAGGTGGATCTGTAAGTTTGCTTCCCATAACACCTTTCAGCAATTCTATATGTACCCCTTACCAACCTATGGAGAGATGAACACCATGTGGTGGACATGGCAGACACCTGACTGGGTGGTGAAAGTCATAATGTAAAAGACACAAACTAATGTTTATCTGTAAAAATGCAAGCAATGCAAATACCTGAGTTTAAAGCGGAGCTCCACCAAAATGAGAAACTGCTCTTGTCCGTCACTAACTCCCCCCCCACCCCCCCCCCCTACCGCTTTCACAATTGGCACCTTTTTTGGGGGAGGAGCGGGTACCTGGTTTTCGACATGGCGAACTGAGTTGGAAGTTCGGCCCCTCTCCTTCCCCTGCAATCCTCTGGGACTAATTACAGGTCCCAGAACATTGCGGCCCACTCACAAAGCGCAGTGCCCAGTAGGAAACTGGCTGTGAAGCCGCAAGACTTCACTGCCGGTTTCCCTTAGTCAAGATGGCGGCGTCGGGACCGATAGCCGATTTATGAATCAGTTTGGGTGAGGACACTGCTGGATGCCCGGACAGGTGCCCTAATACTAAAAGTCAGCAGTCAGCTTTTTTGGGGGGAGCCTGGAGCTTCTCTTTAACCTGGCATCATCCTCTCAGTCCTCGGTCCATAACAGACATTCATGGACAGATATAAATATCACAGATTTTACAAAATGTCAGCAACCCTGGTCTGGGACTACAGGCCTAGCGCCCGCAAACAAAAGCTACAGCAGTTTGCTTGATTTATAAGAAATATACAGCTATACAGTAGGTGAGGGCTATATAGACAGATAGGCTTTACTTTCCCAATCACAGGACTAAAGCCACATATATTTTTGCTTTCTTTTGATCACATTCATTTTAATAAGAGATGCTATGCAAGAAATTTGCAGTAGTTTGATTAAGCTATCAATCTCCTACAACTGCACAATACAGCAGTTTAATCACAGGGCAGTACTTGTTGATGAATAATCCTATCCCTTACATAAACTTGAATGGAGAAAAAGATTACTCATATACGGGATTCTTTTCCCATTTCAGGCTCAAACTACTCAGGTGATTCATACTGACAATCAATCAGTTACCAAAATAAATAGAGGATGAATGGTAGATCCAGAGATGCAACTGAATAGCTTCTCACACACCCCCCCCCCCCCCCAAAATAAATGGTTGCATACAACAAGCTTATAATTTACCATACATAGGACAATCTGATTGTACAATCTCTTAAAAAAAACTGTGTAAAAATCCATCCAATTTGTAGCCAATCAGGCAGGTTTTTCTGCTTCAAAGTTGTTGGTAGACTGAAAGATGATTAAACAATTTGATTGTAGCATGTATGGTCAGCTTAGGAGGTTGCAGTGTCTTGGCCAGTCTTGCACATGCCTTATTTTAATGCATTCTGTGCATTCTGTGCATTAACAACTTCAGACCCGACCCTCTGAGATTTGGTGTT
This sequence comes from Rana muscosa, assembly GCA_029206835.1. Lineage (NCBI taxonomy): Eukaryota > Metazoa > Chordata > Amphibia > Anura > Ranidae > Rana > Rana muscosa. The sequence goes on along the minus strand of JARGYO010005626.1, from coordinate 96,898,737 downwards.
TACAAGTTAAAAACTGTTTTTTGCTAGAAAATTACACAGAACCCCCAAACATTATATATATATTTTTTCTAACACCCTAGGGAATAAAATGGCGGTCTTTGCAATACTTTTTGTCACACCGTATCTGCGCAGCGGTCTAACAAGCGCATATTTGGGGAAAAAAAAATTTTTTTAATTAAAAAATAAAACCGTAAAGTTAGCCCAATTTTTTTTTATATTGTGAAAGATAATGTTACACTGAGTAAATTGAAACCCAACATGTCACGCTTCAAAATTGCGCCCGCTCATGGAATGGCGACAAACGTTTACCCTTAAAAATCTCCATAGGCGATCTTTTAAAAAATTCTACAGATTGCAGGTTTTGAGTTACAGAGGCGATACCTCACATGTGTGGTTTGAACACCGTTTTCATATGCGGGCGCTGCTCAGGTATGCGTTCGCTTCTGCGAGCGAGCTCGGCGGGACGGGGAGCATTTACATTTTCTGACAACTATGCCCTGTGTGTAGACAGAATTCACAGAGCCTGCCTTCTGAACTACAGAGGTGCTGCGAGGAGGAGTTTCAGGAGGCAGAATCGGTACAGGAATCAATGTTAGCAGGTAGCTGCTCCAACTTCTGCTCAAAGTGTTCAATAAAGACACGAGAAATTTGAATTGTGCATTATCAGCTTAAAGTGTAGGTTCATCTTTACGGAAAATCTGTAAGGTGACTTTACACTGGCCCCCCTCCCCTTCTCTCCAGGTCCCACCTGTACCAGATTGGCGTGATCCCCCGCTGTCAGACAACGAAAAGCTGCTTCACCGCTCCATTGATTTGAAACTCCCACGGCTTAATTTTGTGTTCGTATTGCTAAGCCAGTACAGTCTACAGGGATTCTAGTTGGTCAGCACCATCACATGGACAACACTGCCCAATCAGAATTGGTTTAACCTGTACTGTGAGCACTGCGAGGAGAGAATTTCATATCCCTAGACCGGTGAAGCGGCTTTTCGGAGTCTGACAGCGGGGGGATCGCTCCAATCTGGTACAGGTGGGACCAGAAGGGATGGGGTCCAATGTAAAGTCACCTTACAGATTTCCTGTAAAGGTGAACTTACACTTTATGCACATTGTGTTGTCTATTGTCGTGACTTAGATAAGGATCAGATCGCATTATATGGCAATTTACTGCAGAAAACCAATTCCAAGGGGTAACCATTTTTTTTAAGCTCATTGCACTCAGACTGAAGATACAGTTACTCAAGGCTCAAGAACACTAGACGGCAAATCACTGCAGACAATAACAACTCCTAGATGCACCAATCACAATTTTAAACCCTTGAGTGTCAACTCGTTAAAAATCCAATCCGTTGCTTCAACAGCAAGGCAGGTAACATGGGCCTACTCAGCCATGGCCAAGATAGAGTTAAAAGATTAGTATTGCCTTCTGACCTAGTGGAGGATTATGAAGTGCAGACAGAAAGTAACAAATTGAAGGACTTGTCATTCTTAAAACCATTCACAAATTATTATGGCATATAAGCTTTCTTTCCCCCCACCCCCCAATTTAATGAAATCCCAGGATGTTCCCATGACAACCACTCTTGGAAAAAAGGACAAAATGATTGAGAAAGCCGCCTAATGCATGGTTCTACTATACAAACAGCTGAACGGAAAATACACATTGTGGTTAAATAAGTCCATTACTACCAGCACTTGAAGATAACTCACTGGAAGTTTACCGGGTGTCCGTGACAATGCACTTAGCCTTTGCAGGGAACACACAGAACTTTACTGAATGAATGTAGGTTCATACTCACCAGAATGCAGATGTCCACAGGCAAGAAGACCTGCCGCCGGCTGCTGTGAAAAGGAACGGCTCTCAAGCATGTGACGATACCCTGTGCTTTGCCAATGTGACTGGCAGCATGGTCCGCATGAACATCTTTAACATCTACAGAAGAGGACGAGGAATATACATCCATTATTTAATGCATTGATGTTTAAATGTAATTTATGTTGTAATGAACACCTAGATACATGATGACCAAAAGCTAGTAGACATCTGACCATCACACCTATTGTCTGAACAATTCTATTGTATGGACTGCTCTTTTTTTTTGATTCAACAAAACTTTTGAGAGCATGATACAAAGGAAAGGAAGGGTCAGGAATTCCAGAGATACTACACTGCAATTTCCCCAATGCAAACGTCCACGAAGGCCAACAATCGTCTGCCCACCCAAGCAAGTGGGGGCACCGCTACATTAGGAGGACTTGTCTCCTGGTTTGAAGGCTTGTAAGGCCTGTGAAGTATGAAAAAAAGGCTTCTTGGAAGTGGAAAGGGGGGACATGTTTCACTCTGCCCCCTGGAGCTCACTCATTGAGATCCCCATGAGTAAGCTCCAGGGGGAGCTGAGTGAAACGCGTTGGGACCATGGCCTGGCGGGGGTGCAGGATGAGACTACCAATCACCATAATACAGCAGGTCTTGACTTGATGTGCGGCTCCCGGGACACCTGGTCACTCTCTACCATATTTACTAAAAAGCATATAGGTGTGCAAACCTGCCTACATTAACATCAGATAGCTGTGGGTCTTTGATTATGGTGACAATAGTGTTCTCAACCATAAAATCAGGTACCTGGTCGACCCTGTGTCTTCCACTGACATAACTTCTGCAAAAAAAAAAGAGTCATTCAATTCATGTGCCTACCAAAGAGGAGCAGCACAGCAAGAAAAAACATCCCCGCAGTCCAGACACATCCCAAATTCTTGACATTTCTAGCTTAATGAATGCTCATCATCACTGCATTGGATCAGAGCAGTGTCAGACCGTTCTTTTTATTTCTGGTTAAATAACATTATAGGCTAGTCTGATCAAATTAAAACTAAGGTCAAACTCTAAAATCACAATTTTAATGTCCGAATTACACCCCAACTTACTCATTTAATAATACTCTAACTTTTGTAAATTCATGTTAATTTGTTTAGGGTCTTTTTTTTTTTTGTCTCATTTTGTAAATAGCCGTTGATCCTGCCAGTAAAACCATCAGATAGCTGCTTTGATAGGGTGACAGCACTCTTCTATCTGCAGTGAAATCACTTAAGTGTTGTCCTCCTTGCTTTACAGCCCTATCAGTGTAAATCTAGGCCTCCACAGCACAGTACTCCATCTTCAGGAGCTTAGGGAAATAATAAAGCATGGTGCAGGGAAAATCCTGCTTCTCAGCTGCATTTACTATTAACAAAAAGGTAATTAAATACCTGACAATTCTGTATTCTCCTAACTTTGTTTTGTTTAATTAGTGCTTTAAATCCTGTCTGGTTCTCTTTTGCTGAACTACAGAACATGTCATGTTCTCCTCATCTCCACTACATGAGGGAGGGGTTTTGTAGTCCATAGAATAAAACTAGACAAGGCTGGCTGATAACACTGCTTAGGATTTCAGTGCAGAAGTGAACTGTGCGGTTGGCTCATTCAGAAAGTTAAGAGCCGAGTGCATTTCTGGCTGAATCCACAGGAATTTGTCTGCACTTGCAGCATTTTTTAATAGAGAGAATCGTGCATGTATTGCAGGGATGTACTGCAAATGTTAGTTATTTTATTTTGCCCAGAGATGACACTTTAAGCTGTTTTCTAGAAAAGATAGGAATTGCAATTAACCTCCCTGGCGGTATGATTCTGTCTGGAATTATGTACCAAAAGCGGTACAATTATTTTGCATGGAAATTTGGTGTTATGTATTGTAGGCCTGCAATTCTTAAACCTGACCAAACCAGACTCTAGTAGACATCCCGGGTATGATAAAGTTTGAAAAACAAAATCAAATTATAATAAAAAACTATAAATAATTATAACAAATAGTAATGTAATTATAATAAAATATTATTCAATAATGTAATCAAATCAAAAACACTGAAATTTGCTCAGTTGCAGAATTGTCGCTGTCATTAAATTTAGTGTTTGATGACAAATTTCCCCACAAATCGCTATCGCTCAATTCTGCGAGTGATTGTAATTTATTGTCGCTGTTTTCTAGCTGGTCTAAAACCACTTTTGACATAAAGGGACACTTTTTGGTTGCTATGGACAATCTCCAGTTTCCAGGCAGAAAAAACAGTTTTTATTATATAAAAGTGCATGCAGGACACTGGACACACCACTAGGGACAAAGGGGATGTGTAATTATTACATACAGTATACTGTAATCTTACTGATTACAGTACTGTATGTATACTATGTGTTTACCTTTTTGAATTTGGCGCCGAACTCCGCCCCCGTGCGCCGCAACGTCGCAGGGAATGGAGCTCGGCACTGTGAATCGAGCAAGACACGGCTCGCAGACACTGCGGTGAGACATCGCAGGATCCAGGGAACAAGGTAAGTTACTTTGCCTGGATACTGCGATGCAGCCCGAGTCTGGCTCGGGGTTACCGCTCTTAGCATAAAAAAATCACTCCGAGCCAGACTCGGGAATACTGCTAGGGAGGTTAAGATATACCCTCACTGGCCACTTTATTAGGTACACCTTGCTTGGACCTCCTTTTGACTTCTGAACTGCCTTCATTCTTCATGGCAGAGATTCAACAAGGTGTTGGAAACATTCCTCAGAGATTTTGGTCCATAGTGACATAAAATAGTATCCATCACACAGTTGCTGCAGATTTGTCGGCTGCACCTACATGATGTAAATCTCCCGTTCCACTACATCCCAAAGGTGCTCTATTGAATGGAGATCTGGTGACTGTGGTGGCCATTGGAGTACAGTAACCGCATTGTCACGTTCAAGAAACCAGTGGTGAGATGATTTGAGGTTTGTGACACGGTGCATTATCCTGCTGGAAGGAGCCATCAGAAGATGGGCACACTGTAGTCATAAAGGTATGGAAATGGTCAGTAACAATGCTCAGGTAGGCCGTGGCGTTTAAATGATGCTCAATTGGTACTAAGGTGCCCAAAGTGTGCCAAGAAAATATTCCCCACACCATTACACCACCACCACCAGCCTGAACCATTGATACAAGGCAGGATGGATCCAAGCTTTCATGTTGTTTACGCAAAATTCTGACCCGACCATCTAAATGTTGCAGCTGAAATCGAGACTCATCAGACCAGGCAACATTTTTGCAACCTTCTATTGTGCAATTTTGGTAAGCCTATGTGAATTGAGGCCTCAGTTTTCTGTTCTTAGCTGACAGGAGTGGCACTCGGTGTGGTCTCCTGCTGCTGTAACCCATCTGCTTCAAGGTTCAATGTGTTGTGCGTTCAAAGATGGCATTCTGCATACCTTGGTTGTAAACGAGTGGTTGAGGTACTGTTGCCTTTTATCTCTGCCCATTCTCCTCTGACATCAACAAGGCATATTTGTCCACACAGCTGCCGCTTGCTGGATATTTTCTCCTTTTCTGACCATTCTCTGTAAACCCTAGGACAGGGGTCTCAAACTACCGGCCCGCGGGCCATTTGCGGCCCGCGAACAGGTTCCAATTGGCCCGCAGGCAGGGGCCGATGGCTCAGTGTGTCACTCGTCTCTCTACCTTTCTCGGAGTCTGTCTGTGTGGACAGAGCCGGTGCTCCCACTAGGCAGCCACCTAGAACGCAGCTGACCCTTGCCTTATCTCTTCCTCCTCCTTGTCGCCCCCCCTCAAACTTCCGGCAGAGCCGCTGATAGGGGACCAGGACAGGACAGGACCAACCCGCAAGGCTACCAGCGGCAGTGTGCAGCTTCCCGCCCCTCTCCCTCCCATCGGCTTTGACATGCTGGAGGGAGAGGGATATCTGTGTGTAACAGGGCAGGCAGCCAATAGCGCTGCTCTTCTGAGTGGGAGGGCGTGACTGCTAAGTTGCTTCGCCTCCCACCACCTCTTTAGCCAATCAGATTGTCCAGCCCGCCACATTTAGAAGAGGCTAGTGGCCAGAGCAGGGCGGGATGCAGAAGATCCGACATACCTGAACATGAAGAAGGTATGAGATCAAACATGTTACAATGCTGGCTACAGAAATCTAATCAGCATTCTCCTGTCCTGTGTTCAATGTAAATAAAAACAGATAAGAAGCAGTGTTAGAAGACTGAGGGAATCAGTGTGATCACTGCATATTCCACACACAGCACAGGAGAAGGAGAACACACTGATCGAGGGGTGACTTCCCCCATCTTCTCACACTGCTTCTTATCTGTTTTTATTTACACTGAACACAGGACAGGAGAATGCTGATTAGCTTTCTGCAAGAAGCTGGAACTTCAGCTGTTTCTATATAGCTATTTGTGCCAGAGTCCTGTGCCAGCCATCCCTGATTTGTTTGACATTTTCCTTGTTATCTTTTGAAGGCATTAAGCTGGTCAGGCTGGGAGCTTCACAGACCTGTTAACCATTTACTGTCCTCCTGTGCTTGAGAAATGACTGTTGGCAAAGTTTTTTTTTGGCACTTTGTTATATCTTGTAAACTCCTGTTGCAGTGCAGCAATCAATGTTTTTTCCACACTGTTCACTGCTAGCCTAGGACACACTTGTACAATAGTTTTTTGTCACACTTGTACAATGTCTGCAGTCTCTGACCATCTCCTGTATCGTGTCCGCAGTCTCTGACCATCTCCTGTATCATGTCCGCAGTCTCTGACCATCTCCTGTATCATGTCTGCAGTCTCTGACCCTCTCCTGTAGTACATTTTGCAGTCTCTGACCCTCTCCTGTACTATGTCTGCAGTCTATGACCCTCGCCTGTAGTACGTTTTGCAGTCTCTGACCATCTCCTGTATCATGTCCGCAGTCTCTGACCATCTCCTGTATCATGTCTGCAGTCTCTGACCCTCTCCTGTAGTACATTTTGCAGTCTCTGACCCTCTCCTGTACTATGTCTGCAGTCTATGACCCTCGCCTGTAGTACGTTTTGCAGTCTCTGACCCTCTCCTGTACTATGTCTGCAGTCTACGACCCTCGCCTGTAGTACGTTTTGCAGTCTCTGACCATCTCCTGTATCATGTCCGCAGTCTCTGACCATCTCCTGTATCATGTCTGCAGTCTCTGACCCTCTCCTGTACTATGTCTGCAGTCTCTGACCCTCTCCTGTACTATGTCTGCAGTCTCTGACCCTCGCCTGTAGTACGCTTTGCAGTCTCTGACCCTCTCCTGTAGTATTTCTGCAATAAAGGAGGGCTACAGGCATGAATGAATTAATGTACTGCCACTGCTGGTCATGGTCACTGATGAATTAATGTTTTTGTGCGTGTTTGCAAAATTAAAGTGGGCCGGTCTGGATGAAGTCCAGGGCCAAATTTTTGTCCCAGTCCAGCCCTGCCAGGAGGAGAGGTAAGTGAGCCATCACACTGAGGCTAAGTCCTTAGGTAGGTGACTGGGTTTGAAATTTGTGAGCAGGGGGTATTTGTGAAGTGTAGGGGAGTATTTGTGAAGTGTAGGGGTAGTGCTGGGGGTGGGGGTTAATAGTGCGTCTGCTGACACCAGTGCTGGGGGTTAATAGTGCGTCCGCTGACACCAGTGCTGTTTTTGAAGTTTGAAAGTTTGCATGCGGCCCCCATGTGATATGAAAACTTGTCTTGTGGCCCTCAGGTAATTTGAGTTTGAGACCCCTGCCCTAGGAGATGATTATGTGTGAAAATCCCAGTAGATCAGCAGTTTTTGAAATACTCAGACCAGCCGGTCTGCCGCCAACAACCATGTCACGTTCAAAGTCACTTAAATCCCATTTCTTCCCCATGCTGATGCTCGGTTTTGAACTTCAACAAGTCGTTTTTACCACATCTAGATGCCTAAATGCATTGAGCTGCTGATATGTGATTGGCTGATTAGTAATTTGTGTTACCAAGCAATTGAACAGATTTACCTAATAAAGTGGCCGGTGAGGGTACTTTGGGAACACTTTAGTGCTTGCTTGTTCAGAATACTAACTATAAAGAGAAAGTTCATATTACACAGTCATGCTGGGCAGATGTGATGTGCACACCAGATTAAACATCAATACAATATACTGTTTATGGCAGCGTCGTTCAAAGTCACATAGGTGTTATGAATGAAAATTTCTGGGTCAAATGTCTTGTCTGTACTGTGCAAGAGATTTCAAGATGACTTATTCACAAGTGGTCCTTGGCCTGTTCAGGCATTTAAACAGCAAATAAAAAATAAAAATAAAAAGTTATTATACAGGATTTATATTGCACCAACAGTTTGCGCAGCGCTTTACAACATGAGGGCAGACAGTGCCGTTACAATACAATTCAATAGAGGAGGGATCAGAGGGCCCTGCTCATTAGAGCTTACAATCTAAGAGGGAGGGCCAAGTGATACAGAAGGGGGATACCTATGGGGGATGATCTGATGGAGACGGTCTGAGATCTACATGTGTGATAGATATCCTCTTATTGAGATATACAGGGGTTAGACTAAAATATGGAAACACTACATGATTTGCAAGTGTGAAAGTGATGACATGTTTTGCATTGAAGTGATGTACCATGGGACGGTAGTTGGCATAAACTCCAAACATACAAAGAACACTAGACAGACCAAACTGGATTAATAATGGCCGCGGCCTTGTTTATTGGTTTTCACAAATATAAAGAATGAACAATTCACCATAAGAGCCGATTCCCACCAGAAACGTCACAGAACTGTGTTTTTGACTGCATGTTTACATGCATTTGAAGCACACTTGACGTGCGCTTTGTACGAGTTCTTTGCTGCGATTGCAGTGCATTTTTCAATACGTTTTTGTACTTGGCTTTCTTGGCTTAAAGTGATTGTAAAGTCTCTCTCTTTTTTTATTTATTACAATCATGTTATACTTACCTCCTCTATGAAGTTGGTTTTGTAAAGAGCCCTCTTTGGTGCTCCTGGCCCCTCCCTCCTGTCGAGTGCCCCCACAGCAAGCATGCTATGGGGGCCCCCAAGCCAAGCTGCAGCTCCGTGTCCATTCAGACACAGAGCCGCGGCCCCGCCCCCTCTCCGCTGATTGGCTAACTGACTTTGAATGACAGCCGCGAGAGCCAATAGCGCCGCTGCTGTGTCTCAGCCAATCAGGAGGCAGAGTCCCGAACGGCCGAAGGATTTGTAGGGGGGGTGTGAAAGCACATACCCACAGCTAGAAAGTACTCCTAGGGAAACAATTAACCCTTTGATCGCCCCTGATGTTAACCCTTTCCCTGCCAGTGTCATTAGTACAGTAACAATGCATTTTTTTTAGCACTGATCACTAATTATGTCACTGGTCCAAAAAAGTGTCAGTTAGGTGTCCGAATTGTCCGCCGTAATGTCGCAGTCCCGCTAAAATTTGCTGATCACCACTATTACTAGTAAAAAAATAAAATAATGTATCCCATAGTTTGTAGACGCTATAACTTTTGCGGAAACCAATCAATATACGCTTATTGGGATTTTTTTTACCACAAATATGTACATAATACATATTGGCCTAAATTGATGAAGAATTTAGGATTTTTTTTAAATGTTCATTGGATGCGTTTTATAGCAGAAAGTAAAAACCATTGTTTTTTTTTAAATTGTCTGTCTTTTTTTGTTTATAGCGCAAAAAAAATAAAAAATCCGCAGAGATGATCAAATACCTCCAAAAAAATGCTCTATTTCTGGGGGGAAAAAAAAGACATACATTTTATTTGGGTAAAGTGTCACACGACCGCGCAATTGTCAGTTAAAGCAACTCAGTGCCATAACGCAAAAAATGGCCTGGTCAGGAAGGGAGTAAAACCTTCCGGGGCTAAAGTGGTTAATCAATAAATACTTTTAAAATTGTAAACAAAAAAACAGCGAGGTGCTCTTCAAATCTCCCTCTGACGACTGGCAAAGACCCCCCCTCTCTCAGCCTCCTGCTTAAATAGGGGTCCTGGAAATTTCTGGGGGTCAGGTGATGTTAATTGACCTATCCTAGAGGACCCCCAAGAACACTCTCAATCAGCTGACCTATCACATCAATAGGGGGCTCAAAACTCCTACTGCCACCATCTCATGGGGATAAGGGGGGGCCTTAAAACAGGCTATCCCCCATTTCCTCACATTCTTTTGCTTCCACTGTGTGATGAGACATCTAGCTAACAGGTGGGAAGCCTCACTTCCGTCATTCACTGCTAGTAATATGTCAGAGCTTACTGAGCTTCAAAGAGGGCAAATTGTTGGTTCCCGCTTAGCAGGTGCCTCTGACTGAAGTTGCCAATTTATTTGTGGTGTCGCGAAGTACAGTATCAAAGGTTATGACGGCATATACAGTTTACAAGAAAACGTTGTCTGATGAGCATAACCGCGATCAACATGGTCAACTGACCGAAAGACAAAAAGACATTGTGCAGGATTGTGATCTGGAATATTATTTGTCAATTCCCAGGAGAATTCAGGCCGTCTTGGATGCCAAAGGCATGGTGTTTCCATACTTTTGTCCATCCTCTTTATATGATTAAATATTCAAATACCAAAAGAAAATGTATTTTTTCACCTACTTAATCAAATCTGTATTGCCGTTTATATATAAAGCACCAGACAGCTTCAGTAATCCTGCAAACCCCAAAATCCAGGGTGGTGTATACTGCAAATCTTGACCACATTCAGAAAGTCAGCGCTTGGCCCTGCCTCCTTCCGCACCTGTGTTTTTAGCCTAAAGCCTCATACACAAGATCGGATTTCCATCGGACAAATCCGTGGAATTTTGTCCGAAGGGCGTTGGCTGTGAACTTGTTCTGCATACAGACGGCAGAACCTTTTCAGCCAACATACACGAAACAAGGTGTTTTTTCAGCTCTTTAGCGCCACCCTTTGGGCAACTTCTGCAAATGTTGTGCTATAGTTCGCATTGGATCAGAGCATGCGTGTTTGTACTTTGTATTTTATTCTGACAGACTTGTGTACACACGATCGGATAATCCGACGGAACACATTTGTTGTCGGAAAATTTGAGAGCATGATCATCCAACATTTGTTGTCGGAAATTCCGACAACAATTGTCCGATGGAGCGTACAAATGGTCGGGTTATCCTTTACAGTGTGATGGGCAGTGTCACCGCCCAACAGGAAACTGCTGGAAATGGCGTCTGTAGTCACATCTTGGTTATATTTGTATCTGGTGATCTTTATAAATGTATACATATTACATTTTTTCATTTTACTTTAAATCCCAGCTAAATCCTATCCTAAAACTTTGTTGTTTTGTACATACTGGGGAAAGGGAATGAACCCCTGATACGTTTTTATTTTCAGTATATTCCCACTGGGATGATTTTCCCTCTAGCAGCCTAGTGAAGTACGGCTCTCCCACAAGAATAAATGGCGCCCCAGTGCACAAATGCAGTAAGAAGGGGGCCTAGTGGGGTGTGATGCCAGGCAGGGACTCTCCGGACCAGGAAAGTAGTAAGTATTTCATTAGGTAAGCTGCACTCGGGGTGGGGGAACACAGAACAAGCATGCAGCAAGAAAAGTCAGAACTGCTCTGCATACTTTTGTTCAGCAATTTAAATACCGAAGCCACTGGATTAACATAACAGCCAGACAATTACAATTTTAAAAAGGAGAGAACAGTAAAAACCTACATCCTTCCTCAATACAGGTATTTTTTTAATCAGGTAAACAAAAGAGGAAAAACGGTTGCTTTAAATACATCACATTTTTAGTACGCACCGAGTGTTTCCAAGGTCAGATACAGCAAGGAGCTCTGCGTGTTCTCTGCATAGGTTTCCATCTCTTTAATGTTTCGATATGCTCTATCATCTAGATTCTTTTCCTGACAATAAAAACAGTCAAAACAGAATAAATCTTTGAAAATGGATACATCCAAATCAACAGTTCAGGAATTTATTTTTTCTCAGAAACTAAAGCCACATTCTATCTACTTCTTTAACCTTATTTTATCTTGCCCGCTTCCGACAGGGCACCACTCAAGCCACAGAGGAATCAGCAAGTAAATGCATTAGTGCAGAGCACAGGATAAGAAGCTAATCTAGTTGCAGCCTTGAGCTATAGAAAGGCAATTAACAACCAGAAGAGTGAGATCTAGCCCTGCTACCATCAAGACCAAAAGGAAAACAATCTTTACTTTTCATTGAAAAAAAAAGAAAGTTATATGTGTAAAGAAAAAAAAAAATGTGCTTAATCTGTGCGTATTATATTTAAAAAGCACCACAACTGCCTCAATTTTCCTCTAGCTAATGGCAAAAAAATAGCTAAATAAAAAATATAAAAATGGATTAATAGCTTTGTACCTGTGCAGATGTCCTAAAAGAGAAATGACAGCACCACCAAGTGTCAGTAACTGTGTACTGCAAGCACAGGCCAACAGAAAAGGAGGCCAGAAAACAACTGAAATTGCGGTGATAGAAAATGAAAAGACTAGAAGCAATTAGGATAACATTTTGGCCTGCAATAAAGCATTTTCTAGAAAAAGGAGTTGATCTGTGTGAGGACATAGAGTTTCAAGTGTAGGTAAACCCCAACAATAAACTTCTCTGGTTTGTCTTCTTTTTGTCTAATAAATAGAGCATTGGAAGCATTTTGTTAGATCTGATCCGTAAGTGCTAAAGAATATCTGTTTATTCTGCCAGAAATCTTGTGGGTGGATAACCTCCTGTGCTTGTCCTTTGGGACACTTATTAGTTAGCATTGTTTCCAATTCTCTCTGAACACACACACACTAACCTGTGGATAAGGGAAGAGTGGGCGGTGTTCTGTAGTCCTATCATTTCTTATCCTAGGAAGACACTCCCTGCAGTATGGTGACAATGCTGCTCCTTTATACATGCAGTACTGTGAGAGTGCTGTCTCCCTAGGACAAGAAATGTCACTGGTAGGATTACCAGGAGGAAATAAAAATAGTACACAGTAAGCTGCAAGATATTAAATTTTTTCCTGGTTTCAGATGATTTAAATTAGAATTACAAGATTTTTGGTTTAATGGCCTGTTTTTGTTTCTTCTACTGACTTGAAGTGCCATGAAAACTGGGTTTATACATAGCTTGGCAACTTTTTTTATGACTTGCCAAGAATCTTTTGTGCTGACTAGTGATGAGCCGAACACCCCCGGGTTCGGTTCGCACCAGAACCCGCGAACGGACCGAAAGTTCGAACGAACATTAGAACCCTATTAAATACAATGGATGCGAACGTTCGAATTCTAAAGTGCTAATTATAACAACTATTATGCATGTTATTGTCCTAAAAAGGGTTTGGGAACCCGGGTTCTGCACCAGGGGACATGTATCAATGCAAAAAGAAGTTTTAAAAACGGTCGTTTTTCGGGAGCAGTCATTTTAATGATGCATAAAGTGAAAAAAAAAAGTCAAATATTCCTTTAAATATCGTACCTGGGGGGTGTCTAAAGTATGCCTGTGAAGTGCCACGTGTTTCCCGTGTTTAGAACTGTCCCTGCACAAAATGACACTTCTAAAGGAAAAAAAAGCCATTTAAAACTGCTTGCGGCTTTAATGTAATGTCTGGTCCCGGTAATATGGATGAAATTCTTTAAGAAAAATGGCATAGCTACCCCATGACCCCCCCCCCCCCTACCCCAGCCCATTACCAGCCCCTTTGGGTCTTGTATGGATATTAAGGGGAACCCCGCACATAAAATAAAAAAGGCCCTATATACTCTGAACAGCCCTATACAGGCGGTGCATACAAGACAGGGACTGTAGGTTTGTTCTTATGTAGAGTCTGTTTGTAATTTTGAACAGGTACATTGTTGAAGTGTAGCTCCAGACCAAAAATCTATTTTTAAACTTTTTGGAAAACATAGGTAAGGGTTATCACCCCTGTAACATTTGTTTTGCTGTCTGTGCCCCTGTTCAGAACATTTCACCTCACTTTCCGTCCCAATGACAACTGTTTTTGAAATGTGGTGTTTTTCTTGAAACAAGGATTGCTGATAAAGCATCAGTACAGAGGAGACACCTTTCTCCCATATTTATTCTTACAGGAGAGAATTTTCCTTCCTAGTGGTAGATTTCCTCTCACTTCCTGTTGTCTTCTTGCGTTTGCAAGTAGGAGTCGTTTGTAAGTTGGATGTTTGAAAGTAGGGACCTGCCGTATATACTCTGCAGAAATAGGCCCCTTAGTTGTTGGTGTTGGCACAACACTGTAAGCACTCACAGTTACTCTTGGTTGGTGCTGGAACGCCCTGCTGTCAACTATTATATCAGGAATTTTAATTACATATAATTGTTGAACAGTGGTAGTAAAAATTGGGCCTTTGATGGTGGTGCTGGTGCCACAACACTGTAAGCCCTGACAGTTACTCTTGGTGGGTGCAGCAATGGGCCCTGCTGTGAATTATTAGATCAAGAATTGTAATTACATGCCCCTGTTGAACAGGGGCTGAAAAATTGGGCCTTAGGCACTGGTGGCACAACACTGCAACCCCTCACAGATACTGTACTTGGAGCACAGCAATGAGCCCTGTTGCAAAGTATTGCTTCAAAAATTGTAATGACACGCCCCTGTTAAACAGGGGCTGAAAAATTGGGCCTTAGGCACTGGTGGCACAACACTGCAACTCCTCACAGATACTGTACTTGGAGCACAGCAATGAGCCCTGTTGCAAAGTATTGCTTCAAAAATTGTAATGACACGCCCCTGTTAAACAGGGGCTGAAAAATTGGGCCTTAGGCACTGGTGGCACAACACTGCAACTCCTCACAGATACTGTACTTGGAGCACACCAATGAGCCCTGTTGCAAAGTATTGCTTCAAAAATTGTAATGACACGCCCCTGTTAAACAGGGGCTGAAAAATTGGGCCTTAGGCACTGGTGGCACAACACTGCAACTCCTCACAGATACTGTACTTGGAGCACAGCAATGAGCCCTGTTGCAAAGTATTGCTTCAAAAATTGTAATTACACGCCCCTGTTAAACAGGGGCTGAAAAATTGGGCGTTAGGCACTGGTGGCGGCACCCATAAACAAAAATGATCTTACAAGCTATCATCATCAATCGTATCATTGAGGACTCGGAGGAGGAGGATAGCCAGTCAACATAACAGCACAGGCACTCAGCATCAGCATCAGTCTTGAAGGGATGTGACATGTTAAAATCAATTAGTCTGTTATATCAGCATCAGGTGTGTGGTAGCTGGTGGTGATCCAAGACTGGTTCATCTTGATGAAAGTCAGTCGATCAACCGAGTCGGTGGACAGGCGCACCCTGTGATCCGTGACAAATCCTCCAGCAGCACTGAATGTGCGTTCCGAAAGAACGCTGGATGCAGGACAGGCCAGTAGCTCAATTGCATACTGTGCAAGCTCTGGCCAGTGATCCATCCTCAAGACCCAGTAAGCCAGAGGATTTTCGGTGGGGAAGGTGTCCAAGTCTGACCTTGCCCCTAGATATTCCTGCACCATGTTTATCAGACGCTGGCGATGGTTGCTGGAACCGATCATACTTTGGGGCTGCGGACTAAAGAATTGTCTGAACGCATCGGTCAGACGGCCACCTTCCCCACCGCTCCTTCTTTGACTGGCCGAAGCCTCAGCAACTCGTTGTCCAGGACCAGGAGTTTGCAACCTCCCAGTCTCTGGGAACGCGTTGCACAGACCTTTCTGCAAGGCCTCCCGGAGTTGTCTCATCCTCTGCTCCCTCTGCGACGGTAACATAAGGTCCGCAACCTTACCCTTGTACCGTGGATCAAGGAGAGTGGCCAGCCAGTAATGGTCCCTCTCCTTGATCCGAAGAATACGAGGATCCTTCCGCAGACTTTGCAGGATCAGGGAGGCCATGCAGCGTAGGTTTGCTGAGGCATTCGCTCCGGAGTCCTCTGGGTCACTAAGGACGACATGATCCGCAGCCACCTCCTCCCAGCCACGTACAAGTCCACTGGTTTCTTGGGACTGTAAATCATCCCTAAAAGACTGCTGCTGATGATGCTGAGTGCCAGCCTCCACCTCCATGCTGACACAATCCTCCTCCTCCTCCTCCTCCTCCTCCTCCTCCTCTTCCTGTGCGATGGGTGGGACAGAAGGAACACTGTCTGGGTAAAGGGGGCCTTGAGAGGCAAGGAAGTCCTCCTCTTCCTGCCTCTGTTCTGCCTCAAGTGCCCTGTCCATTATTCCACGCAGCGTGTGCTCCAACAGGTGGACAAGAGGTACAGTGTCACTGATGCATGCACTGTCACTGCTCACCATCCTCGTGGCCTCCTCAAATGGTGCCAGGACAGTGCATGCATCCCTGATCATGCCCCACTGGCGTGGAGAAAAAAAACCAAGCTCCCCTGACCCTGTCCTGGTGCCGTAGTCGCACAGGTACTCATTGATGGCCCTCTGCTGCGTGTGCAGCCGCTGCAGCATGGCCAACGTTGAGTTCCACCTGGTGGGCATGTCACATATAAGGCGGTTCTTGGGCAGGTTCAACTCCTTTTGCAGCTCAGCCAGGCGAGCACTGGCATTATAAGATCTGCGGAAATGCACACAGACTTTCCTGGCCTGCCTCAGGACATCCTGTATGCCCGGGTACCTGCCCAAGAAGCGCTGCACCACCAGGTTAAGGACGTGAGCCACACAGGGCACATGGGTCAGTTGTCCCTGTCGGAGGGCGGAGAGGAGGTTGGTGCCATTGTCGCAAACCACCATTCCTGGCTTAAGCTGGCGTGGCGTCAACCACCTCTCGGCCTGGCCCTGCAGAGCAGACAGGACCTCTGCCCCAGTGTGGCTTCTGTCCCCCAAACACACCAGCGCAAGCACGGCATGGCATCTTTTTGCCTGCGTACTTGCGTAGCCCCGTGAACG
This sequence comes from Rana muscosa, assembly GCA_029206835.1. NCBI lineage: Eukaryota > Metazoa > Chordata > Amphibia > Anura > Ranidae > Rana > Rana muscosa. Next base: position 96,882,032 of record JARGYO010005626.1, on the reverse strand, counting down.
GCTACGGAGCACCGCTGGTTCATAGGACAAACCACAGGAAGAGGCCATGGAGGAAGAAGAAGAGGAGGGGGTGGAGGAGAGAGGTGTGTCACAACCAGTAGTAGCATTTTGGAGGCGTGGCGGTGGGACAACCTCCAACACTACTGCACCTTGTCCTGAATCCTTCCCAGCTGCCAAAAGAGTGACCCAATGGGCCGTGAAAGAAAGGTAACGTCCCTGTCCATGCCTGCTGGACCATGAGTCAGCGGTAATATGCACCTTACCGCTGACCGCCCTGTCCAGCGAGGCCAAGACATTGCCTTCCACATGCCGGTAGAGAGCCGGAATAGCCTTCCGTGAGAAAAAGTGGCGTTTGGGAACCTGCCACTGAGGAACTGCACATTGCACAAACTCACGGAAGGGGGCCGAGTCTACCAACTGAAAAGGCAGCAGTTGAAGCGCTAGCAATTTAGCCAAGCTAGCATTCAACCGCTGGGCATGTGGATGGCTGGGAGTGAACTTCTTTCGACGGTCCAGCAGCTGGGGCAGGGAAATTTGCCTGCTAGAATCGGACGTCGGTGTACTGCTAGCAGAGTGGGCGCAAGTACTTGGCTGTGACACACCTAATTCTACACCTTCATTCCTCTCAGTGCATGTTTCAGAGAGGACTGAAGTTATAGTGGGGTTGGAGATCCCAGCTGATGCGGTGCAAGGAGAGGTCCGCTTTGTTCTTTGGTGTGGGTCTTTGAGGTAGGCTTGCCAACGAGCTGCATGGCAGGTCAACATATGTCTGGTCAGGCATGTGGTACCCAAGCGGCTGATGTTTTGGCCACGCGATATACGCTTGAGACATATGTTGCAAACAGCAGCTGTGCGATCTGATGCACTAGCCTCAAAAAAGGCCCACACCAAAGAACTTTTTGAATGACGGGCAGAGGCAGCGCCCTGCACAGGCGGAGCTCTGCGGTGTGATTCCGTCGGTGTACTGCCCTTACGCTGGCCACCAAAGGGCATCCTGCCTCGTTGGAGATGTGCCTCCTCCTCATCCTCCTCCTCCTCCTCTCTCCTATTAGGCACCCACGTGGAGTCAGTGACCTCATCATCCCCTCCCTCCTCATCACTGGAGCCAATCTGGCAGTATGCTGCAGCTGCTGGAACATGACTGCCAGATTGGTGTCCTTCTTGAGCATCCCCTCTGTCTGCTCTCACGCTACTGCCTTCCTCTAGCTGGGTTTCATCATCAGACCCTTCGAAACGCTGGGCATCCTCCTGGAGCATGTACCCAACACTGTGCTGAAACAGTTCGGGGGACTCCTCAGGAGGAGGACATGGTGGGTCTAGGGAAGGAGTGACTGATGATTTGTCTGACATTGATACCAGGGAAGACGACGCTTTGGCAGCTGCTTTTCCAGTACCCTGAGCCTGGGTGAGAGAGGATGAGGAGGAGGAGGAGGGCTTGGTCATCCACTCTACCAAGTCTTCGGCATGATGTGGCTCAACATGTCCAGCTGCCGAAAAGAAGGACAAGCGTGTCCCATGGCCATGTGCTGATGACAATGCACCGCGTCCACGACCAGCACTGTTGCCCCCAGACACAGAGCCTGCTTGCCCTCTTTTATTGCCTCCTGACTGTCTGCCTCTCCTTGTTTGCCTTCCAGACATTCTAATAGATGGCCTGCAGGGAGATGGGAAAAAAGCAATAAGGGCTACCTTCAGGTGTCCTTCTCTGTCCCTTGAAACAAGGACTTTCACAGTGAAAGAAACTGACACTCTCCCTACCTACAGTTTTCTGTCCCTAGAAAAAATGTTTTTTTTAATCACAATATAGCACAAGGACAATTCACTCACTGTCCTTACAGGTCCCTGGAAACAAGGACTTGCAGAGTGAAATAAACTGACACTCTCCCTACCTACAGTTTTCTGTCCCTAGAATAAATGTTTTTTTTAAGCACAATATAGCACAAGGAGAATTCACTCACTGTCCTTCCAGGTCCCTGGAAACAAGGACTTGCAGAGTGAAATAAACTGACACTCTCCCTACCTACAGTTTTCTGTCCCTAGAATAAATGTTTTTTTTAAGCACAATATAGCACAAGGACAATTCACTCACTGTCCTTACAGGTCCCTGGAAACAAGGACTTGCAGAGTGAAAGAAAAAAAACAAACACTCTCCCTACCTACAGTTTTCTGTCCCTAGAAAAAATGTTTTTTTTAATCACAATATAGCACAAGGACAATTCACTCACTGTCCTTACAGGTCCCTGGAAACAAGGACTTGCAGAGTGAAATAAACTGACACTCTCCCTACCTACAGTTTTCTGTCCCTAGAATAAATGTTTTTTTTAAGCACAATATAGCACAAGGACAATTCACTCACTGTCCTTACAGGTCCCTGGAAACAAGGACTTGCAGAGTGAAAGAAACTGACACTCTCCCTACCTACAGTTTTCTGTCCCTAGAATAAATGTTTTTTTAAGCACAATATAGCACAAGGACAATTCACTCACTGTCCTTCCAGGTCCCTGGAAACAAGGACTTGCAGAGTGAAAGAAACTGACACTGTCCCTACCTACAGTTTTCTGTCCCTAGAATAAATGTTTTTTTTAAGCACACTATAGCACAAGCACAAAACACACTGACACTCTCCCTACCTATCCTTCTCTTTCCCTAAACTAAAGGAATCCAGGTTAAGCAAGAAAGAAATAACAGTCACTGTCCCTGCCTATGCTGCTCTATCCCTGCTCCGGAACACACTACACTAGGCCGCCGTGCTGGCGGCCTTTTATAGTGTGGGGCGTGTACTAAACACCCTCAGCAATAATTGGCCACAGGCATCCTGCCTGTGGCCAATCATTGCTCTCCTCGCTGCCGGCGCTGTGATTGGCCAAGCATGCGGGGTCACAGTGCATGCTTGGCCAATCACAGCGCCTGGATGACACTGCGATGGCGTAGTGCATTGTGGGCCGTTCGCGTCACTCGAATTTGGCGCGAACGGCCCAAATCGTTCGATCTTCGTCGAACGATCGAACAGCCGATGTTCGAGTCGAACGTATGTTCGACTCGAACACGAAGCTCATCCCTAGTGCTGACCTTATCTCATGCAAAATATACGGATCTTCTATATGGGGTGACGATCAGGGTTTCCTAGACTAAGCTTACACTAGAGTTGCCTTCTGAAGAGTGATCTACATTCAGATTGCTCCTCAAAGAGCATTTTACAGCCAGTGAGGAGGCGTTGTATCAGCTTTTAGCATTAACCCTGCACTAGCACGCTGTAACTGCATGCACAGCACACATTTGCGGGGCACCCGCATTTAAAAAGTAACTTTGCTGTTATGTTTATTGGGTTGTATCGCCCACTGAACGTGACAGTGGGTATAATTTTTGCTGCACCACAATAAAAAGCATCAGGGCTGCAGCATATGTACACACCCCTCCACTGTGAGAAGCGGTTGGGGGGTATGCCTTTTGGGGGAGTTCAGTAAAACTGAGGCGCAACCACGTGGTTTTAATGCCCCCCCCCCCCCCCCATGGCCAAAAAACTAACAGGAGTTATAACGCTTCCATACTCTCTCCAAAATGGGGGGAAAAAAAAATTTGCCTTCTGTTTCACATTACACATGCCCCGGAGTGACCTTTATGCCCCAGTGGTGTCACCCTTGGACAGGACTACAGAACACCTCCTCTTGTTTTCTTCTCCATAACATGGGGGAGAGTGTTGCAGTTCATACTGCTAACTGATAAGAGTACAGCACAAGCTGAGAGAACAGGAAGTTACAGTGCCTTGAAAAAGTATTCATACCCCTTGAAATTTTCCGCATTTTGTCATGTTACAACCAAAAACATGAAAGTATTTTATTGGGATTTTATGTGATAAACCAACACAAAGTGGCACATAATTGTGAAGTGGAAGAAAAATGATAAATGGTTTTCAAAATGTTTACAAATAAATGTGAAAAGTGTGGCGTGCATTTGTATTCAGGCCCCTTTCACACTACTGCGACTTCAAAGTTGCGCGATTTCCCTGTACGATTTTGCCGCAATTTCAGGGAATGTCTGTGTAAGTGGCATCAAGATCGGACTAAAGTAGTACAGGGACTACTTTAAAGTCGTACTAATATGAATGGTTGGAAATCATGGGAAACGACTTGTCATGCTACTTTGCCATCACAAATCATGTGAAAGGGGCCTTACTCTGAGGCTGCATTCACACCTGAGCGTAGCGCTTCGAGCGTTTTTACCAACGTTTTATCGGCGTTTTGTCGCGCGAATACGGTCGTTTTTGCACATTTGCAAAGGCAAATAAAGGCGTTTTTCAACCTCGGCGTTTTTCTTGATAGCCAATAGGAAAAATGATCATCACTGTCATCATTTGTTGCTATGTTTTTAGATTTTGTTCATCTGCTTCCTGGGTGAATACTGTACTACCGGTTCATCATTGTGCTTTCTGCTGCATCTTTGTACTATCTTCTGCACAAAGATGAGTGACAATGAGATGGCGTGTTTTCTGGCAGCAGCCACTGTTTCCTCATACTTTCTACAGGAAAGAGAGAGGAGAAAGAAGAGGGTACGCAGATATTGGATCCACCCAGTAATTGCCGAACGAGAACAGAGAGGGCAATTTTGGGTCATGTATAGTGATCTACGTGAGCATGATGATAAATTCTTGGGCTACACAAGGATGTCCATAAAAAGGTTAGTCAAAGTAATTTGGATTCATGATGTTTGACATTGTTCCTGTCTTATAATGTCCACTAATAAACACCATATTTCTTATTGTTGCTCACAGCTTTGATGAGTTACTGGGTTTACTCAGTAGCCGCTTGCAAAGAATGGACACTTATTTCCGGAACAGTATACCCCCAGTGGAACGACTTATCATCACACTGAGGTAAATTCTTATTTTTTCCTTTTGTCCCCAGTGCCACGTATCAGTACCACCTGCCCCCAGTGCCACGTATCAGTACCACCTGTCAGTGTCACGTGTCATCATTAGTGCCACCTGTCCCCAGTGCCACGTATCAGTACCACCTGTCAGTGTCACGTGTCATCAGTGCAATGTATGTATTTTGTGGGGTTATTTGTGGTATACACATTTCCTTTGTGAAAAATAACATATTACAATGATTATTATAATAAAAATCATACTTTTGTAAAGAATTGAGGGAAAAATAAACATACAATCACACAATTTTAATGTTAAACAAAAACTTTATTTGTTAATATAAAATATGAACGAACGATTACTTTCTCTTGTTTTTTTAATTAGGAAAATTTACAGCTCAACCATAACAAAGAAATAGAGCTAACGTAGCTCATAAAACAAAAAAAAAATTCACAGGTGTTGAAAGGTTTGGGGGGAGTTGACTCCCTCGTTAGGTGCATTGACCGCATCCATTGCATGGCCATATTGTGACCAGGTGGAGGTAGATGGATAATCATTATGCTGCCAATTAGAAGGTGGTGGTGGTGTTGGCAGAGGATAGTAATTAGTTGGTGGCGGTGTAGGCAGAGGAGGGTAATTAGGAGGTGGTGCTGAAAACTGAGGAAGGGGTAAAGAATGTGGTGCTGGCAGATGGGGGCGGGGGGGGGGGATTTGCAAAAGGACCATACGATGGCAGAGGTTCTGAGGACCTATATGTGGTTGTTTGCGGGATAAAGGTCGCAATGTAGCGGATGGTACCTGACAACATGTCTGCCTGGAGCTCTAATGGTACCTTCTCCATCAGACCTTCCAGACATCTAGCAGACACCTGAACATGGGACCTATTAATGGTCATCCTGTCCGACATACTGGACAAAATGTCCAGCATTCGGTTAAAATCGGGGTCCGGAGCCCTCCTTCGTGTTCCTCTAGCTGGTACACGTACAGCAATAGGTGGTGTGGACTCATCGTCTCCCAGAGGTGTTGCTGATGTAGAGCGTGTTGGAGTAGACGATTGGCTCTCCAGATCTTGTCCTTCTTGATCACCACCTGATGCTTGGCTTGTTTGTGTGTCCAAAGCATTGTTTTGGGAACTGTCCTCCCAGCTGTTTTCAGTACTGAAAATAGAAATTAATTATTAGAACTTTCTCTTTAGATTTTGATTAATGACATTAGTACAGATGATAACTTACCACCCCAAAGCCAGCAATGGCCGAAGGAACTCCAGTTCTTTTGCATACATGTACTCTCTCGGAGCACATGACGCAGATCCACTCCTACATTCCCTGGTCAGTCGTAGATGTCGAGTGTAGGCATCCCGTATACTTTTCCACTTTAATTTTAGCATTTTAACTGTCAAAACAGAAATTAAAATATATATATTTATTTCTTTGTAGGTACCTAGCAACAGGACAATCTATATCGAGTCTGCACTATAGCTTTCGTGTAGGGAAATCAACAGCCAGTTATATAGTCCGTGACACCTGCTGTGCAATTTGGGAGATTTTGAAGGATATGGTGTTTAAAAAACCTACATCAGAAGAGTGGTCCAAGATATCGGAGGTTTTCCTGCAACGCTGCAATTTCCCTAATTGTGTCGGAGCGATCGATGGGAAACATATCAGGATCGTTAAGCCCATGGGAAGCGGAAGCCAATATTTTAACTATAAAAAATATTTTTCCTTTGTTTTGATGGCGGTTGCGGATGCCAATTATTGCTTCCGGTACATTGACATTGGTTCGTATGGTAGCAGCGCTGACTCTGCTATTTTTAACAATTCCTCATTTGGAGACCTCCTACGTACAGATTGTCTTGACCTTCCGGCAAGCAGGCCACTCCCGGGCACAAATGGCCCTCCCCTACCCAGTGTGTTTGTTGGAGATGAGGCCTTTGCTCTGAGTGAGCATCTACTACGGCCTTACTCAGGCCACAATCTAAATGAACAGAGTAGTGTGTTCAATTACCGTCTAACACGAGCACGTCGTGTGGTAGAATGTGCATTTGGCATATTGTCAAATAAATGGCGGGTACTGCACACTCCGATTGTTCTCAATATGAAAAATGCAGTCTCTGCTGTAAAGGCTGCATGTGCATTGCATAATTTTGTGAGGCAGCGGGATGGATATGATTTTGAGGAGCCATTTAATTTTGACAGTATGGAAAGAGCCCATTGGACCGGTGTTCGTGGAAGCAGACAAGGGACACATGTCAGGGATCAATTTGCGTCCTACTTCATGTCTCCAGCAGGACAGGTCCCATGGCAGGATGAGGCAATTCAATAAATTTAAGTCTTTATTTCTTTGTTATAATAATAAAACCGTATACTATGCTCTGCGAATACTTAATAAAATTGATCATTGTGAAGAAGTCCAATGTTTTTTTTGAAATAATAGGATTTTTATAACAGCTTACCTGTAAAATCCTTTTCTTGGAGTACATCACGGGACACAGAGCGACATAGTCATTACTAATGGGTTATATAGATACCTTCAGGTGCTGGCACTGGCAACTTCCAAAACCGGAAGTACCCTCCCCTATATAAGCCCCTCCCATCCGGGAGCACCTCAGTTTTGTAGCAAAGCAATAAGTGTCCCTAAAGAGGGGTGGGAGCTCTGTGTCCCGTGATGTACTCCAAGAAAAGGATTTTACAGGTAAGCTGTTATAAAAATCCTATTTTCTTTCTCGTACATCACGGGACACAGAGCGACATAGTCATTACTAATGGGATGTCCTAAAGCAATGCCCAACGAGGGGGGGGGATACACCATACATAAGCTGAGCGCTATCAGACATGAGGATCTTTTGCGGCCTGCAACACACTGCGCCCAAAGGCGACATCCTCCTGACTTCTAACGTCCACCTGGTAGACCTAGTAAACATGTGTACTGAAGACCATGTTGCGGCCTTACAGATTTGAGCCAGGGAGGCCTGGTGATGCGCTGCCCATGAAGTTCCAACTGCTCTCGTGGAGTGCGCTCTAACTTTGAACGGAGGCGGTCTCCTTCTCAAGCCATAGGCTTGCATAATGACCTGTTGAATCCACTTGGCTAAAGTAGATTTTGACGCTGCCTGACCCTTTCTGGGGCCTTCCGGCAGAATAAACAAAGTATCCGTTCTGCGAATCTGAGCAGTGGCTTTTAGATAAGCTTTAACTGCTCTTACTACATCCAAAGAATGCAATAACTTTTCCTCTACCGAACTAGGTTTGGGGAAAAAAGAAGGCAGAACCACATCTTGGTTCAAATGAAAACCTTGATACCACCTTAGGAAGAAAGGCTGGATGAGGACGTAACACTACTCTGTCCTTATGGATAACCAGATATGGCTCCCTACAGGACATAGCTGCTAATTCCGACACTCTTTTAGCCGAACAAATGACTACTAGAAAAAACAATTTCCTGGTGAGAAGAACCAAGGAAATATGCTGTAATGGTTCTGTAGAACCGACAGAACCAGGTTTAGATCCCATGGACATATGGGAATATTAACTGGAGGACTAATACGCATCACTCCTTATCTAAAGGCTTTGACTAGTGAATGCGAAGCCAAGGGCCTTTGAAAAAATATTGACAAGGCCGAAAACTGACCTTTGATAGTACTCAAGGCAAGCTTCCTATCTACAGCCCACTGTAGGAAGTCCAGACTCCTACCTATTACGTACTTATGTGGATGCCATTTCTTGGCCTCACACCTTGCGATGTACGCCTTCCAGATTCTATAGTAGATCTGCCTGGATACCGGCTTCCTGGCATTGATCATGGTAGATACCACAGGATTAGAGAGCCCTCTCTTTTTTAGAATGTGAGCTTCAATAGCCAGGCCGTCAAACCTAGGGCTGGTAAGGAAGGGTGGTATATCGGTCCTTGCGAAAGCAGGTCCGGACGACGTGGGAGAGTCCAAGGACTCCCCACTGACATTTTACAATCTCCGCGTACCACGCTCTTCGGGGCCACGCTGGAGCCACCAGAATCACTGGTTTCTTTTCTACCCTGATTCTGCGGAGTAATCGAGGTAACCATTGTGGCGGTGTGAATGCATATATCAGCTTGAACTGATCCCAAGGGAACACTAGGGCATCCGAGCCGCAAGCTAGGGGATCCCTTGTCCGAGAGACAAACCTGTCCACCTTTGCGTTGAATCTGGATGCTAGAAGATCTACATCCGATGTTCCCCACCGCTGACATATTGTCCAGAAAACCTTGGGGTGAAGGGACCATTCCTCTGGGCATAATTGCTGGCGACTTAGAAAGTCCGCCTTCCAATTCTCCACTCCTGGAATGAATACCGCAGATATGGCTGGGACATATCTTTCTGCCCATTTCAGGATGTAATTTACTTCCCTCTGGGCTGCACGACTCCTGGTGCCCCCCTGATGATTGATATATGCCACTGCTGTGGCATTGTCTGATTGAATTCTGACAGGGGACCCTTGGAGTTTGGATGTCCATGCTACTAGGGCATACCGGGCTGCTCGTATCTCTAAGAGATTGATGGGCAGGGCCTTTTCTGCATCCGACCATCTGCCCTGGAGAGACCATTGCTCCAGTACTGCTCCCCAGCCTATAAGGCTGGCATCTGTAGTGACCACCTTCCAAGAAATCGGACTGAAGGATTTCCCTTTTTCCAGATTCTGGGGAACCAACCACCAACGGAGGCTCTTGCGAACGGAAGGGGACAAGGACATTGTAAGTCTAGGGCCTGAACTTTGTTGTTCCAGGCTGACAGTATGGCCCCTTGCAAATTCCTTGAATGGAATTGACCGTAGGGTACTGCTTCGAATGATGCCACCATTTTTCCCAGCAGCCTCATGCACAGGCGTATGGACGGCTGTCTTTTTTGTACCCACTAAGTGGATCAAATCTTTCAAAGACAACACCTTTCCTCGAGGCAAGAATATTTTTCTCTGGCCTGAATCCAACCTTAGCCCCAAGTATTCCAGACTTTTGACTGGTTTTTAGGGCTGACTTGTCTCGGTTGATAATCTAACCGTGAGATTCCAGATACTTGATTGTCTTGTGAACGACCACGTCTAGTTTTTTCACTGAGTGGTCTATCAGCAACAAGTCATCTAGATATGCCATTATCATTACACCTTGTGTTCTTAGATTGGCCAATAAAGGGCCAGAATTTTTGTAAACACTCGTGGTGCTGTGGCCAAACCGAAGGGTAAGGCTCTGAACTGAAAATGGCGCCCTTCTACTGCAAAGCGTAGAAATTTTTGGTGGACTGGAAAGATGGGAATGTGCAAATAAGCATCTTTGATGTCGATCGCGGCTAACCAATCCTCCCCTTGTAGGGCAGTGGCCACCGATCGGATCGACTCCATCGGAAAGTCCTGATATACAGGAATTTGTATAGCCCTTTTAGAATTAATATGGGCCTCCCGTTCGCGTTTGCTTCGGGACTGTAAAGAGGTTTGAGTAAAACCCGAACCCTCATTCTTCCAGGGGAACCTCCATAATTACTCCTTGGAGCAATAGTTGTTCTAGTGCCAACAGGAGGGACTCTCTCTTCCGGGGATCCCTTGGCACGTTTGACCTCAAAAATGGGAAGGAGGAGAGTCTTTTAACTCCAAACTGTATCCCAAACATACTGCGGAGAGCACCTATCTGTTTTGATCGTGTCCCGCCAGGTCTCTTGCGAACAACTGGAGTCCTCCCCCCACCCGACTGAGTGGGGGCAACCCTTCAATGAATTTAACTTTGGGGGAGGTTTTGTACCTCCCCTGACCCAGGGTTTCTCATTACCCTGCTATTGTCCCTGTTTTTTACCCCCGGGAATTGACCGAGGAGGCCGTCGGAACTGTTGTTACACAGCCGATGCCCCAGGGACTGGAGAAGCAGGCCTCTTAAAGAGGGACCTCTAACTCTGTTTTTAACCGGCAAGAGCGTATTTTTACCGCTGGAAATTTTCTGGATATATTTGTCCAGGTTTTCCCTGAATAAGCGTTCACCATGAAATGGGACGCTAACCAGCCATTCTATACAGGGAGCTTCAGCAGACCAGTTTTTGAGCCATAGAAGCCTACGCATATGTACTATAGACAGCGTAAGGCGGGAGGCCTGATGGACTGAATCCTTTATGGCGTCAACCGCAAAGCCTAAGGCTCTAGGTAGATCAGCTAGGGCAAGGCCTGCTGATCTGTCAAGTCCCTCAAGACCTGTTTCAACTGATCCTTCACTGCTTAGCAGACCTCACTGCTGGTTGTGTCACCAAGCTTGCTGTAGAAAGAAGCAGACTTTCATAAGGACTCCAATCTTTTATCTATTGGGTTCTTGAACATTTGGACATTATCCACTGGACATGTCAGTGATTTATACATACAAGAGATGGCTGCGTCCACTGTAGGGACCTTCCATTTTTGATGAACTTATCCTCCATGGGATAGACCACCGGAAATCTCTTGGGGGAATAAATATTTTCTCAGGACGTTCCCAATCCTGGTAAATGAGCCCTTTCAGTAAAGGGTGAAGTGGAAAAGAACAGACAGTCTGGGGGCTTCTAGCGACCCCAACGAGGATACAGTAGTGGTTGATGGTTCCGCAAGGTGCATTTTTAAATGCTGATCGGACCATGTTAGTCAGAGACTGAACCCATAATCTTTCAGCTTGAGATGCTGAGAAAAGGTTCCCCCACTGTTGATTCCTCTATAACAGAATCAACCTCATCCTGATCCCCTTCAGGCAGGTCGATCCCTGTATGGGACTGTTGCTCTGCTAACAGGCACTCTGAAGGAGGAGACGGAGATCGGGCGTGCTTTCCCTGACAGGGAGGCAGCGATCAATGTTGACAATCTCTCTCTAATCCTCCCAGAGCTGAGGAAAAAACCTCCTCTGTTACATACACAGGAGCAGGTGAACTGAGGACAGCCACAGTACCAAGTACCCCTGCGGGGTCTCTACGGTCACTTACCTCTGAACTTCAGGGGAGACTGGTGCAGCAGAAGCATGCCCAAGATCCTCAGAGCCCGATGAGACCCCCTTCGCTTCCTGGAAGATTCAGTTCCGGAGCTTCTGGACGGCATATTCCTAAGCCTAAAGCTGAGGTATTCCAGCCGTAATACACCACTTTTACTGAGAATAGTCTAGCACAATTGCTGCTATATCACAGTTGGTGTCTACTAAAGTGCCTTTCTAGGGGATGCCTGCATCAACCGACTCTGTGTGCCTTTATACTGTTGCTAGCTCTGTCTGTGCACTTCAATAGCCAGCTATAATGTGCTTTAAAACACGCTGGACGCCCGCACATGCGCAGTAGCGCTGCGGCGCACACCTGAGCGTCATCCACCCGCTCCGCCCCTTTTCCAGATCGCCTTCGGCGCTTTTTTGAAAACAATAAGGAGCTAGATGGGAGCCAGGGTCCCTTTGCCGCAGGGCCCGGGGATGGATGAGCGCAGCAACAGGGCAGAGGAGACAGCTTCCCAGCAGAGAACATACCAACTGCCTGGATTTGATTCTGGAAGAAAAAAATCCACATTACAAGAAAAAGAACCATAGCGGCCTCTAGTGTCTAACACAGGTACCGCGGTCTTACTTTTTTTTTTTTTTTTTTCTTGCCTACTATTAAAATTTTTACATTTTCTCAGTAGTAACAGGCATACACAGAATATTAGCGGGAATACCTTAGGTAACAGGCAGAAAGACAAAATAGGCTTGGGGGTCCCTCAATAGAACCAAGTTCCCGAGGGCCCCCACTTACCTTTTCCTCGCCGCAGGACTCTGTTTGGTCCACAGAAGCCCAAACTTCACCTATCACGGCAGGCATTGTAATCAAACCTTCAGGGACCGGGTTCCCAAGGATTCCACTCCCCTGGACCTGTATAGCACCCTGCACAGAAAACATCTTGGTCGTGGGTATGACCAGAGCTCTGGATCCCAGGGTCCAGCCCTCCTAAGAGAGGCATTACAGGCAAAACCTTGCTCTTCTCTTGCAAGGCCCGGGTACCGACCGTTTAGCTATGAAGCTTTTTTGGTCGGATCCGGAATAGCTTACTGAGGCCCAAAAGAACCTGTACGCAAGCTCAGTGAAAAACACATGTTTCTTCTTGGCCAACACCTTAGACACTGGCAAAAAACTGAGGTGCTCCCGGATGGGAGGGGCTTATATAGGGGAGGGTACTTCCGGTTTTGGAAGTTGCCAGTGCCAGCACCTGAAGGTATCTATATAACCCATTAGTAATGACTATGTCGCTCTGTGTCCCGTGATGTACGAGAAAGAAATATATTTATCTTTGTGTGCAGTATCCATACAATTGACACTAGGGGTCAGAGTGTGCCATCATGTATTTGTGACATGCTGACTATACTATACTCATACTCCTATGCATAGGCCCCTGAGGCGTTTTCCAGGCGCCTGTATAGCGCCTGACAAAAGCGACTCCTTTCACTCGGCTTTTACACTGAAACGGTGCGCTAGCAGGACGGTAAAAGTCCCGCTAGCAGCATCTTTGGAGCGGTGAAGGAGCGGTGTATTAAATTAAAATCAATGGGGCAACCGCCGGTTTTAACCCTTTTTCGGCTGCTAGCGGGGGTTAAAACTGCCCCGCTAAGCGGCCAAAAAAGGGTTCGAAAGGCACGCAAATCGCCGCTGCAGAGGCTCTTTGCAGGCGGGTTTGGAGCACTGCCCCATTGTTTTCAATGGGAAGGGGAGCTTTAGGAGCGGTAAATACGCCGCTCCTACAGCGCTCCAAAGATGCGGCTTGCAGGACTTTTTCACATGTTGGGTATTTACTCACCGTATCTTCATCTTTGACATTATGCAACAAAATTGGGCTAAGTTTCCTTTTTTTTTTTTTTTAAAGCATGAAACTTTATTTTTTCTGAAAATAAACATGTTCAAATAATTGCTGCGAAAATACCGTGCGAGATAAAAAGTTGCAACAACCCCCATTGTATTCTCTAGGGTCTTTTATAAAAAAACATATATAATGTTTGGGGGTTCTATGTCATTTTCTAGCCAAGAAATAATGGATTTTACATGTAGGAGAGAAATGTCATAATTGGCCCCGGGTGTGAAGTGGTTAAGCATAATAATGTAATAATGTTAGCATGGGTTTAACTTACCTTTACCATCCTTAACATGGCCAGTTAGGTCTGCCCAGTCTGAGAACACTTTCATGGCAATCTCGTTCCATGCCCTCCTCTTGCTCGCTCTGAGTTTATAATTAGGATCTCTTGTATCATAGAGACAGGGGTGCTCCTTGACCATTCTAATAAAGGTCTCCTGATTCAGCAGGCATACAGTCTCATCTTCTTCACCATCCATATTGCTGGTCTGTATGTCTGTTAAAATGGTGATCTGGGAACTTCCTGTTATGTTTTATGTCATTTCCTTCATGTACAATCTTTTCACGTGAGCAGATGCAGCGATAAGACGCCCGTAGAAACGCTTGTTGTCGCGCTAGTCGCTTGAATCGAGCGTTTCCATTACTTTCTATGGGGATACGAACGCCCAAATCTGCCCGATTCGCGCGACAAAAAAGGGTCCGGAACTTGTTTGAGCTTCAGGCGTTCGGCTTCAGACGTTTTTGAGTGGAGATGTGAACCATCTCCATAGAGAATAATGTATTTTTTCTCCTCTAGCGTTTTGTAGCTTCAGGCTTAGGGCTACAAAACGCTCAGGTGTGAATGGGGCCTGATACCAATTGCCTTCAGACGTCACCCAATTAGTAAATAGAGTCCACCTGTGTGTAATTTAATCTCAGTATAAATACAGCTATTCTGTGAAGCCTGAGGGGTATGAATACTTTTTCAAGGTACTGCATCACCTCACAATATTTCTGGCAGACATCAACAGGTATTTTGTTTTGCACTTATCAGACAGGTATAGCACAACTCTTTAACCTGGATATTCAAAAGACCAACAGGGAACAAACAAGAGAAGTTTAAATACCATTTTTGTAAGCATTTTTACCAATGTGACAGCAGAAGAGTTTTTAGGTGCCTCCTCCCATCATCTTTTCCACTCCTGAGGGGAAAATTGGTGCTTCTTAACCACTGAAGCCCCGGACCATTTTGCTGGCCAAAGACCAGGCCCCTTTTTGCGATTCGGCACTGCGTCGCTTTAACCGACAATGGCGCGGTCATGCGACGTGGCTCCCAAACAAAATTGACGTCCATTTTTCCCCACAAATAGAGCTTTCCTTTGGTATTTGATCACCTCTGCGGTTTTTATTTTTTGCGCTATAAACAAAAATATAGCGACAATTTTTAAAAAAAATGCAATATTTTTTACTTTTTGCTATAATAAATATATCCAAAAAATATATATAAAAAATTTTTTTTTAGTTTAGGCCGATACGTATTCTTCTACATATTTTTGTAAGAAAAATTGCAATGGGCATTTATTGATTGGTTTGCGCAGAAATTATAGCGTTTACAAAATAGGGTATAGTTTTATACATTTTTTTTTTTTTTTTACTAGTAATGGCGGCGATCAGCGTTTTTTTTTTGTGACTGCGACATTATGGCGGACACATCGGACACTTTTGGGACCATTTTCACAGCGATCAGTGCTATAAAAATGCACTGGTTACTGTGAAAAATCACACTGGCAGTGAAGGGTTTAACCACTAGGTGGCACTGTATGGGGTTAAATGTTCCCTGCTTGTGTTTCCTTACTGAGGGGGGTCGGGCTATGTGTACACGGAGTCGAGATCTGTGTCATTGTTACTAGGCAGAGCAGGGAAGCATCTCCCTGCTCCATACCTCCGTGAGACGATCGCGGGGATCCCCGCGGCGATCGAGTCCGCGGGTCCGACTCACGGGGAAGGCAGGGGGGGTCGCGAGCGCGCGACCCCCTACGTCGGGCAGTTAAAGGGGACGTACAGGTACGCGATTGTGCCTGTACGAGCCATTCTGCCGACATATATATACAGTGCATGGTCGTTAAGTGCAGTACAGTATGCGTCCACTAAAAAAATTTAAAAAATTATCGATAAACACCATGCATGATCGGAAACACGAAAACTAGAAGGACACAGGGGTCACACGTATTTGACATAATTTCAGATACGTAGCTACGCACACCGGAAGTTTTTTCCAGAATCTTACGACAAAAATCTTACTTTTCGTAGAGCACATTTTGCACTGTTGTATTCGATATTAGTTTCATGCAACAAAATGCGAACGATACGTCGTACGATAATCTGATCGTGTGTACGAGGCATTAGTACGCTCCTTTTGACAATTGTTGTCCAACTTTCGACCAACAAATTGGATGACATGCTAGTAAATTTTCGGCGGACAACGATCTGTTGTCAGATTTTCGTATGGTCAGTACACAAATCCGTCACACAAAAGTCAAAAGTACAAACACGCATGCTCAGAATCAATGCTTACCAAACACGAAATTAGAAGAAGGGGCCCAAAGGGTGGCGCTCAAGAGCTGAAATTCCTCATAGAACGTAACCATGTTTGTGGCACGACAATTGTGTACCGTTACTATGCAAGATAAGATCCTGGCACACGCCCTTTTGGCCAACAATTGAGCCGTGTGTACGAGGCTTAGGGATGAGCTCCGGTGTGTTCGCATAGTACACGTGCAGAGCCCGCCAGGAAGTCGGCACAGCGCTGCGCTAATCACAGCCAGGGAGACATTTTCCAATCTCTGCAGCCAAGCTTCGGGAAATGTCTCCCTGCCTGTCATTAGCGCAGTGCGATGCCGACTTCCTGGCGGGCTCTGCACGTGTTCAATGCGAACACGCCGGAGCTCATCCCTAACGAGGCTTAAGTCTGAATGCATCGGATATAAAAGAAGGACACTAGGCCCTTTGGCTTAGAAGCTGTTCTGAAAAAGGTTTTCAGAAACGAAGGAGGCTTCACCTTTGCCCCTTTAAAGAAGACCATGAATACAATGTGCGGGTATAGGATATCAGCCCATATACTGTATAGTGCAGAGGTCAGGGAAGACACAATATCCAGAAATATTAAACCTCTAACATAATTCAGGCCTTTCTTTTTCCAAAGTCACGCTTGCAGGGAAATCTAGACTGCAGGGAACTCATTATAAACTACATTTGAATGCACCAGAGTCTGAGAAGAGAGTGATGTGTAAACATGGAGCTTTTACATTTTGTCTTGCCTTAAAACGATCACATAGCTAAAAATGTCTTGTGCTTTACCCTGTAAAGAAAGTAGGGATAAATGGATATTGTACCACCAGCTGTCTGAGTGCAAAAAAGCCTGAACGTCAGGCATGCCTGGGGCTAGAATGACATTCATACTTGTGTATGACGGAGGAAGGGGCATTAGACTGTAAACTCCTTCAGAAACTGATATGAATAGTTATAAGAAGTTTATAAAACGCTTCGGAATATATCAGCACTATGAGTCCAATAAACAAGTAACCAAGAACAAACAAACAAGGGCACATATGCCAAAAACACCGGGTACAGTGCAGAGGACAAGAGAATACAGAGATGGTAGAAATTATTAAGGCCCGTACACACGATCGGATTTTATGACAATAATAGTCTGCTGGACGTGTTGTGTCGGATAATCCGACCGTGTGTATGCTCCATCAGACAATTGTTGGCGGAATTAACGTCAACAAATGTTGGCTGTTCATGCTCACCAACTGTCTGACAATAAATCTGTTACGTCGGATTATCCGATCGTGTGTACACAAATCCATCCAACTAAAATCCAAAGTACAAACATGCATGCTCGGAACCAATGCTAAACATCAGACAATAGCAGAAGTTGCCCAAAGGGTGGCAGTAAAGAGCTTAAAAACCACGTGGTTTGGTGAATGTTGGCTGAAAATGTTCTGCCGTGTGTATGCAGAACAAGTTCACGAACAATGCCCTTCGAACAAAAATTAAAGGGAAAAGTCAGAAGGAAAAACGATCGGGTGTGCGAGGCTTTAGACTGGCACTATTGCAGAGGACGACCTCAGCCCAAATCTGATCTTCCACTTTCAGTGGCTGTTCATTTAGAGCCAATTATTGTCTCTCCTACAAAAGCAAATCTGCTCCAGCAACAGCTAAGGGCCCATTCACACTAAGCACTGCATGTGATTCCTGTGCGCTTTACATGCAATTCTGTGCAGTGCGATTTTAGTCCCATTCATAATTGCACCACACGTATTGCACTACTTTTTGAGCATGCAGCAACCGCATCGCATGGTACTTATGTACTGTGCGGGCCGATGCAATGCGTTTGCGACCTGGGTTTGGGGTGACGTTAACTTGAACTGACCCCTGCAGCGGATTGCAAGGCCATTGCAATCGGAATGCGGTGAAAGAAGCCACACTGTAAAGTGGCTGTCCCGCACTGCATTATAGTGTGAATGGGCCCTAAGGCAGGAGCTAACTAATAGAGAAACACTGAATGTTCTTCAATCAGTCACTTCTTATGTGAAGTCCAGGTTGTGATTTGTATGCAGTAATAAACCCCCCCAAAAAAATGTATTATATTACAGCTTACCAACCATTAGATGATTGTTTTATTTTGCTTTTTCCCCCTCTGTTTTCACCTGGTGATCTGACCAATAACACATTTCCTGTATTAGTGAGAAACAACTCTGGAGGAATGAAGAGGGGGCAGAGCAGACAGCACCATTATCAGTCTGGGGGGGGGGGGGGGTTTAAAAATCTTAGCAGAAATTTTTTTTTTTTCTTTTGGGATAAAGGTTTTGCATGAATAAATAAAAGATGGTCAATTTGATCACCCCTGCCAGTGTTAAGTGGTTTGTCTCATCCATGAAAGCTGGTGCATTCTGCTGGAAAGTTTGTGGTGTGAAAAAAAAAAAAGAAGACTTGCTGGCTGGATCACCAGATGAAAATAGAAGCAAGCCTAAAAAAAAGAAACAAATGCAGCCATCACATTTACAATTTGGTAAGTTGCAATTCAAGTTTACAGTATAGTTTGCTTTTTGGTTTAATACCGCTTTAAAGAGGAAGTAAACCCTCTTAAAACCGGCAAGGCAAAGGCATAATGAGCTAGTATGACTAGCATACTAGCTCATTATGAATTACTTACCTTAGATCGAAGCCCCCCGAAGCCGTCCTCGTCTCCCCCTCAGGCCGCAGACATCTCTCCCGGAGGTTACTTCCAGGTATCGCGGCTCCGGCGCTGTGATTGGCCGGAGCGGCGCATGCGCACGGTAACGGCACACGCTAGGGAAGAGATGGCACAGAGTTTTATTTCTTCCCAGTGCATGCGCCGTTTGCATTATCGGCGGACTACAAGTGAAATATCTCCTAAGCGGCGCACGTTTAGGAGATATTTCCACTACCTATAAGTAAGCCTTATTCTAGGCTTACCTATAGATAGAAGTCAAAAACTGGAGTTAAACTTACCGGTAACTCTTTTTCTAGGAGTCTTCCAGGACAGCCTCTGAGACATAGGGCTCCTCCCCCCAGGACAGGAAACACACACACCCATTAGCTTTAAAAGGTGGTCCTCCAGGCCTCCCTCTTCAGTTTACCAAAGAACTACCGGAAGGCTCTGAAAGACATAACACAAGAACACATTGTTAGTACATAACTCCAACACCTAGTTAATAGCAAACACCGGGTGGGAAAACCAGGCTGTCCTGGAAGACTCCTAGAAAGAGAGTTACCGGTAAGTCTAACTCCAGTTTTCTCCTTTCGTCTTCCAGGACAGCCTCTGAGATGATAAGCAAGGAACTTACTTTGTCAGGGCGGGACCACTGCCTGGAGGACCTTTCGTCCAAATGTCTGCTCCTTGTCAGACAACAAATCCAGACGGTAATGTCTTGCAAAAGTCGAATATGATGACCATGTTGCTGCCTTGCAGATCTCCTCTGGGGAGGCTCTGGCCCTCTCTGCCTAAGATGCTGAGACTGCCCTGGTAGAATGTGCCTTAACCAATGGTGCTTGTCTACCTTCTAACTGATAAGTTTCTAAAATCGCCATCCTTATCCATCTGGCAATGGTCGATTTATATGCTCTATAACCTTTGCGGACCCCCGCAAAATTAACAAAAAAGTGAATGTGAGATTCTGAAGCTCTTAGTGACTTCTAAATAAATGAAAAGACATATTTTGACGTCTAACAAACTTAAAGATTCCTCCTCATCTTCCTCTGAGGTGGGGCGAAACGTAGGTAGGACAATGTCCTGCGTCCTATAAAACATAGATGCCACTTTAGGGAGGAAACTAGGATCTGTCTTAAGTATGATCCTGTCCTCCAAAATTAACAAAAAAGGCTCCCGTATGGACAGAGCCTGTCGATCACTCACCCGTCTGGCTGATGTGATCGCTATCAAAAAAACAGTTTTGAGTACAATCCATTTTAGTAATGATTTCTCCAGGGATTCAAAAGGACTACCCATAAGAGCCCTGAGAACCAAAGACACATCCCAAGTGGGGCAGGTTGTAACCTTCACCGGCCTAGATCTCGCTAGAGCCTTGAAAAAATTTCTAACGAATTGATTTTGCTGCAGTGAAGTCTGGACGAAAATACTTAAGGCTGCGGTCTGCACCTTTAGGGTACTGATAGACAGGCCCAGTTCTACACCTGCCTGGAGGAAATCCAGTACCGCTGGAATCCCAGGATGCTCTAGTCCCTGCTCTCCCAGCCAGGAAAGAAATCTCTTCCATACCTTGGCATAAATTGCCCTGGTTACTGGCTTACGGGAATCCAGCAGAGTTTTAATCACTCTGTCTGAAAAACCCTGAGCTTTTAGCAGCTGTTCCTCAGATACCAGGCCGTTAATTTTAGGTTCTCTATCTGTGGGTGGAGAACAGGACCTTGGGAGATCAGATCCTCCCTGACTGGAAGAGTCAACCGGGGACAAATGGCCAGTCTCTTCAAGTTGGCAAATCACGGCCTCTTTGGCCAAAATGGAGTAATTATGATTAGGTCCGTAGATTCTGACAGGAATCTTTCAAGAACCGCGGCTATCAGCCTCACTGGAGGGAAGGCATAACACGGGTTGAACTGCCAAGGATTGGCAAAAGGCGTCTATTCCTGTGGCCTGGTCCAACGGGTGAATAGAAAAGAACCAAGGCACTTTCTTGTTGGCCTCCGAGGCGAAGAGGTCCACCTCTGGCTGTCCCCAATGCTGCACAATCTCCATGAATACCTCCCTGTTGAGGGACCATTCGTCTTGTCCTAAGTGCTGACGACTGAGGAAGTCCGCCAGATAATTCTGCTGACAGATAAGAACTGCTGACAGAGAGGACAGGTTCACCTCGGCCCAACACAGGATTTTGTTCGCTATGGCCTGCAGAGCTGGGCTCCTTGTGCCCCCTGTCTGTTTACGTAAGCGACAGCTGCTGCATTGTCGGTTCGCACCTGAAGGTGCTGGCCAAATACCTGGGACTGAAAGGTCTCTATAGCTCTGAGGATAGCCAGAAGTTCCCTCTGGTTTGAGGAACGACGAGCCTCTACAGGAGACCAGGACCCCTGGGCTAAATTTTCCTCCAGATGGCCCCCCCAACCCAATGCACTGGCATCGGTAGTTATCACTATGGCCATATGCCTGGCCCAAGACAGACCCTTCTCCAGGTTGTGATGGGCTCGCCACCACCATAAAGTCCTTTTGACCTTGGTAGAAAGGGGCATAGGAGAATCCAGGCTCTCTTTTTTGACATCCCAGTGGCTCAACATGAGACCCTGTAGAGGGCGCTGATTCAGCCTCGCCCACGGAACAGCTGGGAAGCAGGATGACATCAACCCCAGTACCCTCATAACCTCCCTGATTGGGGCTGACAGGATAGAAGCGGGGCTACTGCCTGATCCACCTTCAGAATCTTTTCCCTGGGAAGAAAAACTTTCATCTCCACTGAAGAGATTCTGTGACCCAGGTATAGGACCTCCTGGGACGGGGTCAGCTGAGATTTGTCTTGGTTGATCAACCAACCTAGAGTAGGAAAGTAGGAAACTCTGGGCCCCCTGTAGGTCTTTCTCCAGTTGCTGAAACTGGATGCTGGAAAATGGAGCGACAAACAGGAGATCGTCCAGGTAGGGGATCACCGTAATAGCTTTGACTCTCAGTGGGGCCAGGGCCTCTGCCAGAACCTTTGTAAAGATTTTTGGCGACGAGGACAGACCGAAAGGGAGTGCTCGGAACTGGTAGTGCAGGACTTGCATCTATCTGTACTGTCAGCCTTAGGAATTTTTGAAATTCCTGATGTATGGGGATATGCAAGTAGGCATCCCTGAGATCTACTGTGGCCATGAAACAGCCTGGGAACAGGAGGTTGGTCACCGAAAATATTGACTCCATCCTGAACCACTTGTACTTTACAAATTTGTTCAGGGGACGAAGATTCAGGATTAACCTGAACTTCCTGGAAGGTTTCTTCACGACAAACACGTGAGAATACACCCCCTGACCCTGCTCCTTCAGGGGCACTTGAATAAGGACTCTTTGATCCACTAGATCCCCTAATAACAGACCCAAAGCCTTTGCTTTTTCCCGGTCTCTTGGCAGCTGGGTAAGCTGGAACATTGAGGGGGGAACAGAATCGAACTCCAATCTGTAACCGTTTCTTACAATGTCCAAAATGAACGGACTTGGAGTTGAATTGGTCCATTGTGGGAGGAGCTCCCCCAGTCTCCCTCCCACTGGGACACAGGAGTCACTGGGGTTTAGGGGTGGTTTGAGGAGGATTAAATAAGATTCCTCTTCTTCCACGTCCCTTATGGCCCGACCAATGTTTCTTAGGACGTCCGCCCCTCTCCTGTTGGCCCTGTTGCCTGGGGCCACGAAAAAAAAACGATTGTTCTCGTTTTTCTTCTTCTTTTCAGGGAAAGCCTTTTCCTATCCTGAGTTCTTTCCAGTGCCTCCTGTAGAAACAAACGTTTCTGCGCTGCTACTAAATACAAAAAAAGCGGCTGCAAAACCTGTGGACAAAAAGGTGCATAGAACAAAAAAACAACAAAATTGCAGCTTGTCACTACATCGCGCATTATGCGATTGTGGGAAGGCTGACGTGACACGTCGTTCTTCCTTTGGAGCGCATCACGTGATGTTGCGCGAGTCACATGCGGGACGTGACTAGTGCGGATGTCTAGCCTTCACAATACTTAGTTGTTGTGGAGGGCGGACGTGTTACGCTGTTCCTCCTTTGGAACGCATCACGTGATTGCGCCTGGAGCGCATCACGTGATGTTGCGCGAGTCACATGATGGCGTGTTGCGGGACGTGACGCAACCAGCGCGGACGTTTGATCTTCACACACCATTCTGTGTGTGATCCCCCCGTGGAGCATATTTGGTCTATTTCCTGTGCCTGCCCTTTGTGCTCGGGTCATACACCATGTTATTCTGGCTATATATTCATCACAATAAGCCATGTGTGGTGGCCAGATTTATGTCTGGCCACCCTCCTGCCATTCATGTATGATTTCCTATTGTTTATACATATTTATTATTTTCTAAGACCACATACCCCTGAAATATTTATTAACCATCGAGCGTCATTCATGACACCATGTGGAGGCATGAAGCGCACGTTGATGCGCCATCTTGGATGACCCAGGAACTGATTGCTCATGTGATGAATTCACAGGTGAGGTCACTCTTACCCCATTAGGGGGGTTATGTTGTCTATATAATGTGTGGAGGCAGCAGTGGATGCATACCCCAAACGATGCAAACTTCTTGCGAAACGCGTCAGTTTTTCCACTGTTGCCACTGATTTCTATGAAGCGCTTTTTAACCATTTGAATGTAAGTGTAACTACCTGCATTAAATATACTGTTTTTAGCAGTATTACGCTATGTGCCTTCTTTTTTCCTTTCACACTTTGATTATCGATCTGGTTTAACACCATTGAGCCATCATCTTTCAAGCTTGCACCAACCTCTCCATTGTGAGCTGCTGTGAGAGACACTCCTTGGGTATATCATCAGCTGTTGACCCTTCAGGAACATACATCCAAAGCCTATGTCGACCCTCTGGACATATGTTCAGTAGGGTCCACTAAGTCTGGTAAGCCTCCTCTATATCGGCGGTGGTCTTTTCCTTTTCACTATTGATCCAGAAGTGTTTGATGCCGTTTAATCATCACAAATTTATTTTGGATTATTATGGAACACTATTGGACTCTATTTTTACATTAATTTGAATGTGTTTGAGGATCATCCACCAAGGACCATTTTGTTGTTTTAGTAACCACATTTTTATTCACACAGGGAATTATTCAGTTTTTTCTTGTATATAAGGCCCCTTTCACACGGGGCGGATCCGTGAAGATCCGCCCCGTGAAGCTCCGCTTGCTCAGCGGGGATCGCTCCGTTGATCCCCGCTGAGCCGACGGATGACTGGGCGGTCCCCGCACACTGTGCAGGGACCGCCCTCTCAGAGCGCCGCTCTCCCCTATGGGGAATCGGATGATGACGGACCGTAGAGTCCGTTGTCATCCGATCCGCTCCGCCGACGGAAGGAAAAATAGGGTTTTCCTCCGTCACACTTTGGCGGAGCAGATGTCAGCGGACATGTCTCCACTGACATCCGTGCTTCCATAGGGGTACATGGAGGATCCGTTTCAGGTCCGCCTAAAAAACTGACAGGCGGACCTGAACGGACCTCCGTGTGAAAGAGCCCTTAGGGTTTTTTCATTTATTTGTTGATACACACCCACTTAGCGCTGCAATTTTGTTGTTTTTTTTGTTCAGTGCCTCCTGTAGACCTGGTCCGAACAGATGGTCATCCGAAAAGGGTTAACCACAAAGGTTAAGTTTAGAGGCGGGATCGCCTGACCATGTTTTTAGCCATACAGCCCTTCTGGCTGCATTAACTAAAGCGGCAGACCTGGCTGCCAATTTTACCGACTCTGCGGAGGCATCTGCCAGATAGCCCACTGCTTTAAGTAATAAGGGGAAAGATTTTAACAACTGCTGTC